>CM062808.1:747725733-748968233 GCA_031772625.1 Pinus tabuliformis
GTCCTCCACTTAGTCAATATATGGACTCGAGTTCTTCTGATTCTTCTAGTTCCTCCTCATATTGTGCATCCTCCCAACCCCACACCACTACCATGTCAGGTGCAAATGCAGGTGGTGGAAACCTAGGCGGTAACACTGGTCCTAACCAGGGTAACCCTCAAGGAGGAAATATCAGAACCTATTTAGTTATGGCCACTAATCAACCTCTCTTTCCCCACATGGCTAGTTTGATACTCCCCGACTTAAACCATCTCATCAATGACCCCCTTCTCCATGACCAAAATTGGCCCCACATGCCAACCAAACTACACTCAGACATCCCCAAACTTGAATGGTATCTTATAGAATACCCTACCAATCACATTCGCTCTTTCCATATGTGGTGCTCTTTCAACTCCATAACCAAGGACTTTGTTCATCTTCATCTCTTCCAACGCACTCTAACTAAAGTTGCTTCCAAGTGGTATGTCGACCAACTACATGCCTCTCATTCCACCTTTGTTACTCTCGCCAATTCCTTCCTATCATATTTTCAATTACCTCTTCAATATGACACTAGAATTGAACTTTTGACTTCCGCACAAAAGGGGGAGCCTTTGTAAATCTCCCGAGTTTAAAGATCGTGTCTATATGGATTGGTTTTTTAGAACTCTATTGGCCCCCATAAGTAAAGATATCACCTCATGCTTTCCTCAAACTGAGGAATAAGCTCTCCATATAGTTCTAAAATATGACCTGATATACACTCATTTAGGTTATGTTTATATCGTTCTTCTCAATCTTCCTTGGCCTAGTGTTGCTTCTGCACCGGGGGCATCTCATGTTGCTAACAGTATCATTGGATCCCTTTCTTACCCTCTCTCATCATCATATTCTCAACGCCCTACGAGTTATGGTCAACCCTACAGGGGAAAAAATTCCACCTACACATATCCTTCCCCTGATCCTTCACGCATCAACTCTTACTGATGATCCCCAGTATTGCAACAAGAATGTTGCAACTCCTGAGGCTATCAACTTAAATTATCAACCTGAGGTTCGTACAAACTTAAGAAGCATCGACAATGTATGTGAAACATACACCTTCCTCTTCATAGTCTGACTCCCTTTGATGCAAGTGAAAGAAAGAAATGAAACAACTTCAAATGAACAAAGATCTAAGTAAGCCACCAATCTTAAGTTGCAAAAGGTAAATAACAATAAGAAAATCTATTCTACTTGGAAAGTAAATGGCATGAAGGAAATCTATTCTCTTTGAAAACATGTAAAGCATAATCACAAATAAGAAAATCTAATATATATTGTTGGAAAGGAAATGGCATTTAAAGGAGATCTATTCTATTTTGTAGGAAAGGAAAGTCCTAGAGTACTCTTGGAAAAGGTAAATCACACTTTGCATAAAGTAAATTGTGGAAAAGGAATCTAGACTAATTTGTAGAAATCAATATACAATAAGTAAGAAATATAAGAGTTAAATAGCGTCCTAACCAAAACTCATATCAACCAAAGTGACCTCAAAGCCTTCATAAGCTATAAATATACTTCTACCATGAATTTGGAGTGAATCTAGACAAGGAAAATCTCGAAAACAAACTGCTACATGTTTGCTACAGTAGTGACAAGATTGCTACAAGAGTGAGATAACTTGTCGAATTCCCAAGAAAATCAGAAGAAAATTAGATGGGATGAATCTTGTTATGAATTAGGATGTCCTAGGATTCCATTCCAAGTGGAATCACTCAAAAATACCCTTGTTAACATGTGCTAAAAAATAGCAGAAAATTACTACTCTAAAAATCGGAAATTCAATAATTAGTGAGCTAGTTAACCAATCAAATGCATGATATAATCAAGTGAAACATATATGGATTAAATTGTGTTATTAACTCGAATGTTTTTATGGCTCAACGCAAGTGGAATCAACTCAATTTAAGCTCACTAACATGTTCTAAAAAATAGCACAAAATTACTACTATTTTGCTACAAGGGACTTCCAGAAATTCTAGATTTGTGAACTAGCAAACCAATCCAAGTAGCTTAATGATGAATATGACTTTTAAAAGTTATTATAAATATGAATCATTCTTTTGACTCTATAAATAACATGAAAAATAACTCACTTCAATCATTTAACCAATGTAACCTACAACAAAAGAAGCATGAATAGTAAATGCAGAAATAAGATCTGCAAGTGAAAAAGACATTCAAAGAAAATAAAGAGATTGTACAAAAGGGATTTGAGGCTCCTAGGATGGCTAAGCCCAAGGATACTCAGAGTAATATGAAGGAAACCAAGCTTTAGAAGCTAAAAATGGCACCAAACTTCATTATTTGAATCAATCCAAGTATATGCCTGCTAGAAATGAAAGTAGAGTTCTGGATTTAAGACCTCTGTGGTTTATTATTTTCGACTTAGTCACCGGAGAATCCACAGTAAGAAATCGCAAAATCACTTTATTGCAGATCTACAGGGCTCATTGTTCAATAAAATAATTCTCGTAATTTGATACCGAGTTATGGGCATTAATGTCAATTTAGTGGCTAGTTGATGGACATTTATGAGATAAGATTTAGATCTGATCAAAAGGTTGTTTCACGTAGGGTGATATATCTGATATGATTTCAGAATTAAAGAGCTTTCCTGTCACCTTATCTCTTACCATTATTCTTTCCTTAATTGTAAATTTGCAGGAGCGGCAAGCAGAATAATATACGCAGTAGTTTGCAGAGCGTAATGGGAAAGAAGGGAAAAGCTTTTGTTGTTGAGGACAAAGAGATGACGCCCTTATACACAGACACCACCTGTAACAGAGATGTTGGCATAACCACTTGGGAAGGCATGTACAGTCTGCTCGAAGAAGAAAATCCCAAAGTCATGGAAGTTAAAGCAACAACAGACTCACGCGGGTCGTCTGAGGCATCAATCACTGAACTTGCATGTTCATTCCTTCATCGAATAGCAGCAAGACCTAAGATTCTTCCATACACAGACATGGTCAAGTGGGTATTGGATAGTGCTAATATAACAGACAGACAATTCAAGTCTCGAGGCCAAGACCTCATTGGGTCATTCACTCCACAAGATTTAAGGCTTATGTATCATCTACCAGAGCCACAGGAAACCTACAACAAACAGTTCATGGAGAAGTTCGCCAGAGAAAATGAAGATTTGGCAGAGTGCACCAAGGATTGGTCGGTGAGGGAAGAACCATTGAAAAAGGATGTACAGTACCGGTTCCCTCTCCTCCCCATATTGCTTTGTTGCTGCTATGCTATGTAGACTATTTGGAAGGCCCGACATCAACAAGTTCTCATCTGAGTGGCTACCCCTATTAGATGCGGCCACTAATGCCACTATTATGGATTAGGCTCAGATATTGTCTGATAATTTAGCTTCAGCTATTTGGAACTACCGGTCCAAAAGAACTACCTCTCAGAGGATTTATCCTCCTTTCTATTTAGCTGCTTATGTTATGGATGCAATCTGTTATGTTTCCATATTTCCTTTAATGAGTTGGAAGTGGACTACATAGAATCTCTTGCCCATTCACATTTATCATAAGGAATTGTGGGATTCCAAGTTTATCCCGTATTTTTATAGAATTTGTCATGGAGTCGTGTTACCTCTGCATAGAATGTTTTATAATAGGGATGCCCCAATATTTTCTCCCGAAGCGGAAGTTGACATTCTCCCTGTCGCAAGATGGTTTGGGGAAGAGTTTTTCACCTATGTTAGAGTATTTGGAGGCATTGCTTCCCCTCATGTGCTACCATTATATGTTCTTGATAAATTATTGGCTTGAGAAATTGCTTACCAGACTTGCGGGGTGGGAGGAATGAGAAAAGAGTTGAAAGACAACATCTTCTGAAATCATGCTCAAGATAGAGGACATTCCTCCTCTAGATGTATTTTATAGCCCACAGCACAAGGCAGTGATAAGAAGGCAAAGAAAGAAAAGGAAATTGGACAGCGTGCTCTCACATGAGGCAGAGCAACTAGACGTCCTTTGGTGAGACCCTACCACTGACCCTACTGAAAATCTGACTAATTTATCTCAGATCGCAAGATCCTATGCTTCTACTACCATTGATAAAGTGTCTGAGGTACAGCAGTTACTTAAGGCTAGAGAGGAACAAGTACAATTTTTGCAGCAATAACTACAGCAAGCCAGTGCCCACCATGAAGCAGAGGAAAAGTTAGAAAAATTACAACAAGATTTTCAACAAATGCAGCTGGGATACCAGAACAATTTGGCCCAAAAAGAAAATCAGTTGCAAGCTATGCTAGAAATGCATAGAGATGATCCCAAGCTTATAGAATTTGTTTCAGAAGCCCTTGCCTTAAATGACCAACTCTTGCAACAACAAGAGGCATTATGCCAAAGAATATCGCAATGGAGTTCCCATTGCGAGATGAGCGATAAAATTACCAATCAAGTTGTGGACTTGTGACATGATTATGATTTAACTGACAAAATAATTTCTAATTATTTGACTTGGTATGAATTGGAAGAAGGAAAGAAAGCAGGCGCGCTCAAAATCAACGAAGCCCACAAAGAAATGTTCTTTCATAAGTGGGACGCATAGATTAGGAAGGCAGAACAGGCAGCAGAAGAAGCGGCTACAGCGGCAAACAACGTCATTGACTATGTCAATGAAAACCTGCACAAAGCAAACCTCATATTAGAGACTGCTCTGGGATTTCTCCCAAAGGCACATCAACTGCAGACAAGCTGGAGACAAAAAACTGAGGAAAGAGAAAAGTCCATCAAGAAGTTAACCAAGTTGAATTGGGATACTTACTAGCAGTACTTGGTTAAACCACACAGTCAATGCATGACTCTCAAATGCCTTACAAACTCTGCCGAGAAGTTAGCACCAGCACTTGTCGATTCTGTTTTCGCAGGACAACTAAAATCGGAGGTTGGCCAACCGACACTCCTCAAGCTAATGTTGAATGCTTGCAATCGCAGAGAATAGATACATAGATAGTTGATTTCCAGATACAGTTTTAGTTTTGTTTTTGATTTATTTTTGCCTTAGATGAGGACAGTCATTTAAACCTCCTCCTATATTTTTGTAATAAACTATTTTTAGTATTTAGGTAGTAGTATTTTAACCCCTCTCATGCATTTAGAGAGGGGTCCTGAAATTTGTCAAAAACGTTTCCTCAGAACATGCACTTCTACACCCTCGGAGGAGGTTTTGATGAATGAATGGAACGAGATTTATTGATATCTGTGTTTGATGTCTGCTACTGAAATGCATTTCTGTACTCTTAGTAGATATTGAATTAGGAAGAGATAAATCTATATTGTTGAAGCTCATGAGTAGAATTTGTTATCAATGGTACTTTTATCTCTTAATAATTTCTGCTTATGTGTCAAAGTAATATTTTATGTTCAGTTATTTATATATGAAGGCTTGAATGTTTGAGTTATCATTTGGCACTTTTGTATGGTGATGACTATTCTATTTATGCTTAATGTATGAATGACTTATTATGCGATATGCTTCTCACAATTGTTTCAGCTAATTTCTTATATGAAACAATTCATTTTTAACGAATTCTTTTCTCGTAGCGATTGAATGATGTTTATTACCAATTGTTGTTAGAAATTCTTTTAGATCGCATAATCAAAAAGTTAAATCCCGGGTTAGTTTTAGAATTAGATATTTCTATTTGTTAGAATAAAATTGCATGTTTTGAATTATACTTAGATTAAAATCATTCTAGTTAGAAATCTTTAGAAAAGGAAATATCAATTCTTATCATCACACACACAAATTGGGAAACTGGTCCCATTATCCCCAGTCGGACACACCATCCCAAACGGAAAAGGAGCTACTTTCAAGGTCCGGACCGGGTGGGTATCCCCCTTGTTGTAGACCCAATTTTGGGGGCTTTCAACATAATTGGTGCTAGAAGGAGGGCCTCGAACTGTGAATGGATAGTAAATCTAAATCTAAATACCATTCTGAGAGTAAATCACCCTCAACATCTCCCCCTTCTTCTCCATCGCACTTCAAATCTTTAAATCTTGAGTGAGAAGTTGAGAAAACAACAACCACTGCCACAAGCCTGAACATTTCAGAGAAATCTATTGTCGAACCTCCTGAAGTTGAGTCTTTGATTCATAAACTTCAAGGATTTTCCATATCATTACAAAAGTCTGAAATATCTCAAGGTAGTGTGACTTTGCAATACAATCCTTCTCATCCTCTTACCAGATTACAGAGTGAAAAGTTTGGTATCGAACCAATTGAATTACCTCTACCTAAAAGGAAAAGAGCAAGGAAGTCACCTAAAGGGTCTGATAGTGAGATTCTTTCATCATCATCATCCATTTCAACTTCTCCACTGCGAAGCCAACCATCCACCCCTCCACTTCAAATTGTTGTCCATCAGAGTACTGGAACTTCAACATCTGCTTCTCAATCATCTGGAACTGTAATATCCACTCCTTCCCAACCACAAGGAACTTCATCTGTGCTTTCCTCTGTTAGTAGTTCAACGATGGCTCAAACCCCATGGAATAATCCAGGGGCAGTCTCAATGCCTGCACCTTGACTCAATGACCAGCCCATCCTAAAAAATGGCTGCCCAAGTTTAATCCTGAAGCAGGCATGCTAGCAGAAGAACACATAAACAACTTTATGTTATCAATAAATTTAAATGGAGTTACTAATGAAGATGTTGTTGTTAGGCTTTTTCCTTATACTTTGCAAGTAACAGCTGGGTCCTGGTATTTTTCATTACCATCAGGGTCCATCACTAGTTGGGACATTTTCCAAGAGAATTCTTGACTAAGTTCAGCGAGCGGCACCAATAGATGCAGTGAGTGACAGAATCTTGACCAATAGATGCGTTGAGTGGCAGAATCATTACAGTGGTGATTAGCAGATTCTCGAGCCCCTTCTTTTTATGGAATTTTATCTTATGCTTGGGGAGCCAGATCAATCTATCCAGTCATTGCCCCGATTGTGGTCTTATAGTCTGGTTCCACTGGTTCAATAATGTGTTTTCACCTATCCCGCATGTAACTATCTATAGACCGGGATACTTCCCACTCCTTTCATTGTGAGTAAGAAAATTCCTAGACCCTTTTCCAGAATCAACCCCCCCCATTATTGGTTTGGAAGAGGTTGAAATGAAATGCAGTTCCTGCATCTTCTGTTGTGTGATCTCGTACCCATCCATTGGACAAATGAAGGTCTGATGCTTCAAGCGAAATCAACTCCCAGGGTGTGACGGGCGGTGTGTACAGGGCTCGGGTACATATTCACCGCGGCATGCTGATTCACGATTACTTAACTAGACTAGCAATTCCAACTTCATGTTCTCGAGTTGCATAGAACAATCCCCTGATCGATCGCTTTGCCCCTTCGTTTCAAGTCATAAGGCAAGCATAAAAGTTGGTTGCTATAGTGAGGTCTATTTAGATCTTTGTATACGATATTATGATAGATCAATTCTGTTTGTCTGTCTATCACTCACTATTCATATGGTGAGGGTGCGTTAGCACACTCGACCAACGCCATCGATTGGAAGCTCTATTTTCCCAAAATAGAGGGACGGAGTCACTCACTATTCATATGGTGAGGGTTTTAACGCTCACTCATCATATGGGTGAGGGCCCTTACTTCTTCATAGGGGTCACTCACTATTCATATGGTGAGGGTGCGTAAGCACGCTCGACTGTCAAGGCCGCCATCGTTTTCACGCTCACTCATCATATGGGTGAGGGCCCTTACTTCTTCATAGGGGTCACTCACTATTCATATGGTGAGGGTGCGTTAGCACACTCGACTGTCAAGGCCGCCATCGACCCTACTCCTTTATAGGAGTCACTCACTCATTCCGATGGGTGAGGGTGCGTTAGTACACTCGACTGTCAAGGCCGCCATCGATTTGGAAGCTCGACCATCGGGCCGCCATCGCCGCCATCGATTTCTCGCTCATCCATCATATGGGTGAGGGACATTGGGCTACACTTACTTATTTCTTTCCTTGGCCGGCATTGATGGCGGCCCTCCTACGTCGGGAGAGCGACTTCGTACGTCAAGGAAGAGCCATGAAAAGACTTTCCAGGCCAAGCCAAGGTCCGGAGGGCTTGCGCTTCTGAGGGCAAGGAAATAAGTAAAGTGAAGTCTTCGTTATAGCCTATTTTCTTCCCTCAAATTTGAAGAGTCATGTTTTCAAATTATATCTATATACGAGATTCTGGTACGATCCATTATGAGAGCGGAGATACCAGTAGATGCTAAAGCGTTATTACATATATAATAGCAGTAATTACGCTTTAGCAGACAATGCTGCTATGGGCATATGTCATTATGCATTTCTTCCAGTCATGAATTATATATGTCATTATGCCTTAGCAGATAATGCTGCTATGGGCATATGTCATTATGCATATCTTTAACACCCCTTACTGGAAGGATGAAGAACTTGAAGTCTGAAGTCTGAATATTGAATTGAGTTGGTGGAGCTAAAGAAACACACACCCTTGGTGCAGATTCTTGAGAATCGGCCTGTCAATGATTTGATTATGAAAATTTGATTGATCTCGGTTGAATGAACAGACAAAGAAACTTAAGATATATATAGGAGATTATTGAAAGGATTACCTCACCATATGAATAGTGAGTGACTCCGTCCCTAAGTTGACATGATTTGAAAAATAAAGAAACACCCTCTCCTTATATTGAGAGCCCTGCCGGGGGCACCCTCTCCTTAACAGTCGAGCATGCTTACGCACCCTAAAGGCGTACAGAAAGCAAGAAAGTTTCAGTGTCCAGAAAGCAAGCGGAAGAGCAGAGCGTAGCGGTTACAGCCAAGCTAAGGCGTACAGAAAGTGGAGCGTGAATATTGACCATAACGAATATTACATACGTTATAACACCGATAAGATTGTGTTAGTTGAGAAGCTGGAACTGGCTCTGCCCTTGCTACCTCTGCTGGATAAGCCGCTAGTACTGCTGACACTACTGGATAAGCTTATGCTTGTGCTGGAGGATCCATATATGCTCCATACACCCTAGCTTCTTTCTTTGCTACTAGATAGACTACTGCTGGATATGCTGAAACAAGGAACACTTAGGTTACTTTACTTTTTGCTGCTCTAGCTGCCTCTGAATCTATTACTACAGTATATGGCACGATATCTTGTTAGGAGGCTTACTCCGCTGCTATGGCTTATGTAGATGTGTCCTTTACCTAGACTTAGACTGATGGGTGGGAAAAATTCATCATCAATTGGATCTACCTATGCCCTGATTACCTTTGCTTTTGTTGTTGGAATAGAATCTACTTAATCAACTGCTGAAGAAGCTATTGGGTAAACTTCAGAATCAACAGAATCAACTTAGGGTATAGATCTTATCTAACCAGACCATAAGGGACGACCAGAAGGGACGCTGCGGGCATTGAATTGCCTCCACCTACCGGCTCCTTTCGCTGGTGGATCAACAGAATCAACAGAATGAACTGCTGCTAGTAGGGATGCTTTCTCTGCTGCTGGTAGGAAGGAATGCTGCTGGAAAGCTCGCTTGGGTTAGATGGCTTTATTGGCTTTGCTTAGTAGATGGCGGCTTTATTGCTTTGTCTTGCTTCAGACTAGGTGGGTAGGAAACTAATTGAAGAAGGAGGTGCCAGTGCCTTTGCCATAGGTGCTGCTTGCTTATTTATATCGAGAGAATCTATATGGATTGATGGATTGATGGATTGCTAAGCGAGATGCTTACTTTGCTGCTGCTCACTTAGATGCATTTGGATCTGCTACTGATGGATCGATCATATGCCGCTACCTCTACCTCCGTTGCCCTTGCTTCGAGGTATTTTGACTTATAGGGCTTGATTTTTTAGCTAGTGGTGCTGAACCTAGTTAGCTAGTTGTGCTGGATAGAGAAAGTTATGGACCAGGAACTGCTCCTGGGTATCGATCTGGTAATTGAATTTGAAGGTATGCCGCTGGAATTGGGGATGAAACCATATATGGACATAGTTCTGGACCGAACAAACGAGGTAGAGATACCGCCTATGCTATATTTACCCTTTACCGTAAGTACCACAGCCGAGTGCTGCAGCAAAGCCTGGTCCCGGTGCAGGTGCTTATGAAAGAAAGGAAATAACACACCCAGGTGCTCAGTATACTGCTAAGTACTGGATCGTATGGACCAGGAACTGGATCTTCTCTAGCTGCTTATAGATGATTTGCTCTAGGTGCTATAGGCGCTATAGGTGCTGCTAGCTATGGGGCAGACAATTCAATATTGAGATGGGATATTATACTATGGAGGTACATCTTGTTTACATGCTGGCTTAGATGCTTAAAGAAATGGTTATGCTGCTGGTAGCTAAGCAACTGGATCCACTCGGGAAACTAATAGAGAAACTGATACTGAAATTGGTCAAGCCGATGAGTACTTTGCTACCTCTGCTCCTGGCTATAGATTAGCTTGCTAGAGATTGGCTTATACTGCTTTATAATGCTTCGGGATCGAGACATGGAAGGGATAAGTAGGTGGATATTTGTGATACACCGATGCTAAAGAAAGGTGCTTATGGTTGTTTTGGTGAAAGGGAACTTGGCGCTGGGGATTCGAACCCCGCGAACTGATCTTACCTTAAAAGGTGTGCATCAGAGTTAGACCATAATCGTGATAAGGTTATAACAACAGTGTGCCGGAAAATTCTGATAGATATCTTGTAAGTTATCCCATTCTCATCTACCAGGTGCTAACTAAGCAATGAAAGCGAGTGTCTTCAGCAATGAGGATTATTTATGGATAGACAGTGGTTCCAGCGGGGGGGTCAGGGAGAAATCGCATTGGGTCTTTTAGTGAGGGAGAACCCGCATTCAATGGGTCTTCGGGGGAAACACTGCATGAAATGGATCTTCCAGGGAGAGAAGAAGTGCATTGGGTGGGCTTTATAGCTGGGCTGGATGGGATAGATAGCTGGGTGAGCCGGCTTTGGATAGATGGATGGGCTGGGTGGCATTGCTGCGATTGCTGGCTTGCTTTATGGGGAATGGCAGGAGGGATGGGTCTTCGAGATAGAACGATCCAACCCGATGAGGTCTCTATTACCCGCTGCCCTGCCTGCTAGACGTGGTGGCCTAACTCGTTTCAAACCTAAAGCTGCAAAACCTAATCAACCCTCTCAGTTAGCTCTCTCTTACCTGCATAGCCAGCCTGATGCACTCAACTTACCTGCATCCACACCACCTCCCTCATTCTTCATTAAAGAAAAGAAAAGCTAAGTAGCCAAGGAAAGTGACTCACCCTCATTCTTCATGAACGGAAGAGATTTCTTATTTGAAGAAAAGAGAGAAAGATTTCTTCGCTCTTCTCTTCAAATAAGAAATCAATATCATTATATATGTCATTACGGCAGCAAATGAAAAAGACAAGAAGAAATCTCCTCTTCCTTCCTGCTATCATAAAAAGATTGTATAAGACCACCCTGTCCTACCGGCTGAAGACAGGCAGGAAATGAAAAGTATAATCCATGCACTTTAGCGAATAAAGGCACTTACTGGACCCAACACTGGACCCAGCACTTGACCCAGCATAAAGCGAGCCTGAACCGGATAAGCAAGGTTGGACCAGACGTCAAAGCTTGGTCCGAGACTGCCTCGCTAATAAAAGAGAAAGAGGCTATGACTCTGATCCCCTCTGATTCGCATGGCTCAGCTTGACCAGTTGATGAACCAGCAATTGAAGTTGATCCCACAGAGGCAGTGGTTTTACCCGTTAGAGATCAGGATCCAGATCCTATAGTAGGCTAGGGATAGTTACAGCCCACTAGCTTAGGAGGTTCCCCAACCAACCAACCAGCTAGCCAGGATTACCAGCCCATAGTCATTAGGATTACCACCTATGATTCGGTCTAATCAGTCAAGAAGTAGGGTAGGTATGCTTGCTTGTAGGTTAGGCAGATCAGCCCATCAGACTATAATTAGACCCCAACTAGAGGTACTTGGGCCGGCAAGAACTCATCTACAGGGTCAGGTTAATCCCAGCCTGGAACTACTATTCCTACGGGGAGCTTTTCTCCAGCCAGACACTCTATACCGGAAACGAAATAAGATATTATGTGATGCCTATTTAGTGGAACTAAGTCTCTACGGGGAGCTAAGCAGCCGGCACACAAAGTACAGGTTTAGGTAATCCCGGCTGTTATGAAACTAGCTCAAGAAAAGATAGAAAAGATAGATCAACGCCTTAGAATTCAGCCTCTTCGAGGGGGAAACCTCCTTTACATTACATAAATGAACAATTCTTGGATGATTCAAATGAAAAAACCTCCTTTCTATATATAGGAGTCTAAGGAGTCACAATATAATCCAGCCAACCTAACAATAATAATATAAAGCCACAAAAATAACAATAGAGGGATTCTATGGGGCACAGTAATAACAATATGGGGGCAATAGGGGCACAACAATATTAATAAGGGGTATAACTACAATAGTAATGGGGTAATCACTAGTATTATAGGGACCCTACATGCCCCTCTCCTTGAAAAAAGTGTTGTCCTCAACGCTTGATTAGTTCTAGATACTTCTGCATAAAATTCTCATCCTCCCATGTGGAATCTTCAACGGATAAGTTATTCCACTTGATAAGATACTCTGAAATTGAACAATTTCGTAGCTGTCAAGTTCTTGTTTCTGTGACTGCTTCCGGTTCCAATATAATTTTTCCTTCCTCGTCAAGTTCTGGCAATATTGTTTGAACTGGGAGCTTGTCGCCTATAACCTTCTTTAAACATGAAACATGGAAAACTGGGTGCAATCGAGAAGCTGCAGGAAGCTCCAATTTGTATGCCATAGTACCAATCTTTTGCAACACTTTGTACGGACCATAATACTTTGGTGATAATTTATTATCCTTCTTAGCTTGCTTGAGGGACATTTGCTTATATGGTTGTAGCCGTAGGAATACCCAATCACCTACATCAAAACTTCATTCACTGCGATGTTGATCTGCCTGTTGTTTCATTCTATTTTGTGCCAACACAAGGTTATCCTTTAAGAGTTGGAGGACTTGTTGTTGATGTTCGATGTGATGTTCCACTGCCTGAACCTTAGAATTTTCTCTTAAATATGATGTGATGGATGGTGGTTGATACCCATAAAGTGCCATAAATGGGGTCATTTTTGTTGCTGTATGGAAGGAAGTGTTATACCACCATTCAGCTAGAGACAACCATTTGACCCATTGTGTCTGTTTATCAGATACAAAGCAACGAAGATATCCTTCCAAACATTTGTTTACTATCTCAGTTTGCCCATCAGATTGAGGATGATAAGATGAGCTATGAGCTAACTGAGTACCAAGACAAGAAAATAATTTTGTCCAAAAATTTCCAGTGAAAATGGGATCTCTGTCACTTACAATAATCTTTGGGTTTCCATGTAGCTTTTGAATTGTTTCCATAAATGCAGTAGAAACTGTACTGGCTTTAAATGGATGTGATAATGCACAAAAGTGTGCATACTTGGTAAGTTTGTCAACTACCACCATGATGACACTCTTTCCCTCAAACTTGGGTAAACCTGTGATAAAATCCATTGAAACCTCCTCCCAACGTTGGCTTGGAATGGATAAAGGTTGTAATAGACCCGGTGTCTTAATTGTTTCAACTTTATTTTGTTGGCAAACCAAACATTCAGCCACAAACTTTTGAATATCTGATTTAAGGCCATCCCAAAAAAATTCCTTCTTAACCCTGTGGTAAGTTTTTAAAAATCCTGAGTGCCCTCCTAAGGGAGAAGTGTGCAATTCCATAAGAATCTTTTGTTTTAGCTGGGAATTCTTACAGAGGTATAAGCGATCTTTGTACCATAACGAATCATTTTTCCAGCTAAATGTATCAGACGTACTAGAATCTTGTTGTAACTTTCGAATAAGTGCCCACACTTCTTCGTCATTCTTCCATTCCTCCCTTGCTTCGTTTATCCAATCTGGTTGGATAATAGAAATGGCGCACAACAATGCTTCCACATCCTCATCCTTTCTTGAGAGTGCATCTGCCACCACATTTTGCTTCCCTTTTTTGTAGATGATTTCAAAGTCATAACCCAACATCTTTGTGACCCACTTTTGTTGCTCTTCAAAGGATAATCTTTGTTCTAAAAAGTATTTAAGGCTATCATGATCTGTTTTTACCTTGAAGTGTCTTCCCATTAGGTAGGGTCGCCATTTCTTAAGTGCATGGAGTATTGCCAACATTTCCTTCTCATAAATAGCTTTGCTTAAAAACTTTCCCTTGATTGGACGACTTTCAAAAGCAATGGGTCTTTCATCTTGCATTAGAACAGCACCAATTCCATTTCCTGAAGCATCACATTCCACAATAAAGGTTTTTGTGAAGTCCGGTGTAGCTAAGATCGATGCTTGGCACATTGCCTCTTTAAGATGTTCAAAGGCCTTTGTTGCTTCCGGAGTCCATGAAAATGCATCTTTCTTCAATAATGTTGTTAGAGGTGCTGCTATTCTCCCATAATTCTTAACAAACTTGTGATAATACCCTGTCAACCTGAGAAATCCTCGCAGATGCTTTATGGATGTGGGGATTTTCCATTCCTTAATGGCTTTAATTTTTCTAGGGTCTACCTTAACTCCTTCATGAGATACAATATGACCCAAATATTCCACCTCCTGGACTCCAAAGAAACATTTGGATCTTTTTGCATATAATTGTTTCTCCTTCAATAGTTGTAGCACCTTGTCAACATGTTCAACATGATCCTTCCAAGACTTGTTGTAGATTAGTATATCATCAAAAAATACTAACACAAATTTTCTAAGGAATGGTTTGAAAATTGAATTCATCAAACCTTGAAATGTTGAAGGTGCATTGGTAAGGCCAAAAGGCATGACCAAAAATTCATAATGACCCTCATGATTTCTAAATGTTGTTTTCGGAATGTCTTCAATCTTCATTCTGATTTGATGATATCTTGAACGAAGATCCAACTTGGTGAAGTAAATTGATCCATGCAATTCATCCAGTAATTCATCAATGACAGGAATGGGGAACTTATCTTTAATAGTGAGCTTGTTGAGCTCCCTATAATCCGGACACATGCGCCATGATCCATCCTTCTTGTGCACCAATACTACTGGAGCAGAGAAAGAACTTTGACTCGGTTGAATTATACCAGCCTCTAGCATTTCTGCAACCATACGTTCAATTTCACTCTTTTGGACATAGGGATATTTGTACGGCCTGATGTTTGGAGGAACACTTCCTGGAATCAGATGAATAGCATGATCATGATCACGCATAGGTGGGAGACCTTTGGGAGTCTCAAATACCTTGGAATGATTGTCCAGGACTTTTTGGAGATCTGGAGAAATAGATGATTCCGTTGTGGAAACATCTAGCGAGCATAATTGTGCAATTACACCTCTTTGCTCCTTTTTTAGAAGCTTTGTCATACCATTAGAGCTGATTATCTTTCCTGGTTTCCCTGCAATACCCCTTAATTCAACTTCCTTTCCTTCCGTAGAAAATTTGATGAAAAGTTCTTGAAAATTAAAAGCTATTGTACCCAGGGATTGTAGCCATTGGACTCCTAGTACAACATCAGCACCTCCCATTGGAATGGAAAGCATTGGGCTAGTCAATACATATTCTCCCATGGATAGCTTGATATTATGGCACTTTCCAGAGCAATTTATTGTTCCTCCATTTGCAATCATCACTTGACACTCTAGTGCTGGATATAGGAAGCAATTCAATTCTTTTGCTACCATACAATGAATAAAATTGTGGGTGCTTCCTGAATCAATCAACACTATTACCTTTTTCTTCTTGATTTGTCCTTCTATCTTGATGGTTTGAGGAGTGGTAATTCCCGCCAATGCATTACAAGATATGGTCGGATTTATTTGTTCTTCATCTAGGCTTTGTTCCTGGAGTATATCCTCTTCTTTTGACCTTTCTTGCTCCTTTTCTTCTTCCTCTTCACAATCTATGTAGAATAATTTCTTCTCAGCACACTTATGACCTTTAGTGTATTTGCTATCACAACTGTAACAAAGCCCTTTTGCTCTTTTTTCTTCCAATTGTTGTGGTGTCAACCTTATAGGTTGTGGAAGACTAGGGGCAACAACACTTCCGTCTTTATAGTTGTGAGTGGTATGCTTCCTGGTTGCCATAATTTTGCTTTCCATTTTTCTTGCTAACCTGAATGCCTTCTCTAATGAATCAGGTTCCCAAAGGCGAACATCATGTTGGATATTATCCTTTAAAGACCCTATGAACACATCAATCCTATGCTCCTCTGGAATATCTTTTACCCTTATGTTCAATTTTTGGAACTCCTCAATGTGCTCCATTATTGAACCCTTTTGTTTGAGACTTATCAATTGGCTAAAAAAAGTGTTGCTTTTTGTATCCTCATAATGTGCTATCAATTTTTCCATAAAAATTGCCCAAGTGATAAATGGTTTACGAGAGAAAAGCCATTGATACCATACAAACTGATTTGGTTCCAAATATAAAGTTGCCATACGTACCTTTTGTGTGTTTTGCACATTATTGAGATCGAAGAATTGCTCCATCTGTAATATCCATGTGGCAGGATCCTTTCCATCAAACTTCCTCATATCGATTTTTGGAATATGGTGAGTCTTCGATCCAACATTAGCGTCTATGGAATCATGATTAACATTTCTTTTGTTCTCATCATGAGTTTCCTTTAGTACCCTTTCACCCTTAGGGACCATTTCTTGTAGCAACTTATTCATATTTATCTTCAATTCATCCATGTCTGTCTTCAAATCTATCTTCAAATCATCCATCTTAGCTTCCACGTCAATCATCTTAGCTTCTACGCCTTTCTTTAAACAGTCCATCTTAGCTTCTACACCTTTCTTTAAACCATCCATCTTAGCTTCTACATCTTTCTTTAAACCATCCATCTTAGATTCTGTTCCTTTTTGTGCAAGGGACAGTAGTTGCACTTGGTCTTGTAATTTTGATATATCATGTTGCATTTCTTCCTCTTCTTCATGAGTCATGCTAGAGCTTTCAAGTTCATTACTAGGTGTTTGAATTTTCTTTCCTCGGGGCATCAGTTACTGATAATAATGCTCTACTATGCCCTTTGAATTCCTTCAAAATAAATTTTCAAACCAAGCTTAAGCAAAAATTTAAGAAAATCTACACACCTTTTTCACTTTGTAGGAGCTCGATATTTCCTTTGATGTATCCTTGTACTTTCCAATCATCTAGTTCTGAATTTGTTAGTTCTAGTAGCCCTCTGTGTCCTCTTTCCAATGCCACAAGTCTGACCCAAATTGGATTCTCCAAGGAAGAGTTATGTGAAATCTCCCACAGTGACTTGCTTATAGACTAGTTCAGTAGAGCGAACTTGTATGACGTTCCACGAGTTACTATTTCAACCTTTGGATCTGAAACATGCATACAAAAAACTACAGTCCGTCCTCTTTCTGTACCTTCTTACAAAATTTCAATCCGATCCCCAGAGAGAAAGTTATGATGATTTTCCCCAGGTCACCTGTTTTGAATATAATTCAGGAGTCTGCAAAAATACCAACTTCCTCAGATCATATCTCTGCAAATATCACGCGAAAAGCTCTGAAATTCAGACCCAAGGTTCAGCGTGATTTCTTCTCAAATGGGTTTTTTTTGCGAATTTTGAAACGTCACAAAAAAAAAGTTATAGCAAAAATTCCACGATGACCTGTTTGGAGTAGCGAAACCCTAGAATCCAAAGCTCTGATACCAAATGTTATGAAACCAGCTCAAGAAAAGATAGAAAAGATAGATCAACGCCTTAGAATTCAGCCTCTTCGAGGGGGCAACCTCCTTTACATTACATAAATGAACAATTCTTGGATGATTCAAATGACAAAACCTCTTTTCTATATATAGGAGTCTAAGGAGTCACAATATAATCCAGCCGACCTAACAATAATAATATAAAGCCACAAAAATAACAATAGAGGGATTCTATGGGGCACAGTAATAACAATATGGGGGAAATAGGGGCACAACAATATTAATAAGGGGTATAACTACAATAGTAATGGGGTAATCACTAGTATTATAGGGACCCAACACTGGCAAGCACCAACTCGTCCAGGATCAAGTAGTATCCCAGCCTTAGGATCACTACCTACAACTCGTACGGGTTACCTCACAATGATCCAGCCTGAAACAATATTGTACACGGGGATAAGGAGACAGCACCAAATGTACAGGTAGCTTTTCAGGAAGGAGTCGACACCTATACTTGCATGAGGTGGGTGGTCCAATCTTCCTTACCTATGCATGCATCTATATCGAGGTGTTTGGCTAACCAAGCTGCCCAGCTAATGCATCCAACCGGGTACCGCTCATATACGGGGTCAAGGGGCTATTGCCCAATAGTCGAACCAGGTACGGGGGACGGGGGTAGGTTTCTTTCTCTTTCAGGCCATATATTGCAGCTAAAAGGCCAGATTCGACATCTTGGCATCTTTACCCAACAAAATAACTGACACCCTTTTAGGAATCCCACCACACACACCTTTCAACTTTCTCCCCATTAGGTGAGAAGTGACAATTTCGGTTGACATTTCAATTTCCAGTTCAATATTATACCAGGACATCCCCTTGGGGTTATCCTCTTTTTATGTTTCATGGGGGTTAGTTCCGCTCTCATTCGGGTACCCTGAGTCAACACTAGAAGAGTGCATCCCTTGAGTTCACCTGTTCAAAGGAGTTCCCCGGATTTCTCTCTTCGAACTTTACCCCGATCTCCCTAATGACATTAGTTGGTTTGGGGAGTGGCTCTCATCCCCGGATCTTGCTAGTCGACCAAGCATCTCCCTGATGAAATTAGTTGGTTTGGGGAGCTAGCTATTAGAGCAGAGCTAAGTTTGGGCAGCTATGAGAGCTAATAACGCCAACACCCAACTAGAATACCTGGATCTTTATCCAACACCTTTACCCGGATCTACCCGATCTACCTTATTATATGCTTTATTTCACCTGATGAAATCTTAATCTATTTTCTGGGTGGAGCATCGGAATGGGTGGAGCCAGTTTGTTCTCGAGGCCGAAGGCCAAGTGTGTGCCCCAATCTTTAACCCATTCATTCTCACCCTTCCTCATCTTTCATTCGGGTTTAGGTATAATTTCGTTGGTGTGTTGCTTATAGTGGGGTTTGGGTTTGGAGAAAGTGACCCGGCCTGATTCTGGGCTCTGGTTCGGGGAGCTATCAGAGCTAAGTTCGGGGAATTCGGTAGCTCTTGAATTAGGTCCCCCATATCTCCATTGGAGTTAGTTAGCTGGTTACCCCTCCTAATCTATATTTAATAAGACTTACCCAGCAGACTTGGAGTTTGACTTATATTTACAAGTGGCATATGCTCAGATAGAATATATTATTGAATCCATTTATCTCGAGATCTATCTCTGTATCTGTGGATCTATCTATATATCGATCTATCCATCTATTTAGCAATCCAACCAATACCCGGCATAGCTATTAATCGACGGGCATAGCTCTTACCAAATTTAGTCAAGTAGACCGGGCATAGCTATTAATGCATGGTTAACAACACGGCACAGGTGAAAGGCAAAGGAAACGGGTTCAAGAAACAAAGAAAGGTTGGTCCTACCTTCCCATCGGGTGGGTGGGTTCAACGGCTGGCTGGGCTTATTGGGTTGGTTAGCAGGTCTGGCTCGTTACCAGGTCTGGATCACTTACCTATTACCTTACCTATTACCCACATCACTTACCTATTACTTAGCAACTGGAGGAGTCCAAAGCACAGATTCGAAATTCATGCCATATATTCCCTAGAAAATGAACTTTTTGCACCCGGATCTATCATTACCCCACTTTCACCATAGACATACCTTTGAACATACTTCAGCCATCTTACAGGCTCAGTTATCATCTCAGACTCATTCCTATTTCCAACCTCCGAACTCGGAACGGGAAGTCTTAAGGGTTAGTTACGGGGAGAGTGAAGGGTTAGTTCCCGATAGTCGAGCAAGCATAGTCCGGTTCGGATAGGAGAGGATTTGAGAGGAACGGTCCGGATAGGAGAGATAGTCCCAACGTTCGGGATCCGAGCACAGGGATAGGGCGGGGACAGGGCAGCAGCAGGGTTAGCAGGACAAGCAGAAGGGTCAGCAGGGTCAGGCACAGCAGAGAGAGAGTGTAGCCTCATTGGTTAGTTCCGCCTAATCAAGGGTTAGACCGGGTTACTACTCAAGGGGTTACTAACTATACCCCTCATTATGGGATGGCATTATCGGATGCAGGATGATTGGATCAGGATGGCATTATAAGTAAGCGGCAGTAGAGCAGGAGACTAGGAAGGACTATAAGGAGGAGGCTAGGAAGAAGAGTATTCCTCGCACATAGGTAGGCACCTCATAATATGAGCATATATGAGCATATAAATAAGGATGAAATATGGGCCATAATATGAGCATATGAATAAGGAAGGACATTGTTCATGCACACGAATACCTACTTATATTATATACATCTTAGCTATTCATAACTTCCCTACCTAAGTAACTTATTCATAACTACCCTAATGAACTGATCTGGATCACTTACCCTATTACAGCAAGTTGAGGAGTCCTACCAGCCGGCCAATTGAGTTAGGATTTGGAAGGAAGTATACCAGTCATTTCATTAAGTGTACAATAAGCTCCAAAAAGCATAAATGAAACTTCATACCATCTAGGCCTTTCAAAACCGGTAGGCGAATCTTAATCATTCAACATCGATTGGACTCTCTCAACTCAACGCTAAATCAACATAATTCAAGCATGTCTGATATCGACTGGCTTCCATCTAAAGGCATCTATTGGACTTGTTTAGGCTTCTAGTGATAGGCAAAAGGCAACCAGAAAACCTCCATTCCATTTTCTTTGGGAAAGTGTTGGGTGGGAATAGATGAGAATGTCTTGTCCTATAATGCCGATCTGGGGCTGCTAGTGTCTGAGTTCTGCTTTGGTCGATCTACTTCAACTAGTGCTGGTGAAAGTAATAAAGTGCATGCTCCTTTCTGTTAAGCAACAAATCCATCTGGCCGGCCTATTCAATACTCACTGTTCTTTTAGTTTTGCATTGATGGAAATGAAGATGTATAAGTCTTTTTGGGGGTCTTTACTACGAGGAGAAGGAAGTGTGTCAATTAGTGATGCGTGCTTCCTATGTTTTAGAAATGTAATGACTTACCGAGGTAAACCGTTTCAACCCTTTTCCCCTACCTGGTGGGTGCACACACTTAGTAACTCGTACTTCTCCTTGCCCTTAGAAGCGCAAGCCCCTCCGGGACCTTTAGATACTTCTTTTTAGGTTGGGAAAATGATTGAATTACTTAGCATTCAGAACTTGCTGGGACGAGGCTATTTTTTTCTCTAAAAAGCGAGTTCGGGGCCCCTCAAAAAAGGTGTTTTCTTTATCTACATGCATGCATTTGGGAGGTTTTTAGGTTTCGAGGGACCTACTTTATGCCTTTTCATATTGGGATCTTCTTGACAACCTCAACTATGTATATTGCTTTAGATATGTTCTTTCGGCTTGAAAGACCTTATTATTCGTTGTACCACTGCCTTGACTCCTTACCTCTTTTCACAACCCCAGCAGGGAAGGTTACAGTGCTTCCTTAATTACACCTCCCACCACCCTGATTGGAAGCACTGACTGTTTTCACTTACTCGAATAATGCTAGTTGGACAGCTCGCTAAGGGGCGAAGCGAAATTCCTCCTTTGGAATTTCTTAAGATCAGAGATTTCCAAGGGGTAAGCACTGAGAACATTAGTGCTATTAACTTCAGATGCTACAATGAATGGAAGTGAGTGGGGTAGAATACCCATATTTTCTCAATGTGGGTGGGTTGGTGCGCGCATGCAAACGCTGGATTATTTAAGAACTAACTTTCCCTACCTTCCTCCTTTTGAGAATGCCTACTCTGGGGATGCACTCTTCAGTCAATCAGAAGGTAGGTGTTACTTTACCCCAACCAATTTATCTGACCTGAAGTTATTTTATTCTCACGAACCTGTATCCCAAAGCTATCTTATCAAGCGGCTTTATCACAAAGAAAGTTATCTTATCCCGATGTCTCATCACGCAACCCCTACCAATCAAAATAGATACGTACAGTAACAATACTCATCTGACCATGTCTTCTTATAGCTATTATAGCAGCAACTGACCAGTTAACCAGCAGCCATTGAGGTTACCGCGGGTTCTTCTATTACGTACGCTTATGACAAAAAGTAGGGCAGGGTAACAAATGGATCTTTACCTTCTTACCTTATGAAGGGAAGGTAGGTTTGACAAAGAATAGGTGATTGAGTCTTTACCTTCTTACACTCTTCTTACACTTACGGCTACTCACCTTGAACGAAAACTGTTAGGTCGGTACCAGCTACTCACCTTTGACGAAAGCAGTTAGGCCAATACTAGCTGTTCATGACAATATTCTCTATTATGTTCCGGTGTCCCCACTCGAATATATCTCTCGCCTAAGCTTACCTTACCTTAACCTAACCTGATCAGAGCCTGCCTGACCTAAGTCTGTCTTCAAAGGTCCTGCCCTCCCTCACCTAAATGTCTGCCTTAGAGTCTTCCTTACCAGAGTAGTCCGCCCTACTTGGTCTCGCCCTAAGGTCCTCTGCCTTACGGGTTCTTCCAACCTAATCTACTCGGTATAGATTATCACGAAGTCAGTTCATTAATAATTCAGAAAGAGATATTCCTCACCTCGACTATGAAACATGTTGGTGACAGAAAGGTCAACGTCATCCCTTCAAATGAGGATTGGTGAAAGTCTACGTGATCACTCAAAACCTGTGAAGCAACTAAATATCCATTAAGTAAGGCTTTTTCCTCAATCCATTAAGCCTTTGTAAAGGGTCCCTCTATCTGGCGACTAGTGTCGTAGGTGGGTGCAACCAGGTCTTACCTTATCTTATGCCTTACACTATGCTCACAAATGTTCGCACTCAAGTGAATAAAGACTGAACAAGGAAGCTTAAGCAAATGTTCAAAACCGTATCGTCCTTACCTACTGCTTGCTTCATTTCATTCCATCCTTGGACAGCTACATGCTGGAAATACACTAGCTCCAGATGGTCGCTTCCCAATATCTTGTGTAACGCTTAATCTCTACTCGCTTTCGATTTCAATCTGCCGGTATTTGTGCAGGGGCAATAGGTTATGGGTCAACAACAATTGGTTTGGAAGCTGCTCTCTTTGCTACTGGTGCTCCTGCTCCTGTCTTTGCTAGTGGTGCTTCAATACCTGTAACTGCGCCTGGATCTGCTTCTATATGATGTGAGAATATATGGAAATAAACCTAGTAGCCGGGTACTTACTCTACAGAATCTACTGAGTCAAGATTGTAATCAAAGTAAAAATCGACTGCTGAACCTGGACCAACCGGAGAAACTGCTCCTGGAACAAGTGCTGAGCCCACGGCTTAATTAACGGAATAAGCTAACCCAGTTTTCCTGCTACTTTTCTCCTGCTACTAGTGCCTTAGGCGCCCTTGTATCTACTCCTGGTACCTTTGGTTCTGCCGCCTATGCTTATATGTATTATGCTCTGGTGCTGGATTGCTGGTCCATGAACTGGCTCAGAGACTTCCTTTGCTTCTGAAACAGTAACTCAATCTAAAACATTACATACATCCATAATAAAATGGCCACCATATTAAGCGGTACGTAGTAGGTATCAACTGGAATTGGATGAATTGGTCCACCCTTGCTCCTGTCTCTGTTGGTATCTCTACCTATGCTGCTAGCTAGGCTGGTGCTGCTGGAGGATAAGGTAATGGACTTGGAACAGCATCTCGGTCTCGATCAACAGAATCGACTTTAGTAGAATCAATGGCTAAGGCTGGTGGCTTAGATGGATAGCACTACAAATAAGAAGAGTAGGGGGCACATCATGAAAAACACTGGAGCACTATTCATACTTCCACACACTCTGAGCCTAATCCATCCAGGAAAGCAGCCTTTCACCATAATAGAAGGTGACCTGAATGCTGAATGCGGATTGAATGCGGATGAAACGGAGGGGTATGCTTGGATGCGGATTGAACTGAAAGCGTGCGGGAATGAGGTAATGAAGGAATGGGGGATGCGGGCGTAATGGGGATTGAGGATTGGTTCCTTAAAGCTGGGGGAATGATGGGTACGTGAGAATGAATCGTATTGGGAGTTAGATATTGAAAGATGGGTACGTATCTGTTTGTGAATGATGGGTACGTGTGATGGGCCAGTTGTAACGCCTCTCTCGGGAGCATGAAGAAAGTGAATCAAGTCAACTCGAATCAATGCCTCTCCTGTAAGATGTGTCAGTAGTTGTTGGGTACGCCTCTCTCTCTTGGCAGATGGGTCATTTGGCCTATTTCCAGAATCCTCATCAGTTGCCTTTGGGTCAATGAGATCGCCTTCAGTCAGCGGGAGGCATCTGTTGCAGAACTTGGTAACCCCTCATCTCCTAGTGTGGCTCTTATATCTATATGAACTAGGCAAGTAGGTGACTTACATCCAACCGGCAAGGCAAGGAAGAAAGCGACCTTACTAACCTTCGACGCAGGATGTCGTTATATATGTAATAACGAGTCATTCCATATCCGATCGCTTTCATTTGATCGCTAAGCTTTGAAAACCCCAAAGTAGTGGCGTAATTACATATAGAAATAATGAACGGCGCGGCATTCTATTATGGGAAATTCAGTATGGAAAGTGGGTGTATGGTAAGCCAGGGTGGGGGCTATCAAAAAGACGGTGTTTATTATACTGGGTCAACTCGGTCTCTAGCTGCTAGCTCTTTATCCCAAATGAGAACTGAAACTTTGAGATCCATTGGTGAAACGGTAGCTGTTTGCCTTAGCTTACCTTACCATAAGAGATCTATATATAATCAGTCCCACACTGCTTGTCCAATGGGTTCTACTAATTAGTGTTTCCCACACCATGCATGAGGTTCAGTTCCCCCACAGCATGCATGGGGGGGACGAGGTACAGTTCAAACAGCATGGTTCAGGTTCTACTGCTTTATGCTTCACACAATGGGGTAGGTGAGAGTAGAGTTCTGGCCCAATAACCTTATTCCCATGTCAGGTAAGAGTGCGTGTAGGTAGATTTTGTTCCTCTGGTAAGAGTGCAAAACCAGAAGTAAACCAATAGGAAGATAAGTAAGGAACCAGACCTGATACAATCTCAGGCTGGAAAAGAGATCAACAAAGTGAAACCAGTGACTCATATATAATGTGAATTTTCTAGCTAGGAAACTAGCTAGAAATTCCATTTACATTATCTAAGTTGCACTGGTGTCTGTTTGTTTAGATACCATACTTTCATTCCTTAGAATCAGAATCTAATGCTCTTTCCCTTCTGGCTGGGCTAGGAGAAAAAGATCCAGCCAGGTAGGTGAGTTAGGTAGCGCCTTACCTAGAAAGATAGAACCTTTCAAGATGCGGACAAGCGGCTTTGCCCTTATCTTACCATTCCCTTACCATCCTTGCTCGCCTGAGCAGCTTACCCTTTCAGTACCGAAGCTAACCTACAAGCAAGCAACCTTACCTGCCTACCTAGAGGTAGAGGTAGCTTTGGTCGAGCGTGCTTACGTATATTACTTATTTGGTTGGTGTGGGATGCGGACAAGCGACTTCGTACCAATCTTCAGTAAGAAGAAAATCTACTTTTAGTGCCTCGATGTTTCCTCAGAGAATCAATCTATTTCCTGCTAGTAATGCAGGCAGGCCGAATATATAGGCAAACTAGATCATCACCGCACATTGCCTTCTCCCGTATGTCTGGGATGGCCTTTACCGATACACGATGGCTCAATACCAACTGATGGTCGGCCGGCCTACCGCAAAAGAGAGGAACAGACTCAAGGACAGATTCCACAGGACAGACTCAAGGACAGATAGATTCCACCACCCAACCTAAGGACAGATGAACCCACCCAACCTGACACGGCAACAGTATGTGCGGATTCAGCCACCCGACTCTATCTCATCCATTCAGCTTAGAAGAGAAGGTAGGGTAGGGAAGCCTCTCTCTCCCTCTCATGAAGCTTATAGAGGGAATAGAAAGGTTGAACTCTCTAACTCACATCACAAAGCCAGAGACAAAGCCAGCCAGTTACTACCCCCCCACCTCGCTAGCCAGTAGCAAGCCAGAGAGACAGCTAGCTAGCCATTGCCCATTTAGCCAGCATTGCCAGAAAGAAAGCCAGAGGGTTGGTCCCATCCATCTCTACCCACTCTCAGGTTTATAACAAACCAATTCTACGACCATGTTTCAGGCATTCGAACCTACCTTGCCTTGATGACCGATTCGGTAGTTCCAGGTCATCCAGATCTTCTTTTTGAACTTTTGCTTAAGGTGCGAAGCCGCTTGTTCCCTCCGGGGGGCAAGGATTAGATAAGAAAGTAAGAAAGAAAGGTAAGGGAAGACAACCCCGAAGGGGCATCTACTAGCTATTAGAAAGGAAGGTAAGAAAGAATAGTAAGACATATTAGATAGACAGTAAGGTGCGAAGCCGCTTGTTCCCTCCGGGGGGCAAGGAAGACTAGTAAGAAAGGCTTAACTAGTTCTGACTGGACTAGAGACTGGACTCTAAGACTGGACGGCAAAAGGTTGGACGGCAAGGTCCCGGAGGGGCTTGCGCTTCCTAGTGCAAGGAGGTAAGGACAAAGAGAAGCTTTCTTTCTAGACCATACTAGCTTAGATAGGACAAGACAGACTCTTCTACCGTACTAGTATTGGACTAAGAGAGAGAGGTTGTTCTGTCCTTATAGAGCTGGACGGCAAAAGGTTAGACGGCAAGGAGGTAGGGACTAAGACAGACTATCTGACTGGACTAAGAGAGGGACTGGACTAACTAGTCTGGTATACTTATATCCAGTGACCGTACTAAGAAAGCTACTGGAATAGATATCGACCTAACTAGAGAGGGTAATAAATACTAAGAGTATGGAAATAGAGTCTAGTATACTTCTATCCAGGTTCTAGAGGTAGGAAAGAAAGACTAATAGACTGACTAAGAAAGACAGACATATAGGTACTTATACCCGACTGAAGGGAGGCACAGAAAGGAAGGTTGTATGATTTGAATAATAAGGTTTGGAATAGGAAAGCACTTATACTCTCACCATCTTATTTTGCTAGATTCTCCCAACGTATAAGGAATTGTCATCCCATCTAAGGAGAAAGATGAGAACCGAGAAGGAATTCAGACTAGAGGCACAAGTGGATGGCTATTATCTCTAGGATATGATGCTAGACCTAGGATCCGATGTGAATATTCTACCAAATAAATCCTAGGAAATGATGGGGAAACCGGTTTACTCTCCTATTCAATTGTGTCTGGCCAACCAGTACCGCATCTTTCCTATTGGGTGGTAGGATAATGTGTGGAGGTCATCGAGATTGTGGATGAGAGGGATCCCTATCTTGCTTTATTGGGGATCGAGTGGACTTTTTACAACAACACTGTCTTTGAAGAAAGAAACTATTAGAGGTAGATAGTACCATAGTAGTACAACCTCTAGATCCTTATCAGGGCCCAAGGTACACCAAACCTACCAAAGACAATTTGAAAGATACCATTATGAATCAGATCTACAATCTAACAGCAGGATGGTGATAAGAGGATCTAAACCCTACTGCAGATGGGTTAGATAGATCTACGGCAACACTGATCAATGATCTATCGAATCTAAAGACTAAATCAAGAGAACCTATCAAATATTTTAACTCTCGTTTGAACAAGATTTTGAATAAAATTCTGACCACTTCCAAGCCTAGCGAAGATGTTCGAAGTGAATGGTACATATCTGCTTTACCATCAAACATTGCAATCTTTGTTGATAGGGTTGCCAAGACAACATTGGCCGAAAACATGAAGGAAGCAATAGTGGTGGAAAAATGTATCTTAGCTTTAGAAAAAAAAACGTTGTCGATGAAAGAAAATCTAAAAAGGTTATTTTTAGAGATGATCCTGAGAAAAAGCAATCAAAAGACCCATTTGATTTCGAAGGATTACATAAAGTCCTAAAAACCATGTCTAACAAAATGGTTGACATTAAGAGACAAGTAGTAGAGACTTCTTCTAAGCCTCCCTCAACTGATTCAAAGCCTCAACTGATTCAAAGCCTCCCAATTCCATAACAAATGCCGAATCTAAAGGAGAAGAAGAGGAAGTTTCTAACGAGGAACCTATTGATGAAGATGAAGTTGTTGAGTTACAGGGAATGTGGGACTTCATTCTTCTGGACGAAGAGGATCAAGAGGCATCACCACTTAGTACTAGAAGCAGAAATCAACTCGATCCTCCACAACCTAGCACAAAACAGAAGAGCGTAAGCTCGACATCTAAAGATAAAATCACAGGTAAGAAATCATCACCAAAAGCAACTCAAACAAGCCCAGTCCAATTCGATTCACCAACTCCATCTAAAACACTAATTGTTTCTGATGAGATGGAGCATAATATCATTGAAGACATGAAGAATACTAGGGCAAACATTACTTTTCATGAATTGAGCAAATTGAAACATCAATAGAAGCTACTTTTGAAAGAGTTACATGCAATACCCATTGCACCTATTCCTGCCACTGTGATCTCACAAGCTTCTCATGAGATGGGAAGACCTCCAACTAATATGGCAAATAAAGTTGATCTGAATGATATTGCTTTAATTGGAGGTAGGTCAAAATCCCATACTCCTCCATTCCTTCTTACTTAAAAAAATTTCAATAAAAACTTGCATAATTTTTTGGTAGATTCAGGAGTTTCATCTAATATTTTGCCTAAAAAAATATGCGCAAATTTAAACATCCAACCTCAAAAATCTGCAGTACGCATAGTTCAGCTGGACCGATCGCAGGTTGAAGTAATTGGAGAACTAAATCAAGTTAACATAAGGCTGTCATCTAATCCAAGGGTATGTCAAGTAATTGATATTATAGTTGCAGACATTCCCGAATTTTATGGCTTAATTCTTAGTAGGGATTGGTCTGAAAGGCTTCATGGATACTTTACGATCGACTGGACACATATGTGGCTCCCTTACCATGGTAAACTGAATCAAATAAAGGTTGAGCGAGAAAGGCACCAAAAATACATAGTGACGGAATTGGAAGGAGAGAATGAACCTGTAGCATACAGCAACAATATAATTGGCAACTATTCTGTTGACTCTTTCTTAGGAAATTTTAATGCTCATACTTCGCCTTATTTAGAACATTCTGTTATGTCTCAAGTAGAAAAATTTTCTCAAACAGATAGTTCTAAATGTGTTAATTTTATAGATAGTTCTGTAAATACTTCTTTGTTTTGGAAATTATTTTTTGATGGTTCTAAGTCTAATGATGGAGCAGGAGCAGGATGTGTATTAGTTAGTCCAGAGGGGAATAAAACTATGCTAACATGTAGACTCGAGTTTGATTGCACAAACAACACTGCAAAATACGAAGCTCTGGTACAAGGTCTGTACAAGGCAATCAGACTAGACATCAAGTATCTACAAGTCTTCGGAGACTCTGAGATTGTTATTAAATAGGTATGAAATACTATACACTATCTATCAGGTCATTTAAAGCATTATCAATCTTTAGTGCAAGATCTGACTGAACATTTTATAGCATTCAATATTTCATCCATTCCCATACTCCAAAATGCTAGTGCTAACCTCCTGGCTAATGTAGCTTCCAAGCTCATTCCCTCATAAGACTATAACCCAGACAGATTCTCAATAGAATTGATCTTTAGGCCCTCCATCCCTGATAATGTCACAAACTGGAGAATTTTTAATGATGATCCTGATATTGTAAGTTTCTTAACATCGGAAGGATCTTACACTAATCAGATAATTGATGAAGACCAACATGACAAACAGTTACAACAAGAAAGCATAAATAATGCTATACCAAAATCTGTAGTCAATTTGGAAGACTTATACGATTTGAAAGACAGATTCAAAAGATCTACCAATTCAAAACTTCAGAGTTCAACTCTAAACTATGAATTAGTAAATCTAGGAACGGATACCAAGCCACAAAATATCAACCTAGGTCTTGGCATAGCCCCTCAAGGAAAATTAGCCTTTGTTCAGCTCCTGAAATAGTATAAAAGTGTCTTTGCCTAGAATTACGATGACCTTAAGACTTACGACACTTCAATCATTCAGCATACTATCCCAATGATAGCTGATGAAAAACCTGTCCAACAAAAACTGAGAAAGATCCATCCTATTCTGGAAAGTCAGATTAAATCTTAGCTCAATACATTATTGAAAGCCAAGATTATTTTTCCCGTTCAACATTCTAGATGGGTTTCCAAGTTGGTTCCCGTCAGAAAGAAAAACGGATATATTAGAATTTGTATTGACTTTCAAAATCTTAACAAAGCCTGCCAAAAGGATAATTTTCCCCTACCTCCTATGGAAAAAATATTGCAAGCGGTTGCAGGATCAGAATTAATGTCCTTTTTAGATGGTTTCTCCAGCTACAACCAAGTTTTGGTCCATCCTGACGATCAGCTAAAAGCCATGTTTAGAACCAAATGGGGTACTTATGCATATCAAAAGATGCCTTTTGGTTTGATTAACGTTGGTGCCACATTCAAAGGGCCATGGACATCGCATTTAAAGGGATTAGTAAACAAATCAGTGGTGATTTACTTGGATGACATAACAGTATATTCTAAAAAACGTGGTAATCACCTCAGAGACTTAAAGCAAATCTTCCAACGTTGCCAAAGGTATGGGATTTCACTTAATCCAAAAAATTCCTTTTTTGCATTAAGTGAAGGAAAACTTCTTGGATTTATAGTGTCAAAATCTGGAATCCATATTGATCCTGATAGAATTAAGGAGATTTCTGAAATATCCTTACCACATAATAAGAAAGCCATGCAATCCTTCCTTGGCCAGATTAATTTTGTTAAAAGATTTGTTCCAGACTTCTCAAGGATTGTGTCACCATTACAAGCAATGATCAAGAAGAATTCACTCTTCAAATGGGGCCAAGAATAATATGAAGCGTTTAATCTGATTAAGCAAGCAATTGTTAATGCCCCATCCTTAGCGACTCCAAATTTTTTTGATCCTTTTATTTTGTATACATTTGCCTCTAATAAGTCATATGCTGCAATACTCACTCAAGCCAATCAAGACAAGGCGGAAGCCCCAATTGCCTTCTTTAATTCAAATTTGCAAGGGGCTGAATTAAATTATTCAGATGTTGAGAAACAAGCTTATGTTGTTTTTAAAGCGATCAAACATTTTAGACCCTTTCTTCTTAAAACCCATACAAAGATCATAGTGTCGTTTCCAGCGGTAAGAAATCTCTTAGTACAAAAAGATGTGGGTGAAAAGAGAGCAAATTGGGTCATTGCCTTACAAGAATATGACGCTGAGATCAAGCCAGCAAATATTGTAAAAGGTCACGGATTTTGCAAGATGTTGGCTGGAGCATCGCTTATTTATGAAATACCATCTCCAAATCAAGAAGTACAAATGTATGAGGTAAGCCTAAACGAGATTGAGTCAAGATATGTTAATATCATATTTTATCTAAAGAATGGATATGCTCCTTCAAATTTGAATTATACAAAGAAAAGAGCTTTAAGATTGAAGGCTAAGCAGTATCAACTCATAAATGATGTACTTTTTAGGATGAATTATGATTCTATTCTTTTTCGATGTCTTGAGAAATCTGAAGCTGAAAAGGTGTTGCAGGAACTCCATGACGGACTAGCAGGTGGACATTATGCAGGAGATGCTACAACACATAAAATTTTGTGCCTAGGATACTATTGGCCTACACTATTTAAAGATGCATATAGCTACGTAAGGAAATGTCAAGTTTGTCAAACTGTTGCCGAGAGACAAAAGAAACCATCATTGCCTTTGCAACCAATCAATATCGATCAACCTTTTGATCAATGGGGATTGGATATAATAGGTGAGATCATTCCTCACTCTTCTCATGATTGTCCTTTTCTCCCTTAGATGCATCAGGCATGGGAAGCTTAAGAAGCTTCCTCTCAAGGGAAGTAGTGTATTTCTCAACCCCCTCCTCCTTCCATGCAGTTGGTAGTTATTACCAATCCATTCCCTCACCAAGGATATGTGGCCACCCAAACTAAAGAGAATCTTTCAACTCCTCAACCTTTGTATCCTTGGAATGGAAATTATCAGATTCTCATGATGAATTCTAAATATATCAACCTCCAAAGTCGGTTGTGCTAGTATGACAATCCTCATGACAAGTCATCGACTGATTCTCAACCCAAAGTTTCCACTAAGGCCCTTTTCTCACTAAATGGTACCTTACAGATCCCTCAACCTAAGGTAGAGGCTCACCCTAACACCCCCAAAGGACCATTACATCGAAATTTTTTCATCTCTTGAGCCACCCACACTTATTTTATAGTAGATGACTTGGCGCAGTCTCCTACTTCCATGTCAATGTTGTAAGTACTCCATCCACGCCCATCCCAACGAAAAGCTCTACTATCTACTCCAAGCATTGTGGATCCATATGATGATTGAATGATCATATTTGACGTTGATAAAGTAAATCATTTCCCTCTTCCCTCCTCCGTTTCTTTTTTGATACCAGTCTCTATAAAAAAACCACCATTGTTTATTGATGTATAGTCGACGAAGGTGCCTCCACTTGTGTCGGGTCCGGGTGCTTGGGGCTTCTCTTCACTGAGAGGTTTGCCCTACGATATGCGATAATCGCATATCGAAAACTACCCCCATTGCTCTAAATTTGTCCCTGCAATTTCCGGTTGGTGCCAATGTGCGTTACCATGGTCCACCACTCTGCGTGCTAGATCGACGACCCTCATTGATCTGCACTGATCACCATTCACAACTGTCACGAGGATTCCTCTAATAGCTTAACATTCACAAGATTTTTTTATTTTTGGCATAATTTTAAGAGTTCATGAAAACTTAGAGAGTGTTCTAGGATCCAAATCAGATCACTACAAATAGGAAATCAACTCACATTCCTCAGAGACTACATATCACTAAGGAGCCTACCAACCACCCCAGGCGATCAATCCCTGAGTTGGAACTCATTTTCACTAGGTTTACCCCCCAACCACACCCTTGGAACACCATGCATGCAGTTATCAGGCCCCAACCACACCCATAAGCCTGCATGCATGCGGTTGTGACCCAAAATTCCTTGTTTTGTGCATGCGATCACGAGATCTATGACACATTTTCAAGCTATCCTCTATACCACTACCCAGAACTGCCTATAACTTTCCATAATCATGAAAATGATTATAACCATGCTAGACAATCAAAACTTGAGCAGGATCTTCACCTAGACATGATTAATGCATAATAAACATTTCGTCAAACATATAGTAAACATATAAACTACAGGCTGTTAGGTCATGGAAAAGGTATATCCTCATATTAGCTTAATTAATCATTCATCTTTATGCGTTTATCTTCATTTTAGGAATAAATATACAAGAAACAATCGCAGAAGCTGGATAAAATTGATCATTAACGAATTGGGTAAATCTAGGCAAGAAAAACTAACTTTCGCTATCTTTATATGCAGGAACATGAATTGAATGATTGTTGTTCAAATGACAGAACAACGTCGACCAAGAAAGGAAAAGGACAACGTCTCGATTACAAAGGACAACGGAAGACCAGGAGGATCAATTCTATTTTGTGATGAAATCATATTGTTAGTTGTGAAATCCTCAAGATCCCCTGATCCTGAGGATTCACTTTTATCCATTTATCTTTCCAAGGTTATATAAAGCCACCCGCCGAAATGAATAGCTCGTTAGAAATTTCAAGATTGTATCCATTCATTTTTGGACACGGAGTACTTTCATTAATGTGACGTTGTAACTCTATTATCAAGTTTAATGAAGAAGGTTGTGTTTTACCAATAATCGCATTCTGAGTGTCTTTCGACAGTGACTTCGAGAGACTTTGGGCCCCGTCAATAGGATATTTACTGCTTTAATTATGTCATATTCTTTCTGCTTATTCTTATAATTGTTTATCACTGTTAGTTTGTGAAACTAGAATTATTTCGATTTCTGTGAGTGTTTATTATTACGATTTGGTTTTTTCCATTCAAACTCGATTCTAGATCTTGTTGTGTTTATATTTGCGTGTTAATCTTTACCGAATCGATCAAGTTAGTTTAAGTATTTGATTGTTGTTCATTTTGAAGAAATGTTATCAGAAATCTTAAGCTTACAGTTGATTGCTTTCCGGGAGATGTTTGAATAGTTACTTATTGTTCATTTGTTGTAGCTTTCCTTCATGCTAAACGAATTATTGTCTATACCAATTAGATTTGCTAAGAGTGATTCCTTTTACTTGCATTCCAATTCAGTTCTTTGCATAATAGATTAAAGTAGATTTGAAAATGCTTCAAAGATTTCTTTCAGAATTGTTTTGGATTGAACTTCGAGAATCAGATATTAATCATTGCAACGATTCTCAATCATTTCATTATGAATTAGTCTCTGGATTCACTTGCATAGACAATGTTGAACACTCTTGAAATAAATGGACTTTCCCTAGTTTGATAACTAATGTAGGTATTAAGGTTGCTTTTAATAGTCATCTTAGTGCACCAACATTTTGGCACCGTTTTCGGAGAGAGTGTTTCAAAGTGATTTATTTTTATTTTGTTGTAAAAGAATTGGATTTTAAAAATGGTAGGTAAGAACCTGTGTAACCAGCAAGTAAAGTGCTTGCTCATCAGCCCGCTTTTCAACAAATGTGTAGAGGTTAAATACGAGTAATGTTGTTTTTATTAATGACTAGGAATAAAAAGATAGAAAAATATCAACCCCCCCCCCACCTAAATCCACAAAGCCCAAGGGATCGGTGAACCTTGGGAGATCAACTTTTATAGACAAAATCATAAGAAAAGTAGAGTCTTAGGCATCGGTAGGACCCCGAACTATATCTGGGAAAAGCCCTATTGCAATCCTTCAAGTAGCAAGCTCACCATCTGCAGCTTATGCTGAGATTCATTGCCAATTTGGAGGATCTGAACAGAGCTTTCAAGTTACAAAAAATTTACATTCTGATCCTTTACAAGAGGGAAAATCATGCAATTTAAGAGAAGGATAGGCAGAGCCACGGTTGTCTGAACTAGGATCTCCTGTGATCCTAGATCTGGGTTGTGCCGCAAAACCATCTCGGATTGAAAATACTCCACTTACTCAAATAGCACCCCTTGAAGTCCCTGAAGGATATTGGCACATTTTCGACCAAATGGCGAATCAACCACCTCAAGGTTAGACCTTGACATTGGAATACCCATAGTCGACCCAGTAGCCAATGCCTCGATGAAAGTTATTCCCTTGCAAAACCTCCCAACCTTTCATGGGATGACCACAGAGGATCTGGATGCCTTCTTATTTGAGTTTGACATCCTCTGCAGAGGATACGATTACACCACTGATCCTCAAAAATTAAAGTTGTTCCCTTCTACTCTAAAAGGAGCAGCTTTGAGGTGGTTCATGGGTTTAGGTGGACACACTATTAACTCTTGGGATGACATGAAAACTTCTTTTCTCACAAAATATCAGGACTATTGTAGGACTAGGGAATTAAAAGATGAAATCTTTAAGATGTCTGCAAAGGATAATGAAACTCTAGAAGAATATGTCGAACGATTTCACTAAAATTTGCAGAGATCCCCTCACAACACATTACCAAAGGAAATCCTGAAAGCTATATTAATTAAAGGAATGAAATAAGAATGGATAGAAAATCTAAATTTGATGGGGAAGGGAGACATTTCTCAAGAGGATTATGATGAAATCATTTGCTTGTGTATCAGGAGTTCGTGAGGTAGTACATGCACGAGGTCAGGAAGCTGAGATCTTATGACTAGAGGAAGCAAACTACACAGTGGAGACGTAATAAGAATGGAAATCGGTAACCTCCTAGAGGACTTCAAGATGCACATCCTGGGAACCCTTACAATGTAGTTAGATGTCCTCCAGGCCAAATAGAAACAAGCCTTAGAAAAATAGAACTTGGTCATTTTTTTCCCACACTGCCAGAAGAAGCACAGCCAACGAGAGTGTCCATTGGACATGGTCCAGACATGTGCTATCTGCCCCGAGGACCATGCCACTGAACAATTTCCATCACTTCCAGTGCTAAAAGAAGTTTTTAAAGAAGCAGAAGAAGAGACAAAACCTGTATACTTAATGAACCAGCACCGAAAGTGGCAAGGCCGACCCATGGGTATGTCACAAGACACATCTGAGTTCTTTCCTTCTTCCTCATTTAATCAGCAGTAGAATTCTGGAGCAGCGTGGCAAGGTCAATCTCCTTTCTCTTGGAAGTCCCAACCATTCCCTATGTCACCTTGGCCAAATCAGTCCTTTCCGGGTAATTGTTGGCCGAATTCTCCTTTTACTCCTTTTTGGAAAAGTAATCCATATCCATCCTAGTGGCCTACCTCTACTTCACAATATTCAAACTGGTCTCTGGCGACCTCTAGGCATAACTAATCCACCTATGGGGACAGGTCCTCAACCTCAACCTACATTATTAGCCCCATATCCATTACAACAAAACCCTCAGCCCCTTCTACGTCCCCAACTACCATCCCAACCGAATCCAAATCCTAATAACAAACCGATTCAACTAGTGAAAATTGTTGAAAACTCAGACTATGAGACCACACAAAAAGAATGCAATGAACATAGACTGAGGTCAGGACGAATTATCACTCCTGAGGAAGACAAAGACCAACCACCAATTGAGTTAGAAACCCCACTTGTACATACACCATCGACTGTGACTGACACAGAAATAAAACAAGGAGAAGATACAGTTAAGCATAAAGATCCTGAAAAACTCATAGTTACTTCTCCCTCGTTCCCTGAAAGATTAACAATACCTAAACCAATTGTTTATCCATACTTTGATCTCGTAGGGGAATTGAAAAAAAATTGCATTAAAATTCCTCTCCTCTAGGCCATCTAAGATATTCTTATTTATGCTAAAACAATTAAAGAGCTATGTGTGAAAAAGCTTGTGAGGAAGGTAAAAGTTCCACCCACTATTCATGTTATAGGGACCTTGTATGATTTTCTCTTGGGTGGGGAAACACCGATAAAGTATGAAGATCCTGGGAATCCCATAGTTATAGTCCAAAGATATGGCCACTCCTTTCCAAACACACTAGTTGACTTGGGTGAAACCATTAACATCTTAACCACAGAAACCTGTAAGACACTTGGTATCACAGCTCTGGAACCAACCACCACCCTACTAGAACTCGATGATCATTCGATGGTAAGACCAAAGGGAACTTTACAAGATATTATGGTTTCTGTTGATTCATGGGAGTACCCAGTAGATTTCCTTGTCATAAACCCAATAAGTCGATTAAATGGGCACCCTTTAATTTTGGGCCGACCTTGGCTGGCAACAATTGATGCTTACATTGGTTGTCGAGAGGGAAGCATGACCATTGCTAAGGGGGATGTTGTAAAAAATCATGTTTTATATCCTCCTGCCAAACCAAGTTCGCCCATTGTGAAAATACATAAACAACCACCCTCATACCTGGAAGAAAGCATTCGTTCACTGCTTACAATAGCAGAGGTGCTTGAGTTCAAGAATCAAACTGAAGATGATGTAATCAATAACTTTATCAATCAACCAGCCACTACGAATAATTTCAAATGTCAAATGTTAAAATCAATTCTTGACAAGCCTGTTGAAATTAAACCAGACAATATTTTAAAAATTAATGATAGTCTAGACAGTGACTAACAACAAAAGTTCATTCAAGTTCTACAAAAATATAAATGGGCTTTTGCTTGAGATTATTCAGACATGAAGGGTGTAGACGCGCAGTTATGTATGCATCGTATCTATACCAAAAAGGATGCTTGTCTTATCCAGAAACCTTAGTGGAGATTGAATCTGCATCTCAAATATATTATAAAAGAAGAGCTACAGAAGTTGTTGGACGTGAATTTCATTTATCTCATTTCATATAGCAAGTGGGTCTCTTTGCTAGTAGTTGTTCCAGCAAGAAAAACACGAAATAGCACATCTATGTGGATTATCGGTAATTAAACAAGGTCACACAAAAATATCACTTCCCTCTTCCATTTATTGATCAAGTCCTTGATACACTAGCAGGAAAATAGTTCTTTTCCTTTTTGGATGGCTTCAACAGCTACAATCAGATCCAAATTGCCCCTAAAGACCAAGACAAAACTACCTTTACCTTCCTGTGGGGTACATTCTCTTAAAGAGTGTTACCATATGGCTTATGCAATGCCCCAGCTACATTTCAGAGGGCCATACTCAGTATTTTTGTTGATATGATAAATCAAGGACTTGAAGTTTACATGGATGACTTTACCTTGTATGGGGATGACTTTCATCAAGTGCTACAGACATTAGAGAATGTTTTGAAGTGATGCATCGCCACCAGGCTATGTTTAAGTAATTTCAAGTGTCACATGATGATGACAGAAGGCGTAATCCTAGGACACTACATTTCTGCAGCTAGGATACAGGTAGATCTAGCAAAGATATAGCTAATTCTCCTATTACCTACACCGTGTACTCAGACGGAGGTGCATAGATTCCTTGGATATGAAGGTTATTATCGTAGGTTTATCAAAAAAATTCACAAATTGTTGTGCCTTTGTATGCTTTAACAGGAAATGTTGATTTTAAATGGTCTGATAAATGTGACACAACTTTTACAGATTTGAAGAAATTAGTTTCGACGACACCAGTATTGCATGGACCCAACTAGGAGCTACCCTTTCACATCTCTATGGACACGTCAGATGTAACAATAGGCACTGTCCTCAACCAAGAGGAGGATATAAAGCCTTATGCTATTTATTATATCAGCAAAATCTTACTGCTGCTGAACATAATTATGCAGTAACAGAAAAGGAATTCTTAGTTGTCATTTATGCCATAAACAAATTTAGACATTACATAACTGGCTATCAAGTTTTTCTGTATACTGATCATTCTGCCATTAGATACTTAGCTAACAAACCCATTACAAATAGTTGAGTGACTCATTGGTTGTTACTTTTGCAGGAGCTTGATATCACCATTAAAGAACATCTAGGGAAGAAAAACCCAGTCGCAGATTTTGTGTCTCGGGTTCCAAAGATAAATGATCTGTTGGCAGTAGATGACTAGTTTCCAGACGAACATTTGTTTGCTGTAGCAGTTAAAACGCCATGGTATGTAGATGTAGCAAACTATCTGGTGGTAGGAAAGTTTCCCAAACACTTAACAACAAGGGAAAGGAAATAGATTGTCCAGCGCAGCACCTGATTTTCTTAGATTGGTGGATACCTTTTTCATACAGGGTCTCATATGTGCATACGCAGTTCCATTCATGAAGATGAAATCTATGACATATTGAAGGCTTGCCATGACGAGCCCTGTGGAGGACACTTCACAGATCACAGAATGGGGCATAAGGTACTACAGATGGGATATTATTGGTCCACTATTTTTAAATATGCTAAGAAATATGTCTAGGCTTGTGATAGCTGCCAAAGGATGGGCCATCCTGGTCAATCTAACGAAATGTCGCTACAGCCCCAATTGGTAATAGAACCTTTCAAATGATGGTCATTGGATTTTGTTGGCCCATTTCATCCACCATCAAACCAAAAGTTCTACATACTGGTTGCTACAAACTATGTAACGAAGTGGGTAGAAACAATAGATTTTCCAAGAGCTACAAAAGAATTTGTAATCAATTTCCTTTTTGAGTTATTTGTGCAGTATGGTTTACCTAGGGAAGTGATAGTACATGGAGGGGGTATATTTGTAGGACATAAGATTATAGCCACTCTATAGAACCACCACATCACACATAGAGTCACTTCGATGTTTCACCTGCAGGCGAATGGGCAGGTTGAAAGCACCAACAAAGTCATCAAAGAAATTCTGACTAAGATAGTTTCGACACATTGGCAAGACTAAGCTGCTAGACTACTAGAGGCCTTGTGGGCCTATCAGACAACTTGGAAAAATACTACTGGATATTCTCGTACCAACTTGTATTTGGCAAAGAACTTATCTTTCCTATTGAATTTGAAATAAAGACTCTCATAACAGCCCAAGAAGTGGGATTGGATCTGATGGAGGCCCAAACTAAATGACTTCAACAAATAAATGAATTAGATGAGGCTTGACTACTTGCTCTACAACGCACCGCAATTATTCAGCAACAAAGGGAAAAGTGGCACGAGAGTATTATTAAAAAGAAGACATTTCAAAAAGGAGACTGGGTGCTCCTCTGTGATTCCAGATTCCAAGACTTTTCGGGCAAGTTACAGACAAGATGGCTTGGCCCTTATGAAATTCAAGAGGTACACAAAAATGGCACTCTCACTCTGACTACCATTGATGAGTCTAGCCATTCTTTCAGGGTGAATGGACATCGGGTGCATCTTTATCATAAACCACTCACCAAAGAGTCTTTTTTCCAACAGGTACATGATGATCCCACTATGCAAATTTTAGCTGTAGGGAGTGATGACCCGACAGCTTTACTTTCATAAAAATTTATCTTTCTTCGGCTGTAAATAATGTATATATTCTTTTTACGGTTGCTTGTAATTTAGTTTAGGCATCACTATGTAAATACGAGGATTTCTCTTATTTTTTGGGTGTGTTTAATAACTGATGTTCAATCAATTGAAGATTTGTTGTTCAATCAATTAAACAGCTCCAATTTTTCTTTTTGTGTATTTTGTTGTTCAATCAATTGAACAACTCCAATTTTTCCTTTTGTGTATTTTGTTTTTCATTTAATTGAACAACGCCAATTTATTTTTTTGTGTTTTGTTGTTCAATCAATTGAACAGCTGTTGTTCAATCAATTGAACAACGCCAATTTATTTTTTGTGTTTTGTTGTTCAATCAATTGAACAGTTGTTGTTCAATCAATTGAACAATGGTTGTTCAATCAATTGAACAACACCAATTTATTTTTTGGTGTTTTTTTGTTCAATCAATTGAACAACGCAAATTTATTTTTGCATATTTTACTGCTCAATCAATTGAACAACACCAGTTTCTTTTTGTGTGTTTTGTTGTTCAATCAATTGAACAACACCGATTTCTTTTTGTGTGTTTGTTGTTCAATCAATTGAACAGCTGTTGTTCAATCGATTGAACAATTGTTGTTCGGTAGAACGAACAGCTGTGATTTCTTTTTGTTGTTCCATCGTCGGTCATTCTTTTTTTTCCATTTTTCTCTCCCATGTTTTTCTTAGAAAAACCATCTATTTGGATTTGGAAATTGTACTTGAGATAAAAGAAAAACAGTAATATTAATACCATTATGACTTGTAAAACCTTTGATGGTCATCTTTATTCTGAAACTGACCTGGTTTATCTATATAATGATTGGTTGAATATCTTCTCTTTGGACATATCAAAAAATGATTTACTATCTTAATACCATGCTAATTTATCTTACACACTTTCAATTGATAATTCCCTTTGGTATGATGATAATAACTTTCATTGACATTTTTTTTTACTTCTTACGCCATCCCTGACTCTTAAGGAGTAAATAAGCCACCCTCCCTTTACAATAACAATATGAAAATATGAAAAAGCAACACACATCTTCTTAAAGAGGATAGGGGGTCTCATCACAAGCCAGCCTACCATGATCATAAGAGTGTAACAAGTGACATTCCATTATGGCCACCACACTAGGGTAATGACCTTCTTGATGGTTAAAAATATCAGAAGGATAGGAGGTCTCATCATGAGTCGGCCTGATCACTTTGTTATATCCTGGTGAATGGCACTATGATTATTTGGTTACCATGCCAGCATAGTGGTCTCTTTATAGCAATGAAAAAGAAAATCATCTAAATACTAAAAGGAGGTCTCTGGCTCATTTTTGGGGTTAAAAAGAAACCATGTCAAGGCTATGAATGCCTGCGGCAAGCAGTCTCTCTACTTGTGGTATTGAAGTGCTATGTTACATTGCCAAGCATTCCTTATCCTATTACTTCCTATTGACTCATTTCTAAAGGGGAATTTACCATTTGAACAACATTCTAACTAAATTAACCAACATGCATGGTAAACTATATCTTTATATGCATTATATCATTATTGTCCGATCAATCGATACCAACAATCATTAACATTTATCGTCGGTCATGCGTTCGTCACCTTTTCCACCTAAGGCAAATATCTCTTCACATAATGATCTAATCTCTGTTTTATTTCTTTTACGGGAATTTCAAATCTTTTGACTTGTACTGCTCTGACTATTTTTGTCATATTTATGCCACTTTGATTGTTGTCTAGCTGCATTTATGACTTCCCAACGCCCTTTCCCTTTTTCCCATGATTTTTGGGTGTGGATGCCCTTTTCTGATTGGAGGGGGGATGGTATGCATTATGGATAGCATGTGTAATGATTATTAAACTGTTTTCTGATTGGAGGGGGAAGGATTGCATTATGAATGCGTGTGTGTAATAATTATTAAACTGTTTTCTAATTGGAGGGGGGAAGGTAAGCATTATGGATAGCATGCGAATTAATTATTAAGTTGCGCCAAAAACTATTGATGAGACAAACAACACAATTGCCTTTAATATTAATTCTAAAACAATGTCACTGCTCTGTAATAACTTTAATGTTTTGTATACGGTTTACGGTGATGTTCCAAACTGTGAAATTGTGAGAAGAGTGCATGCAAAATTTCAAGTGAACCAGTTACTGAGAAACAACAACCATGGGAGGAAAAGCCATCTGCAATGAACCTATAGTACTCTGAGTATCAGAACAGGCTCGTGAAATTCTTGAGCACGTCGGCTGGCTTCAATACTTGACCAAATTATAGGGATTCCATGAGGAAATAACACTTGATAATCTAAAAAATGGACGCACGACGGTGAAAGGAAGAAACATGATAGTTTCTGAAGCAGTTATAGCTGAAGTCTTTGGACTTCCAGGAGAAGGCACGATATGGGCAGATAAGCATGTTCTTCTACAGGATGCGGTTGTTGTATTCCAAGACCCAGATGAACAATTGGTACACAAAGGAAAAGGGATTCACCCTATAACTTTAAGGCAACTATGGTAGGAATTGGCAACCATTGTTCAGAGGTATATCACTTGTGACAGACATTAGATGTGGTAAAACCTCGAAAACCCAAACTGTTAGATATTTTGAAGCAAAAAATTACAGTCAATTTGCCATTTTATTTAAATTATTTATTGCATGACGTTACTATATGGGTGAGGAAGGCTAAGGACCCACATTTTGTCATCAGCCATCATGGGCTGATTAAATTAATCATCATTCATGGACTAACCCAACAAAAAATTAACCTGGGCTAACCTTGTAAATCCTACTTTGACCCTAGCAGAAGAAAAACCAGAGACTAAACAACAGGGGGTAAGAGTAACAGGTCAAAAAAGGACAAGAAAAAGAAGGAATCATTCTTTGGCCTCCAGCCCAGTAAAGCGTAGGCATTCTGCGAGGATAAAATCAGAACAACACACCCCAATTCCAATAGAAGAAGCAGGGTCATCTCACATGCCCTCTCCAAATCCACAAGATGACTTTTTGCAGGAATATGAGGAAGAAGTAGCCTGAGTATTGGAGAATATGGGGACATTATATGAAGAAAGGGAGCCGTCTGGAAACTTTGAAGGGAAAAAACATGCCCTTAACCAATCTACCTCTGTCGGCAATTCTAGCCATGCTAAAACTTTGCCATTTACTGATAATTTGGAGAGTCAGAGGGAACAAATTCCCTCTATGAATGAGCCTCTTGAGAAAGAAGCCCATGCAGAGGAAACCCTCAGGGATGGAAAGCAATTAGAGGTTATTGTTCCATTGGAATCCCCAGTGAAGGAAAACCCTACAAAAGAAACCTTGGAGGATGAAAACCAACCATGGGATACTGTCTTAATGAAGTCCCCAGAGGATGAGGTACATACAGAAGAAGACCCTGAAAATGATAATCACTCAGGAGACACTATTTCATTGGAGTCTCTTGAGAGAGAAGCCTATGAAGAAAAAGAACTAGAAGACGAGAATCCATCGAGAGACATTGTTCCATTGGAACCTCATCCTGATATTGGCACAGCTCCACCTGAACCTAAAATAAACATAGTTGTGCCACAGCCGATCAAAAACCCCACGACAAAGAAAACATATAAGGATAGATTGAGGAAGTTTCTTAAGAAGTACAGGAAGCAGAAGAAAATAGTTAAGCAACTGAGAGAATGGTTAAAGGAAGCAGTTAGGGTCTAGAAATTGAAGGTGGAATTGGAAACTGTAGGGACCCAAACAGAACACTGTTATTTGGAGGATATTGAAGCCCAAACTAAGAGTCCTTGTGTTTGCTCAAAAGGGACCCAAATAGACAATGTCCTTTGAAGAACAATGAGATTCAGACTGAAGACCGTTATGTTTGCTCAATGGAAATCCAAACAGACTTTCCCACTACAGATGTTGTTGTCCAAAACAATTTTGAGGAGAAAACATAGGAAGATTGTTGTATGCCCCGAGGAGTAGTTGAAGTCATTGTTCAAACTGATTTTAAAGGAAATGCCCAAGAATATTGTTGTATGTCCCGAGAAGAGGCTGAGGCTACTGTTCAAACTGATTTAATGATAACACAGGATTATGAAACTTAGACAGAGTAAACACCTCACTACGTTCCTCTGGTAAGGGAAGTTGTTATCATAAAATTGCAAAATGAACTAGCCAAGTCTCAGCATGAGTTGGCTCGACATAAGGAAGAAGTAGTGTCATTACAAGTACACCATGAATCATGAAAGAAATTCTAGGCACTTATTGTAACAGAAGATGAGACTTTTGCCAATTTCAAAGATGAGCAGAAGAAAGTAGAAAAAGCACAAGCCAAGCTGCAGAAAGCCAAGGAGAAAATTGAAACTATTTGTTCTCTCTACTCTGATGCTTTGTCTTGTCGATCACCTACCACCAATTATGCATTATTCTTGTTTAAAAGATACCTCTTACTAAAGGTTAAAGCCATCAGGGTTGGTAAGTCAAGGGAATTTAAGACCACTCCAGACTTTGTCAAATGTTTCAAGGAACAAAATGAACAGGTACAACACCTTTTATGTGAGTTATACATGCACAATTTTTTCTTGGAGGACGAACTAGATAGTAATCCTAGCCCCTTCATTAGGGATATTCAATTTCAAGCTTTTCTTTCTTTTGCCACAAATCATATTAAATGGGCTAAAGCCTATAACACTTTTCAAAAAAGGGAATATGGTATAGACTTATGGGTCAAGGGAAAACCCACAAAACCCCTGCATCTTTCTGTCCAGCATAAATAGTTCATGAAACGAACAAGAGTCATGGCTCAATTAGGACCACTCCATACAGATATCCTACATGCAAGAACGGAATACTTTCATGAAATTGAGGAAGCCTTATTAGCAGCAATACAAAGATGGGAAGCTTCCATTAACAATGTCAAGAACATGGAGCCATTTGGGTATATAAATTTCAAAGCTGCCTCTACTCGCCTACACAGATATAGCAATACAGTCCTAAGCATGGGCCCTGACTGGAAAGGGTACTGTTACAGATGTTCGACTATTTGGTACCCTCCTGATGGGTATTACAGTGATTATAATTTTCCAGATTACCGTGTAAACCAGGGTTTTGCAGTACTTAAGCAGAAAAACGGTTTTAGGCTATATAACGAAGAAGTTTATCCTACTTATTCCTTGACACAACTGCACCTCAATCATCTTATTGCATGAGGACATGCAGAAAGATAAGTAGGGGAGTATGTTGGGAAGTGGAAAAGGTATGTTTTATCCTCATATTAGCTTAATTAACCATTCGTCTTTATGCATTTATCTTTGTTTTAGGACTAAATATAGAAGAAACAATCATAGAAGCTAGATAAAATTGATCATTAATGAATTGGGTAAATATGGGCAGGAAAAACTAACTTTTACTATCTTTATATGCAGGAACATGAATTGAACGATTGTTGTTCAAACGACAGAACAACAATGACGAAGAAAGGAAAAGGAAAACGTCTCGATTACGAAGGACATCGGAAGACCAAGAGGATCAATTCTATTCTGTGATGAAATCAAATTGTCGGTTGCGAAATCCTCAATATCTCCTGATCCTGAGGATTTGCTTTCATCCATTTATATTTCCAAGGTTATATAAAGCCACCAGGAGAAATGAACAACTAATTATAAATTTCAAGATTGTAACCATTCATTTTTGGACACAGAGTACTTTCATTACTGTGACGTGTAACTCTATTATCAAGTTTAATGAAGAAGACTGTGTTTTACCTATAATCGCATTCTCAGTGTCTTTCGGTAGTGACTTCTGGAGACTTTGGGCCCAGTCGATAGGAGATTTACTGCTTTAATTGTGTCATATTCATTTCTTCTTATTCTTATAATTGTTTATCACTATTAGTTTGTGAAATTAGAATTATTCTGATTGATGTGAGTGTTGATTATTACGACTTCATTTTTATCGTTCAAACTCGATTCTAGATCTTGTCGTGTTCATATCTGTGTGATAATATTTACCGAATCGATCATGTTAGTTTAAGTATTTGATTGCTATTCATTTTGAAGTAGTGTTATCAGAAATCTTAAGCTTACAGTTGATTGCTTTCCGAGAGATGTTTGAATAGTTACTTTCTGTTCATTTGTTGTAGCTTTCCTTCATGCTAAATGAATTGTTGTCTATACCAGTTAGATTTGCTAAGAGTGATTCCTTTTGCTTGCATTTTGATTCAGTTCTTTGCATAATAGATTAAAGTAGATTTGAAAATGCTTTAAATATTTCTTTCAGAATTGTGTTTTATTGAACTTCAAGAATTAGATATTAATCATTGCAATGATTCTCAATCATTTCATTATGAATTAGCCTCTGGATTCACTTGCATAGACAATGTTGAACACTCTTGAAATAAATAGACTTGCCCTAGTTTGATAACTAATGTAGGTATTAAGGTTGCTTTTAATAGTCATCTTAGTGCACCAACATGGGCCATGAATGCATATTTGATCATAAACTTCTGAACTTCATATGAGAGTAACCAAGAAGGCTCAATTCCCTCTCAAGCTAGCTACAACAACACTTGTTAGACAATGCATTCATTAAACATCCAATAACTTATCAAGTCATGAGAGAGATTCGTAGTAAGAACACTTTATTTAATCAAGCATATAACCAACATAGAAACCATGACAAATCAACCATAAGGTCACCATAATAACCAATACAAGTGCTCATAGATCACAATAGGAAAATAACTCATATTGACATATGAAAATGCCAACCAAGTCGGGGACTTCCATGTACCACCCAACCATATATTAGGCTGAACCAAAATCTCTCTTTCATCCAATCACCCCTGTGTCATATTCCAAGCATTAATGTGGGATCATATGGGTTAAACTGAAATAAAAACCAGCCAAGGATTCTAGAGGCCACACCACCTCAACACTCAACCACAGTGATTTCAACTAACCGATCTAGAAATCACTAATTCCAAACTAGAGTGGTCTTTATCCAAGTTGTATAGGCTCCAGGAACTAGTAACTCAACCCATAGCCTCTAGGGAACCCTAGTTGTTTCAAGGCTCTAGAGTGTTTGTCCCAACTCGCAGGCTCTAGGGAATAGCAACTCAACCCACAGCCTTCAGGGAAACCCAAGTGGTTCCATGACTACAAAGCATTTGTTTCAACCCACAACCATAGGGAACTTGAGAACCAATCAGAAAATCCAAGAATGGTGAACCCACTACACCATGTTTATCTAGGAAATGGCAAGGCAAGTCTGAAACCATTTTTAATCCAGGAAAATATCCATGCCAATGAAAACACATAGCCAAGAAATCACATGCATATACCATGAACCCAAAAATCAACAAGGAAATTTGTAACACCCTCCTCCCACATCTATCCAAGCAACCATCTAGCTTGGGTAAACATGCGATGAGAGGCCAGTATGATATAATTCGACCTCCTAAGTCACCTTAAGGAAGTGGAACCGATGGAAACACACCATACATACATCCAACATCATCAACAAAAACCTCAGAGGACAAGTCAGTCACTCAGATAGTCTGTCCCTGGGTCCAATTGGCATTTTAGGTCTCTTGGGTCATAGTTGCTCTCATGCCATGTGCAAGGGAGCGACTAGAAACCTAGAGTCACTCTCATAGACCTGCCTACCAATGACTATGGACCAAAATTGTCATTGTTGTGCTAGTGACTCCGGGATTTGAGCCACTTTTTCAGGTCGAGAGCCCAGGTCATTGCCCAGAACTGAATTATCTCTTCATATCAGTAATCTAACATGGAAATGACAACATTAAAGAAAAAACTTGTTCAAGACCTTAACTGGACCCCTACTAGCCATGACAGGCATTTCGTCAAACATATCATCAACATGTAATCTACAATTGTAAATAACAGAGTTAAGTGTAGGGATCTCATACTTATCTGAGAATCGCTATGAACCATTGTTTCCTTATGCCATTTTCTACATTATCATCTATTAGTTCATAGGCACATCATTCATTCACATACAAGTAACAACATGTTGAGATTCATACATAACTGCTGTCATAAAATGTGCATATAACCAGCATAATAAGAACAAAAATACAATAAACATATCAACCATCAAATCCATAAATACATCTGTACCTTTACTCATGAAAATTAAGGGAATGAATTTCTCATTAATGAATGCAATGAACCAACTGGAGATGGGACTACCACATTCCACCCGACCATAGAATGGTTGAGCCAAATATCTCTTAAGTTATTCACCCTCGTGCCATATTCCAAGCATGAATGTGGGATCTCATAGAACACATCAATCGAAACTCATCCAGGGCTTCCAGAGGCCATCCACCTAAACCCATCAAACAATGATTACACCTTACAGTTAGACCTCACCCAAGCCATCACCAGATCAGTCTCCATCTTAGCCATCCAAGGCTTCATAGTGTTTGTTCCAACCAAGTCTCCAGGACTAGTAACTCAACCCATAGTTGTCGCTGGGCTCCAGAGAATTTGTCCTACCAAGGCTCCATGACTAGTAACTCAAACCACCAAGGGCTCCAGGGCGTTTGTCCAACCAAGGCTCCAAGACTAGTAACTCAACCCAAATTGTTATAGGGCTCCAGAGCATTTGTCCAACCAAGTCTCCAGGAACTAATAAATCAACCCAAACTAAGGAAACATGAGAACCAACCAAAACAAAACAAGAAAATAACCTACAATCACCATGGCTATCCAGGAAATGGAAAGGTTAGGAAATCCACTGTCAATCTAGGCAATCCTCCATGCCAACGACAAATCATGGCCAAGAATCCACATGCATATGCCATGCATGTTCAAACTAGGGAAGGAATCATACATGCAACTCGGTACCTACAAGAAAATATGATGTAGCTATTAATGATGATGCCTTCTTGTGCTTTCCTGCTCTTCCTTTTCCTTCTTGCTCCAAGAATCCAAGTATGCCACACGCATCAAGAGTGCTCCAAGAAAACTCTAAGTATCCAAGAGTATGAGGGAGAGAGAGAATAATGAGAGAGAGCTCCAACACTGAACTAACAAAAGGTTACCAACTAATCCTCAAAAGCCTTTTTATGAATGAGGCCTCTATTTTCTTCATTTTCCATTATTTTCCTTCATTTTCCTCCTCACATGCAACCTGTGACCTTTCACCTCCTTTTCTCCTAATTTCCATTATTTTCATAAATAATTGTGCCAAAATGCATTTTAATGCCTTAGCCATTGCCTTTTCCAATTTCCTTAGCCATAAACAACCAAATGAACACCCCCTAGGATGTCTTGCCCAACATTCAACTTGGAATAAGTGTCCTAGTCATCTGTGGTTATTGTTTTTAACATTTATTACATGGAATTTTCACCAGGGTTGTTACAGAACCCTCCCCCTTGGGGGACACCATCCTCGGTGTTCAATCACACATATACCTTAGCAACCTGCTGAAAGAAGACATACTACTCATGGAGATTTATAACATAGCTTGATGCTGTATTTCCAATCAAAGACCTGCTCAAGATAAAAGAACATCATGACAACATGACAACATACCGCATAGTGGAGCTTTATATCATAGTTCATTATGGTATTTACAATGATCATATTGTTGAGTGCCAATCCACATGACATCATAACATCATGATAACATAACCACATGATAGCATAATAACATAATCGTAATAACGTGACACCCATACTTCATAGTGGATCTTTATAACACATCGCGTTACAGTATTTGCATTCATACACGTGTGTACATATAGCGACATCATCAAAACTATATATACCAAAACATATGCCAAATTATATACCAAACATATACTAACATCATATAGCATGTATCAAAAAATCATAAACCATATAGCATGTATCAACCATCATAAATCATATATCGATCATCATAAAGCATATACCAAACCAACATAAAGAAAATACTAAACCACCATGAAGCATATACTAAGAAATCATAAGCAAATACAAAACCACTATAAAGAAACTGCCAAACCACCATAAGCAGTCACCAAGCACCATAAGTAATCACCAAACCACCATATCAAGGCTGCTTTTCCTGAGTCAGAAAACACACCAAACCACCATATCAAGGCTGCTTTTCCCGAGTCAGAAAACACACCAAACCACCATATCAGGCATGTTTTTCCTCAAATGGAAAACAAGGAAGGATACATAGCCCACATCTGATCCACCATATCCCATGTAGCTTCATCGGGCCTAAACTTCTTCCATTGCACTTTAACTTGTTCTATTTCTCGGTTCCGAAGCATGAGCACCTTTTTCTGCGATATACACTGAGGCACTGGTTGGAATTCTCCATCTGGTTCCACCTACAATACAGACCAGTCAATCACATGATCAACATCTTTAACATACTTATTAAGCAATGAGACACGGAAAACATCATGGACTTTCACTATCAGAGGTAGTGCAAGTCGATAGGCTATTGGCCCAATCCTCTCAATGATATTGAAGGGTCCACAAAACCGTGGTGCCATCTTGGCACATGATCCAATCCGCAAGGAGCTCTTCTTTGGTTTGATGCACAAGTACACCTATTCCCCAACCTGGACCTCCTTAAACAACATGTCCTTGTCTGCATAACTCTTCTGCCTATCTTGTGTTGCCTTGATATTATTCTTGATCACCTGCATTTCATGTTCCATGTCTGCCAACATATCTTATCCAATCAATGCTCTGTTAATCGGATCACTCCAACTAATGGGAGTGTTACAACTCCACCAATAAAATGCCTCAAAAGGACTCATGCTCAGTGACTCCTAATAACCTTTGTTGTATACAAACTATACCAAAGGGAGATACTCTTCCCACTTCCTCCACTGATGCATCACATACATCCTCAACATGTCCTCCAATATCTTGTTGACCCTCTCTCTCTGTTCATCCATCCGCGGATGATAAGTTGTGCTGAAGTCCAACACAATGCCCAAACCTACAAATAACTCCTTCCAAAACTTGGAAGTGAACTTTTCTTCCTTTTCTAACACAGTATTATTTGTGACACCATGTAGTCTAAACATGTCTTTGATGAACACTTATGCCACATCACTAGCTGAGAACGTAGATTTCATCGGAACAAAGTGTGCAATCTTTGCTAACCTGTCCACAATGAGCATGATGGAATCATGTTGCTTCACTGTCTTTGGCAACCTTGTGATGTAATACATGGAAATGACCTGCCATTGCCACTAGGGAATATCGATCGATTGTAGTAGTCCACTTGGATGTTTTCACTCTACTTTCACTCGCTGACAATCGAAACATCTAGCCACAAACTCTGCTACATCCCTCTTCAGATTCGGCCAATAATAATATATCTTTAGCATTGTGAGTGTCTTCTGATAACCTGGGTGACCTGAATAAGTTTTCGCATGAAATTCCCTCAAGATCACCTTCTTGAGTTCACTGCTATCTGGTACATATATCCTGTCTCGGAACTTGACCAATCCCTCTACCGTAAGAAAATAATCTAATTCATGTGCACTTTCACCTATACTTGTACCACTACTTGTACCTGTACATGTACCTGTGCCATCACCTATACCTGTACTATCATATGTACTTGTACCCATACCATGCTGCAACCTATGCACAATCTCCATATATCTGACATCTTGTTGTCCTGCCCGCAAGATCCTATCCTATAATTCTGTCCCATAGGAGCTCATAGTTTCCAAGTGATTCACCTGTATCGGTCTACTAAGAGCATCTGCCACTTTGTTTTCTTTACCTTTGATGTACCTGATCTCGAAGTCAAACTCGTTGATCGTGGCAACCATCTAGCCTGCCTGACATTCAAATTCTGGTGGTCAAACAAATGTCTCAACCCAATGTGATCACTCATAAGCATAAACTCCCTGCCAAGAAGATAGTGCCTCCACGTCTTCAATGCATGTATAATTGTTGCCAACTCAAGATCATGCATGGGATAGTTATGCTCATGTTCATTTAGTTTCTGGGACTCATAACATACCACCTACCCATCCTGGTTAAGGACTCCACCAAGTCCTCTCTTGCAAGCATCTACACATACTACGAACTCATTGTCCGGATCTACAATTTGTAGCATTAGTGCATGTGTTAGCAACTACTTAAGCTTCTCAAAGCTATCTTCACACTCTTTGATCCATTCGAACTTCTTACCTTTCCCATACAAGGATGTAATGGGATAAACAATCTATGAGAAGTTTCTGATGAACCTCCTGTAATAGCCTGCCAGACCCATGAAAGATCTCACCTCATCCACACTCTTAGGAGCTACCCACTACATTAAACTTCTTATAAGGTGCCACATTCTCCTTGTCACCTGCATCTTAAGGTCTTCCTCACTTCTGAGCCCGATTTCCTTTATTATTCTCATTACCTTTCTAGTCCCGCTTAGTCTTGGACTTGTGCTTTAACTACTCATAACAATGCTTCAGCAACCTGATGACTTCTTCCAATGATCGAGGATCATCACACTTAATTTGATATTTAAATGCTCAGTCCATTAATGAACCTTTGTACCTTTGTCTTCTCATCCTTGAAGTAGGGTACATACCTCAATAACTCCAGAAACTTAGTCATGTACTCTTCATCTACCATTGAACCCATATTTTACTCATAGAACTCCTTGGCCTTTCGATCATAATATCTCTTAGACAAGTATTTCTTCTTGAAGAGTCTTTCAAACTCATTCCAACTCAGCTCCTCTACCATGATGCCTCTAAAACACTTCACATATTCCCAACAGATATCTTACTTTCCCTTGAGACTAAATACCACTATCTTGGCTTTCATATTCTTTGAATAATCATGCAATCTGAATAACTTCTTCATCCTAAGCAGTTATGCTTCAGCATCTTCTGGTTTCTTCACATCCCCATCAAAAGCAGGAGGCTTGACTTTATTGATCTCTTCTGGTGAATACTGCTTCTCACTCCTCGTATAAGGATGTTGGCAGTAATGACGATGATGTCTCTCATAACCAGAGCTAAAACTAAATCCATGAGTGCTAGTCCGTCTGTCAGGTGTATCCAAAGATCTACCACCTCTGACTGTGTCATCTTTTTCCAACCTATATCATGATCAAGACCTACTACCATATGCTCCATTACTCTTTTCCTCATGTCCATGACTAATCCTCAGATGTCCTTGCTTATGCAAATCTAAAATACTCTGAAGGATTACTGCATTAACCTCTGCTTGCTTTTCTTCAACTCTGGAAAGCCTTTCTTGTGCCTCAAACAACCTGTTATTATTTTCCTTACAACTTTTGATTTATTCCTTTAAACTTCTAAGTGCATATGTTATACTAGGAGAGTACTCTTCTCCTTGTTTCTCAACTAACCTATCCCATTTTGTTGAATTCACATTAGTCCTCTAAGGGGAGTCATGTGAACTGTAGTCCACCATTATTCTCTTCATCTTTGACCTTCTATCTCCTTCAAACATGTCATGTTAGATAAACCAAATAGAGACATAATCAAAGTCATACCTCAATGTATTTCAAGGGAGGCTATCTCATCTTCACAGTGAGTCCAAATTAGCACAATATAAGTTCACAAACATATCAACTCATACATAAATAAGTTCATGATATCCATAATAATAATTAGCTAACATGCATACATGATAAAATCATAAACAACTGACATGCATGCATAACAATCACATCTACCATGAGGTCCAGTGCTGCAACCTCGCTCTGATACCACCCTATAACCACCCCTCCCACATTTACTTACCTTTACACACTCTCTAGGGTAAACATGAGTTGATTCTCACTATGATATGACCCAACCTCCAAGTTTCAATTATGGAAGTGGGGCTAACTGTTAGAAAATTATATATTACAAAGCAATGGAACACATAAAATATTGTAGAAATATAAACACAGAAAATGCATAAAACAAGAGAGACACAGATATATGGGGTTCACCCAGTTTGGGCTATGTCCACGAAGAAACAACCAGTCCTTCTTTTTATATTATCTATCAAACTAAAGAGATAGAACCTACAGCATCTCCGTTGTAATTCCCTCTTCGCTCTCAATCTCCTCTCTATTCCTCACTCAAAATACAGATCTACATATACGCAATACAATTCCCTCATATATAGCGAGGGGTTGCCTTCTAGGGAAAAAAACCCTAAATTAAACATAATTTCTATCGTTAGATCTCTGCCTAATGAATGACCCAGATTGACTACGAAATTATAACATTTTACAAGGCAATTTTACATCTATTCTTAGCTTCGGGGGTGTTGCCCCCGATCCCCCTACCGGGGGGGGGGCTCCCAAAAGATCACAACGCCCCCCCCCCCCGGACCCCCCTATAGCGAATATTTTACGGGCGGCACTGGGGTCCAATGTGGCGATACCTTTGAATACATAAGATAATCAGGCTCCACACCCAACACTAACAAACTAGAAACAAACTCACATCCATCAGAGAATACAGATCATTTAAGATCCTACCAACCACCCCAAATGATCAATCACTAAGATGGAACTCATTTTAACTAAGTTTACCCCCCAACCACACCCTTGACACATTGTGCATGCCGTTATGAGGCTCCAACCGCACCCATAAGCCTGCCTACATGAGATTGTGACCTGAAATTCCATGTTATGTGCATTTAGTCGCAAGATCTATGCCATTTTTTCAGGCTAGCCTCTAGACCACTGCCCATAACTTCCTGCAACTTTCTAGAATCATGGAAATGATGATAACCATGATAAACAATCAAAACTTGAGAAAGATTGTAACAACCCCAGGTTAAAAATCCATGTAATAAAGTTAATAAAGGCAAAATAAGACCAAGGTCATGGGAAATGTATTCCAAGTTGAATGTTGGGAAACACATCCTAGTGGGTTTTCAATTGGTTTATTATGGATAAGGGAAATTGGCAAAGGAAATGGAAAATTCTTTGGAAAGGTAAGAGACAATAATTGACATTTATTTATGAAAATAATGGAAAATAGGAGAAAAGGAAGGCGAAAGCTCACATATTGCATGTGAGGAGGAAAATGAAGGAAAAATAGAGGAAAATAAAGAAATAGAGGGCTCAATGATAAAAAGGCTTTTGAGGATTAGTTCATGGAACTTTTACAATTTTCTAGTAGAGCTCTCTCTCCATTCCCTCTCTCACACACTTAGAGTTTTCTTGGAGCACTCTTGGAGGAGTGTAGCATGCTTGGGATTTGAAGAAAGAAGGCAAAGGAAAATCAGGAAAGTGTAAGGGGACAATGGGATCAACAACTACAGTTGGATTGCTTTGCAGGTATCAAGTTCCATGTATGATTTCCTTGCTAGTTTTGGCATGCATGGTACATGCATGTGTGTTCTTGGTTCTCTTACGGACATTGGCATTATTTTTGCTAGGTGTGACAATGGTTTTCAACCTTGCCTTGCCATTTTTGGATATCCATGGTGTGATGGGGTTTCTCTTAATTGATTGAGCTGGATTGCCGGAAGGTTTTGAAATTGAGTGTGGTGGTCTCAGGAAAAATCATAGGCCTAGAAATCCCTTAACTAGTACTGGCGGGATACACGGTAAAGCCTAGTTGTGAATACCCTTGTCGAGCCTAGGAATCCCTTGATAGGTAATGGTGGGATACATGGTAAAGCCTAGAGGTAAATACTCTCATCGAGCCTAGGAATCCCTTAACCGGTAATGGTGGGATACATGGTAAAGCCTAGAGGTGAATACCCTCATTGGACCTAGGAATCCCTTGACCGGTAATGGCAGGATACATGGTAAATCCTAGAGGGTGGAGATGAACAAATTCCTCACAGTTTAGGTGGACATATCTAGAGGCATCCATGCTTGTTTAGGACCTAATGATCCCTTGACCGATATATGGCGAGATTGCAGTAAACCTATAGTGTATGTTTATTGTTTGGGCCTAGGAATCCCTTGGTGCAGTACATAGTAGAGCCTGTGGAATCCCTAGTTGGTTTTGTTGTAAGTCCCACATTCAATCTCGAAATATGGAACGGGGGTGATTGGCTGAAAGAAATATTTTGGCTCAACCCAATCTATGGTCGGGTAGTACGTGGAAGTCCCTGACTTGGTTGTATTTTGCATATGTTAATAAGAGTTCTTTTCCTCTTGTGTTCTATGTGTAAATGTACTTGTTAGTATGTGGCTTTAATGGTTGTTCTATCATTGCTATTTTGCTGGTTATAAGCATGGTTAATGACAGATTTTAGTTATGGTTCTTAAAATGTTTTGATTAGTAAATGAATGGATAATGAATGCATGACCTAATAGATGTTATTGTAGCTATTATGAGAAGTCATTAGACCTTCTTGGTGATTTTCAGATAAGTATCATACCGTTATGTTCATATATGCATTTATAGCTTATAGATTACATGTTCCCAATGTGTTCAATGAAATGTCTGTCATGGTTAGGCTTGGTTAGTTCAATTCCTTTACCAAGTTTTGTGTCAGAGGCTTTGTCTTGGTGTCATTTATTGTCTTTTAAATTCTTATCAAGTTCTGGGCAGTGGTCCGAAGACTAGCCCTTAAAAAGTGGCTCAAATCTTATGGTAGTAAGCACAGAACTAGCTGAAACAGACTGCAGTCTCTACCTTGCAGTCTTGTGGGAGTGACTGGAGGGTTTCAGTTGCATAGAGGCCTTGTCATGGGAGTAACTAGGGGTTTAGTTCAGTGAAAGCCTAGGTTAACTCAGGGGTTGGGCCCCTGGAGTGGTTGATTAGTTCTTGAGGGTCCTGTAACACCTGAGGGAGGTTTGTAAAGTGTTGGTTCATCGGTTCCACTTCCTTAAGGTGATCTAGGAGGTCGAGTAATATCATAGTAACTCTTCGTCACATATTTACCCTGGTGGACCAGTAATCTTAGGTAATTTTGGGAGGAAAGTGTTACAAATATCTTGACCTAGACATGCCTAATGCAAGATAAACATTTTGTCAAATAGATAGTAAACATATAAACTACAGGTCATGAATGCATGTTTGATCATCAACTTCTGAACTTCATCTGAGAATCACCAAGAAGGCTCAATGCCCTCTCAAGCTAGCTGCAACAACACTTGTTAGCCCATGCATTCATCAACCATCCAGTAACTTATCAAATCATGAGAGATATCCATCGTAAGAGCACTTCATTTAATCAAGCATATAAACAGCATAGAAAACATGAAAAATCAACCATAAGCTCACCATAATAACCAGTACAAGTGCTCATAGATCACAATCGGAAAATATCTCATATTAACATATGAAAATGCCAACCAAGTCAAGGACTTCCATGTAGCAACTGACCATAGATTGGGTTCAACCAAAATCTCTCTTTCAACCAATCACCCCCGCACCATATTCTAGGCATGAATGTGGGATCATATGAGTTAAACCGAAATAAAAACCAACCAGGGCTTCCAAAGGCCACACCACCTCAATCCTCAACCATAATGATTTCACCTAACCAGTTCAGAAATCACTAATACCAAACTAGATTGGTCTTTATCCAAGCTGTCCAGGGCTCTAGGAACTAGTAACTCAACCCACAACCTCTAGGGAACCCAAGTTAATTCAAGGCTCCAAAGCGTTTGTCCCAACCTTTAGGCTCCAAGGACTAGTAACTCAACCCACAACCTCCAGGGAAACCTAATTTGTTCCAGGGTTCCAAAGCATTTGTTCCAACTCATAGCCATAGTGAACCTAAAAACCAATCAAAAAATCTAAGAATGGGGAACCCACTACACCATGGCTATCTAGGAAATGGAAAGGCGAGACTAAAACCACTATCAATCCAGGAAAATCTCCATGCCATTGACAACACATAACCAAGAAATCACATGCATATACCAGGCATCCAAAAATCAGCAAGGAAATCACACATGCAACCGTTTAACAAAGTATCCCTATTGTAGTTGTTGATCCAACTGCTTCCTTGTGCTCCCTTGCTTTCCTTTATTGTTATTTATCCTATCTAATTGAATGCTAGAGTGCTCCAAGCATGCTCCAAGAATGCTCTAAGTGTGCAAGAGTATGAGAGAATGAGAGTGTGAAAGGAGAGAACCAAAACTAAACTGACTAAAGATGTGAACTGTTTCTCTGATGCCTTTTTATTATTGATGTCCTTTTTTCTTCATTTTTCCTCTAATTTACCTTGCATGCAAATTTGTGTCTCTTCACCTTCATTTCTCCTATTTCCCTTTATTTCCTTAATTAAATGTCATTTATTGCCTCTCTCCTTTTCCAATTCCTTTGCCAATTTCAATAGGCATTATTAACCCACAAGTGATGCCCACTATAATGTTTTCCCACCATTCAGCTTGGAATATGTGTCCCATGATCTTGGTATTATTTCATTTACATGGAAAATCAACTAGGGATTGTTACATCTTCCTCAAATCTTCAAGTGTTTGAAGATGGAATTCGAATTTGAGACTTAGAAGCCAAATGTGACTATGTTGGAATCTTCAAATATACCTATAGACATCACAAAACTCATCCAACTTTTATATATAAGTGAATACAAGTTATTTTTCTAATGTTTAACCATAAATTCACTCAAAATATTAAAATAAATGTATTGGAAAATAATATGTCTAAACCCATATTTAATCATGAAGATCGTCTTAGTGCATGGTTATGGAGCTAAAAAATATGGTAAATACTGAAGGAAAATAAAAGAAAAGAGGGTGAAATGAATGACATTTTGGAGACCCAACATGACCCAATAGAATAACTAATTTAAACCATATAATTATAAAGAATAAAATACAATTGAATTAGATAGTAGGTTATATACTCATAACACAAATAATAAAAGATAAATTAACTTATTAACACCTACTTTAATTATTTTGGCTTGTTGGATGTGTTAATCTCTATTATGAATTAAGGGAAAGTAATTTTAAAAGTTGAACACCTTCCCTCGCACACAATCCATGAGCTTTGAAATTAATATTCATAAAATATGTGGAAATAACTTTTAAATTATGCAAAAGTCTTTCCCATGAAGACACCAATATATATTAAAAATATATTATATAATCACTAATATTAATGTCATTTGTAAAGTTGTAATCTAGTAGTCAAGAGAAGACACCACCATGCGAATGACTTAAAGTGAAAGTGTCAATGAGCCTAGAGCTCCAAAACAATATGTTTGTTAGTTGAAATTGAAGGTCTCCACATTGAAGTGGACCCATGATTATGTATAGTTGTATTCATAGCTCTCGATGGATAAAAATGTGTTTGCCCTTACACAGAAAATTCAACATTAATGTTCTTTATCATGTCAATGATGACATCAACATCAAATCCAAAAGTGAAATTGAATAAGACATAATTGAATGTGTAGTTAAGTCAATTGATGTTTAATAGGGATGGTGAATTAAGGTGTTATTATATCCCTACCAAGGTTTAAGTCTCTCTATCAAATTCTTGCGCTGGTGTATGTGCTTGTGATAGTAGGCAGGGCCACATTACACTCTTAGGTGACTTTGGCCAAAAAAATGCTTCCCACGTGTGGCTTCTTAATTAAAATATACTTCTATCCCAATGTGAAATCTAAAATAAAGTGTTGGTCCCTTTTTTGTGTTACCAAAAGCCTCACTAAAAAATAAGAAAACATAATTAAGAAAAAGCACCCAAACAAGGTCAATATAGGAGATACTAATTATGATGTATTTTTCATATTTCAAACAAATAAACATGAAATTACATATTGACCCACTAAAATATACACATAATTCTCTAGTTAATACATATCACACTTGATTTAAATTGGCATTGAAGGGAATGTTGCCTACTCAAGAAAGGTGGCCATCTTCTCTACCAAAATCTATAAAGTTTGATCTTGTAAAGAGATGAGCTACTCCTTCTCAACTTTTCCCCACTTTCCTTATAAAATGCATACCTAGTAAAACTAACATTGATGTCATATTTTTCCTTTCCAATCATTATTTTAATCTATGGCATGATGACAAATATGGTGAAATAAGGAATATGAATATGATTTTGATGGAGTTTAATTTAAGTGTGACTCAATTACCTAGGCAAGTTCTAGAATTTCATTACTAACAAAAGCAATGGAGGATGAATCCACTATCACCAACAACTTTTCCTCTTCCTTTTTAAATCCTATTTAAGACCCATGTTAACCCTAGATCCCCTTATTAAGCACTAGATATTGCATGGTTACATTTATATTATTATATTTATATGTAGGATATAACCTTTCATCGCCCCATTTTATTATAGTTGTACCCTTTGTCTCTTATATATACACTGAGGAGACCAAGTCTTGGGATTATCATATATTTTATTATAAATTGTATTAATTGTGAAAGGAGGCGTCGCCCCCACCCCCCCCCCCCCCCCCCCCCCCCCACCACCTCTCTCCCTCAAAATGAACTATTTATTGAATTTTTATCATTTTTAAGGTGCATGGTTCATAACATATGGTATCAACATAGAAACCTAAGGTTTTTATGCTTCAAATAGGTTATCATGGAATTTTTGCTATAACATTTTTTTTTTGATACCTCATTCTGTGAATTTTTTAGATATTTGAGGAGACATAATGAATTACCTGAAATAAAAATGCTAGAATTATGTTTGAGGAATTGGACTTATGGCATGCTATACATGTTTTCTCTTGGGAAGAGGCAAAAAATTAGCAAGTTTTGGGAAAGTTTCCATAACTTTCACTTGGCACATCAAGTTAGACCTATGGAATTGCAAAGAAGACCATATTAGAGTATTACAAACCAAAATTTCATATTAAAAAGGGCTCAATTCTCATAAATATATCAATAAAAAGTTCAATCATTCAAATATTCTCCAAATTAAGGTTCTAAGAGTACTTAAATTACAAGTGACATAAATTTTGATTTGAAGATCCAATTTTTGGTGACTAAAAGTTGTGATAAAGAGGATTATTATTAATATTTTCCAACGTGCCTTGAAATAAAGCTACTACACAGATTAAGCCTCCTAAAGACTCATCCAGGACTAATAAAGAAAGTGAAGGCTTAGAATTTAGGTTTCCTCCATTATAAAAGAAAGTTAATGGAATGGACGATCGTATGTTGAAAAAGGTGTATTTATCAGGTTCACAAGAAAATGTTAAAATAGAAATGATGGATGAAATGGAAAATATGGAGAAAAATAAGGAAGAAATACAAAAATTTGTGAATTCCATGATAAATCTTCTCTTAATGGAGAGGCTTCCTAAAAGGGATATTGAGATCCAAGGAAATCATGAAAATAAGGAAAGCAATTATGTTGGAGTAGTGATCAAAATGGAGAGAACCAATATTGAATCATAGAACCATAATCATGATCTTTAACTCTAATATCATCATCATTAAGGCTTCAATTCAACACCAAGGAACTACTACATTTTGAAGATAAATATCAGGAAGTTTGATGTTAATGATTTTTATAACATGGATATTCCAAATGGAGTGATGCTTCGATTTACACCAAGTGGAAATCTTACAAAAGGTAAATATTGCAATAATGTTTTTAGAACAAGATCAACATTTATGGTATCAATGACTTTGTGAAAGGATAAAGGATTCTATTATATCTTAGCTCATTTTTGCAAAGGAATTGATAACACAGTATGGGGTTATTAAGAGAACTTTTCTTTACTAAGTTGGATTCCATTTTGGATATCATCCAATTAGAATGAGGAAGAAATTATGAAAACAACCATTAGAACTCATGAAGGCCATTATGAGTTTTTGGTTATGCCATTTTGGCTTACAAATTCACCTTAGACATTTCAAAGCTTGATGTATTATATTTTCAAACACTTCTTAAGAAATTTTGCGCTTGTATTTTTTCTGACATACTAATCTATAACAAATATTGGGAAGTGCATGTACAACATATTGATATGGCCTTAACACTGTTGGAAGAGAAACACATATATTCATAGCCTTCTAAGTGTGCATTTGGGGTTTAGGAAGTGTGATATTTGGGTCATATTGTGTCCCATGATAGTGTAAAAGTGGATCTTAACAAAATCAAAGCTATGAATGAATGGCCAATCCCCAATATCTTAAAGAAGCTTAGAGGATTATTAGGATTGATAGGATATTACCACAATTTTGTCAATAATTATGGTCAAATAACAACACCTATAACAAAATTATTGAAGAAGGGAGCATTTTCTTGGACTAAAGGAGCAACCAAAGCTTTTGAACAAAATTAAAAAGGCTATGTGTACAACTCTCGTCCTTATGACACTTGACTTCACAAAAGCCTTCATTATAGAGTGTGATGCCTCAAGCTATGGCATTCTTGAAATTTTGATGCAAGAAGGAAGGCCCCTTGCATCTGAAATTAGAAAACATAAAGGAAATAACTTACTTAGACCCACTAGAGACAAAAAAAGTTGGCCATACTATATGCAATTAATAAATCATGTCTAAATACCAAATAGGAAGACACTTAAAAGTAAAAACATACCATGATAGTTTGAAGTACTTCTTGGAACAAATAATATCTTTAAAAGAGCAACATAACTGGGTTACAAATATGTTGGGTTATAACTTTATCTACAAAAATGGAAAACAAAATATTGTGGTAGATGCACTCTCAAGGAAAGAGGAAGGCACAAAGTGTTTATTATTTGAGATATTTCCATTCCTCAATCTGATTGGGTGGAAGAAGCAAGGATAGAATGGAAGCAAGTTGAAAAGGTATGCAAGATCATTCAACTACTACAAGAGGACCATGATTTAGTATAAAAATTTAATTGGAAGAATGATTTGTTGTGGTATCAAGATCACTTATACTTATGTAAGAATTCTCAACTCAAACCAAAGGTCCTTTTGGAATTACAAACTTCTCCTATATGAGGACATTCAAAGTCCTTTTTGGAATTACACACTTCTCCTATATGAGGACATTTAGGGTCCTCTTGGAATTACAAACTTCTCCTATATGGCATGCCAACAAAACAAGGGAGATACAATCAAGACCCCATGGCTCTTTCAACCATTAACCATAACAAGATTGCACTGGGAATAATTTTCAATGGATCTTATTACATGTTTACCTAAATTGAAAGGAAAGAGTGTCATTATGGTAGTGGTAGATCTAATGACGATGTATGCCCATTTTCTCTCTCTTTCTCATCCTTTTAAAGCAAGTACAGTGACAGAAGCATTCATGGAAACAATTCAAAAGCTACATGGCATACTAAAGATTATTATAAGTGAGACGGATCTAATTTTCATTGATAATTTTTGAACTGAATTACTTTCTTGTTTGGGTACTCAATTAGCTCATAGATAATCTTAAAATCCTCAATCTTGGACAAAGTGAATTTGTGCATAAATGTTTAGAAGGATATAAATGTTGCTTTGTGTATGATAAATACACTCAATGGGTCAAATGGTTTCCCTTGGAAAAATGGTGGTACAACACATCCTTCCATAGTTCAAAAAAAATGTTACCATTTTATGACACTTTATGGATATCATCCTCCTTGCATCATATCACCCTTGAAAGATACTATAAAGGCTCAAGCAATAAAGGACCATATATGACACCAACAAGAGGTTCTCAAACTATTGAAAGACAACTTGGTTATAACGCAAAATAGGATGAAACAAGCATATTAGCATCACAACGAAAGAGAATTTAAAGTGGGGGATTCGGTATTTGTGAGACCACGACCATATAAATGAATGTTCCTTAAGAAACAAAATGACAATAAATTAGTACCAAGGTATTATGGCCCCTATAAAGTGTGGCAGATGATTGGAAGTATGGCATACAAATTGGAGTTGCCTCCATCTTCACATGTGCATCCCATTTTTTATGTTTCTTACTTGAAAAAGGTAATCGGTGACAAGATCCTAGTCCAAACTATTTTATCGGAGATTAATGAAGAAGGGAAAATCATACTAGAACTATAAGAAATCCTAGAACAAAGGATTAAGTAATTGAGAAAACGAGCAATTACGAAGTACCTCATCAAATGGAAGAACCTACCAATGGAAGAGGTGACATGGGAAGATGAGTTGTTCATATAAAAACACTCATATATAGTCAAGTGTTGATGACAAATCTTATTTGAAGGGGAGGTGCATGTTAAACCTTATATAAGCCCCATGTTAACCTTAACACCCATTATTAAGCCCTATATTTTGAGTGATTACATCTATATTCTCATACTGTTATGTAGGCTAGAACTTTTCATGGTCCCTGTTAACAACAAAAAATCGTACACATGTTTGCACAATCTAGAAGATGCTAAAACACACCCAACAGAATGCACAGTGAAGATTCTCCAGCTGAAGACATCATGAAGTTTAAAAAAATTAATTTCTTTGAAGGTCCAAAGTTTATAAGGTTAAAAAATTGAGGTTGTCACAGTTATTTATTTGATAGCCATGCACGTGCGGAATTTCCTTTGAAAGTCACTCAGTCGAAGAAATGGATGACTCAGTGAATCCGGGACCACTTCACATGCTTGGAGGCAATTCCTTGACAAGATCTTAGTCCAGGATAGTCGAATTCGAGTCACCCTAAATATATGCAACCCTCAATGGAATCATATTTTCCTACTCAAAGTCATTGTCATGCATGAACCAAGAGAGGGAAGAAGGATCCAAAAATTCTATATAAATAAGCCATGGGAGAACCAAAATATGAGACATTGTCATGCTGACCAACTTTCTATCATAGCAAACCAACATTCCATTGTTGAAGCCAAAGAAAGTAAGAGCACTAGCATGTTGGCCATATTGCTTCTAAGAAATCCATCATCTTAGTGAGAGAAGAAGAGTCCACCATTGGAGAGTCTTCATACTTGTTTTAGAGAGAGGAAAACCTTGCAAAGAGATTGAGGAAAAGAGCCCCCCTTACTGAGGATTTTTTAGCACCATATCTCAAATAATTCTCTTCAAGTGTCTAAGATTCATCTATTGTATTCAACCTCTACTACCAACAGTCAATAAAGGGATATTTTTCCATTATTTTCTCCATTGAGCATTGTTTGTGTATTTATATCTTTGTTTTAGATTATGTTCGTATATGCATTGTTTTCACTATTTGCAATGCTTTGTTTATCTAAGTTTGTTCACTAACAACACCAATTATGTTTGTGATCCTTTGTACGAAACAACTAACTATTAAGGAGGTGTCTTTTGCTACACCATTGCCACAAAAAAACTACCACAGGAATGGCGACCATACCATTGTCTTTTCATTAATCTAAACATTGTGTTTGTGGGATCTTCTCTCTGCATAACCACTCTACGAGGCGCTCAACACCTCTTTGGAATTTTTTGCAGGACCTCTTAGACCTTTTTTAAGCCCACAGAATTGAGTTTTCATTTTCTCTGCTCACCCACACAACTTTTTCTCTTATAGACATGTGTTTGTGTCTATGTGTGGCTAAACCCGCGTGGTCACCACAAAGTCAAAAAGAGCCTCGTATTTTCCCTTTTCTCAGGTGATTGGCAGCGTTTGGCGAATTGCCTTCACCTCTATATTTGTTATTATCTGTTTAGTTTGCCTGGTCGCTTTACTAACCTCAAGTGGTGGAGAAATTAGAGTATTTTTCTTTTCATATGTATTTTCAATACACACATAGCTTAATTAGGGAGAAAAGTAAGTGTCCAAATTCCACATATGTTTTTCAAACTATTTTTCTATTTTTTTCTACAAATCAATAGCTTAACTAGTAAAGAAGTAAGTGGCCATCATCCCCAAATATTACTACTAACCAAAGAAATCATTTTTCCATTTTATGGGACTAGGAGAAAGCGTTATTATATAAAGTAAATAATCTTTGTTTCCCTTGCATCTCTTAGACAAACCTGGGTTTGCATTCAAAAACTTTCTTAAAGCATTTGAATTTCCATCTCCCTTGTTGAAATTCACATAGTTTAATAGGAAAAGAGTAAGTGGCCCATGATCCACAACATATTTATTTTTCAATACAAGGAACAATCAACACTTAGTGTAATTAGAAGGATATTGTAAAGGATCATCGGATATCCGCATATTACCACACTTTGTATGTTCACTTGCATCACACACTAAGCTTCCATAAGCTTTGTACTAGAAGGCATCTAGTTTCCAGAGCTTTGTGTACTTAGTTTATTTTTGCTTACAAAATCACTCCATAAGTGAATTAAGACTCCTTAAAAACAACCATAACTTGAACCAACTAAGTTTCCCCACAGGGGCCACCAAAAAAATTATAGTTTAGGTTAGGACCATTAGGGATAGGCATCCCATAAGCTTCCATGGTCATGTTACACCTTTGAAACATAGTTTTTGACTTTTTAGTGATCTTAAAATCCTTCAATCATCCCATGGAAAAGAATACTAGAGCATGGTAGAGACCAAATTCAAAGGGGGTTCAGCTTAGGCCCAATGGGTGTAGTGCTCTTTCTGGCCCATCTAGTGCTCAGTACTAGTAATTGACTACCAAGAAGATAAAGACTCGAATGCTCATGTGGGATGAAGGTACTTTAGTGGCCAAAATATAGGGCATCCTTTCCCTATAGGTGACGGTGCAGGCATCACTTGAGCCATATTACTATTACCTTGGTTGATTCTTTGGCTGCTAGAAGGCATCACTAGTTCTTTCGAGACATTGCCCCAAGACCCATCAGAAGATATCTCTACAATAACTATTTACTTTGAGAGTGGCAAGGGCGATTAGGTATGCATAGGATTTTTTATCATACGTAACAAATGAAAACCATTTTTTTTTTATTGATCACATAGCTCAATTGTAAAAGGAATGTAACCATTTTTATTTTCTCTTTTGTTTTATGTATGTGATTTTATTACCTTGATATTTATCTCCTTCCCTCACCATACACAAAGTGGCACTCACTCTAATCGACATCATAGGGGACCCCATGTCTCCTCGTCGATCTAGACATTTTTTAAACCTCACCCCATTATTGGGAGGTGTGCCAAGACTCCCGCCATTTAGGCATAGGGGATGTCACACAACCACCATTATTGGATCTTCCTTTGTTGGTGCATCTTTTCTCAGGGCCCCTCCCCATAAAAGCACAGTTTTCATCACCCCACAAGGGTCTCCATGTGCTACCCATTTTGGGCACACCACTCCTCCAGACAGTTTGCGAGACACCCATAGAGGTAGTTCTCCCGAAACTTCCCCATAGAGGACCCATTCACATATAGCTATCCAAAATCATTTTGCAATGGTGGATAACTCACAGATCCCATTCTTAGCTTATTTAAACCTACCATATTTAAGTAAGATAACCAATGGCACAATCGCCCATGGCTAGAATTGGCTATCTATGCCCACCAAGCTCCCTTTGGACATTCCAAAGTTCGAAGGGAAATAGGGCGAAGACCCAAGAAACCATGTCATGAATTTTCACCTATGGTGTTCATCTAATAGTATCACTGACGATACTATTAGATTACGACTATTTCAATGCACCCTTACTAGGCCTATAACAAAATGGTACATTGACCAACCTTCTTCGTCACATGGAAACTAGCTCATTAGCTACAACTTTGCTCACTTTTTTCTAGATCCTGATTCATCATTATTTGGGCTTGGAACTCCTCACCCACTTCAAACAAACACCTATTACCCACAGATCAAATCATATACATGAATGGAGGAAATTTCATAGCTTGTGTAAAGCAAAATTTGAAGACAAAGTCCTCCTCAACTTGTTTTCGAGATCCCTCACATCAGAAATTTCAAAAGATGTGGAAAATTCATCCCAGCATAATGAGGAAGATGCCATAAGCAAAGCTCAACAATTAGAGATTATCTACACCCAGTCCGGATACATCTATCATGTGCTTCCAGACGCCCTGCGCCTGCAAACTTATAAAGAGACACCATGTGCATCAAATTTCGTTGATGGATTAATTGGGTCCATAACCCAAAACCAACTCAACGATAACTACCAGTACCCTCGATACTCGTTCAATGGCCAAGAATTTGATGCTATGCAAAATGCACCACCATTGCAGCATACATGATACTACCCCGGTCAACTCGCACCAATGTAGAATGCGGTCAGTAGGGTTAACCAATATCAACCCCCTCATGGAGGCTCATATCTTCCCCCACAAGGAAACCAATACTCCTCTAGGAATACAGACATAATGTCCTCTTCCTAGAATCCATATAACAATAAGTGTTAGAAAATTATATATAATAGAGCAATGGAACACATAAAATATATTTCAGAAATATAAACATAGAAAACACATAAAACAAGAGAGACACAGATATACGTGGTTCACCCAATTTGGTCTACGTCCACAAAGAAATAGCCAGTCCTTCCTTTTATATTATCCAACAAACTGAAGAGATACAACCTACAATAGATCCGTTGTAATTCCCTCTTCACTCTCACACAATCTCCTCTCTCTTTCTCACTCAGAATCAGATCTACATAGACGCAATACAATTCCCTCATATATAGATAGGGGTTGCCTTCTAGGGAAAAAAACCCTAAATTAAACATAACTTCTACCGTTAGATCTCCACCTAATGAACGTACTAGATTGATTACGAAATTACAACACTTTACAAGGCAATTTTACATCTATTTTTAGCTTCGGAGGCACTGCCCCTAATCCCCGCCAGGGGAGGACTCCTAAATATCGCTACCAACCCCTTTAAACCCCCCTTGCAGCGCAAATATTACGGGTGGCATTGCCGCCACATTACGAACTGGGGTCCAATGCAGTGATACCTATGAATAAACAAGATAATCAGGCTCCACACCCAAAAATAAGGGAAAAGGAAACTGGTATTCTCCCTTACCCGTTGATTTGAATGTGGAACATTAATTTTCTATACTAAGATCCTCATCAGAATACAAAAATGTTCTTGAGGTTTGTACTCCAAAATAGCAAGTAAAAGCATGAGTTTTTATGTGTGTTTTCTTATGTTAATTTCATGAAAAATTTAAACATGAATTCAAACACTGAATGGAAGCATACATCAATCAGTAATACACCAGCCATTGTTAAAGGAGTTCACCCCTTCTAGAATACATCTCCTTGGATCAACTCTAATTGCATGACCCCTTCTCATTATGCTCAATATTTAGAAAAAGAAGAGTACATAAAGTGTTGAGCAACGGAATGGTTAGTTTACCCTTCAAAGAAACAAAATTCTTCAAGAGTTATCACTCCATATACATGTTAACATACATTCAAACATGTAAACTTTCAACAAACAAAGGGATATTGCACCAAGACCCCATACTCCAACTTCAAAGAGCATCAACAGTACCACAATCCACTTGAAGTACATAAACAAGTTTCTTCTCCAAAAAGCATAGAGAAAGGAGGAATAAAAGCTACAACACTAATGTAATAGCTATTTCAAAAAGCACATGGATGTTGGAAAACCCTTGCAAGGTCATCTCCATCTTCAAACTCTTCCATAAACTAATTCAACGCTCTGGTTGACCATGGCACCCATAAACTTCAATCTACAAAAATTCACATCTAGAAGTGCTCCTTTGATTCTGAAACATGCTCCAGTGAGGCCAAAATATCCAAAAATGGCTACCTAGCCTCTTTTTACACCCAATTTGGTTGAAAACTGGAGAAGTTATGACCTCTCCTAGTTTCTCCACTATTTGCTCTACAAATTGCACTAAATCCGGTAACAAAACCGCAAATTTGCACGAAATTTTGCTATCAGAGCGACACATTCCCCAATTTTTAGGAAATTTTGTAGGACCGCTAATCGACCCACTAAAACCCGCCTACTATTAAATTAAATGTTAACATTGTGGTCAAATTTCACTGTTTGAATGACAATCGGGTGGTGGCGGTTAAATATAATGTTGTTGGCTATCAGCGAAACCATTCACATGTTGGCAGTTATATAACCGTGTGGGTTGGTAGTTTTCATCGGCAGTTACATGAATTCTGGTGGTTAGACGTGGTCACATTCACATGCGGCAGTTAAGTCTGCCCAACCTCCAAACTTGACGGCAACAAACTTTAAATAGCACGTGCCACCGTTGAATGTTAAGAACTTTGGTCATGGCATGTTGGTAGAGCCTTTGGGTCAGCATGGGAGGTCACGGGTTCGACCCCCATTGCCTCTACCCGGTCTATACAACCATTTTGGTGGCCTCCTGGGCTGCCATGTGGCGGCCTCTGGCTGGGCCACATGTCAGCTCGTGGTTGGCTGCCACAAAAGCACGTGGACCACTATTAACTTGGCATTTGGACCACTAATAAGGTGCCACTTGGCACCAGCCAATTCGATAGAGAAATTTGACAAAGTCAAATTTCCACCTCACCCACCCAGTCAGCGCCATGTCAACAGTACGGACCACTGATTGGGCTGTCCCTTTTTTTATTAATTCGCCTGTTTGGAAAAATGATCAGAATACGATATCTTGAGCATATGATATCAATTTTCCATGAAACAAGTTACGCCGAAATCAGGATGATGAGATCTATGCATTTGTTTAGCTTCCACACCATTCTGACAACTTTGATTTTTGGAAAATTTTGAGCTCATGATCACTCTTCCCCAATGGAAGCTTTTGGACCCCAAAATTTCACTTTCAATTGTTCAGCATTTAAAGGTACAATTCCTTCACTTTTCTAAACTCGATCCAATCGATGATTGTAGTGCCTTGACTTATACTTGTCTTGGCTCTTTTACAGGCTAAACTTGAAATATAACTTGACCAAAAAAATTCAAGTTCAATGTTCTTCTCAGCTTTTCTATGTCTCTATGACCATCCACAACAACATCCTTCCAAAGAATAATTCCCATGGTGCTCTTCTGCAAAATCCTTATCAAGGATAAGATCCCAAAAAGACTTTGACAAATGGACCAAAACAAGTTCCACATAGTGAATCCTTGTATAACTTGAGTGCTTAACACATTTGTAATATACTAAATGTGTAGCAACTACTCATACAACAATTTTAAAATGCTTTCTTAAAATAAAAATAGAAATGCATTTTACAAGATGGAATAAACTTGGCTCCTAGATTTTCCATTCAAATTGACTATCAACAAGCCAAACTAGCATAATAATGCCCAAAGAAAACATTGTTGCATATAAGTGATTTGTTTATAAACATCACTTTGACAAATTTCTCAACTATGGGGATATGCAACTAGTGCAAAATAAAGATTTAAAAACTTCAGCTGGACATATATTCCTCCCATTTCTTACCCAACCAGGTAAATGAGCCCTCTATTTGAAATTTTTCTTCTTCTGGAGCTGCTTTAGGGATGGTCGCATCTTGCGCCACTTTTTCTTTTGTCGCTTCCTCTTCTGGTGCTTGCATAATTTGCTTGCCCTTGCCAGGATGAAGTCATGGAAACGATTTCCAACACTTCTCGACCCAATGCCCACTGATATTGCAGTGAGTGCAAAATTTATTTTGAGCTTCTCTTGGCTCACATGTCTTTAACCTTGGATGAGATTTTCTCTTTTCGGTCTCAATTCCATTAGACATAAACATCTTCTTGATAATTGCTTTCCTTTTATAGCACTTATCTACACAATGGTTAGATGTAAGGAAAAAGGTACATGGAAACACATTCCTCAACATGTTATTCAAATCAATATGTTGTTTTCCATTATGAAAAGCATTTGAATTAACAGGACAATTATACCTCTTTTTGTTGTCCTTTGGCTTATGCTTCTTGTGTGAGGAACTTGCATGGCAAGAAGAACTTAGCTTCATTTCTTCTTCAACTTGTTCATCTCTCTTTGGAGATGTTTTTCACTTCAAGTCCTCCTTATACTTGAGGAACCAAGTGGGTACCAATTCTGGATGCAAATCCCAACATCTTTCCTCCTCATGTCCTCTCTTATGGCAAAAGGAACATGATACCCATGAGTTATCACTATAAGACCATTCTTCTTTTGAAACATAGCCTAAGACTTCATATTTAGGCCTCTCCTTTGCCTCAATTGGATTTTTAATGCCTTGATGGTTCACTCCAAGGCCTCCTCCCTTGTAACCCATCTTGGTCAAGAGCTTAGATCCAATGCCTTTACTATGTTTTTCAAAGGTTGCAAATGAATTTACATCAACACTTTCATGTAAAGAAGAAGCATGTAAATTCTTACCATTTGCCTCATCTTTTGATTGAGGTACAAAGATGTTTTCAAAATCTCTTTTGATTATGGATGTGTCCTCTTGGACTCTTTGGCTCTCTTCTTTCAGCTCCTTGAATTTGGGTGCTAATAGAACCTCATCCTCCACATCATGTGGACAAAAGGTACAAACTTGTCCATCTTCCTTCTCTGAGGGACTTTCTACACTAGCATCTTGCATAAGAGTTGTAGAAAAACATGAAGATTGTGGAGAAGATGGTGGTTTATCACCATTCTTGTTACCTTCTTCCCTTAGAGAACATTCTCCTCTTGGAGGTCTAGAGCTTTCACCTTGCAATTTGGTATTCCTCTCTTCATAGAGGACTTTCACCATTTCTTCCATGTCTAAGAAAGCCTTTCTAAAATCCTTCACATCCTCTGACATTCTTGCAGGCTCTCCTCCTTGGGACATGCTTTGCTTGAAGCTTCTTCTGCAACTTGAGGTAGAACTGGTGGTAGAGATTGTAACAATCTTGCTCTCCTTTCCAAAACCTTCTCCTCACTTGAGCTTCAAAACACATTCACTTGCAAACAACAATCAATTCCTCCTTGCATAAAGAAAACTAGTGCTATGATATCAACTTGATCTAAATGTGGAATATTAGTTTGCTATGCTAAGATCCTCATCAGAATACAAAAATGTGCTTGAGGTTTGTACTCCAAAATAGCAAGTAAAAGCATGAGTTTTTATGTGTGTTTTATTATGTTAATTTCATGAAAAATTTAAACATGAATTCAAAAACACTGAATGGAAGCATGCATCAATCAGTAATACACCATCCATTGTTAAAGGAGTTCACCCCTTTTGGGCTACATCTCCTTGGTTTAGCTCTAATGGTATGACCCCTTCTCATTATGCTCAATGTTTAGAAAAATAAGAGTACATAAAGTGCTGAGCAATGGAATGCTTAGTTTCTCCTTCAAAGAAACAAACTTTTTCAAGATTTATCACTCCATATACATGTTAACCTACAATAAAAAATGTAAAATTTCAACAAACAAAGGCATCTTGCACCAAGACCCCATACTCCAACTTCAAAGAGAATCACCAATACCACAATGCACTTGAAGTACATAAACAAGTATATTCTCCAAAACACATAGAGAAAGGAGGAATAAAAGCTACAACACTGATGTAATAGTTGTTTCAAAAAGAACATGGAGGCTGGAAAACCCCTGGAAGGTCATCTCCATCTTCAAACTCCTCCATAAACTAAATTCAACACTCTGGTTGGCCATGGCACCCATAGAATTCAATCTGAAAAAAAATCTTATCTATAAGTTCTCCTTTGATTCTGAAACCTACTCCAATGAGTCCAAAATATCCAAAAATGGCTACTTAGTCACTTTTTTCACCCAATTTGGTTGAAAACTGGAGAAGTTATGACCTCTCCTAGTTTCTCCACTATCCGCTCTACAAATTCCCCAATTTTCAGGTGGATTTGTAGGATCTGTAACCGGCCCACTAAAACCACCAGCGGTTAAATTAAATGTTAAAATTGTGGTCAAATTTCATGGTTTGAATGGCGGTTAGGCAATGGCAATTAAATATAATGATAGCGGCTATCGGTGGAACCATTCACATGTTGACGGATATATAACCGCGTGGGATGGCAGTTTTCCACAACGGTTAGACATGGTCACATTCACATGGGGTGGTTAAGTCTGCCCAACCTCCAAAATTGATGGTGACAAACTTTAAATAACACGTGCCACCGTTAAATGTTAAGAATTGTGGTCATGGCGCGTTTGTAGAGCCTTTGTGTTAGCATGGGGAGGCCACAGGTTCGACCCCTGTTGCCTCTGCCTAGTCTATACAACCATTTTGGTGGCCTCTCGGGCTGCTACGTGGAAGCCTCGGCTAGGCCACGTGTCATCACGTGGTTGGCCACCACAAAAACACGTGGACCACTATTAACTTGCCATTTGGACCACTAACAAGGTGCCACTTAGCACCACACAATTCGCCAGAGAACTGACCAAGTCAAACTTCCACCTCACCTGTGCAGTCAGCACCACATCAACAGTATGAATTGTTGACTATGCTATCATTTCTTTTTTAAATTTTCCTGTTTGGCAAAAAAAATAGAACGTGATATATTGAGCATATGATATTAGTTTTCCGTGAAACGAGTTGCACCAGAATCAGGATAACGAGATCTACGCAGTCATTCAGGTTTCACACCATTTTGAAAATTTTGAATTTTTAGCAAATTTTGAGCTCCTGATCACCGACACAACAAAAAAATAAGCCACCAATGCAAAATAACGCAAGGGTTAATCTAGTGCAACCTTCTCTCACTCCACAAAAATAATGGGAGGAGCAGCTAAACCCAGCTAACACACATAATGTTGCTAAGAAAAGACCAAAGAGAAAACCAAAGGGAGAACCCGAACAGGGGGAAACAACCACCAGTAACCCTCGTGGGCACCAGGAAGGAGCAACCCTAACCAGAACCAGGGAGTGACCAACAACAACCTACCAAAGTAAAACAATAACACAAATCTATTAACTAATCATTCTTGTGCTCTGTGGGGAATATAGTCATTATACCCATCATTGTCCTCATCTCCCTGAGTTAAAAAGGATATAGGACAATTAGGGGCAAGGAGGTCAACAAACTGCAATAATGCAACAAAATTTCCCCCATCAAGGAGTGGTTAACACTTAGCAACAATCATCCCACCCACCTCCTTTTGGAGGGAACCCCCATAACAAATCTAATCACGACATTTTCATGACAGGATAAGGTATCGTACTGCAAACGAAAAATAGAAGTTATGAAGATCCCCCAAAGCCAAATCCTTCCACCTCAACCACAACAATACCCACAGGGCCATTGACCATTCCTCGACCTCCTATAGAACCTATGCCAAAAATGGTCAAAGGACCTTTACAGCGTGCAGGACATAACTCAAAAGTTGTTCATAGCTACAACATATTCGATGACTTAACACAATCACCATCAACTATGTCAGCATTAGAGGTCCTACAAACATGCCCAACCCAATGGAAAGCCTTACTTTCCACTCTAGGTGCAATCGACCCATCTGATTCTCGCCTAATGGTCTTTGACTTGGATAAAGCTACCCCACAACTACCATCAGCGATCACTTTCCAAATTCCAGTCTCAGTCCACAACATAACCATCCATCATTGCATTGTCGACGAAGGGGCATCTACATGTATAATGTCCAAATATGTTTGGCAGAAACTAGGATCATACGACATCATGCTTAGATCATATGACAGGCACCCCTCGACCCCTGTAGGACTATACCCTAAACTGGCCAACAAAATTGTGCTAATAGATATCGAAGTTGGGTGTCTAGAAGTTCAACATCTATTAGCATGGTTTAAGCCATTCCCAGAAGACCCTCTGGTGATAGAGGAAATTTACCCAACCACAGGAACACCGGTGTGCATGATGATTTCATCAAACACCCCCCCCCCCCCCCCCCCCCCCCCGCTCAGGAACCAATTCCAGACACCACAAGATCCGCAACTGTTGATTCCACGTTCCTACCTCACACCATAACTCAAGCACCCTTTTTATGCCCCCCACCTGGCTTTGTCTCATACCAAGTCATGCCGGTCTGGTATCTGGTCCCAATGACCATGTTGACTGATCCAAGAAATACCCCGATAGGTAGTCTCCATGTAACTCCACCTCAGGAAGCCACCCCAACTTGAGAATCTCCTACACTGACACCAGTCAGGGCCAACAAGAAGGCCGAACAAAATGGAAAAAGGGGGGAGACATCAAACTCCTCTAGGGCTGTACAATCCTATGCTTTGTGTGAATAAATTGGGCACCCTACTAACATATTCCATGACTTAGATGAGTTAAAAGCTCTTATGCATGCTTCAAAAACACTGGTAACCCCAACTCCACCAAAAGGAGAAAAGGATATGCCATTTTGTAATAAAGTATTGCACACTAATCATGTATGTGCTATATGCGAAAATTATGGTCACTACACTCATCATTTCCTTAATATTGCTCGATACTGAGAGACGTTAAGTGCACTCGTTCAAGCCAGTATTAATGAACCATTAGAACTAGCCAAACCCCAAGTTGGCGATGGATGTAAAACCATCTTATACATTCGAGAGGAACCAACTTCATGCTCTAAACCCTCTCAAAAACCTGCCCATAGCACGGGGGGAGCAACTTGAATATCCAATCCCCTCTCCTGCATTGCCATGTGCTTCATGCGATGACCCAAACCATTTGGTGAACCAATGCCCCAGATTGCGAGCATTTAACCAATAATGTATGGTATCCCAGATTTCTTAAAGAAGAATACCTAGGCGTAAGCGCCATACATGAAATATCTATGCAGAAAACCATCATATGCGAAATTTCCCCCACCTTCCCATGTTTCGTGAATCCTCGAGTTTCATGTGTCGATTCATGGCCGAAAACTCTTATCTACTAGACTCTGATACCGAGTTTACGAAACCCATCCCCCCATCATGGGAGGACAGACCCTTGGACATCTTATGTGTATTTGAGGTGAAACGAACACCAACAACAAAACAAGGTCCCCATCATTTCATCTCCCCCCCACCCCGCACCATCAATCTAGATTGGGAAAAAAATGATCTAAAGTCACCTGGCAAAAAATATCACCCCTCACATGTTCCTTATGTGATAAACCCAACCATTTGGTAAATCAATGTCGTGAATTGAGTAAGTTCAATGACATCTTTTGCTTAGTGGTCCAAATTCCACAAATCCATCTCTCCAATCAAGACAAAATCACACATTGTTATTGCAACATCTGCTCTCAATTTCATCATACGAGGAATTGTCAGTACCTTCCACATTTTCATGCAGTGAGAGCAGCACTGAGACAAACCCACACCAGGAAGTCACGTCATGCCAATACTAATATCCAAAGATGGATACCACCTCAGGATGTTCCATCTCCTGATGTCAATCAAGCGTCAACATCTGATACTATGAGTAGTGCCTCCTCCCATACTATCTATTCGATTAGTTCTAGTTCAATGTGTGGTATCTGTACCAGTACCTCTCATAGCACTGAGACATGCCCTATGTTACAAACATTTTGGCAGCTTAGGATCCAACATCAAACTCATGTTGAGGAAGCTAATTTTTTCCTTTGTACACCAAAAATAATATAAGAACTTCCCCCACGTGACATCAACCCACTATAACTGAAATTATACCACCACCCAATGTTGACGCCACGCAACACCATATACGATTCATTTCATCATCCGTATGAACCATGATTCGTGTTATTTGCTCATCATTTTTTGGTGTCGAGACCACAAAATCCTCCTCACCAGTGGTAACACCCCCGATGGTGCAGAACCACCCCATTTGCACTTTTTCAACCTCGATTGGTTCTACGACATCTACAAATGAATCATATTCTTTCTTGTCGACCAACACAACCAGGCCTGAATCCCAACTTCAAGACCTGGAGCAACCCAATTTGATGCTAGATAATATTTTTTACTTATATGAAGATATTCTAGAAGCCATGACGGAACCTGAATGCCCTTGGGACGCCATGCACCATCGTTCATTTTTTCTACCCAAAAAAACATTCGTACCTGTTAGCACCCTGTAATTGAACCTCTAGGTTGAGAAAAGGTTTATAGGGGTAAGCACAAACCTCTTTTGGCTAGATACTACCTTTTCCAACCAGAGGGGGCTCCCTCACTCGAAACAATGTCAAATTGTGTAAATAATAAGGCTTAAGGACATCAAACAAAGGTCAAGTTTGTAAAGTGAAAAAAAAAACTTAAAGATGATGGTTGATATACTTGAGAGGGAGGACCACTGAGCATAGAACCATGATTCAGAATTTTGCACAAAATTATTGGCGCTTACATGAGACACTTATGAAAACAGAGGCAAGGCATGTATTATTTCAAGCCATAACATCAGTTGTAGCATAGTGAGTTATTTTTAAAGGTAACTTGAAAATACACAATGATATCCAATCACATGCAACAGAGCATCTAATGAATTCTGCAACATATATTTTTGACCAAATATTGAGAAGAATACAGTAATGGAGCACCTAACTGAGGGTGAATTCCATCATAATTCAGAAAGAAAAACAATCATCCAGAACATCAACATAGATGAATTCTGAAAATTATTTTAGTGCCAATTAGAAATGAAAATTTAACAAAGACATGGATACTAACATTACACATAAGAAGGGGCACAAAACTTGAAATCCATACCACATGAATCTTTGGTCAAGTGGAAAAACTCTGCACTGATATTTTATTTCAAGACAACAAACACATACACAGGGCTTCTCCCAAATCCGAACACTTTTTCCATGTTCTGTTCAGTTTTAAATACATTTAGGTAGAGTGAAAAATCATAAACTAGATACAATGTACATGTTATCCATAAGATCGAAACCAACTAAAATTAGAAACATCAAGTTCTAAAGATAAAGCTAGGATAAGGCTAAGAATAAAATTGCAACATCATTTTTAAGAACATCAATTTTATCTTATCTACTTATTTCATCCCTATCCATTCATTCCTATACTGATCACCATCATAATAACAAAAAGGTCCAAAACTGACTGAAAAAACAAAACAGCTGAATGATGAGTTGCGCAGTAGGATCCAGCTCAGCATATTCACAAGCTACACTGACTGAAACTGAGGTGATGGGTATGATGACGATGCTGCTAAGTTGGAGTAGGACCCATCAAATTCTCCTTTCCACATGTACAAACCTCAGAACTGTCTAGTCAGCGGTTGCGCAACAAAATTTAAATTTCTGAGTTTGACTCTCATTTCCCTTTCCAAAACAAATAAAATTATAACAATTCATCACTTATACCTTATGACTCCCAGCAAGCATCAAGACTACAAAAATATTCACATTTACAAATCGAATTTCAAAAAATTTAGAATTATGTCAACAAGGAATTGTGAAAATGGGTCTGTCAGTGACACCTGTAATTCCCAAACTGTACCACCTCTGTAAAATATGAGATAAGTTTTTGTAGATTAACTTGTTTTTGAGAAAAACTCTCTCATTTTCCTCAAATCTTGTCCCAGCTCAAAATTTGTTCTCCAAAATCATGACTAAAACAATAAATTGTACAGTCTAAAAAATAAACTTTAAAGATGCATTTGAATCTCCCAATCTATGACATCTATACAAAAACCAAATGAGGTTTTTGTTCTTTGACCTGTACTTGAGAAAAACCGCTTTCAGTTTTTTGAAATTTAGCTCCTTTTGGTAACAATAAGCTTTTGAAAATCATGAATAAAACAATTACTTTGCACAGCAAATTCATAGCTAAGTGTGGCAGACCTCGATGGTTGATATGGTTACAAACATTTCCTCGTAAAACAAAGAAAATGGGTATGTTTGGAATGACAATGTGATGGTGTAGAACCCCTAAAGTAGTTTTTCCAATGCCTCTAGACCTTGAAGATAGTTGATTCCAACTTGTGCAGAAGATGCCCAGCGACTGTGTAGCTCAAAACTTTTTGCAGTTTTTGCGTGGAAATTTTCCCATGGTTGAAAAAAATCTTGTCTTCAAACCCCTATCAAACTTCTCTCGACCTTATGTTGTGTAACTGTCAGTTAGAGTGGAGAGAGAATGAGGGCAGTATGAAAGAAGTTTGAAAATGTTCGCCTCATATTTTTCTTGGTCGTAGGTATGAACTTTTGATAAAGTGTTATTATGATCATTAAATATAAATGATGGTAATGATTTGTGGAGGGATGTAGTAGTAATAATGATGAGATGTGAGTTGAGGAGGGGGGTGTGTATATGATGTTAAAATGTAAATGTAAGGGGTGTATGGAAGGGAGTACGTGAAATGGGGTATATGAAAGGAGTATAGGAATGTAAAAGGTATATGATAGGGGTAAATAAAAGGGGATCATGAGTTGTGAATTATGGAATAGGGCATGATGAACAATACTAACAACATACTCAACAGAACCTTAATAAATTAACTAGACTTGTTTATTCATGGTTCTGACCAGTGATACATAACCCTTGAATCCTAAATGACTTTATATGAGAAAATGACTTGATGACCTTCTCATAGACTCAGACTCTCTCAAATTTACTCTTGTTTTTAAGGACCCTTTATGAAAAAAATTTAGTGACCTCAGACAATAAATCTTTAGACTATGACAACAGTAGTTAATAAAATAAACTGACATATAAACCCCCAAAAGGAATAGAAAGAGGAAAAGACACTTTGATCCCTAGACCCTAGGACCCTAACAATTGCTCTAATGGGGATGGTAAGCTCCTAGTGAGGTGCCAAGAACACCGCAGACTAGTAGCCTAACCATTGGGCAATGGAGTCAAACAATAAAGAATGAAAATTAATTGATTGACTGAAAATTAACTGATTGACTGAAAATTAATTGACTCGCTGACTTACATATGGAAATAGATCACCAAAACCTTAGGGCCTTCTCCTTGGGCTTCAAATTCTAATGATAGCCACCCACACCTGCAATACTGAAAAATAATACCAAACTAACAAGGAAAGCTACTGGAAATTGGCACATTGCTGAAAAATATGCTCAAAGGGCTAAGCTTATTTCACACCCCTACTCACTCTAAATTCAAACAACTATTGTAACCACACAAGCACCTTATCCACTGGTTGATATCTTTGCATGTGCTTGTTCACGAGAAAAATAGAAAACATACTGAATGACAACTCCAATAAAAACTTGCAAACAAATTCAACTTTGACGGGATTGAAGAACTTAAGCCCACTTGTTGATTTCAAGAATGCTACAAAAGGATCCTCAAATGAATGAACATTGAATTTCATCTCATCTGATAGATTGCAATTTTTCTCTAGGTGTTCTACATACCATGAATACAAACCTTTATCTGCATCCTTTCTATCATGCAATTTCAACTTATAACTATCATGATAGGGCTACAAATCTTCCTGCGATCTTTGTGATGAAACCACTGTTGGACAAGGAAATGATGCTGGCTATCGAACTAAGTCTCCATCACCCTCCTTTTTAGACTCACAACTAGCTAAAGGAGGATAACTTTGACTACAGAAACCATCCAAATAATCGGCTATTGGATCTTTGAAAACCGAAGAAGGCTATTGTCAATTTATGCTAGTTTCAACTTACTTTCCTACTTCCTTAGTGATCTTATAATTTTCTTTAAAAAATTCAAATGTAGCATACCATAAATGTAGAGAGTTACCATCAACAGATTCATTGTTTTCTTTATGTGCAATGTCAAAACTATAATATTGTGACTACTCACCTAATTCAGTACTTTCATCATATTCTTCATTGTTGTCATAAGTGACACATGCAAGTTGACTGCTTTCCTTAAATTGCCGATTGAACATCCTCTTGCTGAGAACATGCCATTGGTTTCTCTTCAGGACTGTCTTCAAATGAATAAATAAAACAACCATTTTCTAGCTCATGATGACATAAATCAACCACCTCTCCTTCTTCTACCAAATCTGCTTGGAGAGGAGGTCTTCTTTACTGCCCTCTAACAACAATTTTGTTTTGCATAGTGAATGTTTCCATCAACATTTCCATGGTTTTCATCAATGCATTCAACTTATGGTCTAACAATGGATAAATCTCCTCCTTAACCACTTCCCTCCTTTCAGCTTCCATTTTGGCCCTTTTGATCAACAAATTCACTTCCACATCAATAACAATTTTCTACATATCCTCCAAAGTGGTGGGATTCCTCTCTCTAAGATGATAGGCAAGCTCAGCATCAAAACCATTTGGATAATGAAGCATAGCCAATCCTGGGGGAGGCTTTACATAAGTAGGTATGGAATCATAAACACTATTGAATCTAGTTGATAAATCTTGGACTGTCTCACCAGGATGCCTCTTTAGATTCTGATACTCAGCCATAATCTTAAAAGGATTATTTATAACCTCCCATCTGTCAAGGAAAATGTGTTCAAATTGTTGGAAATTAGGAATGCTTCTAGCTGTCAAACTTCTATACCACTTCCTAACTTCTCCTGAAAGGCTTTGAGAAAACAACCTCAATTTGACATCTTCATGATCTACTTCCTCAAGGTCAATGAAGTCAATGATTTTGTCTACATGCTTCCTTGTTGTGATCTTACTTGTACCATAAAATTGAGGTAGCCTCTGACCATAGTTCTGTGGTAACTCATGCAAAGGGGCTGGAAGATTTAATGGGGCATACCAGGCAGCAACCATGACTGAGGTCTGAGATGAATTTGTACCAGCTAGACTATGATTATCATTTGGATATTGTTTAGGACAACCAATACAAAAAGGAGATGAATTTTCATCTTCAAGGGAATGATATACAATTCTAAAAGGGGTCTCATGTGCAGATTTGTAGTCTACATTTAGATTTAGTAGATAGAAGAAAACACTTTGGAGAATTTCAAGAAAGGACAAGAGGAAATTGATAAAACATAATACTATACCTTGAAGAAAATTCAAGTTTAAGTACCTGAATTTCAGTACATATTGTCCTTCCATCCTTCTGCCAACAAGGCTTTTCCTTCTCTAAATGATTTGAAGTTTTTGGAGTCACCGGGTGAATGGTTCAGCCTTTCTATGTCTGAGTAATGTACACCATCAACAATCAAATCTAAACTCTGATGATCTTTCCCGAGGAAGATGAAACCTTTCACTCCCTGACAATAGCACTAGGATGTTAGCACCCTGTAATTGAGCCTCTAGGTTGAGAAAAGGCTTACATGGGTAACCACAAACCTCTTTGGACTAGAAACTGGACTTTTCTAACTGGAGGGGGTTCCCTCACTCGAAACAATGTCAAATTGTGTAAACAATAAGGCTTACGGACATTAGACAAAGGTCATATATGTAAAGTGAAAATAAAGCTTAATGATGATGATTGATAGACTTGAGATGGAGGGCCACTGAGCATTGAACCATGATTCAGATTTTTGCACAAAATTGTCGGTGTTTACATGAGACACTTACGAAAATAGAGGTAAGGCAGGTATTATTTCAAATCATAACATCAATTGTAGCATAGTGAGTGATTTTTAAAGGTAACTTGAAAATACACAATGATATATAATCATATGTGTTAAAGCATCTAATGCATTTTGCAACATATATTTTTGACCAAATATCGAGAAGAATATAGTAATGGAGCACCTAACTGAGGGTGAATTCCATTATCATTCAAAAATAAAAACAATCATCCAAAGCATCAACATAGATGAATTCTAAAAATTGTTTTAGCGCCAATTAAAAACGAAAATTTAACAAATTCATGGATACTATCATTACACATAATAAGGGGCACAAAACTTGAAATCCATACCACATGAATCTCTCGTTAAGTGGAAAAACTTTGCACTGATATTTTATTTCAAGACAACAAACACATAAATAGGGATTCTCCCAAATTCGAACCATTTTTCTATGTTCTATTCGGTTTTAAATACATTTAGGCAGAGTGAAAAAACATAAACTAGATACAATGTACCTGTTATCCACTAAGAGGATCGAAACCAATTGAAATTAGAAACATCAAGTTCTAAAGCTAAAGTTAAGATAAGGCTAAGAATAAAACTGCAACATCGTTTTTAAGAACATCAATTTTATTTTATCTACTTATTTCATCCCTATCCATTCATTCCTATCCTGATCACCGACATAACAATAGAAAGTTCCAAAACTGACTGAAAAAAGAAAATAGTTGAATGATGAGTTATGCAACAATTGCACAATAGGCTCCAGCTCAACATATTCACAAGTTGCACCGACTGAAATCGAGCTTATGGGCATGATGACGATGCTACTAAGTCGTAGTAGGACCCACCTGATGCTCCTTTCCATGCGTGCAAACCTCAGAACTACCTAGTGAGCACTTATGCAACAGGTGCACAACAAAATTTAAATTTCTAAGTTTGATTGTCATTTCCTGCTCCAAAACAAAGCAAAGTCCAACAATTCATCACCTGTACTTTATGACTCTGAACAAGCATCAAAACTCCAAAAATATTCACATTTACAAATCGAATTTCAAAAATTTCATAATTTTGTCAGCAAGGAATTGTGAAAATGGGTCTCCAAGTGACACCTGTAATTCCCAAACTATACCACCTCTGTAAAAAATGAGATAGGTTTTTGTAGATTAACTTGTTTTTGAGAAAAACTCTCTCATTTTGCTTAAATTCTGCCCCAGCTCCTCAGAATCTGTTCCCCAAAATCATGACTAAAACAATAAATTGTACAGTCTGAAAAATAAGCTTTAAAGATGCATATGAATCTTCCAATCTATGACATATGTGCAGAAACTGAAGGAGTTTTTTTTCTTTGACCCATGCTTGAGAAAAACTCTTTCCATTTTTTGAAATTCGTCTCCATTTGCTTAGAAGAAGATTTTGAAAATGATGGCTAAAACAATTACTTTGTGCAACAAATTCGTAATAGAGTGTGGCATACCTCCATGGTTGATATGGTTGCAGAACTTTCCTGGTAAAATAAAGCAAATGGGTATGTTTGGAATGGCAGTGTGATGGTGTAGAACCCATAAAGTAATTTTTCCAATGCCTACAGGCCTTTAAGATAACTGACTCCAACTTGCGCAACAAATGCGCAACATCTGTGTAGCTCAGAACTTTTTGTAGTTGTTACGTAAAAAATTTCCCACATTTGAAAGAAAACTTTTCTTTGAACCCCTGTTAGACTACTCTTGGCCTTGTGTTGTGTAACTGTCATTTTTTCTCAAAGAAGAGCATGAACTGTAGAGTGGAGAGAGAATGAGGGCAGTATGAAAAAAGTTTGAAAATGTGTGCCTCATGTTTTGCTTGGTCATAGGTATGAACTTAGGATAAAGGGTTATTATGATCATGAAATATAAATGATAGTAATTAGTTGTGGAGGGATGTAGTAGTAATAATGATGAGAGGTTAGTTGAGGAGGGGGTTGTGTATATGATGTTAAAATGTAAATGTAAGGGGTGTCTGGAAGGGAGTACATGAAAAGGGGTATATGAAAGGAGTATAGGAATGGAAAAAGTATATGGTAGGGGTAAATAAAAGGGGATCATGAGTTATGAATGGTTGAATAGGGGACAATGAAAAATACTAACAACATACTCAGCATAACCCTAATAAATGAACCAGACTTGTTTATTCATGGTTTTGACCACTGATACATAACCCTTGAACACTAAATGACTTTATATGAGAAAATGACCTGATGACATTCTCATAGACTCAGACTCTCTCAAATTTACACCTGTCTTTAAGGACTCTCTATGAAAAAGTTTTAGTCACCTCAAAAAATAACTTTATAGACTATGACAACAGTAGTTCATAGGATACACTAACATATAAACCCCCAAAATGAATAGAAAGAGGCAAAGACACTTTGATCCTTAGACCCTAGGACCCTAACAATATCCACCAACGCACCAACCCACGATATATGCACCATCGAATCAAAAGATTTCTGATGAGCCTCATCATTGGGTAATTATATGGGCCTTAATTGGCCTTAATTCACCTCCTAGCCTAGTCAAACCAACTATTCTCACAACTTATTGCATACTTTTGATTATATTTTGTTTATGAGATGGGTTAGAGTTGGATATTTTGCTTTGTGGTCTAATGTGCATGTAATGCAAGAATAAAGGATAAAAGCAAGGAAAAATGCAGGAATAAAGGATAAAAGAAAGGAATTGTGGCAAAGACCTTCGTCAAAACTCGAATGGGACAAGGGAGAGGAATTATAGGAGGCAAATCCTCCTCATTTACTACCCCTCCATTCGAATATTCCTCCATCAGCTCGGAGTGCAAAAAGCCAAATCATGAGGACTAAAAGACAGTTGAGCAAGTGAAAGTGACAGAAACCAATTTATCTTGAGTGGGGAGCCAAGCCTCCCTAATGGGAAGGAATTCGTTGGAGACTTCAGATGTATAAGTAGAGAGGCTTAGGACCTTAGTAGGATTGGGACTTCTATTTTAAAACTCTACTTTATTCCTGATCTGCAAGACTGGTGACAGCTTGTTCTGTAATCCATGGTTTTTATAATAAAAATGAGTTTTGTTTTGAGCCAAATCTGAGTTAACTTAGAGGGTTGAAGCTCTTGGGTTAGGGCCAAACCCGAGCAGCCAAAGCTCATCTTTACTGTACATGTATGCTAGCATAGATTCTTGGTTTTCATTGTTCATTTTCTTAAGTAGCATAGATTTATGTTCTGTTCATTTGCTTAAGTAGCTTTCTGGTTCTGTTCATTTGCTTAAATAGATGCATTTTCATTACAGTAGTGTAGAGTAGATCGGTTGTGCTTAAGTTTACTTCCATTTGTGCCTTCTTTCAGTTCACAGGGTAGCTAGAGGAAAAATATCACCATAAGGTTGTGTGCAGGTGTCTCGGCCTCATCTCCTCCCTCTGGGACCATGACTTGAGGAAGAGACCCTTCAGCAACCCCAAAAACATAGGTTTTTGGTTCTTGCATGAGCTATGGAGTTTGTAGTTTGATGCAGTTACTTGTCCACCCTCACTGGTTTTTCTGTCGTTTTTCATTTGAAACCGCCTTCAACACATTCTTCATGCATCGTTTCATTACCGTTCGATCCACAACAAACCTTCCCAATCACCATCTGATTCATTTGTTTATCCAACTGCCACCTCGCGTGAAGTCTTCCACTTACTTTATGCGCTTTAAGTCCCCACCATCGATTTGCCTCGCCTGATCCGACGGCTATCGCGTCACCTCAACACTTTATGCGTTGTAAACCCCCATCGTCGATTTGCCTCACCTAATCCTACGGCTATTGCGCAATCTCGCACAAACTCTTGCACGACTATTATTCGCCCGAGAGCATGTGAGGAAACTCGTTTTATCGTGCTACATGTCGCGTAGTTAGGCTAATCACGTGAAATTTCAAAATACAGCTTACAACCTTGAGGGTGCACGAGAAACTACTTACCGCCTTTGAAACCCACTCCATTATTTTCGCATGTTTCTTTTTCCCGTGATACGATCTCTGTCGTCCATCCTATAATTAATCTTGTCTGTCTATCTCTTGACTTAATCTTCGCGATAAGATCTTCTTCATTCATCCTGTTCGTTCGTCTGGTTCGTCCATCTATCCACTTAACCTCTGCGATAAGACCTCAGCCATTCATCCTATGCATTAACCCTGTTCATCCATCTATTCACTTAAGCCCCCGCGATAAGATCTTCGTCGTTCATCTTCTGCTCGTTGATCGATCCAACAGTTCTTATGCACTGCTGCTTCCTTACGTCCTTCTTTCATTGATTTCGACCTTCGATTTCTCTTCCACTTGAAAACCAATTTAGCTTAGCTTCTTTGCTTACACCTTAGTATAGTTTAATGCTCTTTACCTCTGCAACTTAGATAGCAACATTAGGTTAGTGTTGATTTAGCAATTCTGTTTAGCATAATTGTTTAGATGGTTAGTTAGGTTATGGTGTGGTTTAGCATGACATGTTGTTTTCTTCATTACTACAGTAGAGTAGCTCTCTCTTAGAATAGATTTTCTCTTCTTCCATCATAGAATTAAACTTCTTCTGACCCTATAGAATTCTGGCTTGGAACCCCTGGGGTCTCTTTCTAGATGAGCAGTGACAACAGGCAAGACCTTCACTTTTACTTGTGCATATAGCATTGTCACCTCCAAGTTTGTATGAACCCTGGGTTGATAAGTAAATTTGGTAGCCCTAGGAGTTGCAGCATTCTTTTTGCAATACCTAGGCTCATCACTTTTTGGCACCGTTGTCGGGGAAGTGTCTAAGTAGAATGTGATTAATGTTTTCTTCTATTTCTAGTCTCCAATTTTCTTCCATTAGTTTATTTATGCAAAATTAATCTAGTTTCTTCCTTTCTTTCAGTTGTCATTATCTTCTTTCCTTTCCATTCTGCAAGTAGAATTTCAATTCAGTAAGTAGTCTTTTTCTGTCAGTGGTCTTCCTTCAATCAGCAATTTCATTCTACAAGTAGAATTTCAATTCAGCAAGTTGTTTTTCTTATTAGTGGATTTTCATTCAATCAACAATTTCCTTTCTGCAAAGTACTTTCCAGCTTTAAAAGAAAAATCCCAACCCAAAAACATTTCCTTTCATGCCTCATAGGAATAGGGACAATTCAGGGAAATTCTTATCAAATACCCCCACTGCATCCAACAGTCAACCTTCTCTCTTCTTCAGTGACGGTGAATTGGAAGACCCTTTAGGTGAGCAACCTTACCTATTTGAAAAACCTACAGGGGAAGAATAAGAAAAAGAACCCATTCCTAGTGAACCAATGACTGAAAACCGAAATGACAGAGGAAATACAGAGAAAATTGAAAGCACCTTCCCCATCAGGGAGACCAATGGGGACACTAAGATGAAGAATATAAGCCCCTCTACTCTACCTTATTTCCATGGCCTGACCACTGAGAACCCTGACACTTTCCTATTTGAGTTTGTTGTTATATGCCGAACCTATGAATATACAGAGGATGAGAAAAAGTTAAAACTATTTCCATCTACCCTCAAGGATGCATCATTGCACTGGTTCATGTGTTTACCTAGAGATAACATCACAAATTGGACTAAGATGCAATAGGCTTTTAAGAACAAATATAGGGACTAATGTAGGTCAAAGGATACTAAAGAAGAGATTTTCAAGATGACCATAGGCTAGGATGAATCCTTAGAAGACTATGAAGAAAGATTCCAGCTCAGTTACAAAAGGGCCAAGTGCACACTTGACCCTGAGTCACTGAAGTTGGTCCTGCTCAGAGGAGTAAGGGAGGATATTCTGGATACCTTGGATATGATAGCAGGAGGAGATATCTACCAATTATCTATGAGGATATTAAGACTCTCTTTAGAAACCATTCTAGGACAACCAGGAAAAAGGGTAGGGATAGTCAACCTAAGGCCAGTACATCATCCTCCAACTCATCCATCAAGGGTGAAATTGGAAATATGTTGGAAGATTTCAAAAGTGATATGTTGCAAACCCTTTCCTTTCAATTGGACAGCTTTGGCCATCTTTTGTCCTAGATGCACCAGGAGGCATCCTAGGAATGAATTTCCATTGAACTGTATTAAGATTTGCTCAGTTTGTGAAGAAAACCACTCCACAGACAAGTGCCCTTCTTTACTTGGACTCAAAGCTATATATCAAGGAGTTGAAGGGGTCACTGAGTAGTTGTGCTACATCAACCAAAGGAGACCTCTTGGGCCTAGACCATACCAACAGGGTATGCAAGGGTCATCCCATGCATATTACAACCCCAACTAAACCACAACTATACCTTCTTGGTGACCCCCTGCTCATCCTTCCTGGTCTACGCCCCCTCCTTGGTCCTATACATCTCAGTATCATTCCCAGCCAGCTAGCCAGTCATTTCAACCTTATGTTCATCCACAACATCAGTGGAATACCCCACTCAAGGGGTGCAGGCCCCAATTCAACAATGTTCCAGCACTATTGCCTCCACCACCTACCCAACCACAACTCCTGCACTCTGCTCCACCCAAGCAACCCCAGATGCCTGCCCAGCCAAATCCAAACCCAAACAATAGGCAAGCTCAACAAGTATACAATGGAGAGACATCATACCTAGCTTATGTTGTAGAAATCTAGGAGATCAACCTAAGATCTAGGAGAATTCTCCCAAACAACCAACCTCCCTCTCCACATAGGGAGGTTGAGGAAGAAAGAGAGGAAAGCAACCTTAAAGTAAATCCACCCTTTCCTAAGAGATTAGCCCAACAACTCTAGCCTACCCCAGAAGAAACTGAACTTCTGGGAGAATTGAAAATCTATGTGTAAAGATCCCCCTTCTCTAGGAAATCATGGATGTTCCCATTTACAATAATTTGATTAAAGAAAAGTGCTTCAAGCATCCATGAAGAAGAAAAAGGGATGCCCCTACCATTAATGTCATTAAGTAGTTGTCTAACTTAATGTTGGGGCAAATAACATGTCCAAAATATTTGGACCTTGAAAGCCCTGTAGTAGATGTGCACATCAATGGCACCATTGTCCCATGCACTCTGATTGATCTTGGGGATGCCAATAATGTGATGACCAAGGACACCATGCTCAAGTTCAACCTCCAAGGTTCATTGAGGAAGACCACAACAATTCTGCAACTTGCAAACCATTCCACAGTCACCCCTGAGGGAATTGTGGGAGGATGTGATGGTCTCCATTGACTCCTGGGAGTACCCTGCAAATTTTCTAGTTCTCCAGACTAAGGCTAAGCTTACTAGTTACCCTCTCATCCTTGGGAGGCCATGGTCTACCACAACTAATGCTTACATTAGCTGCAGAGCTGGAAATATGACCATCAAGAATGGGCATATGTCCAAATAGTTAGTCCTATACCCTCCTGCTCAACCTTCCCAAGAGAATGATTTACCTTTATGGTTAGAGGAGGAGGAAGAAGATAATATTTATTCTAGCCAACTTTATGCTTTGGAAGCAACCATAGGAGGAGGACAACAAGATGAGGATGACTTAATTGAGCACCTTCTCCAAAGTCCAACTCCTAGTTCACTACCATTAGAAGAAGAAGTAAGGGAAACCCAGAACAATCATCCAATTGACTTATGCTTGGCCAATTGACTTATGCTTTGGCCTCTCCTTTGTTTGGGTTGTTGGCCAAATATTCTGAGTTTATATGGTCAAAGAGTTTTCAAGAGGCCTTAGACATTCTAAAGGGTAAGTTAACCATTGCACCAATCCTTAGAGTCCCAAATTGGGCCCTCCCTTTTCATATTCATGTTGATGCCTCACATAAAGCCATAGGAGCAACCTTAGGTAAAGAAGAGGAGAGATTGCCCTATGCCATCTATTTTATCAGTAAGAACCTGTCAAAGGCTGAGCTAAACTATACTGTGATCGAAAAGTAAATTCTGGTTGTTTGCATTCATTAAAAAAATTTAGGCATTACATTACAGTCTATCAAACATTTGTGCATATTGATCATGCTGCAATCAAATATTTAATGAACAAACTAGATGTGAATGCTCGAATTATAAGATGGTTGCTTTTATTACAACAGTTTGATCTAACTATTGTTGATAAGCATGGTAAGGAAAATGTTGTTGCAAACTTTCTATCTAGGATGAATCTGCCTATAGGTGAAGAAGGAATGGTGGATGACCAGTTACCAGATGAGCATTTGTTTGCTATTTCAGTTCTCTTCCCATGGTTTGCTGATATAGCAAACTATTTGGTATCAACACAGTTCCCACCAAACTTGCCCTCCAAAGAAAAGAGCAAGATAGTCAGGAAGAGTGCCCCCTTCACCTGGATTGGGGGAAATCTATTCAAACTTGGCCCAGATCAAATCTTGAGAAGGCATGTAAGGGAAGAGGAAGTTTTTGACATCCTTTTGACCTGTCATGATGGGCCTTGTGGAGGTCACTTTGCAGCAAAGAGGACAACATTCAAAGTGTTGCAAGCAAGCTATTATTGGCCTACTCTTCATCAAGATGTGAAAAAGTACATTAGTCAGTGTGATTGGTGCCAGAGGATGGGAAAGCCTACTCCAAGAGATGAAATGCCTCTACAACCTCAAGTGACTTTCGATCCATTTGACAAGTGGGGCATGAACTTCATTGGGCCTATCAACCTTCCTTCAAAGCAAAAGCAGTACATTATTGTGTGCACTGATTATTTGACTAAGTGGGCTGAAACCAAGGCAATTAAGGCAGCAAAAAAAGAGAAGGTGTTTGAGTTCCTAAGGGAGAATGTATTCTACAAATTTGGGTACCCTAGAGAGCTAGTCACAGACCAAGGCAGCCAATTTACCTCCATCATGATTGAATAACTGCTTAGCCATCACAAAATCAAGCATAGGACCTCCACTCCTTATCATCCACAAGCTAATGGGCAAGTGGAGGTGACCAACAGGGCACTGGAGAACATCTTAACCAAGGTAGTGAGCAGCAGTAGGAAGGATTGGGCAGAGAGACTAGTTGAGGCCACCTGGGCCTATAATACAACATGGAAGACCACCACTAGATTTACACCCTATGAGCTGGTCTATGGGAAAAAGGCTTTGTTGTCCATTGAGTTTGAATATAACACATTGAGGATGGCAACCCAACTAGATTTGGATCTCAGTCATGCACAGAAAGAAAGATTGTTCCATTTGAATGGCTTGGATGAATTCAGAATGCAGACCCTCCTACATACAGAGATAGTTCAGCTTTAGAGGAAGATCTGGCATGAGAAACACATTAAGGAGAAGAAATTTCAAGAGGGAGACTAGGCATTGTTATATGGTTATAGGTATAAAGACTTCAAGGGCAAGCTAAGGACAAGATGGCTCGGACCTTATGTTGTGGAAAGATGCCATGATAATGGTTCAGTGCAAATCAAAACTATAGATGAAGAAGCCATTCCATTGCTTGTTAATGGACACCGATTGAAAATGTACAAGAGGCCTTTATCAAAACAAGAGTTCATGACAATGTCAATAAGACAATGATGATGGTGGAGCAAGTTCCAGCTCCTCCCTCATCAGGGCACTGAAAAAGAGAAAGAAGAAGAAGGATTCAGGTGAAAATCTCCATGAGGCACTTGAGTCCCATCTTTGTGTGGAAAACCTTGTAAGATGGCCCAAGGATGAGAAAAAATGAAAAAGAGTAAGAAGATCCCTGGGTGAAAGGCTTCCTTGACGCACCCAGGGCAGATATCTAGGGTGAAAAACTCTCTAAGGTAGCGTGGGTGTTTATATATATAATAAAAGAAAAAAAAGAAAAAAGACATAATTTTTATTTACAAGTGGGTGAAAAAGACAATCAAGGAGCAAAGAGAAGATCCAAAGGGAACCCTACCTCACATATATTCATCTCCTCCACTCCTTACCATGCATACCTCCATCAATTCCAATGTTTTTTTACTTCATTGCTTCAATTTAAGGTGAACATTGTGTTTTCTATAGGATCCCCTGAATGGTAGGTTGCTTAGGTCCCAAAAATTCATTCTAGACATGATCTAACCCCTCACCTCATCCATTACCATCATCCCTGCACTCACACACACTCCTACTCCCTCTATCCATTCATTACAACATCCTCACAGCACCATCCAGCAACATGATCAAGAAATTCTATAGGAGACACCAAACATTTCCAAGTGGTAATCCAGGAGCTACACAACAGCAGCAACATCAAAACTGCAGTCACAAACACCATCAATAGACAACAGAGGAGGAAGAAGAATGACCATGCAACAAATGAACAATGCAGCACCTCTGATCCTTGACAAACTGCAGCATGGCATCAAGACCACAGGTAAGTATCCCACTCACTCACTCATATGCATCATTTGATCAAAAGTTGTAAAGGTTAAGAGGTAGTTGGTTGTAAGTGAAAAGGTGGCGAGTTAACTTGGCCACCTTCATTCAGTCATCACATATAAAGCAAGGCATCCTCTCACACATGGCTGCAGTCAACTCAAAGAATAGAGGAGGAGTAGGACAAGAAGTGGTTAACTATGGATTTAACAACTGTGGGAGCTGATTACAAGGAGTGGGAATGATGAGGTGGTATAAAGGGAAACAAAACATTGTTTGCATGAATTCATGCATTCCACCTCCTTGAAACTCCTACACTCAAGTAGCTCTCATAACTCTAGCCACCCACTGGAAGAAAGGATTCATCGTTCTGCAAGATAATTCCTACAAGAACAGTCTACAGGAGTAGTCTACAGGATACACAAAGGCAATCTACAGGATAGGTAGAGAGGGGTTTAAGAGGGAATATCAAGAGAATTGTCCACTGCCACCATTCTAAAGAGGTAGGATCTAAAAATCCATCCCCATTTACAAGCAAATGAACTATAAGTCCTCTAAAAAACTAGTGGATTACATACATAGGAAACTCTGTTTTCTCAAGAATTTGCTCATTCCCTCACTCCACACAGTAGAATCCATGCCGATGTTATAGATAGAGGGCTCACTATAGATCTCACCCCAGAGTTCATCAGTAAAGTCACCACACTTTCCCTAGGAATTGCATGGAGAAAATGAGACAAAGTAGACAGTCAGGTGGCAAAAAGGAAATTATTTTTAGAAGGTGAAAAACCCACAAAGGATAAAAATGAAGGAGGGACAATCTGCCATACCCATGGAGTGAGGTAGGCTACCAACTCATCAAATATATCTCATATGAGGGTAGATACAATGTTGTTTATGGCTACCATTTTAGGATGCTTGAAGAACTAAGATTTGGGGTAGAAACACCAATTCACCAAAGACTCAACATACCCTATTTTTTGATGCAATCACTCATAGACTCCAACAAAAAAGTAAAGGAAAGGAAAACAAACTAGCATGTATGGCCAACCTCTCCTTGGAGGCCATCTAGTGTAGGATTCCAACTAAATCCTATGCTCTTTACCTCAGAGAACAATGGCTGCAATTTCAGACTAAAACACTAGTACAAAGGGGCACCATGCCATTTCAGGACTGTAGGCAGTTTATTGATCTTTGTGATCAAAGTGCACTAGAGGATAGGGCCAAAATGGTTGAGTTTTACTTGCACAACATGGCCCTCATAGACATGAATATTTGGGATCCTAATGCAGAGCTAGGAGATCTACAATTAATGGCTTTGGCATCATCGATGAACCATGAGAAGTCAAGGGCTGCAGATATGAAAAGAATATTGGCCAGAGAGCAAAATGAACCTCTTTTCATCAAAGCCGAATAATCAAATCCCATAATCTAATTTCAAATGATCCTCAGCTGGCACCTAGATATCTTGTTGCCCAAGAGCAAGCAATTTCACATTTTGAGGATATGCTTAGGCTGCTAAGAGATGATAATATACATGCCTACTAAAGGAGATGGAAAACACTGTTGTACAACTTGAAGATCAGAGAATATCACTCCCCTCAAAGGTTGAGAGAGAAACTCAACAGGACACCTATGTATAAGCAATCAATGCAAAGGTTGAAGGTCAATTGGATAGGCCTAAAACTTAGTCCACCACTACTCCTATGGATGTTAGAAGGGAGAAAATAAGAAGAGAAAAAGAGGCAGTGGGAAGAAGTAGAAAGGAAATCAAGCTTCTATAAACAAGAAGAAGAGACCACAGCAAAAGCATGGGATGTCAGAGAAGCTACCAGAGCCATGAAGGACATGGACATTAACTAAGTTGCTCAGAGGATGAGCAACACTTTTAGTAGGGGGGTGATGATGAGCCTCATCATTGGGTAATTATATGGGCCTTAATTGGCCTTAATTCACCTCCTAGCTTAGTCAAACCAACTATTCTCACAACTTATTGCATACTTTTGATTATATTTTGTTTATGAGATGAGTTAGAGTTGGATATTTTGCTTTGTGGTCTAATGTGCATGTAATGCAAGAATAAAGGATAAAAGCAAGGAAAAATGCAAGAATAAAGGATAAAAGCAAGGAACTGTGGCAAAGACCTTGGTCAAAACTTGAATGGGACAAGGGAGAAGAATTATAGGAGGCAAATCCTCCTCATTTACTACCTCTCTCTTCGAATATTCCTCCATTAGCTCAAAGTTCAAACAACCAAATCATGAGAACTAAAAGATAGCCGAGCAAGTGAAAGTGACAGAAACCAGTTTATCTTGAGTGGGGAGCCAAGCCTCCCTAATGGGAAGGAAGTCATTGGAGACTTTAGATGTATAAGTAGAGAGGCTTATGACCTCAGTAGGATTGGGACTTCTATTGTAAAACTCTACTTTATTCCTGAGCTGCAAGACTGGTGACAGTTTGTTCTGTAATCCATGGTTTTTATAATAAAAATGAGTTTTGTTTTGAGCCAGCTCTGAGTTAACTCAGAGGGCTGAAGCTCTTGGGTTAGGGCCCAACCCGAGAAGCCAAAGATCCTCTTTAATTTACATGTATGCTAGCATAGATTCCTAGTTTTCATTATTCATTTGCTTAAGTAGCATAGATTTTTGTTCTGTTCATTTGCTTAAGTAACTTTCTGGTTCTGTTCATTTGCTTAAATAGATGCATTTTCATTACAGTAGCGTAGAGTAGATCGGTTGTGCTTAAGTTTACTTCCATTTGTGCCTTCTTTTAGTTCACAAGGTAGCTAGAGGAAAAATATCACCATAAGGTTGTGCGCAGGTGTCTCGGCCTCATCTCCTCCCTCTAGGACCATGACTTGAGGAAGAGACCCTTTAGCAACCCCAAAAACACAAGTTTCTGGTTCTCGCATGAGCTATGGAGTTTGTAGTTTGATGCAGTTACTTGTCCACCCTCACCGGTTTTTCTGTAGTTTTTCATTTGAAACCGCCTTTAGAACGTTCTTCATGCATCGTTTCATTACTGTCTGATCAACAACAAACCTTCCCAATCACCATCTGATTCATTTGTTTATCCAACTACCGCCTCGCATGAAGTCTTCCACCTACTTTATGTGCTTTAAGTCCCCACTGTCGATCTGCCTCGCTTGATCCGGCGACTATCACGTCACCTCAACACTTTATGCACTTTAAACCCCCACTATCGATCTGCCTCGCCTGATCCTACGTCTATCGCACAATCTCATGCGGACTCTTGCACGGCTATTATCCACCCGAGAGCAAGCAAGGAAAGTGGTTTTCTTGTGCTACGTGTCGCGCAGTTAGGCTAATCACGTGAAATTTCAAAATACAGCTTACAATTTTGAGGGCATGCAAGAAACTACTTATCGCCTTTGAAACCCACTCCATCATTTCCGCACGTTTCTTTTTCCCGCGATACGATCTCCGTCGTCCATCCTCTGATTAATCCTGTACGTCCATCTCTTGACTTAATCTCCGCGATAAGATCTTCACCATTCATCCTGTTCGTTCGTCTGGTTTGTCCATCTATCCACTTAACCTCTGCGATAAGACCTCAGCGATTCATTTTGTGTGTTACCTTGTTCATCCATCTATTCACTTAAGCCCTTACGATAAGATCTCCCCCGTTCATCTTCTACTCATTGATCGATCCAACGGTTCTTATGCACTGCTACTTCCTTACGTCCTCCTTTCATTGATTTCGACCTCTGATTGTTCTTCTGCTTGAAAACTGATTTAGCTTAATTTCTTTGCTTATAGCTTAGTATAGTTTAATGCTCTTTACCTCTGCAACTTAGATAGTAGCATTAGGTTAGTGGTTATTTAGCAATTCTATTTAGCATAGTTGTTTAGATGGTTAGTTAGGTTATGGTGTGGTTTACCATTACATGTTGTTTTCGTCATTACTGTAGTAAAGTAGCTCTATCTTAGAATAGATTTTCTCTTCTTCCATCACAGAATTAAGATTCTTCTGACCCTATAGAAGTCTGGCTTGGAACCCCTGGGGTCTCTTTCCAGATGAGTAGTGACAACAGGCAGGACCTTCACTTTTACTTGTGCATATAGCACTGTCACCTCCAAGTTTGTACGAACCTCGCGTTGATAGGCAAAGCTGGTAGCCCTCAGAGTTGCAGCATTCTTGTTGCAATACCTAGGCTCATCAATTTCCTCCAGCCAGGAAAGTTTGATTGGTTCAAAAATCCCATCCTAGCACCTGATGCATTTGGGGAAGGGAACATGTCAAATATTTCACCTACCATCAAGGTGAATATTTCACACAAACCTGGAAAAGTCAAAGAAATCTCTCCGGGAGCGTCATGCTCTCCAGAAGAAATAACCACATACACATCCTTGTTCCAAGAATACAAGGATATTTTTGCGTGGGATGTTGGCATTATGAGATAAGTGTTGTCCTTGATGGCAAACCTCACTGATGACAAATCATAGTACAGAAGGTCAGCAGCAAGGAATTGATGATCAGACTATAAGAAGAAGAGAAAGTTCATACACGCAGGTTCGTTAAGCCCAAGTCGCGTGTACACGCAGGTTCGCTTCAGCAAAAGTGCGTGTATGTGGAAAAGTACCTTTGGTCCATGGCGGTTAGTCCTTGGAAGTTGTGCCTATGGTTTCGGACCATTGTGTCTCGACGGGCGTGTCGATCCCTAGTTTTGAAGTTGATGGTATTGTGTTACTATGGTTTTGGCTCTTGGTATTGAACAAGGCCTAAGGCTATATAAGGAGAAGGAAATCATTAGGCAAGTGTATCTGAAATGTCTTGAATATCTGATGAAGCATTAGATCCAGCATGCAAGTTATGGGTTGATGATGCATTGCTTGATCTGAGCTAAGGAGAGATCTCATCGGTTGATGGAGAACAAGATCTAAGGAGAGATCGGGATCAAATGGTTTGAAATGAACTATCTTTATGATGCTTATTCTAGATCTACATACTGACGCATGTATTGTTCTATAAGTATTATGAGTATGATTGATGTCTGGTACAGCTGCAAGTTATGAGAAATTATTTTTAGATCTGTACGCGGGTTGTCTTTGGAAAAAGCGCGTATACACGCGGGTTTGATTCATCAAAGTAGCGTATACATTGTAAAGCTTGATACTTGAAGTTGCAGATGGGTCTGATGGTTATTACAGAGTTCTGTGTCTGCTCTGTGTTCTGGTAACAGGGTTTCAGTGATTCAGAGTTTGATGATTGTTTTGAGCTTCAATGATAGTTATGGGTCCAGTATGAAAATTGGATGAAATGTGGCCTTTCAGATTATGTGTTGTGCTTCAGTGTATCCAGTATGAAAATAGATGAAACGTGGTACCTGGAGGAGAGAAGATTGTAGGCAAGCACCTACGTACTAGTATCTAAGCTAGTACAAAAGCTAAGGGAGATCTTTGGAGCATTGTAGCAGGTAGCAGCCTGTGTACTAGTAAATGGATCGGCTAGTACAAGAGCAAAGGGGGTTGTAGCTCCCGTACTGGAATAAGACTGCACCAGTACAAATATTGTAAAAGGATTTTCTTATTAAGAAGAAGATTGAGATGACTTGCAGCAGGTGGTTTTCACCCACATTGGGTTTCCACCTTATATCTTTGTGTTCATGTGTGTGGCTTTGGTGTGATGATCTGTTTTGTTATACTGCACCTGTTTACTGTTAATATGGTTAATAATGTTCTGATGCATTTACTGAAGATAAGCTAACTGAATCATAAGATCTCTGGATATACGCTAGTTGCATTAGACACAGTAGCGTGTACACGCGGGTTCACTTAACTAAAGTAGCGTATATGTTTCTGAGTATGAAATTGAAAAAGTTTTATCTGATCTGATAATACTGATTCACCCCCCCCCCTCTCAGTATTATTTCCAACAATTGGTATCGGAGCAGGTCCTTTGGTAGAAGCTTGATCGCTTGAAGGAGATCCGTGGAACAATGGGAAAGAAGCTTAAGAAGAAAGCTCATAAGAAGAAGAAGACATCTCAGAAGATCTATGACAGTGGGAGAGTCGATTGGGGATTAGGTATAAGAAGTTCTTCAGATTCAGAATCAGATTCAGAATCATTATCATGTATGAATGTGTTATCCTCTGATGTTCCTGCTATATTTCCCTGTGAAAGTGATGGAAGTAATAGTGACACTACTGAACATGCTTTTATGGGTGAGCAAGAAAAGTATCAATTAGAGGCAGTATTTAGAAGGCTTACAGACAAAGTTAAAGATCAACAAGATCTATTGAACAAAAGGGAATGTGCTTTCAAAGAAGAAGTTACCAAACTAAAGGCCCAACTAGAAGAAGGAAACAAGGTGAGAAAGCTTCTCAAGGACAAGGAAGACCAATGTCAAAAATTGCAGCATGAAGTGACATCATTAAGAAAAGAAGTCAACGAAAGAAGCACAACCATCAAGAAACTCAAAAATAGATCCAGCTACTATGAAAATCTTGAAGCTACAATCCTCGCACTAAAAGGAGATCTTGAAGAATCAAAGAAGCAGAATACAGATCTACTCCAAGCTATTGAAATACAAGAAAACGAAGCCACCAGCTTAAAATCTCAACTAGAATGTGCCTTCCGAGTTCGTCAAATGCAGCAGGATCTGAATGAAGAACAAGAAAAGGAGATTCTCAAACTAAGGGAACAAATGGAAGAAGGAAGGAAAGATGAAGAAGATTTGAAAAAGCAATCTCTTGAAAAGGAAGAACAGCTTCAGGTTGAGGTAAATATCTTGAAAGGTAAACTAGAAGAAAAGGATAAGCTTTTACGATTTCAAGATAGTTCTAAAGTCTTGGATGATATTCTTAGTAGTCAAAGGTCTCCTGCTATCAAGACCGGTCTTGGTTTTCATGAATTTGTTAAAGGTGAATCTAGTTCACAAGGTGAGGCAAGGAACTCTAAAGAGAAATTTAAAATGATCAACAAGGAGATGAAAGGTCAACCCCATCAACAATCAAGGAAAGAGACTCCTCAAAGAAAATCTTTTACTCCTCCTATGAATAATGTTGAATGTTATGTATGTCATAATCTTGGACATGTTGCAGCTAGATGTGGAAGAAGAAGGGTTCAAGACCATCATGTAGAAAGATCATCACATGCAAGGTACTTTAATGGATATTGTTTTGCTTGCAATATGTTTGGTCACAAAGCTGCTGATTGCTACAGGAGGAACATGAAACATGTTAGATGTTATGCATGTAACAAGCTTGGACATATAGCAAAGGAATGCAGGAACAAAGGATGGACATCACACAAAAAGAAGAAAACCTCATCACACTTGAAGATATGGAGGAAGAAGGAAGTACAGTCAGCACAATGTACTGAGACACAGCACAACACAGACATATCAGACTCAGAGGGAGCTGAAAGTGTAAAACTTCAGTGTCCTGAATCTCATACGCAAGTTCCTTAAAGGGAAGTCGCGTATATACGCGAGTTAAACACTGCAAAGTCGCGTATATGTCAGTCTGAGGAAAAGCAGTGGGGACAGGATCAGAAAAAGGATCTGATATGATTCAGTCTATTATTTGCTCTATTGGTTACAGTCTACTGAGGACGTGTGGAAATGTTTTGTTACTTGTATGATGTCTAGAAGTGTTTTGATCCTAACTTGAGGATGATGATGTTTTGATGCTTATTGCTGATATATGCATGATCAGATCTAACAGATGGCACTGGTTGAGGGGGAGCATATGCCTTTAGTAATTCATTGTTGGCATTATCCTTGGTGATGATTCTTATATGGCTAAATGATATATCTTTGCTATGATGTGGTTGTGAGTTGTCTATGATAAACTCTCATATGATTCTTGAAGTTACATAGAAGATGTTCAGATCAGATTTATGGTTGATTCTTTGATGATGCATATATGGTGCTTACATGGTGATCTTCATAAGAACAAGGAGAAGTACAAAGCTTGAATACACATCTTCCTCACTTGATGATGAGTCACTTATATACTGCTGTTGTCATATGCATAAATATCATACAGTTATGATGCAGGCACTCATGCGGATAAGGATTGTTGCTGATGATGATATCAAGAATCTTTGTCAAAAGAATTTGAGCTCAAGATACATAGTGCTGATACATGGATGACTACTCAAGTTGCTTTATTGGAGACATGGTGATGAGTTCTTATCTATATGATGATAGGTTGATCCTTACATATGTTGATTGATGCAGATGTTCCCAAGTAATGATACTTGGATCATGTAGATCTTGACGTTGATGTAGTGGCTATGGTGGTTTCACATGTAATGTGAATGATTTCATGATGATGATTAAAAGGAGGAGTTGACATCTATGTTCAGACATACCTTGTTGTAGAACATTTACAGGTTGCTGATATGAAATGGTTGTACGCGAGTTTCATAAGGCCTATCCGCGTATATACGCTTGTTTATGTGGATGCAGACGCGTATATGGAGTTTTGAAGGAAATCAGCAGGGATAGATGTTGGTTGCAGAAAGTCTGATATGGGTCCGACAGAGATCATCTGGGACAGGTTCAGGGGGAGCAGATAATCTTCCAATGATGCATTGTTGGCATTATCTTAAAGCTTTTGGTTCTGGTTCACAATTGTTGTTGGTTTTAGGTGGAACAAAGGCGAAAAGAGAACATAAGTATCTCTTGGTTGTTGATCTAAATGGTGATTATCAGATGTTACTGATGACTTTCATAAGTCTTGGTCTAGTTCTTTCGTCTCTATGTCATATATCTCTTTTGTGGTATCTTTTTTATGGTGTCAAGGTCATGTAACGGCCTATTTTGGTTTCCCCACTATGCCTAGGATGATTGATGCAATATGATTGGTTGTCATATGTAAACTTTTGATGTATCCCCACTTGGTTGGGTGGATGAGTCAATTTTTGTATACCCTCACTTAGTTGAGAGATGGATGTATGTATGAGTCTTTGGTGATAGGAAGGTCTTTTATGATGTATAGAGTCATGTTCTTCTTGAAGAACATATTTTGCAGATCTTGCCTACAGTCAGGAAGAGCATGAACAGCACACTTCAGCAGTACAGAGATTTGGCATGTACTCAGGGGGAGCATTGACAGATTGGTACACTTTGGCATATACAAAAGGGAAGATCATTCAGAGAGTTTAACAGATACTCAGGGGAGTATGGACAACGAAATGTTCAGCAAAGGAAGAGAACATCCTGGTCCACCCTTTGCCCTTGATGTCAAAGGGGGAGAGTGATTTGGTGTTGTTGCCATCAAGTCCAAAGGGGGAGATTGTTGGCACTATGATGCATGTGTTGTACTTGATGGCAACCCTCTCATAGAAGAATATCTCACTTATGTATAACTGGATGAATCTTCAGAAGAGATATCAGATGTGACTGATGGAGGATAGCTCAAAGGAATCAGATGATAATTCTAAGTGTGACAAGTTAGCTTTGCCATCAAGTCCAAAGGGGGAGATTGTTGGCATTATGAGATAAGTGTTGTCCTTGATGGCAAACCTCACTGATGACAAATCATAGTACAGAAGGTCAGCAGCAAGGAATTGATGATCAGACTATAAGAAGAAGAGAAAGTTCATACACGCAGGTTCGTTAAGCCCAAGTCGCGTGTACATGCAGGTTGGCTTCAGCAAAAGCGCGTGTATGTGGAAAAGTACCTTTGGTCCATGGCGGTTAGTCCTTGGAAGTTGTGCCTATGGTTTCGGACCATTGTGTCTCGACGGGCGTGTCGATCCCTAGTTTTGAAGTTGATGGTATTGTGTTACTATGGTTTTGGCTCTTGGTATTGAACAAGGCCTAAGGCTATATAAGGAGAAGGAAATCATTAGGCAAGTGTATCTGAAATGTCTTGAATATCTGATGAAGCATTAGATCCAGCATGCAAGTTATGGGTTGATGATGCATTGCTTGATCTGAGCTAAGGAGAGATCTCATCGGTTGATGGAGAACAAGATCTAAGGAGAGATCGGGATCAAATGGTTTGAAATGAACTATCTTTATGATGCTTATTCTAGATCTACATACTGACGCATGTATTGTTCTATAAGTATTATGAGTATGATTGATGTCTGGTACAGCTGCAAGTTATGAGAAATTATTTTTAGATCTGTACGCGGGTTGTCTTTGGAAAAAGCGCGTATACACGCGGGTTTGATTCATCAAAGTAGCGTATACATTGTAAAGCTTGATACTTGAAGTTGCAGATGGGTCTGATGGTTATTACAGAGTTCTGTGTCTGCTCTGTGTTCTGGTAACAGGGTTTCAGTGATTCAGAGTTTGATGATTGTTTTGAGCTTCAATGATAGTTATGGGTCCAGTATGAAAATTGGATGAAATGTGGCCTTTCAGATTATGTGTTGTGCTTCAGTGTATCCAGTATGAAAATAGATGAAACGTGGTACCTGGAGGAGAGAAGATTGTAGGCAAGCACCTACGTACTAGTATCTAAGCTAGTACAAAAGCTAAGGGAGATCTTTGGAGCATTGTAGCAGGTAGCAGCCTGTGTACTAGTAAATGGATCGGCTAGTACAAGAGCAAAGGGGGTTGTAGCTCCCGTACTGGAATAAGACTGCACCAGTACAAATATTGTAAAAGGATTTTCTTATTAAGAAGAAGATTGAGATGACTTGCAGCAGGTGGTTTTCACCCACATTGGGTTTCCACCTTATATCTTTGTGTTCATGTGTGTGGCTTTGGTGTGATGATCTGTTTTGTTATACTGCACCTGTTTACTGTTAATATGGTTAATAATGTTCTGATGCATTTACTGAAGATAAGCTAACTGAATCATAAGATCTCTGGATATACGCTAGTTGCATTAGACACAGTAGCGTGTACACGCGGGTTCACTTAACTAAAGTAGCGTATATGTTTCTGAGTATGAAATTGAAAAAGTTTTATCTGATCTGATAATACTGATTCACCCCCCCCCTCTCAGTATTATTTCCAACATGGGATTACTCTGAGATGCCAGGAACCAGTCCACCATTATGGAACATCATATTGACATGTGGCCTGATTCCCATCCCTTCAGGAAAAAACAACGTTAGTTACATCCTTCTAAGGTAGAAGCAATAAAATAGGAAATCGATAAACTCCACAAAGATGGGTTCATCTATCCTAACGCTTACACGCCTTAGGTTTCTAACCCTATACCCATCATGAAAAAATAGGGCACCATCTGCATTTGTACTGATTTTAGGGATCTGAACAAAGCCTGTCCCAAAGACAATTACCCAATGTCATTCATCGACCAAGTCATCGATGCTTGTGCCAATCACGAAGCCCTATCCTTCATGGATGGGTTCTCTGGGTACAACCAAATCCATATTCGCCATACAAATCAATACAAAACAATGTTTACAACCCCTTAGGGTATATTCACATACCAAGTTATTCCTTTTGGTCTTAAAATTGTTGGTGCCACCTTCTAGCGGGCCATGAACTACATCTTCCATGATCCAGCTCATCTCATCCTCACATATCTGGATGAACTTACAGTACATTCCAAGAAGCGTGCTAACCATTTAGAGGATCTTCATCTGGTCTTTTAGAGATGTTGACAATATAACCTAAGCTTGAACCCTTTCAAGTGTGTATTCTATGTCAATGCCAGAAGACTATTGGGTTTCATAGTTTCCCAGCAAGGCATCAGAGTCGACCGTCTGAAATTCCAAGCCATTAAGGAGGTACCACCTCCAAAAACATTAAAATAGTTACAAATCTTGCAGGGTAAGGCCAATTTATTATGATGCTTTTTCCTCGATTACGCTACTTGCGCGCAAGGTTTCTTATGCCTCCTTCATCAGGATATTCCCTTCCATTGGGATGATCAAGCTCAAAAATCATTTGAAACTTTAAAAGATGCATTATCTCAACATCCTTTGATTAGCCCACCTGACCGCAACAAATAATATACCATGTACCTATCAACATCAGAGGTAGCCATCGCTAGTTTGTTAGTCCAAGACAAAGCAGATAACAAGGAGCATGTAATTTATTACGTTAGCAAGAATTTATTCGAGGCCTACACTAAAGTATGAACCAGAAGAAAAAACTGCCTTAGCCCTCATACATTCTATACAGAATCTTCGACATTATATCATCCTTTGGACCACTACTATAATAGTAACTATTAACCCCATGAGGTACCTGCTCACTCGCCATATGATGAACCAAAAATATGCTTGGTGGATTGTTATTCTACAAGAATTTGAACTATAGTTTAAATCTCCTAAGAGAAAAAAGGCGCTCATCCTTGCCGAGTTCATCACAAATCTCCCAACAGAGACTCGATGTTCTCCCGTTAATGAGGCTCTTCCCGATGAACATTTATTTTTAGTATCAACGGACAACCCTTGGTACGGTGAAATCCTCTTGTTTTTTCGAACTAAAAAGTTCAAACCCCAACTTACCCGTGATGATTGGAGGCGCATACGCCACCAGTCCCCCCGTTACCTCCTTTTGGGGGATGTTCTCTATCAACGAGTCATCGACACCATCCTATGGCGATGCCTCAACCACCAAAAAGTTGAGCAAACCTTAAATGATTGCCACACTGGGGCTTGCAGAAACCACCCCTCTGGGATGGAAACCACCCAAAAAATCCTATGTGCTAGTTATTTCTAGCCCACCCTCTTCCACGATTGCATAAATATAGTCAAAAGGTGTGAGTGATGCCAATGATATGCTCATAAGGCAGGAGAACCACCTGCTCCCCTACATCCAATCATTGTGGTCGGTCCCTTCTACAAGTGGGGCATTGACTTGAAGACCTGTAAGCCCCCATCATTAGGCAACCAAAAGTACATTGTGGTTTTCGTCGACTAATTCACCAAATGGGCAGAAACAATGCCCATATATAATAACACCGAATAAACTGCAACATGGTTTTTCTTCAACCATTTTGATGAGTCTTATCATTGAGTAATTATATGGGCCTTAATTGGCCTTAATTCACCTCCTAGCTTAGTCAAACCAACTATTCTCACAACTTATTGCATACATTTGATTATATTTTTCTTATGGGTTGAGTTAAAGTTGGATATTTTACTTTGTGGTCTAATGTGCATGTAATGTAGGAATACAAGATAAAAGCAAAGGAAATGCAGGGATAAAAGGGTAAAATCAAGGAACTATGGTAAAAGACCTTGGTAAAAACTCGTATGGGACAAGAAAGAGGAATTACAGGAGATAAATTCTCCTCATTTACTGCCCATCCATTCGAATATCCCTCCACCAGCTAAAAGTACACACAACCAAATCAGGAGTACAACAAGACATCCAAGCAAGTGGAAGTACAAGCAACCTCCCTACTAGAAGGCAGCCGAGCTAGTGAGAGTGAAAGGACAAGTTACCATTAAGTTGGGAGCTATACCTCCCTAATTTTGAGGGAAGTCGTTGAGACTTCAAATGTATAAATAAAGAGGCTTAGGACCTTAGTTTTTTTTGGGGGGGGAGCTAGTTAGCCAGTCATAAGTTAGTTAGCTAGGCAGTCATTCAGTTAGAAGTGCTTAGACCTTTTTGACTTGTAACAGTTGATGTAATACAATGTTCTTTGATAATGAAGATGAGTTTTGATTTGAGCGAGCACTAAGTTAACTCAGAGGGTTGAAGCTCTTGGGTTAGGGCCCAACCCTAGCAGCTAAAGCTCCTCTTTCTTGTATTGTTAAGTAGCTTAGCTTCTCGTTTTCTGTTCATTTTCTTAATCAGATGCATTCACATTATAGCAGCAGTATAGATTCATGTTTTCTGTTCATTTACTGAAGCAGCTCATCTCCATTACAACAGTAGAATAGATGCATGTTTGATTGTTCATTTGGTTAAGTAGATGCATGTCAATTATGGTGGTTCAGCATAGATTCATGGCTTTCCTGTTCATTTACCGAGTAGTTGCAGTTTCATGGCAGTAGTACAAGGCAGAGTAGTTGTGTTTCAGTTTGTTCCATTCATGATTTCATCTAATCAATAGGTTGGCAAGGAAAAAGATCCACAAGGTTTCTCACAGGTGTCTTAGACTCACCTCCTCCCTCTGGGACCATGGTGTGAGGAAGAAACACTGTAGCAACCCCAAAAACACTGGGTTTTGGTTTTCATGGAGTTTTGTCATTCAAACACAGTCACTGAGTTCGTCGTCACTCTGTCCCTTTTCTGGTCATCAGCTCGATCTCTCTTTCTCCATCATTTGACCTCACTCACCTTCCCATGCCATTTTCCTTTAGCATGAAACACCTCAGCAGGGGACTGTTGAATTCACATTCAAATGGTCTTTGCCGGTAAATCGTCTTTCGCAAGCCAAATCGTCCAATCACCGCTCAAATCCATTTTTGCGTTTTACTTTTCACTTTTTAAATCCCCATCGTCGATCTACCTTGACAAATCTGACAGTTATCACACCCCCACTCACCAACCTGCTCAGTCACATCTCCGCCGTAGATCTGCTTCGCTAGATCCTATAGCCCTCGCGCCATATCACGTGGATTTCCTTCCTACCATTATCGGGCTAAGGGCACGCGACATGGGCAGTTTCCTCATGCTACATGTCGGTCGGGGAGGCTAATCACGTGAAATTCCCCAAAACCATTTATGGATTTGAGGGCGCGTGATATTTCGCTTACTGCCTTCCGAACCCACTCGTCCTTTCCACACGTTTTCTTTTCGCGCTCCAGCCTCCACCATTGATCTGCCCCATCAAATCTGACGGCTTTCGCTTCACTCGATACCATTTTTTCATGTTTTCTTCTTCTGGCATTATCCGTCGTTCATCTGCCAACTGCCCACGCGATCTAATCCTATCCATCCATCCTGTTAGGCCACCATGTCTGCCCATTTGCCTACATACCCTCCTACTATCTGATCTCATCCATTCATTTTCCTTTCCCCTGCCTGATCTAACAGTCCTCATGTTCTGACGCTCCTTCACATCCTCTTTCCACCAGTTTTGACCTTCGATTGTTTTTTTTCATTCAGACGCAGACATAACCTAGTTTCATTGTTTACCCCTTAGTCTAGTTTGATGCTTTCTAGATAGCAACAGTAGGTTGGTGGTAATTTTTGATTCTGCTCAGCATGGTTTTTTAATAGGTTAGCTAGGGTTTGGTGTGAGTTAGGCTTGCATGGTTTTTTCTTCATTACTGCAGTAGAATAGCTCTCCCCTAGACTAGGTTTGCTCTCCTTCCATCAACATCAAGCTTCTTCTAACCCTATAGAAGTCTGGCTTGGAACCCCTGGGGTCTCTTTCCAGATAAGCAGTGACAACAGGAAGTACCTTCACTCCTACTTGTGTATAGCACAATCATCTCCAAGTTTTTTCGAACCCTGGGTTGAAAAGTAAAGTTGGTAGCCCTGGGAGTTGCAACATTCTTGCTGCAATACCTAGGATCATCACATGTCATAACACGGTTTGGTGTTCCCAAGGAGTTTGTTTCAGACCATGGTAAACATTTCAAGAATGAAGTCTTTCGAGAACTATCCCAACACCTTGGTTTCTCTCACGAGTTTGCGTCACCATACTACCCTTAGTCCAATAGTCAAGTAGAAGCTATCAACAAGGTTCTCAAAACCATGTTGCAACACATGGTGAACACTCACAAAACCAATTGAAACCATATGGTGTTGTCAGCCGTGTGGGCATACTGCACAATAGTCAAGGAATTTACATGGTTCACATCCTACCAACTAGTATATGGCATCAAAGCAATACTTCCCATTGAGTGTGATATCCCTACCTTACACTCTAACATCGAGCTTTTAATTGACACCAAAACTTTGGAACAAAGGTTAGTACAACTAGAGCTTGTTGATGAAAGTCGATGAGAATCCCTTCAGAATAATGAAGCACACAAGAAGAGGGTAAAAGCATCATTTGATCGCAACATCACCCCTCAGAATTTTACTAAGGGGGAGTTATTCCTCCGCTACGATGTTGCCCAAGAAGCTGTAGGACCCGGGAAGTTCAAAACCCTATGGAAGGGCCCATACAACATCAAATATTGCCTCCTCAAGGGGGTATACATATTGTTAGAGCCCGATGGGACTTGCCTAAAAAATCTCATCAATGGTCTCTATCTCAAAAACATTCACCCATAAAATGCTAGAATGTACATGTATGCACCATGAGTTATTTTTATGATGATCACCTCATCATGAATTCACTCTAAAAATCACTCTCTCATCATGTGTCATAGATGGATCATCCACCATCCTATCATCATGGATTTGCTAAAGATGCATCTCGATGGTCATAAAACTTGCGACCGCAGCCTGGGCCATATACTCTCCCGACCAGACACCTCGTCTCTCTAACGGATTTTGTATCGGGTTAGCCACTAACAATCAAGCTAAATACGACGTTGTCATAGGTCTCTTGGCTTATGCCTACCACTTATGTATCTGTCACCTGCATTTATTCCTTGATTCCCAACTGGTTGTATCGAGTTGAACAAGACCCTTAAGGTTTGTGATTCACGCCTTTTTTGGAAGTATATGCATGCACAAAGGCTAGCATGACATTTTGATCATATTACATTTACACATATACCAAAGGATCAAAATCAAATCCTAGACTGACATGCATCACATATATATAACCATTAATATACATAAACCATGAGCATAATATCCATCTAAAACAAATGCAGAAATAAATCAAAATTATAGACGCATAAGACACATCATAAGAGCTACCAAAAAGTATCATCTCGTATATACATGTCAAAAAATATATGAGTACAAAAAATAGTTGTATAATCCACTAGCTCACAACCAGGATAAATAAGTCAACAAAAACATAGGGGAGCATCCTCATAATGGGTTCTTTCCCTAGTGCATACATAATATCATCCAAAACCTAGACCCAAAGGTCTCCCTAGTGCTCTCGTGGACCAATCTCCACGCAAGGAGCCAAAATGGGACCAACCATGACCACTGCCATAGCTATGATGTGCAAGACTGGTTGATGCACCCACTCAAGCGACATCATTGTCTCCACAACAGCCTCCTCCAACCCTGCCCAACCCTCGATGGGTAACCCTATAGTCAGGGCGTCAACTCTACCCCAAGTATCTCAGTAACTTTGTAGCTTCCAATCATGCCTCTGCTGCCTCGGCACAGTCATGCCACCGCTTCGTGTCCCTAACCACCGCTGCATTGCGACCCTCATCGGAGGGTCCACTAATCTCTAACCGACGTCGCTACGTCGGCCGCTCCGTCCCAGTAGGTGGCCTCACATCTCTTGGTCTTTGGGGCAGAGGTGTCGCCCTTGTGACACCCATGCGTCTCAGATCATGGCCTACCAAGTAGGTCATTGGTTGCCCCCATGACCCCACATATGCAAATAAACAAACATGGTATCAACATCATCATATAAAAAACTCACACCTACACATGTAAAAAATATATACAAATGTAAAAAACAAAACTCTCATACCTGTCAGTCCCCAAACATCACTTGGAGGAATCCCCATGTATAGATCTCCCCGGAAGTCCACTCCATGGTAAGGGAACTCCAAAATCAGCTGAGGGTTGGAGTTAAACCAACCCTCCACAATGGAATTCCAATAACGCCCCGCAGCACCACCACCATCTCATGGCATAACAGGTTCCTACCGTCGCATATGAGGGTCCCTGGTAGGCCCTGCTTGCACTGTTAGAATGTAGTTATAAAATAGGTTACTGATCAAGAAAGAAGGTTAAATTAACCAAGAAAGAGAATGCAACTAAACATAACCATACAAGTAAAAAACTCAGGATTTACGTGGTAAAACCCTAACAGGGTGTCAAGGAAACATCCACGGGGCAAGGGATTGGAATCTTTATTCAATCAATAAATGATTCTCCTTACAATAGTTCAGGCATTCATTAGTTTTATATATGAGCCTCCTCAGTTACATAACTACTGATTCGGTATGAAACTAACTTGTCAATAACTAATACAATTTACCCAAATTTACATTAATTAGTTGTCAATTACCAACAAACTCCACCTTGACAACAATTTTCCTAATCCCTTGCCCATGCCCATTCATCATCTTTTCTACAAGCCAAGAGAAGCTAAACACCATCGCAACTTCTCTACTGAAACTGGATTTATGAATATGTTTGCACAATTCTCCTGTGTATGGGCCTTTTGAAGAGCTACTTTTCTGCCATCGATCACATGTTGGTGAGCTCCAGTATTGTAGCAATAATGCTACAACTCCTGGGGCTTCCTGTCTCTCATTTTATCAACCCGGTAGTTCGTACAAACTTGGAAGCGACGGTGCTATATGCACAAGTACTAGCTCTTGTCACAGCTGTCACTTGGTCAGCTGGCACAAGTCCGCTAGGGCTCAAGCCAACTTCTATAGGCTCTCAGAAGAAGCTTGCTAATTGATGGACGAAAGCTATTCTCAAAGGAAAACTACTCTACTTGACAAAATGGACTGAAAGCAAACCAAAGCATGTAAACCTAGGAAACCCTAATTTAACTAGTCTAACCTCTATAATGCAAAGAATGTGAATGGAACCTCTACCAATGCTGCTGTTACCTCTAATAAGTGAAAATGCATGGATCTAAGCTGCTTGCATCATAAAAGACATGTTTTTGTATTTTTCCTTTAAGTGAATGGAATGATTGTGATTTTGTGCTAACTAGGGTTTGGTTGTGCAGATGGGATGGAGAAGGAAGGAAAGCGTGGGACAGGTTGGGGAGGCTAGGAGAGGTTCCTAGGGATCCTTAGCGTCCATCCACAGAGGTCCCTCACATTCAGAAGCTTGGCAACCGAGTGAGTGGCCTCCTACAGGAAGCCTGCAGGGGATCCTACAGGATACTCTGGTTTCTACAGGATGTCTACAAATGGCTACAGGATGACCTACCGTGAGTGTTTGGCGTGATGGAGGAGTGATGAAATGGTAGGGGGAGATGTGTAAGGTAGGAATGAGGCTGGTGATGGCTGTAGAAGTGGAGGAATGGGGATAGGGAGTGAATGTAGGGAGTAGGTTGGAAGATAGAGGGCTAGGTCAACGAAAGGGCTAGAGAATGGAAGTACGTGAGGAGTGAAAGACTTTGGGAGATAATAGAGCGGAGCAGGGGTCAAAGATGTGTTTGCATGCGTGATCAAGATGGAGGAGAATGTAATGGAACGAAAGAGAGCAGTGTAAGTGAAACAAATGCTTATGATTGTCACCAAACCAAAAATGCATTAACCTAAACTACTTGTGCTTGTAAATTCAATGAACAGCAATCCAAAACGCGAAGGAGAATGTGCATGAAGCTGTGATGAAGGAGTGTGGTGCAGGTGTGAATCATGTGGAAGCATCTAACATAACGTGACTGTGTTTGCAGCAATCATGAAATAAAGAAATGCGTATTTTTGTGGCTGGTATAGGCTGCACTCCAATCTCCAAACGGAGATGGCAGTGGAGACTTCCTCAACCTTTTTTGCTGGAGCTCCAATGTATTATCAACCTGCTAATCTAACTAAACAACCGGAAGCAATTCAACCATAAACCAGTCCTATCTATGCTCATGAAAAAGACTAATTCAACAACCTGTAATTCAAATTGCATGTGAAAATGAAAACTCAGAGTGCTGAAACGAAATGCAAACAACACTACAGCAGAGGGGATCTATGGCTCTCAGGTTGGGCCCTAACCTGAGAGCTATAGTCTCCTTAAGAAAACTCAGAGCTAGATCAAAATCTGCCTTCTTTATTCATAATCTGATGTCATGCCAAATTGGCTTACAAAAAGGAACTAAAACCGAGCTGTGCTCCAAAATTACAATAGTAATGCGAAAGTTTCAACAACCTATCAAAGGCTACGGCCTCTATACTTATGCAAAACAGTGATCCAATAAGTGTCCTTGATTTTAGGAGCTCGGCTGTCCAACTAGAGTTTAACTGCTGATCCTGTAGGACAGTCATAAGTGCTGTTCCTGTAGAACAGTTGTAACTGCTGTTCCTGTAGAACAGCTGGCTGCTTCTAAGCTCGGAGGGGAGATGGATTGGAGCTCGGAGTTCTTGGTGAGAATCACGAGGAATGTCCCCAAGACCATGGACATCCTCTCCTAAAAACCAGCAATGCCACCTCGTTGTCTCCTTGTCTCCTTTTTCATTGTCTTTTGCTCCCTTTTAATGCCAAAACCTGGAATCATAATGCATTAGTCACGTAGATAGAGTGCCTACCCTTCTTCCTACAAACAACATGAACAAACTAAGAAATGCATGCATAAGCAATAAAAAATGAATGGTTTGAGCAAGTATAATAGGCCAAAATCAACCCAAATTGAACCAAAATTGGGGCTCATCATCACCCCCCAGCTGAACCATTTGCTCATCCTTGAGCAACTCAATCAAGATCCTCGTCCTTCATGGCTTGCACTACTCCCCTTACATCCCAAGATTCTGTGGTGATGTCCTCTTTGTTGATATGAAACCCGGCTATTTGGTCCACCTTTTCCCATTGTGCATTGTCATCTTTCTCTGTACTTCCTTCAGCCAATCCTAGCAGCAATGGGGGGCTGAGTTTAAGGCCAATCCAGCTGGCCTGAAGTCTTTGCATGGATTTCTTGTAAAGGTCCACTCTTGCCAATGCTTCCCTCATCCGGGTCGGGGTATGGTACTCCCGGATCTTCAAACTATGTGCCAAGGTATGCCACCTGCGTGCACATGCGTGGGCAACAGTTTCTCCCAATAATCTGTCCATATCTTCAAAGTGGGCTATTGCTTGGGCCTGCTGGTCCATAAATCTCAAGGAAGCTGTGGGATCATTAGACAACTGTTGGCGGGCTGAGATGAGGGCAACCGGATTCTCTGGTTCTGCTCGAATGTACAGTGGCTCTCTCACTTCTCGGCTCATAACTGATTTTTCTTCGGTTGCTCTCTGATCCTCATGATTTAACCATGAAGCGAAGGCCATCAACTGCATATCACCCAAGGCGATATTGGGATCCCAAGAGACTTCATTGGGCAAAACCAGATTGTGGATGTAGAATTCTGCTAGCTTGGCTTTGTCTTCTGCTGAGCTAGCATTGCATAATTCGGCAAATTGCTGTGGGTTATGGATTTGTGCAATACCTCTTTGTGCTAATGTGTTTATCTGGAACTGTAGCCACTGATCCTTTAAGTACAACCCATAAGACTTTGCAGGATGTCTGCACTGCAGGGCTTCCATGGCCCAACTGGCCATGCAGGCCAATTGTGTTTCCTTCTGTTTCAGCTGCTCTTTCAGAGCTTGTGTTTCAATTTGGCCCTGCTGTCTTGTTTCCTGTAGAAGTGTAATTGGCCCCTCAAGATGGGTGGTTAGCTCTTGTTTCCCTTGCTGCTCATTTGTGGTGTCTTTGGAGGAGGTTCCTACCCCTGCCCTTAGCTCCTGTAGCTGCAATTTCAACTTCTGGTTTTCTTCCTGTAGAAGTGCATGTTGGTAGCTAGCCACATGTTTTGCCACGGTGAATTCACTCCTGACCTCCCTGAGTTGATCTTGTAAAGGGCCTATGTCTGCCACACCCTTTGATTTAGCGATCTGCATCCATGTGTGGGAACGGACTCTTTCTTTCTCTAATTCGAAAAATAGAGGTACAGTAAATTTTTGCGGTATGATATTTCCCGCCTCCAAGAAGGTGTAGTAGGAGTTCAGATTCGGTGAAGGGCTAGGTTCAGGGATATGTTCTCTTTCTTCCTCTCCAGGAGGTGCTAGCTCACCCTCCTTTGGTGACGAGGGTCCTTCCCCTTCTCTTTGTTCGGTTTCCTGTAGCCGAGCCAAGGTATCCTGTAGGACATTTTCGGCTTCCTATAGCCGGGTTTTTTCATCCAACAGATCTACCCTTTCTTGCCATGTGCTCTTCTTTGGACTTCCCTTTTCGTAGGTAACTGTAATCTTTGAGGGTGATTTCTCTTTGGGAGAAGCAGGGGTGTCTTCGATGACAATTGGGCTGCTGGACTGCGTCTGTGGTTTCCCTGTTTTTATCCGAACACTTCTCCGGGCTTTGAAGTAGAGAGGAGGGTCCCTCTTCCTCTTCCCTTTTGGCTTAGGTGGCGTACTGAGGCCAGCTAATACAGCCGCTGCCTCCCTGGCCAGAACATCCACCCTCTGCTCCTTTGATTTTGATTTTGCATGGCTTCCTATAGAAGCCTGTTTCTGTGCTTTTGTGCTTCCTGTAGAAGCTGTTTTCAGGCTTCCTGTAGAAGCCTACTTCTCCTTTCCTGTAGTGACGGGTGTCTTCACTTTCGCTCGCTTTGCTGCAGGGGTTTTATCTTTTTGTTTGCTTGTGAGTGCTGGAGAGGTAATTGGGCTGACGTGGCCTGCCCCAACTTTGTCCCTTCTGCTCTTTGACCTTATTTCCCTCGCTGACAGGATGGGGGAGTCAGCTTTTTCTTCAGCATCTTTTTCTTCGTGTTGCTTCTCCTGCATGGTAGTCGGGGTACTTGGGCTAGTTTCCTTCTTTTCCTCGGCCTCTGCTTCTCGTTCTTCACCGCTGGAGGAGCCACTATCTTCGATCAACATTTTAATGTCCCCATCTCGTGTTAGATTCCTAAATGACTCCCAGGAGAGGGGAACTTTATACGAGTGCAGTGCATCCTCCACAAGCAATTTTATTAACCCATGGTGGGCTATCTGATCAGGCATGCCCTCTCGTAGCTTTGTAGCACACTCCATTAAGGACTGCAGGAGATAATAAGGGATGCTCAGCTTTTGCTCTACAGGAAGGTCAATTTGGTGCCTCAACTCAGTGAGTAACCGAAAGTGGTATGCATACACGATGCTGAACCGGCCTTCACAAGTAATATATTTCATGATTTGCAAACTGACTTCACTCCAAGGTGGTGCTAAACTCGTTCTTCTTACCCCGTTTTTATCCTCCGAGAATTCTTCCTCAGGTGGAAAGAATTGTTTCTTTGCTTGCTGGCTCTGCTTCCGCTCTTCTTTATCCCACGGCAGACCCATGGGCAGTTCTGTGATTCGACTTATATGCTCTGGGGTGAGTTGGAGGCTGAGACCTCTGAAGCTTACCGTGGCCAGTGTCTGGGATTTAGGCTTCAATGCTTGCAAGAATTCCTTGGCTACTTCATCATCGTAGCCCTGCAGCTTATCACAAAAAGGCATCCATTGTGCTCTGGTGAAGAGCTCTACCACTGCGGGATTTCTCCTTAATTTGGTGGAATCTGTGGGTTCTCGCCTGATAAATCCACCCGGCATGATGGCACAATTTTCTTAACCGGAGGTGGTGATGGTGGAAGAGAATTTAGTTTTGGTGACAGAGTGCAGAACAATGCGTATAACCCACAAAAATTCACAACACAGTCTAACCACGCAACAATCCTGTAGAATTGCAGTATGGGCACACAGATAGCAATTTGTCTACTTTCTCATTTACCCAGACAGTAACTAACAATCCTACCACCTTAAATGACTATTTGCATGAGAAGTCCAAGGTTACCTCGTTACTCGGCCACCTTTTTTTACGTGAACACCCGCGTTCCTGTAGAAGACTGCGTCCTGTAGGACTGCGTTCCTGTAGAAACTGTTCCTGTAGGAGCAGTGTGCAAACTTCATGGAGGACTGCAATTGGACTGCGGTTGAGGTGTGCTTCACTGGTGTTCTGGTAACCAACAGCTCGGCGTATCAAGGTGCAGAGCCGATCGAAATAGCCACTCGAGTTCGAAGTGGTGGTTGATTGAATACATGTCAAAATCTAGCCGATTAGATTTTGAATCGGCGCGATCCGTGGCGCGGGGGACAGCTCATCCCCCACCGGACCGTTGAGCGACGTCATCACCCACTCACTGGCGTATTCACTTGCTGCCGCATTCATTCCCACAGATCTGCCGCCGCCTTTTTCTGCTGAACTCATTCCCACGGATCCTCACGTGCGTGCTGCTGATTTTTTCGTCGTGGCTGCCACCCGATCATCCGACTATACCATAACTAGCCGACGTGGCTAGTCAACTGGCCATACGGCTGCTCAACCATTCACTCTTACGCCATGCAAACAAATCAAAGTAATATTCATGCGATTTGATGGAGAGAAGGTTGAGACACTTACCTGCGCGCGTCTGCACACGATTTTCAGTTTTTGGACGACGGATCTACCTGCTGCACGTGGCTTACACAGACCCGGAGGCTCATGGTTACAGGTTGCTGACGCTGGAGTGGATGGTTTTGCTTTCATGCGCCCGCGTTTCATCTCGGATGGCGGTGTTGTGGACGGTATTCACTCGAGCAGGTTGAACTGTTACAGGATCCCCGCGAGGGGTCTCGTCACAGTCCTTTCTCCTTGGGTGCATGCTGCATGCTGGCGGTTCTGGCTTCTCGATCAAGATCCCAGCGCTCTTGATGCATATGGTATGAGATCTCATCCTTTGTTACCTTTGGAAATGGCTTGCCCGCGAGAACTCATCGATTTTCTTTGTGGGTGCAGGTGCTTGGCCGCATGTCGACACGGGTGGTGGAGCAAAGTAACAGCGTCGTGCATGGGCCCAAAAGAGGCTTGCATGCGTCCACACCAACCCGTAGTCATCAGATCTGCTCATGAAACGCATTCTGGGCCGTTCTGAGCTTCTACAGGAAGTTTCCTGTAGAAATACAGAGCTTCCTGTAGACAAGCAGCTCTTCCTGTAGAAATTTGCACCTTCCTGTAGAAATTTGCACCTTCCTGTAGAAACTGGCACCTTCCTGTAGAAAATCGCACCTTCCTGTAGGAGATTCAATCTATAATGAAAGTGCATATACCTTGAAGAACATAAGCATTCTTGGAGGAGGTGCTGGTGAGGTGTCCTGGCTGCATGATAAGGACTTTTGGCCTTGAGTTGAGAGGCTTCCTCTCCTCCATAGAACACCTGCAATCTGCATGCAAATTTCACATTGTGCTTATTATTTTTTCTCTTTTTTTTTTTTTTTTGAAAAGATAACAGGGGCGCCCCCAAAGAGGTTTTCACCCTTGCTACCTGCCCTGAGCGCCTCAGAGAGGTTTTCACTCAAGGATCTTTTTCAACCTTTTCTCTTTTTTTTTTTTTTTTTTTTTGAAAAAGCAATAGGAGCGCCTCAATGAGGTTTTCACCCCTACTACCTACCTTGGGCGCCTCAGAGAGGTTTTCACCCAGGGATCTTTATTCTCTCTTTTTTTCTCTTTTTTCTTTTTTTTCTTTTTTCTTTTTTTTCTTTTTTTTTCTTTTTTCTTTTTTTTCAGATCTTCTTTCAGGGTGTGCCGGAGGCAGAGGCAGAACCCTTCTCTATGACCAATATAGATTTCTCCATAGTTTGGATAAACTCTTGTCTTGAGAGAGGTCTCCTGTAGATCTTCAATCGATGCCCATTGACAAGCATGGGAATGGCTTCCTCATCAATGGTTCGAATCAGGACAGATCCATTGTCATGGCATTGTTCCACTACATACGGTCCCAGCCATCTGGTTCTCAACTTCCCCTTGAAGTCTTTGAACCTGGAGTCATACAACAAGGCCCAATCTCTTGGCTGAAATTGCTTGTCATGGAGATGTTGTTCATGCCACACCTTCCTCTGAAGTTGAACCACTTCTGAGTGAAGGAGGGCCTGCATGCGGTGCTCATCCAGGCCATTCAGCTGCAGCAGCCTTTCTTGTTGTGCATGGCTGAGATCTAGGTCCAGCTGAGCTGCCATCCTCAAAGTGTTATACTAAAACTCAATGGAAAGCAAAGCTTTCTTCCCATAGACCAGCTCATAAGGTGTGAAGCCAGTGGTGGTCTTCCAAGTGGTGTTGTAAGCCCATGTGGCTTCAACCAGGCGATCTGCCCAATCTTTTCTGCTGCTGCTCACCACTTTGGTCAAGATCCCCTCTAATGCTCTATTGGTGACTTCCACCTGCCCATTTGCTTGAGGATGATAGGGGGTGGAAGTCCTATGCTTGATCTTGTGATGAGCTAGGAGATCTTCAACCAAGTTGGATGTGAACTGGCTCCCTTGATCTGTGACCAGCTCTCTTGGGTAGCCAAACTTGTAGAAGATGTTCTCTCTTAGGAACTCGGCCACTTTCTCTTCTGTTGCTGCCTTGATTGCTTTGGTTTCTACCCACTTTGTCAAGTAGTCAGTACACACAATGATGTAGGATCTTTGCCTCGAAGAGGGATTGATTGGACCCACAAAGTCCATGCCCCACTTCTCAAATGGCTCAAGAGTCACTTGAGGTTGGAGAGGCATCTCATCCCTTTGGGTCGGTTTCCCCATTCTTTGGCATTGGTCACACTGGCTGACATATCTTATGACATCTTGATGAAGTGTGGGCCAATAGTAGCCTGCCTGCAGGATTTTGAAGGCAGTTCTCTTTGCTGCAAAATGTCCTCCACAAGGCCCATCATGACAGGTGAGGAGGATGTCAAAGACTTCCTCTTCCCTTACACAACGCCTTAAGATCTGATCGGGGCCAAGCTTGAACAGGTTGCCCCCGATCCAAGTAAACGAGGCACTTTTTCTGATGATTCTGCTCTTCTCTTTTGAAGAGAGGTGCGGAGGGAACTGAGCTGAAACAAGGTAGTTTGCTATATCAGCAAACCATGGAGAGAGTACTAAGATAGCAAACAGATGCTCATCAGGCATCTGGTCATCCACCGTCCCATCTTCATCTGCAGACAAATCCAATCTAGATAAAAAGTCAGCAACAACATTTTCTCTACCTGGTTTATCAACAATGGTTAAATCAAACTGTTGCAATAAAAGTAACCATCTAATAATACGAGCATTCACATCTGGTTTATTCATCAAATATCTAATAGCAGCATGGTCAGTATGTACAAAAGTCTGGTATCCAGTGATATAATGACGGAACTTGTTTAGTGCATGGACTACAGCTAAGAACTCTTTCTCGGTTACAGTGTAATTCAGCTCTGCTTTGGAAAAGTTTTTGCTAACGAAGTAAATGGCATATGGAAGCTTTTGCTCAACTTGTCCTAAGGCTGCACCTATGGCTTTGTTCGAGGCATCAGTGTGGATGTGGAAAGGTAGGGCCCAGTTTGGACCTCTCAGGATTGGTGCTGACACCAACTTGTCCTTTAACTCATTCAAACTCTTCTGACAATCGTCAGTCCACCTAAACTCCACATCTTTTGCCAATAGGCCAAACAATGGTGAGGCTAACTTGCTGAAGTCCTTAATGAATCTCCTGTAGTATCCCGCTAATCCCAAAAAACTCCTAACATCCCTGACCTTTTGGGGAGGTGGAACCTTCTTGATTAGAGCAATTTTGTTGGGATCCCCCTGTAACCCTTGGCGAGAGATGGTATGGCCTAGCACGGTCCCTTCAGTCATTAGGAATTCACATTTTTCAGGGCTAAGGGACAAGTTCATCTCGATGCACTTGGTAAGGACTTTTCCCGAGTTGGACAATGCTTCCTGGAAGTTAGCCCCGTAAGGAGTAAAGTCATCCATATAGATTTCTACTGCATCATGGACCAACTCTGAGAAGATGCTCAAGACAGCTCTCTGAAAGGTAGCAGGAGCATTGCATAGTCCAAAGGGAAGGACTTGGTAGGCAAAGGTACCCCAAGGACAAGTGAAGGTGGTCTTATCTTGGTCTTCCGGGCTGATTTGGATTTGGTTGTACCCGCTAAACCCATCCAGGAAAGAGAAGAACTTCTTTCCTGCCAGTCCATCCAACACTTGATCTATGAAAGGTAGAGGGAAATGGTCTTTCTTGGTAGCTTTGTTCAGCTCACGGTAATCCACACAGATTCTCCACTTCCCATTCTTTTTGGGAACCAACACTAGAGGGGACACCCATTCACTATCTGAGATGGGGTAGATGAATCCGGCATCCAACAGTTTCTGCAATTCTTCCTTGAAAATGTCTTTAAGTGTTGGATTCATTCTCCTCTGAGGTTGCCTAACCGGTTTACAATCCTCTTTGATGTATATATGATGGGTGCAGACCGAGGGATGGACTCCTTTCATCTCTTTATAACTCCAAGCAAAAGCATCTAGGTGGTTGGCCAACAGACTACACAGCTCCTTTTCCTGGGAAGGAGATAGGGAGGAGCTGATTTTCAATGCTTTCTCAGGGCCGAACTCCACATTCTTAACTCTGGGAGTGACAGGGTTGGTTGTACAAAGATCCACTAAGGTGCTAGCTTGGGCATCCTCCACCAATTTTTCTAAAGGTAGTGCACTGGTAGGTGGGTTTTGGATCAGAGTCTCAATCAAGTCATCCTCGGTTGGGGGGTTTCTTTTAGTGGTATCTAGGGTACACAGAGGTGCTGAATACACCTCGTCTTCTTCTCCTTCCTCCAACCAGAGCGGTAAATCATGCTCTAAAGAAGGTTGGGCAGGAGGGTATAGGACTAGCTGCTTGGACATGGGACCATTTTTGATGGTCATGTTTCCTGCCCGACAACTTATGTAAGCATCTGCAGTAGCTAACCAAGGCCTTCCCAAGATGAGAGGATATCCAGTAAGCTTGGCCTTTGGTTGCAGAACCAGGAAGTCTGCAGGGTATTCCCAAGAATCGATGGAGACCATGACATCCTCCACAATCCCTTCGGGAGTCACGGTGGAGCGGTCTGCTAATTGCAGTACTGTCGAGGTCTTCTTCAAGGAACCCTGAAGATTGAGTTTAAGCATGGTATCCCTGGTCATCACATTGATGGCCGCCCCCAGATCAATCAAGGTGTGGGGGATAATGGTGCCATTGATGTGAACATCTACTACAGGACTTCCAGGATCTAGGTACTTTGGGCAGATGACTTGTCCTAGCATAAGGTCAGACAGTTGTCCTATGACATTGATAGTTGAGGCATCTTTCTTCCGTCTGCCTGGGTGTTTGAAACACTTCTCCTTAACCAGCTTGTTATAAATGGGCACATCCTTGATAGCTTGGAGAAGGGGTATCTTCACACACAACTGCTTGAGCTCTCCCAAAAGCTCATCCTCCTCTGGGTTGGGTTGTGTGGTGGCTGTTAGTCTCTCAGGAAAGGGTGGAATAGGCTTTGGTTCACTCTCCTGATGGTCTTCCTCATCCTCTGGGGGAGGAGGTTGGCGATCTGGAAGAGTCTTTCCAGATCTAAGATTGATCTCCTGGATCTCCACAGCATAGGTAGGGCATGAGGTCTCCCCAGTATATACCTGTTGAGCCTGTCTATTGTTGGGGTTCGGGTTCGGTTGAGCAGGCATTTGAGGTTGCCTTGGAGGAGCAGGAGGTAATGGTTGTGGTTGAACTGGAGGTGGAGGCAGAATGGCGGGTGGAGTGTTGTACTGAGGCCTCCACCCCGACTGAGGTGCGTTCCATTGAGGCTGTGGCTGGGTATGTGAGTGATATGGATGAGAAGTAGGTTGAGTGGGGTACTGAGGTGGATAAGACCATGGAGGAGGCATGGACCAAGAAGGATGAGCAGGGGGACCCCAAGAAGGCATGGGAGTTGATTGGTTGGGGTTATAATAAGCTTGTGGTGCCCCTTGCATCCCCTGCTGATAAGGTCTAGATCCTTGTGGCCTCCTTTGGTTGAAGTAATAGAGAGGCTCTGTGGGAGCTTCGGTCCCTTGGTACATGGCTTTAAACCCAGGTAAGGTTGGACACTGATTTGTTGGGTGGTCCTCCTCACAAACGAAACACACTTCAACCGAATGCAATGGGCATTCGTTCTTAGGGTGTCTTCTGGTGCACCTAGGACAGAAGACAGCCAAGGCTCTCTCAGCTTGCTCTTTCTTCTGCTGGATCCTGAATGTGTCCAGCTGCATGGCAATGGTCTGTCTCACCTCACTCTTAAGATCTTCTAATTGGTTTGTAAACTCATGTTTGGAGAAAGGGACACCAGTGGAGAGGAGATTTCCTCTACCTCGTTTCCTAGCTGCCCTGGAATGATTTCTAAACACAGTTTTGATGTCCTCATAAGGCAGTTGGTAAATGTCCCCCCCAGCTAACATGTGAAGGGTGTCTAAGAGATCCTCAGGGACTCCTCGGAGTAGAACCAACTTGAGGGATTCAGGGTCAAGTGTGCACCTGGCCCGCTTATAACTAAGTTGGAACCTCTCCTCATAATCCTCTAAAGACTCATCACTCCCCATGGTCATCCGAAAGATCTCTCCCTTGGTTTCCTTAGACCTACAATAATCCCTATACTTGGTATTGAAGGCTTGCTGCATTTGAGCCCAAGTAGCGATGCTATTCCCAGGTAATCCCATGAACCCGCGTAGTGCTGCATCCTTAAGGGTTGAAGGGAAAAGCTTCAGCTTTTGCTCATCTTCAGTATAGTCATAGGTTCTACAAAGGACATCAAACTCAAACAAGAAGGTATCAGGATCCTCAGTGGTCAGTCCATGGAAGTGAGGCAAGGCGGAGGGGCTAATGTTCTTCATTTTCATCTCTCCATTGGTCTCTCGGATGGGTAAAGCTCCTTCTATTCTCTCATCTTCTCTTCTATTATCAGCCATGGCTTCAGATGGAGTGGTCTCTAACTCTTCTTCTTCTATAGGGTCTTGGTATATCTCAGGATGTTCACCTATAGGTTCCTCAGGGTCACTGTCACCAAAGAAGAGAGAAGGGTGACTCAGTGATGTGGTGGGGGTGTTTGGTAGGAATTTGCCTGATCTATCTCGGTTCCTACGAGGCATGAAATGGAAAGGACTTTTTTTTTTTTTTTGTGCTTTTGCTTTTTCTTTGGTACCTGCAAAACTGAAACAGAGTGATCTACACTAACTATATTGCTCAAATGAAATTTGCGGAATTGGAAAGCTAATTCTAGGAAAGCAGGAAATATTAATCTAGGAAAGCAGGAAATGCTAATCTATGAAAGCAAGAAATGCTAATCTAGGAAAGCAGGAAATGCTAATCTATGAAAGTAGGAAATGTCTATGCTACTTTTGCAGAATGGAAATGAAATAAACTACTGAGCAGAAGTAAGAGTACGAAAGTAGAAGAAAAGCAACAATTACTAATACTCTGACGCTTCCCCGGCAATGGCGCCAAAAAGGTGGTGAGCTCCAGTATTGTAGCAATAATGCTACAACTCCTGGGGCTTCCTGTCTCTCATTTTATCAACCCGGTAGTTCGTACAAACTTGGAAGCGACGGTGCTATATGCACAAGTACTAGCTCTTGTCGCAGCTGTCACTTGGTCAGCTGGCACAAGTCCGCTAGGGCTCAAGCCAACTTCTATAGGCTCTCAGAAGAAGCTTGCTAATTGATGGACGAAAGCTATTCTCAAAGGAAAACTACTCTACTTGACAAAATGGACTGAAAGCAAATCAAAGCATGTAAACCTAGGAAACCCTAATTTAACTAGTCTAACCTCTATAATGCAAAGAATGTGAATGGAACCTCTACCAATGCTGCTGTTACCTCTAATAAGTGAAAATGCATGGATCTAAGCTGCTTGCATCATAAAAGACATGTTTTTGTATTTTTCCTTTAAGTGAATGGAATGATTGTGATTTTGTGCTAACTAGGGTTTGGTTGTGCAGATGGGATGGAGAAGGAAGGAAAGCGTGGGACAGGTTGGGGAGGCTAGGAGAGGTTCCTAGGGATCCTTAGCGTCCATCCACAGAGGTCCCTCACATTCAGAAGCTCGGCAACCGAGTGAGTGGCCTCCTACAGGAAGCCTGCAGGGGATCCTACAGGATACTCTGGTTTCTACAGGATGTCTACAAATGGCTACAGGATGACCTACCGTGAGTGTTTGGCATGATGGAGGAGTGATGAAATGGTAGGGGGAGATGTGTAAGGTAGGAATGAGGCTGGTGATGGCTGTAGAAGTGGAGGAATGGGGATAGGGAGTGAATGTAGGGAGTAGGTTGGAAGATAGAGGGCTAGGTCAACGAAAGGGCTAGAGAATGGAAGTACGTGAGGAGTGAAAGACTTTGGGAGATAACAGAGCAGAGCAGGGGTCAAAGATGTGTTTGCATGCGTGATCAAGATGGAGGAGAATGTAATGGAACGAAAGAGAGCAGTGTAAGTGAAACAAATGCTTATGATTGTCACCAAACCAAAAATGCATTAACCTAAACTACTTGTGCTTGTAAATTCAATGAACAGCAATCCAAAACGCGAAGGAGAATGTGCATGAAGCTGTGATGAAGGAGTGTGGTGCAGGTGTGAATCATGTGGAAGCATCTAACATAACGTGACTGTGTTTGCAGCAATCATGAAATAAAGAAATGCGTATTTTTGTGGCTGGTATAGGCTGCACTCCAATCTCCAAACGGAGATGGCAGTGGAGACTTCCTCAACCTTTTTTGCTGGAGCTCCAATGTATTATCAACCTGCTAATCTAACTAAACAACCGGAAGCAATTCAACCATAAACCAGTCCTATCTATGCTCATGAAAAAGACTAATTCAACAACCTGTAATTCAAATTGCATGTGAAAATGAAAACTCAGAGTGCTGAAACGAAATGCAAACAACACTACAGCAGAGGGGATCTATGGCTCTCAGGTTGGGCCCTAACCTGAGAGCTATAGTCTCCTTAAGAAAACTCAGAGCTAGATCAAAATCTGCCTTCTTTATTCATAATCTGATGTCATGCCAAATTGGCTTACAAAAAGGAACTAAAACCGAGCTGTGCTCCAAAATTACAATAGTAATGCGAAAGTTTCAACAACCTATCAAAGGCTACGACCTCTATACTTATGCAAAACAGTGATCCAACAAGTGTCCTTGATTTTAGGAGCTCGGCTGTCCAACTAGAGTTTAACTGCTGATCCTGTAGGACAGTCATAAGTGTTGTTCCTGTAGAACAGTTGTAACTGTTGTTCCTGTAGAACAGCTGGCTGCTTCTAAGCTCGGAGGGGAGATGGATTGGAGCTCAGAGTTCTTGGTGAGAATCACGAGGAATGTCCCCAAGACCGTGGACATCCTCTCCTAAAAACCAACAATGCCACCTCGTTGTCTCCTTGTCTCCTTTTTCGTTGTCTTTTGCTCCCTTTTAATGCCAAAACCTGGAATCATAATGCATTAGTCACGTAGATAGAGTGCCTACCCTTCTTCCTACAAACAACATGAACAAACTAAGAAATGCATGCATAAGCAATAAAAAATGAATGGTTTGAGCAAGTATAATAGGCCAAAATCAGCCCAAATTGTACCAAAATTGGGGCTCATCACATGTCTCAGAAAATGATGCCTTACATCAATGTGCTTGGTTCTGCTATGATAAGCAGGATTTGTAGCCAAGTGAATAGCACTCTAACTATCACAAAGTACATTCACTTTCTCCTGCATCCTTTCAATCTCAACAAGTAGACCCTTTAACCAGATTACTTCTTTACTGGCATCTGAAGCAGCTATATATTCTGCTTTGGTAGTGGACAACGCAACTATTTCATGAAGCTTTTACATCCAACTAACTGCTCCACCTGCAAGAGTAAAGACATAACCTATAGTAGATCTTCTTTTGTCCAAATCACCTGCATAATTAGCATCTACATATCTGCAAACTGATCCTTCAATACCATTAAAGATGATGCAATGGTCACTTGTGCCTCTTAGATATCGAAGCACGCATTTCACTACTCGCTAATGTTCTTCACCTGGATTTGCCATGAACCTGCTGACAACTCCAACTGCATGTGAAATGTTAGGTCTTGTAGATACCATCGCATACATTAAGTTGCCTACAACATTTGCATATGGTACATGAGACATATACTACTTTTCTTCATCAGTTCTAAGACTCAAAACCGAAGAAAGCTTAAAATGGGAAGCTAATGGAACATTAACAAGTTTCACATTGTCCATACATAAATTTTCAAGTACTTTCTCTGCATACTTTTGCTGTGATAATCAAAGATTACCATTTTTCCTGTCTCTATGTATCTCCATGCCCAAGATATGTTTTGCTGCTCCAAGATCCTTCATATCAAACGTCCTAGAGAGCTGAGCCTTTAACCTGTTGATCTCTTCCATGCTTTTGCTTACAATAAGCATATCATCAACATACAAAGCTAAGATAATGAATATGCCATTGAAACTTTTGAAGTATACACAATGATCATACTCACTTCTAATAAAGTTCTGGCTCACCATGAAGGAGCCAAACTTCTTGTACCATTATCTAGGAGACTGCCTCAGACCATATAATGATTTCCCGAGCTTGCAAACTAATCTTCTACTACGACCTTGTACAAAACCTTCTGGTTGTTCCATATATAACTCTTCATTCAAATCACCATGTAGAAAAGTTGTTTTAACATCTAATTGTTCTAACTCAAGGTTAAGTAATGCAGTTAGTGCCAACACAGTACGAATAGAAACAATTTTTACAACTGGTGAAAAAATCTCATGAAAGTCGATAACTTCAACATGAGAATACCCTTTTGCTACCAGTCTCGCCTTATACCTTTCAATACTTCCATCAACTTTCCATTTCAGTTTGAAGAGCCATTTGCATCCAACAACACTTCTCCCTTCAGGAAGTTCTACAAGATCCCAGGTATTGTTCTTGGCTAATGAATCCATTTCTTCTTCCATAGCCGTTTTCCATTTTTCGTTATTTGTATCATCTACTGCTTCCTGATAACAAGAAGGTTCCTCATCTTTAGTAATCAAAGCAAAATATGAAGTAGAATCTTCACACCTTTTGGGAGTTTTTATTTCCCTTGTAGACCTTCTTAGAGTGACTGGTTGCTGAACTAGTTCAGAAACTTCAACAACTTCCTTTATATCTTCAACACCTTTTTCTCCAGATGTCTCTTCTTCCTTTTGACTGTCACCAAAACTTCTAGCCTCCAACTGAATTTGATGATTTGGTGATACCTGTTCCTGTTTAATTCTTTCAACATTTGATTTTAAAAAAGAAGATTCATCAAATGTTACATCTCTACTAATGACTATCTTCCACGATGTAGGATCCCACAACTTGTATCCTTTCACCGCATAGTCATAGCCAAAAAAGACATAACATTACGATTTCGGATCTAATTTTGAACGCTGATTTTTAGTAATAAGAGAATAAGCATCACAACCAAATATCCTTAAATGTGAATAATCACAAGACTAACCTGACCAAACTTCTTCAGGAATTTTACAATTAATTGCTACTGAAGGTGATCTGTTAACTAAATAACAAGCAGTGGATACTGCTTCTGCCCACAACTCCTTTTGCAAGTTAGCATTGTTGATCATGCTTCTGGCTCTTTCCATAAGAGTCTGATTCATACGTTCAGTAACACTATTTTGCTAAGGAGTATAAACAACAGTTTTGTGTCTAACAATTCTTTCATCCTTATAGTATTGTTCAAATTCTATTGAAATGAATTCACCACCATTGTCAGTTCTTAAACATTTAATTGATTTTCCTGTTCTTTTCTCTACCATTGCTTTAAATTGTTTAAAGATATTGAATACATCAGCTTTCTTTTTCAGCATAAAGACCCAAACTTTACGGGAGAAATCATCAATAAATGTTAAAAAATATAGAGCACCTCCATATGATACAACAGGAGATGGTCCCCACAAATCAGAATGAATATAGTCTAAAATATCTTTACTATTATGATTTCCAATTTTAAATCTTTGTTTACACTATTTTCCATACACACAATGTTTACAGAAATCCAACTTCAAAGATTTCAAATCGGGAAGAGATTTACATTTCATTGGTATCTGAAGACCTTTCTCACTCATGTGACCCAATCGTTGATGCCATAGGCAACCTTCTTCTTCTTTTTCTGACACAATCGTTGTTTCACTGACCTGAGTACTTCCTTTGAGTCTGTAAAGATTTCCGACCTTTTCTGCTTTTATAACAACTAGGGTGCCTTTAGAGACTTTCAGCACTCCATTATGACGTGTAAAATTATAACCATCTGAATCCAACACTCCCAAAGAAATCAATTTTTTCTTCAATTCAGGTACATGTCTAATACTAGTTAATGTTCTAACTGTGTTATCATACATTTAAATCTTGATATTTCCCATCCCAATAATCTGACATGATACATTACTACCCATAAACACAAAACTACCATTTACGTCTTCATATGAAGTAAACCAATTTCTGTGTGGACACATGTGATGAGAAGCACCAGAGTCTAATAGCCAGCTTTCAAAACCCTAAGAGACATTACATATAGGTGTAGTTTCATCTATCATACATAATTCCTCAGCAGATAAAACTTCGTTTATCATACATGAATCAACCTGATTTGCTTCCTTCTTCGGGTTATCAGACTCTTTTCGTTTCCAACAATCTTTCTTCAGGTGTCCAATTTTATTGCAGTGCCAACATTTTGCCTTACACTTATTTCCCTTTGATTTAGATCTGGAAGACCCCCTTGTTTTTTCTCCTCTTTCCTTTGACCGTCCTCTAGCTATCATGGCTTCTGATGTTGCTATTTCAGTACTAGATTTCCTTCGTACTTCTTTAGACAAGAGAGCTCCCACAACTAATTCAAATTTCAAAGAATCAGCGGTGCTCAAACTGACTGAAGTTACGAAGTGGTCCCATGACTCGGGAAGAGAACACAACAAGGTTATAGCTTTGTCTTCTTCTTGAATTTTAACTTCCATATGTGCTAATTGGCATATAAGTGTATTAAAAACATTTAAATGCTCTGCAACTTTTGAACCCTCCTTCATTCAAAGACTGTACAATTGTCTTTTCAAATAAATTCTATTGGTTAACGATTTTGTCATATATAGTTTTTCCATTTTTTCCCATAAGCCTGAAGCTGTACTCTCTTCAACAATGTTGAAGAGAACTTCATCCACTAGGCATAACCTGATGGTACTAAGAGCTCGGGCATCCAAGTCCTCCCAGTCTGAATCTTTCATGCTAGTAGGTTTCTTATTTGCCTCGTCCAAAGCTTTGTGCAACCCTTGTTGCACCAGAAAATCCCTAACTTTCAGTTTCTAGAGAGAAAAGTTGTTCTGGCCGGTGAATTTCTCCACCTCGAACTTTGCATTTGACATCTTGGCCATTTTCTTCCTACTACCCTTCCTCCTAGGGTTTCCTGCTAGGGATTTTGTCTTTCACCTCCTAGGGTTTCTATTTTTTTGTCTTTCACCTCCTAGGGTTTCTGTTTTTTTCTTACCTAGGGTTTAAACTAAACAGAAAAACCTAGAAAACCTACACCAAAATTCTTTTGGCCTTTTTTTTTCAAATTTAATGGAAAAATCTTATACAGTTTCTGAAAAAATATCCCTGCTTTTCTAAACAAATATGAAAATATTTGTTTTTTTTTAAATATATATTTTTTTCACAAATACCTGGATTTTCTTGCAATTCCCTTGCTACAGTGCTGGAGTATCCACGTTATGCTCCCTGGCAGTGAGAAATCGTCAACCCTCTTTCTCAAAAAAAAAAAATGCGGCAGCTTCAAAATGTGATAGTCTTCTCTTCCGGCAGCAACTCTTTCTCCTTTGGTGGCAGGCAAGCCAGGATCTGGACAAGCCAGCAACGGCCCCTCCTCGACGGCTCTTCCTACTTTGGTCCACACACACGCAGAGAGCCAACGATGCAGCAACACTCCTCGACGGGTCCGCGGCAGGCTCTGGTCCACGCAAAGGTATTCAACAAGCTCTTCAAGCTCTAGTCTACGCACACGCAGAGAGATGGCCTCCTCGCTCCGGTTCTGCTCGACGGCTCTAGGCCACGCCTCTGGACAAGGCAGTGGTAATATGCAGAGGGCAGAGAGCAGCTTCCTTGACCAACACCACAAGCAACACGCAACACTCCTTGACGGTTTGCAAGCCAGCAACAGCTCCACGGGCTCTGGCTCCCTCGACTAGCACGGGTTTTATGCAACCTTTTTTTTCTTTCACAAGGATTCACCTCCAAACTCAACTCAATCGCTCTGATACCATTTGTAGTTATAAAATAGGTTACTGATCAAGAAAGAAGGTTAAATTAACCAAGAAAGAGAATGCAACTGAACATAACCATACAAGTAAAAAACTCAGGATTTATGTGGTAAAACCCTGACAAGGTGTCAAGGAAACATCCACGGGGCAAGGGATTGGAATCTCTATTCAATCAATAAATGATTCTCCTTACAATAGTTCGGGCATTCATTAGTTTTATATATGAGCCTCCTCAGTAACATAACAACTGATTCAGTATGAAACTAACTTGTCAATAACTAATACAATTTACCCAAATTTACATTAATTAGTTTTCAATTACCAACATAGAATAGGATGGAGCATCACGACCCTCTCGTACATGATGCTACATAGAATACTCGCGTAGCAAAAGCTCTGAAGCTCGCTACGCCACACCTGTGTCAACTGGGAAGTCATGCCCCTATATAAGAATCGAGCCCAATCAAAGAAGTGGCCCACCTACGACTATTGGAGGACTGCTATCTGAGGCCTTGATACTCTATGGGGGGACGCTGACCCCACCAAGGTGACAATCATCGCTAGAGCAGCCTGCTCAACGAGATCCACAATAGCAACAACCTTGATACAACCCTCCTCATAAGGGTTAGGCCCGTAGTGAGCCTCATCCTCCACCCATCGATGGATATCCACATGCCCAAATGGCAGTGGATATGGAAAATCCTCCCCACAAGGTAAAAAACCAGTCATGAAGTATACATCTATATGGGCTGATATCGGCAGATCAACCCTATGAATCACCATAATTTGTCGATCCACATCCCAGCAGTGGATCAAAAAATGTAGGAATCTATCTTGTGATCTTAGTATGGGGTTCTAAAGAAACTTCAACAACCCCCACTGAGCCAAAGTCTGGCTAGCTGTTGGGTCCCTCGTGACCATCGTACATAGGGTCACCTAGTCATGCTCTCTCCAAATCATCCTGCCATCAAGGATATCAAACATCAATATTTAGCTCCCTAAGCTATAAAAAAAGAGAAAATCCCCATTTTTCTGACAATCGCACAATTATGCACCTCACAACCATGCGCATTTCTCGAATAGCTGTGGGTGCACACATCTTTCAGGCCATAGGTCACGACAACCAAAATTCTGAAGACCACGCTTCTGTATTTAACACGGATGCATGGTCCGCGCATCTGTGTTGAACACAGACACAGAGACCGCATGTGGTCCAATAACCAAGCCATGATGACCCCCAAAGGATATCGCCGTAGCTTGTCGCGACTCAGATGCATGGGTCATGCATTTGAGGGTCGTTTTTATGCAGCGTCACTACGCAAACCTCAGAGGTTCACGTGGTGACTACGTGACTCCATAAGAGTCTCTCGCGTGACCCTAAAATCACACCCTAAAAAAGACGTACAGGGGACCCTGTGCGACCTATCTACCCTATAGCTACCAAAAGCACAAAGGATAGGGTACAAGCTCATACCTGTCTCTCCCCGCGTGCATCTTTGGTACTCTGGTTGACTGTAATGGCAAGAAACACTCCCAAAAGTATCTCCGACCTCTCAAGCTCGATAGTGCAAATGAAGTGATATTTTGCCCCATCAGCCTTATCTATCACCCTCTTTGCCATTTTTTAGAGCCCATTACAGAAGCTTAGGGCCTCTGTTGTCAAAACCAGGAGAGACTCAAGGATCAATACCACACCATCACCATCATGGAACTCCCAATTCTAGTGATTACCAAAACTCATTTTTTGGACCTGCCACATGCTCAAAAAATCATTTTAGGTATGCCTTCTCTTTGTCTTTAATTCATATCATTCAGTCAATCACAAATTATGTATATGTTTTAAAAGATGATTTTACTTGGGGTATTTGTCATGTATATTATAGGTACATCACAAAAAATCCACTTTGAACAACACCTTGACAGGCAAATAACAGAGCAGGCATCATTCACCACTTAGCATGATAGGCTTCCTCTTAAACTTTGCATATCATGACATTATTTCTCCAAAATCCACTATAGGTTCCATCATATCGACCATGTTTATCACCACCTCACCTTGCATATGATAAACATCCATGTCGGTCGATAGAGCCCTCCCACTCATGGCTCACTTAATGTTTATAGGCCCCTATTCACTATCAGGAGCCATGACCACCTAATCAGGCTCGAGAATCACTCCACTTACATGCTTTGAAGATCAACCTCATTTTGCTACACTCATCACCCATACACCTCATTCATGAACCATCCCTGGTACTTTATGACAGATCAAGACAAATGCACTATTGCATCCTACATTTGGCCTATCATCCACCCATATTACATAGCCCATCTGCGTCACTTCATCCGCCTCATCAACCCAACACATAGACCACCCAATGGCCCCCCTTCCCTCAACACAAGCACCACAACTCCATATAGGTCACCATTATTATGGGGCACCCGTCTCCGTGTTTGTACATCCAAATCACCTTCATATTATTTTGGCAAGTGTACAAATATTTTTTTTAGGAAAAATACTCCCACCCATATTTTCATGTCTTTTACCCAACAACATTTTCTAGTCACCCTTGGTCGGAGCTTGCATAGTCATAGTCAACAAACATGTTTTGACTACCACCATTTGCATAATAGCTTTGACCTCAAGCGAGTTGTCCATATCCACTCATATCGTTAGCTCTCATTATCATGCCTTATCTTACCTACACTATTATAGTCTACTTACATCTTATATTGATTCCCCAACACACCATATCGGGAGGTTGATGCTCCTTTCTTGTCGAATTCAACACTCATATTCTAGGACAGAGGCAATACCTTGGGTACTCCCCCCTTGAAGGGATATCCTTGAGTGGCACAATGGGCATCACTATTTCCCACTGATGTCACTAGTCCCCTTGACATTCGACACCAACACAATGTTTCATGTCAAGGTGGCACCATACTTAATGATCGTTGCAGTTCTTTCATTTAGTCATCGAGGACCCTCGCATCACTAAGCACCTCATTCAATAGTGCTCACATCATGATACGGGGGATGTACCAAAATTCGAAGACTCATGCATACCTCAACACCTCATTCAACAATGCTTCACATTTTTTATGCATCGGGGAACCAAATTCAATTTATTTGTCCAAGAAGTGCCCTTGAGGGCATCAACAAGTATCATCATCAACCATCAACACATCAACCACCATAACGTTGACTGAACATAACCATTTCCTTCCCAATTGTAATAATTCGTCACTAGTCATAACGAGCATGGGACATGCCCACCTCGTATAATTTTTTTTCTTTTTTACTCTTTAGGTTTTCTTCACAACAAGGTTATCCTTTATACTCAGTCAAGGGGTTTCTCTACTCATCTCCATAACAAGTTATCCTCTCTCTTGAACAATTTGATCAGATTCTTCGTCAGAATAAAAAACGTGATGTATTTAAACTATACATTTTCTCCTAACCTCATACATTAGGGGGAAACTGTTAACACCAGAAAATCGTACACATGTTTGCATCCAAAAGATGCTAAAAGACATCCAACAAAATGCACAAGCGAGGATTTTCCAGTTGAAGACATCTTGAAGTTTAAAAAATTTAATTTCTCTGAAGGTCCAAAGTTTATAAGGTTAAAAAATTAAGGGTGACGCAACTATTTCTTCGTTAGCATGCGCACGTAGAATTTCCTTAGAAAGCCGCGCAGTTGAAGAAACATATGACTTGGTGAATCCAAGACCACTTCACACACTTGGAGGCGATTCCCTAACAGGATCTTAGTCTAGGACAACCGAATTCAAGTCGCCCTAAAGATATGCAACCCTCAATGGAATCATATTGTCCTACTCATGAGTCATTGTCATGCATGAACCAAGAGAGGGAAGAAGGATTCAAAAAATTATATATAAACAGGCCATGGGAGAACCAAAATATGAGACATTATTATGATGGCAAAATTGCTATCAAAGCAAACCAACATTCCATTGTTGAAGCCAAAGAAAGTAAGAGCACTAGCATGTTGGCCATATTGCTTCTAAGCAATCCATCATCTTAGTGAGAGAAGAAGATTCCACCATTGGATAGTCTTCATACTTCTTTGAGAGAGAGGACAAACTTGCAAAGAGATTGAGGAAAAGAGCCCCCCTTGCTGAGGATTTTTTAGCACCATAACTCAAAGAATTATCTTCAAGTGTCTAATATTCATCTATTGTATTCAACCTCTACTACCAAGAGTCAAGAAAGTGAGATTTTTCCATTATTTTGTTGACTTGTTTACTCCATTGGGCATTGTTTGTGTATTTATCTCTTTGTTCTAGTTTATGTTTGTATATGCATTGTTTTCACTATTTGCAATTCTTTGTTTATTTAAGTCTATTCACTAACAACACCAACTTTGTATGTGATACTTTGCAGGCAACAACCAATTGCCACAAAAACACTACCACAATCCCATTTTATCAAGTTTGTACCCTTTGTCTTCTATATACATACTAAGGATACCTAGTCTTAGGATCATCATATTTTGTCTTATACATTGTATTCATCGCGAAATAAGGTTTCTCTCTCAAAGTGGACTGTAGTTATTGACTTCTTATCATATTAAGGCACATGATTCATAACACTCATCCTTTTCATAATTTAAAAGACCTTCCAGATATTCCATGTGAACTTAATTAGACCCTCCCACATAAGTAGAGTAAAAAGCAAAACCCCTAAGAACTTGCATTTTTGCTCTAAAGAGTTTCATATAGTCAAGGTTCCTCCATAATGAATGTATTCATGGGTCATTGAATCTCGAGGCACCATACCCTTTGAGATTGAAATTATGTAAAGTATTTGCAAGATATTGAATCCCAAGGTGCCATACTCTTCAAGATTAAATAAACACACTCCAAGAAATTATATTGTCACTATTTACATAACAACAAATGCTTTGCAAGAAATGATTCAAAATCATTTATAGACTAATTGTTTTATAAGCTAGGAATCATATACAAGGTAAAAGGAACATATTTTTTTACTTTTAATTTGGTTATTGTTCCAGCAAGCAACTGAAGAACACTAAGAACATGCAGGCTTTGTAATTACATACATTGTTGCATATGAGAAGTATTGCATTTTTTGTCACTGTTTTACAAACTTCATAATTCTATTTGCTACCAGATATTCTTCCAAAGTAGAAAATTTCCATGTATATGCATTAGAGCATACAAACTCAAACTAAACAATGTATAATTTCTTTAAAAATCTAATAAGAACAAAAAAATTGACAACGAGAGGCAAATTGTTCTTTGTTTCATGCACCTCAAATAATCAGTAAAGTGGAATATAAATACATGTTCTAGGCACCTTGATGAGTTCTACCATTCCATGCAATCATCATGTAACTTTACCATGTTAATGATTGCATAGGAAAACCTCAATTATATTATTTTGGATAATAAAATCTCAACGAAGTAAATATTCCTAATATCATTCAAATCATGAATCATCCTCCATGGCATGATAAGTACATTTGTGAGCAAGAATCTTCTCAAAAGTTCCAAAGAATCTTACTATTGTATACCCATCATGTATCTTCTTTAAATATGGCAAAGACCAAGCTTTCCCCTAATAACTCACATCATATTTCCTAAATATCTCCACTTTTAATCATGGTAGTCTAGTTTTCTTTCCATTTAATAGTTAATATGATAGTCCCCTCCCCTCCCTCGGAAAAAGAAGGTTCCCCTGTATTTTTTAGAATGTATCCACTTTGCAATTTCTTTAGATATTTCCCTTCACTTATTTCAAGATATGCTAATCTACTTGAAGATTGAGTAATATGAAAATTAAATTTGGAAGCCACATGAGTCAAGCTTATCACAAAACAATTCACTTAAAATTATGTAATTTTTAGAATGTATCCACTTTTCAATTTCTTTGGATATTTCCCTTCACTTATTTTAAGATATGCTAATCTACTTGAAAATGGAGCAATATGAAAATTAAATTTAAAGGCCAAGCTTATCACAAAGCAATTCACTTAGAATTATGAGTTAGTGGCTCTTTTCAATGTTTGCACTTGCAATATAGGTTTTGGTGAGTAATTTAGGATGATAAACATAGTCTATTTTTTTTTTAAATCTTCTTTGACTAGATAGAATTTAATAACCTTCTCTGCATTAATGTATATTTAATATTTTTCTAATTAAATGGAATTTAATAACTTTGAATGTTTTTTTAAGATCTTTATCATGTATGAGTGTGAAGATTTGACTAACGTTCAGATAAACACTCCATCTATCCTAAAGGACCAAACAAAACAAAATAATTAAAACTCCATTTTTTCTCCATTTTTTCCTCTTTTCCTTTGTTTGACCAATTTTTAGAGTTCCTAGTACAAATAGAAACTCCATCCATCTTGATGAGAACCCAAACAAAACACACCAAAATAATTAAAATTACACTATTTTCAATCATTTTATTTTATTTGGCCAACTTTTTGAGTTCCCATTATACACTCCACCCATCACCCAACAAAACAAAATAATTAGAATTGCACTCTTTTCCAATATTCTACTTTCTTTAATCTCTGAAAACGAGTGGATTGTACACTAAAATATTGAATAAATTTTCAAATAAATCCTCGGAAAAACTTAAAAAAAATAAATAAATAAATGTTGCTATTACTATGGCAGCATACAAGCGCTTATTTAATAACTTGAATTAGAGTGATATTAAGTGGGTTTGATCCTGAACTTAACTTAAAACACTTTTAATAAATTATCCAGTCTCATGATCATAAAAGCATAACCCTATACGTGCACACTAAATTTGCTTCAGCTGCGCGAGTGCACAAAACACCACGCTACCAATTTCGAGTACACCTCTTCTGTCTCAGCCTCATTCACAAGGAAGATCGTCAAAAATTTCATCGGCTTCTCGGTTTTGTATTGAGACTTTAATGAAGTTTTTGAGCTCTGGGTACTGAAGCATTAACACAAGCTTGGTGTTGAAAGCAAATCACATACAATGATTTCAAGCTATGAACAAGTTCAAATGCCTGAGCACTGCCATCAAACCATTTATACAATCTCCACGATGCAACATACACACAATGCAATATGACATTTGGGTGGATGGCAACGTCTATGGAAGTATTCTGCAAGAGTGTGTGCATAATAAGGCTCTGGAAACGGGTCAGGGAGTCCATGCCCATATGATCAAGGTTGGATTTGAGCCATATACATCTCTCTGTAACAAGCTTGCCAATATGTATATAAAATGTGGGCGTTTAAAGGATGCATGCCAAGTGTTTGACAAAATGCGCGAACGAGATACTGTTTCTTTCAATGGAATTATTGCGGGATATGTACAAAATGGGTATATTGACGAGGCCTTGGAACTCTTTCGCGAAATGCATCTGTCAGGTTTGAGGCCTAATGATTATACTTTCACAAGTGTTCTCAGTGCGTGTGCGAGTTTGGATGCTCTGAAACAGGGTGAGCAGGTCCATTCACAAACAATCAAAATTGTAATCGATTCAAATAACTTCGTTGGAAGTGCTCTTCTTGACATGTACGCTAAATGTGCCAGGGTAGTGGAGTCGCGCAAAGTGTTTGATAAATTGGATAAAGTTGATATTGTTTCGTGGAATGCGATGATGGCTGCGTACACACTGAATGGGCATGATGACGATGCTCTGAACATCTTTTGCCAAATGCAACAGACAGGCATGAAACCTGATCACTTCACTTTTACCATTGTTCTTGGAGCTTGTCCGAACCCAGAAGCTCTTGAACAAGGCAGGCAGGTCCATGGGTTAATTGCTAAAGCTGGGTTGCTATCTGAGATACCCCTGGGAAATGCACTTGTTACCATGTATTCTAGATGTGGGTTGATGGAGGATGCACACAAAGTGCTTTCCAAAATGCTTAAGAGAAACACAGTCTCGTGGACTGCCATGATTGCAGGGTGTGCCCAAAATGGGTATGCAGAAGACGCAGTGAAACTCTTTTGCCAAATGCAGTGGGAAAGCTTTAAAGCAAACGAGTTCACTTTTGCCAGTGTTCTCATGGCTTATGCCAGCCTAGCAAATTTACAACAAGGGAGACAAATTCATGCTCATATCATGAAAACTGGATATGAGTCAGAGGTATCTGTGGCAAATGCTCTTGTTGACATGTATTCCAAGTGCGGGAGTATCAGAGATTCACAGCAGGTGTTTAACAAGATGTCTAAACGAGATGTTGTCTCATGGACTGTGATAGTTGTAGCGTGTGCCCAGCATGGGCATGGAAAGGAGGCTCTTGAACTCTTTTGGCAAATGCAATATACTGGCATGAAGCCAGACGATGTTACCTTTCTTGGTGTTCTCTCTGCATGTAGTCATGTAGGTCTAGTGGAGGAAGGTCGTCACCTTTTTTATTTAATGATTCAAAATTATGGTATAAAGCCAAGAATGGAGCATTATGCATGCATGGTTGACCTCCTCGGTCGTTCTGGGCAGCTGTACATGGCAGAAGATTTCATTACTAAAATGGGAATTGAATCTGATGCTTCGATTTGGGAGACTTTGCTTGCTGCTTGCAGAACCCATGGCAACATGGAATTAGGAAAACGCGTGGCAGCACGCTTGCTTCAGTTGGAACCACATAGAGATGCTGCATATGTGCTGCTTTCAAATATCTATGCTGCAGCTGGCATGTGGGATGATAAAGCAAAGGTTAGAAAGATGAGTGCAAATAGGGGGTTGAAAAAAGAACCAGGCTGCAGCTGGATCCAGGTGAAGAGCAAGGTACATGAATTCATAGTAGCAGACAGATCACACCCACAAAGAGAACAAATCTACGAAAAGTTGGAAGAGTTGACTGGGCAAATAAAAGATGCAGGTTATCTGCCTGACACTAGTTTTGTGCTGCATGATGTGGATCAGGAACAGAAAGAAATCAAACTTAGTCACCACAGTGAAAAACTCGCCATTGCTTTTGGTCTTATTAGCACACCAATTGAGGAAACGATTCAGGTTTTTAAGAATCTTCGAATATGCGGAGACTGCCACAATGCCATCAAATATATTTCAAACATTGTTGGGCGGGAGATTATCGTGAGAGATGTTAAACGATTCCACCATTTCAAGTATGGATCCTGTTCTTGTGGGGATTACTGGTGATGCTCTGCAAAACAAGCAACAAACATAACGATTATATTACTTCTTTGGGTTCTTGACATGATAAGCACTGAATTGTATGACATGATATTGCTTTCAGAAGTGATAAAACTACACAGTTCTTGACAGGGCATAGCCTCATCTTGCAACATGTGTGAGAGGCATAGCCACTGCTTTGAAAGCTTTCTTCAAAGTTGCAGGGATGCTATTAAATGTTGAGAAGATAAAATGTCAAATATTTTCCACAAAGCGATGTAGCCCAAGCCTAAATCTACTTTACAAGAGGTAAGCTTGGAATGGTAGATTGTTCTATGTACGTCCAAATAGAATTTGATTAGCAATTAATTTCGGGATCACTGCATTATAAAGAGGTTGGGTGCACTGTGGCCCTTAAATGCAGGGATGCGAAGTAATGGGGACTCGATTCAGTATCAACTTATGTTGGTCCCAGTGCAGGATAGAGATTTTGCACAGCGTGGCCTTGAAATAAATGCAGAGCACTGAAGCGATGGGATCTGTCAAGCAAGGAAAAACTATCACATTCTCTGTGGTTGTGGGATACAGAAGAGTAGACAACCAGAAGCAGGTTGTAAAATTGATAAAAGATACAAAGAACGGTTGATCAGAAGATACTTGAGGATCAAGGAATCTATTCCTGATGAGGGTTTATAGGAATCTTCAAATATGTGGGGATTGCCACAATAACATCAGATTTATGAAGGTTTTTGGGTTTGACATGTAGTGAGATATGCTAAACATTTCCGTTCTAAATATTGATTACTGGTAATGCTTTGCAAAACAAGCAACATACATAATGATTATATTACTTCTGTGTTCTTGAGATGATAAACATTGAATTTTGTGACATGGTATTGCTTTCTAATGATAAATCTGCACATTTTTTTGATAGGGCATACCCTCATCTTGCAACATAAATGAGAGGCGTAGCCACCAATTTGAAAGTTTTCTGCAAAATTGTGGGGTTTCAGATAAATGTTGAGAAGACTAAATTTCAAGTATTTTCCAAAACAAAAATGTAGCCCGAGACTAAATCCACTTTGAAAGGGGTAACCTGGGAATGGTAGATTGCTTTATGTAGCTCCAAATAGAATCTGATAGCAATTTTATTTTGGTATTAGTGCAGAATCGAGATTGGGTGCACCGTGGCCCTTAAAAACATTACTAAAACTCTGACTTTTTATGGCAGTCTACCAATGCCCACTGTTAGAAGTCTAACAGCGGCGTTCATTTCCCAATTGCCAAAATAAGTACATTCGGTAGCTGTCATGCGAAGGTCACTACAAAATCTCAAATTAATTAATTAGAAAAAAAAAAAATCTGTGCAGGTGCATGCTAATTCAGTTTACGGAAAAAGGGTCTATTTTATTGAATTTATTGATTTGGTCCTTTGAATCCGCTTGGAATCCTGTCAGGAGTTTTTGGTTGTTTATTGCCTTTACAGTTATACAGTGACTCGATTTTTCACCTGCAGCTTCAGAATTCATTGTGGACGGTATGCACTCTGTCATGGAGCAGGGTTTTGGTGCTTACGAGGGCAGGGTTTTTACCGTTTCCTGGCAGTTTTTTAAAGTCAGCATGTCAGATCTCACAACCATAACCCAGAAATTCACGGGATTGTTTATGAATTCTGCTTGTTCGAGTAGGAATTCAGCTTTCTCGGTGCAATCTAGTTTTTGTTACTGGTTCAAATCTTTCTGGTATTGATTAATTAATGGAATTTGATGATTGTGATCCTGAATTTTGCAGGCATAGGAACACCTTCCAGATAGGGACAAATGGAAACATGCATTCTGCAAGAGAGCTAAGAGATGACTAAATGGCAAAAGCCCTGAAGGTGCTTGAATGCTCTTTGAAGAGACAAATGGAATCAGGGTAGGATGCAAGAAACAAGTAGATTCAGGCATGATATTGGAGCTTTAGTTGTGTGGTTTGAATCCAATTTTTTGGGGAATTGTTTCTATTTTTGCCCCTAGTCCTGATCATTTACTTGTCACATCACCTAAGGTTGGTGTTATTTGAGGTCTACAAGAATAATCTTTAAGAGACTGGTAAAAGGTTTCACAATGTATGCCAAGAAGGGACACAGATTTTTGTTGATTGAAGTGGACAGATTTAAGCCGAGGAAACTTTTAAGGCTGTTGACTTATGCACTGTATTGGATTCACTACTCCATTCTTCAAGCTATTATGCTCTCTAGCCTCTGGTGTGCCTCTTTTACTGTCGCTGTGGTTAATTCTATTCACTCAAAAAGTTATGATTTGTAAAAATTTGAACTCAGATCAAGAAGCAACTATATATATATATATATATATATGGCCATAGTAAAGTTTTCCTGTTTAGGAATTTTTTGTGTAAATTCCATAAAAAAATATGTTCAAGTGCCACGATGTGACCGTGTATCAATTAAAATACATGAAATAGATATCGTTAGTAACCCAAATGATAAGCATGTTCCATGTTTTCAGTAAAATTAAAATGATATTGAAGGGTAGCTTGAAAGAGACCTTAGATGAAGGAAATCAAAGCAACAGCATTTTGTGGCAAAGGATTACTCTATTAGAGTATACATAGCTGGTAATATTGATTACAGAGTCTGAGTTGGTAGGAGCCTGAATTGGGAGCATTTGATTTCTCCTATGAACTTAACTGCAGCGTTAAATCTGTTATACTTCTTTCGCAGTCTGAACTGTCAAAAATTGCGAGGCAGCAAGCTGAAATACAATAAATTTTACGGAATAATTCAATTCTTTGATCCAAGACAAACAAAATGGCAACCCCGAGAAGGAAAGCACAGGCCACACATCAGTTACAAGATGATGCGTTTTCAACATAAATTGTGCAAGATCATTTACCCTGTCAAAAGTTTTGGAGCAGTTTGTCTGGAAATTGCAACATATATAATGATTTTTGTTCGACATCGATGTTCAAAGCAGAAATGATAGTTCTGTGGGATAACATCCCAAACCTTTTCCTTTCTGGTAGAAGCATATTATCCCTTGCAATCCTAGACAGATTAGCATACACAAGTTCAAAATAATTATACTTTTCCAGAGTACAAGAAGATCCATGAAACAAGATATGACTTACAGAATGATCACTCCCTAGCTAATGAGACACTTCACTCTTGTTTGTTTCTGTCTCCATTGTATCATTATCATTGTTTACCTAGTGTAAGCTATCTTTACAAAGAGTTGCACAGTCGCATTTTCTAGTCTCACAAGTTCTTTGTTCACTCACAAATCCATGGTTCTCATCCATCATCAATGCTGATTTAGGATATGTTCTCGTGTTGTTGTGATTCTCAGGCTTCAACTATCTTCCAACAGTTGACTTAATTGCACACTTCCATCTGTTTCCAAATCCTCTCCTTGCAAAGAAAGTGCACTAATTTATCAATAGTTTAATTTTTAAGTTATTGCGGTAAAGGAATTAAACTTTTCAGAATTTCAAACGAGATTCATGATTCCATTTGAGGTATCGGATGCCATATAACTTTGCTCATACACAAGATTGTTTTCTTAATTATTCTCATTAGCATCTTCAACTATAAAATCAAGTTGTTTTATCATAGTTAGAAAGAATAATATGCAATACGAGTTTTATTCCAAATCTAACAGAAAACGAAAACTATTTTTTTTGTTAAAGCACTGGCCTTACCTTGATTTAATTTTTCTACTTGCTTTTGTGGTTGTTGAGAATCTAGTGTTTTTTGTCATCACTGATTGTATATTTTTGGGCCCTGTTGCCCATCTACATACATGGGTAACCCTAGGACAAAACTTTGTTCCTAGGGTGGAACTTGCCAGCCAACAGCCCCTGCTATGATCCACAGGTAGCCAACCTAAGATGCCTCACCCATTTTCCGGTTAGTGCACTCATTAGTCTAGCTTACTCATTTGATGATGGTTGGTCATCTATTGTGGGGTACATGAACCATTCTCGCATTCAAGTACTTTCATTTAATGTTTAAGGTATTTTGATATGGATCACAAGTGGAAATTGGATTATAGCCCGATATTAGTTGTGTACTTATTCTTTTACTTCACCGTGGTGGTTATCATTTGCCCCTAGTCCAATGTGACCTTCCTTAGGGTTTTTACTTCACTGTCTAGGAGGAGCACAAATAGGAGGCTCTGATGATGGTAGCTCTCCATGCCATTCATACTTAACAATTGTCATCATTCCCTTATTTTCATTATCTCATCTTTTCATTGGTTGTTGTCAATTGTCTGCACCAGTTCCCTATTGGCCTTGTTCTATGGAAGGGGTTGAAAATACATGAGGTTGACATACCTGTAAAAAAAGAAAAAGAAGCCAAATGTTAAAATGCAAAACAATAGCAAGGGATGTAAAACAATCAAAAGCTAATTATAGCTTGAGCTCTACCCCCCATTATGTAGCCACTCATCCCTAAGAGTATCCATGCATATCACGCCTATCAAAGTAAAAGGAAATCTAAAAGAACATCTTGACTACAGTGAAGCAATAATCTACCCATCATTAAAGGGGGATTATATCATGATTATCACTTGATAAATCAATGAAGTTGGTTAAAAAAGCCATATCAAATGAAGAAAAAGAAAATAAGGGGGTTTGAAGAAACAAAGGCAAGGGAAGGTAACTCAAGCAATTGAGTACTCCCTGTTGAGATTTGTAGCTTTCGAGGTGCTCCAAACCCCCTAGGGTTGAGGGTTGTGGATGAATTGACACCAAAAAAGGGGCTTTGTGGGCTAAGAACCCAAGATGTGGGCTTTGCACCCAAGCTTGTGGGTGTGAAACCAAGAAGACTTTTAATGACATGGCACTTGGAGATGGAGGAGCATCGTTGGAGGAGCAAGGTGCTGCTTCAAGCACCAAGAGAGCCCGTGTAGATGGAGAGATTAATTTTTGATTGTTTTGTGTGGGCTTGTGGCACAAAGAACAAGCTGGCCTTGACTTGAGGAGGTGCCCTTAAGGGCTAGATGTTGCCACAAGAGATTTGTATAAATAGGAGGGAGGAGAGACCTCATACCTCACATCCAAGGTGCAAAACATCACAAGATACATCTTTGAGGCAACCACAACTCTAGGAGCTCAAGCAAAGGAGGAAATAAGTTTGTTTTGGATTAATTTCTCATGATTGTTTGGGCTGCATTAGAACAGAGGCAACCAGCAAAGAGGAGTGGTTCTGTGCCAAATTATGAGGATGAATCTTCTTGAAAACAAGCCAAGAATTTTTTGTAGGAGTCTGAGCTCCTGTAGTATTCTTTTGAGAGTCAAGAAGGTGTAACAGTGGGTTGGGAGGTGTCTTAAGGACCAGTGAAGGAACTGACCTATTGAAGGAAAGGCAGCCGCAAACATTTGGAGCAGAAGAGGCCGAGTTGGAAGGATTGTAGTTGTAGCTACAACATGCCCTAACCAAAGGTTTGAATTCTAAAACAAGGACACAAAACCAAGTTGCAAGAGGAGTAAAGAACATCGTATGTTAGTCTCCTTTTGGTGATGTTTTGCTAGTGGATAGATGGTCCAAGGTTGGATAGTTTGAAGGGCATCCTGTGGCTGTTGTTGAGAAATTTAGGGCATCGAGATTAAGTGATTTCTTTTCTATTGATAACTGTTTGTGAATGCTTTTTACTTCTTAGATTAGAATCTTCTTTTGCTTATGTTAGTATCGTGTTATTCTTCATCAAACATCTACCAATGCATAAACCATAAAGAGACAAGAGACACAAAATATAGGCTATCAGGCAGGGCCAAAACCTCTCCCACTTGAGAGGAAAACTCGAACAAATTCTTCTTCTTATAGAGACTTCAATTGACAAATACCAAGACCAAGACCCTTGACCTATTTGCCACTCCAAGACCAAGACTCAAGTTTCCTTTCACTGCTTCTCTTTCGTGCCCAAGTCAACACTTGGTCCAACTACTTACCTTCCTTTGTACCTCAGCTATACTTTAGATCTTGGACTTCTTTTCTCTACTTCAAACCTGCAACTTCTCGGTTTCCTTCAGAGACCTAAGATGTGTAAATTATCAACTTTGGAACCTTGATTCCCTTCGCTATAGGTGGAGGCAGCTTCCTTGACAACTTGGCTTGATATACACCTTTGCTTCCTCCTTGTCTTGACCTTCCAATGGGACTGCAATACTTCGACCTCTTCTGCAATGGAGACAATCCCTTTCTTCGCATGTGTGAGATCAACATAACCCAAAAACAGATCCAAAATGATGACAAAGACTTTGCTCTCCTTCTTTCTCTCTTCGTTGATGATTAGGCTCCTTCCCAAGTGACTTTCACACTTCTTATTTCAGACTTGATCTTCACTGAAATTCTTGCTCTGAAATGAGGCCAAGCTGCCCTATTTATAGTTATTGGAGCCTCCATAATAAGCCAACTTTAGCAATGGGTGAGCCAACATGACTGTTGGAGCAAATTCATTATTTCTTTTAAGGCCGACTTGAAGTAGATGCTTGAGCTTGGTCTTAGAGGGCTATTTGACACTTTCATTGACTCATATACAAATGTAACATGCCCAAGAAGGGTCCTTCATACATGACATTGACTCTCTTTGACTTTATGACCAATCCTAAGGGCTCTCAATGGGAGCCATTACTAAAAATATAATTCCTTGCTGATGAAACCCACACGATAAGTATTACAAAAATAATTTTATTTTTCTTCTTTACATCAATTACATAAAATCGCAATTACACGTCATTATGAAGACCGAACCTAGTTACATTTTTCAACTGCTATTTGGAGGGCAACAAGTAGGTTTTCCTTGTGCCCGAAGTGCAAATTTGTGAAGGACTATTAGGTTTGCTAGGAGAGGCAAAATTGTGTGATGCTCAGGGATTGATCTTCGAAGGAGAAAAGAAGGAAGTCAAGGGAGCAATTTGTCAAGCCCGAGTTTGCTGAAGAGAAGGGCGTCTTATAGTGATAGAGGGCGGCCCTACATGCCCTAAGTTTGCCTCATTGAAGCAACACGGGAAGGCAATAGAGGGAAGAAGTTCCTAAGTGTTGAGGAGCAGCAGTGGGCAATCTAGGAGTTGTTCACAAACGGAGTTGTGAACAACTCACAAGAAGACCCTATGTGTTGATTCATTGATGGACTAATGATCAACTAGAGGGTAGATTGGAGAGTCATGTTCAATGACCTAAAGGAGCAGGATCCATTGATAGAGGCAAAGCTGCAGATTGGGAGCAGAAGGACCAACAGTTGTGTTCAGGGTACGACCAAGAGAAGTTGTGAGGTGCGCTACATCAGCTAGATGATCAGTTGTATCTTGTTCAAGGTAGATTGGTTGTCATAGTTGTTGACACCAAACCCTAGTTTGTATTCTTGTATTAGTGATTATATGAGGGTCATCATCCCTAGTACGGGAGCCCTAGACAGTTTATTACAATTTGTTAATATAATGAAGTTGCGTTGTTGAAAAATTGTAAAAATTGTCTATTTGTGTACGTGTTGATTTATTTCTATTTTTATTTCACTATGCAAAGTAGTTTGTTGTGGCATTTGAGTTGGTTATGTCAGAGATTCTAAGACTCTAACCTAGATTCTCTAGTGTCGTGGAAAAACAACATGGTATCAAAGCTACTTTAAAGGGCCAGTGAATTAGAGTGTGCACAATGAGTACAACTCAAGAGGGAGTTGGTCACATTGTTATTGAAGGACTAATAGCAATGTCGAAGATGTCAGTTGGTCTGCGATATGAGGACAAGTTGGAAGGGTTGTCCAACTATAGTCCATGGAAGGAAAGGATCAAGTTGGTTCTGATGGTGAAAAGGATCTGGGACTTTGCCGAGAAAGAGATCAAGAAGTTGACTGACCCTAAGGAGTTGGAAGTGTACGAAGAGATAGGTATGAAGGCCAAGTTAATCATCCTAAATGGTGATAAGGATCCTTTGATACCTCATATGTACGGGAAGACACTGCCCATGAGATGTGGAAAGCTCTTTAAGATTTGTTCTAGAATAAGAACGAGAACTGACAATTGGTATTGCAAGATAAGTTGAAGGCCACTTAGATGACAGAGGGTGAAGGGGTGACTTCGAATCTGACGAGATTGTCTCAGGTTTTAGATGAGATTATCGCCATCGGAGTGACTATTACAGATTCTGAGATGGTAAGTATTGCTTTCAAGGGGTTTACTTCAGAATGGAAGCCATTCGTCAAAGGGATCGTTGCCAGAGAGAAGCTACTAGACTCAAATAAGATGTGGGGTGACTTGATTTAGGAAGAATTGCGAGACGAGGATCTTCATCTAAAGAAGAAGGCTTCTAATGATGATGTGGCTCTTGTAGCAAGGATAAAGGGAAAGAAAAAGGACTTGAGGAAGTTAAAGTGTTTCAACTGTGGCGAGTATGGTCATTATTCGACGAAGTGTCCAAAGAAGAAGTAGGGAGACGATGAGAAGAAGAAGGGGCCGACAGTTTTAGGTGTCACCACTTCTACCGAGATAGATGACCTCTCCAGGAGATTGGAGAGTGAGGATTTTGCATTGATTTCTCATTTATCTGAGGGTGTCATCTGTTGTCCTCTGAGATAATTCTAGGTTAATTAATTATGCCAAAGCATATAAACTATTTTGTTTGTTTTAAAAGTTTTTTGGATGACCAATGTGATAAGCAGGTTAAGGTAGGTGTTTAAACCTTATTAGTATTGCATACTATGAAAGGGTTGATTCTTCACCTCCGAACAATAATTTGATTTATTGTGTATGGAAAGAAAAAATTATAAGAAGCTATGATTTCCTAAATATCGATACTGAACTTTTAGTTAATCATATGGAAGCATGCAAGTAAACAATGTTTACAACCCAACAAAATATATTTAAACTTATGAAGATGGTTGATAATTTATAAATGTAGAGGAGCTTATAAAGATACACAGTCCAATAAACTATTCCCTATAATCGATTATAACTTCATGGGGCTTTAAGATAGACTGATATTCAATTTTCTCTTACCCAGTTATCTTCACAAAACTTAAATACATGTAGAATAACAAAATTGAAGTGAAAACATTAAGACAAACTCACAAATAAACAAGTTGTTTGAAGCAAATCCATAATCCCTTCATTAATGTGAAGTGAATTTAGTCTGATACAATTTTGCTCTAGAAAAACTCATGCAAGGGTTCAACCCTTAATATATTGAGTTACTATTTATTTATAAAATAATATAAGATTCTAGAAACATTTGAACTACTTCACAAAATTAGTACAAAAATATAGAACTGCTTAAATTGTTGAGATGGTGGCACTATCTTCGAGGAAGTTGTTGATGACTTGACCCCTAAAATGTTGTCTTGTTGTCTATGTGTTGGAGATAAAGCTTTTTTACTCGATGGTATCACATAACTCATCCCATCTTTCATCAGTTGGTATAGAAAGATTTATTAGCTTTCTATATACCTCATCTACCTCAGTATACTTCTCGAAAGTGGGCTTGTTGATGAAGATATGCTTGATTTCATGTTTGATGGTTAAATCAAACTCTAATGCTTCAATAAATGCTTTCCCTATGACATGCCCCTTAATACCTGCAAACTTTGATGTATTTGTGGCAATGTTGTAAAGCTTCTCACAGTAATCTTCCAAGCTGATAAGTCTGTCATTTGGTGCTACTAGCCTTGGCAATCCTCTTTGATTTAGTAAATTGAATTTAGTGTGAAATCTCTGGACAACATTTTCCAGAGCTTGATACTTGGTTTCCAATTGGGTCATTAAATTCCTTTTTTGTAGCACTTTTTGGATCTCTAGAACGGTCTTTGTTTTGTCTGCGTTTTGAATCTATTCCAACTCTGACTTAGTCTTTGAATTCAAGATTCTGATCATGGAAGTGGCCTTTGCTGGTTTTTGTCCCAATGTTGTTGTAACCTACTCAATGGATGTTCTACATCAATCGATTAACTCTTCTTGCTCAAATATAATTTGGATAGATGGCCAACCCTCAGTTATGGGTGATTGATATCTACCCAGATCCATTCCTTGGCTTGGGCCAAGGTGAAAGCCATTAATGACTGATTTTCCAATTGGTCAATCTTCTTGGCCAGTTGGTGAGATTTATGCATTTCTTCTGCCAAAAGAGAATCATTTTTAATCTTTTGAGCTTCTACATGTTTGAGATTTTGCTGGAGCCTATCATTTTCCTGTATCTGAAGAGACAAGTCCTGCACAACTTTATTTAAATCTTCAGGTGTTGATGTCGAATCACCTGTTGTATCTGCAACTATGATGGGTATGGTTGTCATTGGAGCTGTAATTAACTGTGCAACCTCTTTTTTTCTTTAAGGAGTTTCTCAATTTTTTCCTCCATCTCCCTCATCTGTATATTTTTCTCATTGATCAGTTTAAGCATGTCTTCTTTATGTTGTTCACTTTCTTCAATTTCTTTTGCCAATGCATCTTCTATAGAAGGCAATTTCAGTTGTTTTCTAAGTGCTGCAATGTCTGCATTCTTCTTCTTGATGACCTCCTCCACTGCTTTGACATCACCGGGATCATATCCCATCTTAATCACCAAATCTTCCAATGTTTTAATTATGGTGTCCTTTGCTAATGAAGAAATCTTCTCCAATTTCAACTGAGTTTGGACATTTGAAAGAGATGTCCTTAACTTTGAAAGCTCTATGGCAATATTTGTCATGGTGGAGAAAATCATTTCTCCAGATTGTCTATGCATATCCATTTGATCAATAGGATGTATTAATTTTGTATCAAATGAGAAAATAGTTTTCTTATAATCTGTAGAAGTTTTTGGAGATGGCACTTGAGCCTATAAGAATGCCATTTGCATTCTTCCTTTTTCACTGTCAAATGTTGTTAACAACCTATGCTGGGAGGTAGAAGTCTGCTTCCAAAACTGAGCATAGGTGTTGGCCTTTAGGGTTTCATTCTTCTGCTTAATCTGCAAAAACTTGCTGAAGATATTGGGGTCATCTAGTTCAGCCAATTCTATTGACTGTGACTTGTCTGTAGGATTTTGTGAGGCCGAAGAGGATGGGGTGTCAGGGAGGTGTTCTTCTAACCCTGTAGAAAACTGCAAACCACTCATAACAATAGTCTGCTGCTCTTCCTCATTTTGAATGGTCACATCTGGGAGTTGTGTCTTCTACTTCTTCTACTGAATAATAAATTCTTGAGCACTTATTTTTGTACAAGCTAGAGATGAGGGTTCTTCTCTTTGTCTTTTCCCCTGTTTGTCTTGAGGTACAAGAGTGTGAAGGGTAGCTGTAGACAGAGTCTGCTCTTCTGCTTCTTGAAGTGTATTCTCCTCCCACTGGTCTTGATTCATAAATTTCTCAATTTCTGGCTTGGGGGTATGATTATAAGGTGTAGTTTTAAGCTCCACCCTTAGATTAGAAATAATATTGAATGGATCATATGACCAGGTGAAACTAGGCTGAAATTTGAACTGCTTGAGGATCGAATCTGCTTCATCACCTGTTGTTCTAATATTGCATATGAATGGTCCTACTTGAGTTTTGATCCTAAATTGTGATTTCCTTTTCCCTGAAACAAAATGGATTTCATCCATGTTTATCATCTGTCTTATATATTCCAGAGAGAAAATTCTCATTGGAACATACTTTGGCAACTTGTATGGAGCCAACTCACATCCATATACTCTTATTCCTGTGTAATTTTGGTATAAATACCAGTCTCTAGTCTTTTTCTTCTCACTCAAGTGTAAAACCCTTTTGATTTCTACACTATTCCTAGGTTTATCCTGACTGCTAAGAAGCCCTGCATTCTGCAAACTTAAACTCAATTGAGTTTCTTCTGACTAACGAGGTCCACTGTGTCACTGCTTGATTGATGCCCTGATCATCTTCCCTGTGTAGGTTTATAGGAAACTTATCTCCCTGCTGAAAAAGAAACATGTAGACTAGTATAGATGCATAATTGAATGTCTTCAGTAGTAGTTTTCATCATCTGTTCATGCATATTATCAACCAAAAATTGGCTAAAATTATACATGAATGTTGGCTTGTGCTCAGTGGAGAAAATGGATAGAAAGCCTAAGATAGGCTCATCTACCCACTGGTCTGATGGATACCCTAAAAGGAAACAAACTAGGGAACTTATCTGGTTGGCTTTCTTAGGGAACATGGAAGTCGGGTAAGGGGGATTTTTCTTAGGAAGTTGAGAGTCTTCTGGGAGAAAAATATCAAAAATTTGAGCTCTCTGAGGAAAGTTTAACTTATGATATAGGTCCATTAGAACAACTACAGAAAAATGGCTAAGGGAGTCATTCTGAGGAATCAACATCATCTGGTTTATGGTTTCTGGTGTAATGGAGACCAAAATGTTTTGAACCACAATGGTTCTTTGCAGCGGATTATACCTGGTCTGACACCACATGACCAGATCAAGAAATTAGTGGGTCTAAGGAAAGATAAACATAGGCAATAATGATTCCCAAAGGTTAATGTCATCCTGTTGATGAAGATAATTTTGCTTTAACTAGTGATGTAATTCAATCAAGTCGAATTCACGCTCGGTGTTAGCAATCTTAAAGTATTGGTCAACTAATGGCATATGATCTAGGTCTAGGGTAGCAGAAGTCTTAGGGTTGTCATAAATTTTGGATTTATTGCTAGAAGACTGGGATTTTCCCTTTGGTGCCATGATTGTGGATTTTGAAAGAGAAAGAATATCAGAGGACATAATTTGGCTTTAACAGGTACCTGGATAAACAAAAAATTCTATGTAGAGGGTATTTGGGCTCTGAATTGCCGAAATTTGATAGGTGTTGACAGTAGGAGTGAAAAAACTCTAAACAATACCTGTAATTTAAAACAATGATCAAAGCACCTAGGAGAGCCATGCGAAATGTATCAAAGTGTTTTTATAGGCCTCAATCGATTACCGTTGGAACGGAATCATTACCAAATGGAATTTAGGTTCATTAATGGATAATGAGAGCTTGGTAATGGATAGGAGTGTAACAGGCAAACGATAATGGGAATGTAGCAATGGGTAATAGATGGACAAGTGATGGAATATGATAGGCGGAGAGAAATGCGCGGGAGATGATGTACTAACCATTGGCAAGAGCAGATGAGAAATATCAGATTTTGGAAGGGGGGGGGATGGTAAGCGGTTTAGGACGAGGGGGGTGTGAACTCACGAGAGAGTGCCACGTTGTGTGGGGCCCATGAAAAGCAATATCGCTTTTCTGACTCCCCCTTCCCCCTCCCCCTGATGTTAACGTGAAATAGGACAAGGGGTGTGAATTGGTTTCCCCACCATTGATCTAGGCGGGGAAAATCGTGGTCATCGATAAGTGCACTTTGGATATCGCAAAATGACAAGACATCAAATCATTTCCCGACGAAGAAAAAAAAAAAAACTCAAGTTTAAAGCTTATTACATAGTGCTAATCATGTTTAAATGACATGATTAATTTATTTTTTAACTAAAATAAATCTATCAAAGCATAAATATAATCTAAAGGTGCATTTGATCAAGCATGCCTTGTATTTCCTAAAGAAACTCCTAACCCTATTCTGTTACAAATATACAATTGACCAAGATTAAATGCATAGGTCACTTTTTCCTCTAATCTATCATTTCTTCTAATTTCAACCAAGATTAAACAGTTTAGTTGAATTATTTTTGTTAGACACATACATGGCAGAAACAGCAAATGAATGATAAGCATGAGAGAGTATCTATTATTAACAAATGATATACATTTATAGTACATTCATATGACCTTTGGTTTCGTATTCCAAGGTCTCTTGGACTTCCTTAGACTATTCAGCTTCCACACCAACCCTTAGAGGATTAGGTGTCCAACATTCCCCCCTTTAATCCAAAGGGTTATGTATGAGTCCAAGAAGAGAGTTGTAATACAAAATGCGTAGAAATGCATGGCAACACTACGCTGAATGTGCTCTCTGAAATGTTGGTATAAGGGAGGTGGTTTAAGGATGACCACCAACACTAGAATGCTTAGTGCAGTTCCCAGAACTCTTCCAAGTCTGGCATGAAGCTCAAGTCTTCTGCTAGAGGAAGTGCTCCTGATGTTTTGAAGAGGGAAACCTTCAACCATGAAAGGGAGGTCTCACCCCACATAAAAGGGAGAACCTCAACCTAAAAAGGGAGGTCTCAACCTGTGATGGTTTAAGGATGACCAACAACTCTGGAATGCTTAATGCAATTCTTGGAACTCTTCCAAAACTGGCAAGAAGCTGAAGTCTTCTGCTAGAGGAAGTGTCCCCAATTCTTTGAAGAGGTATCACCGACTGAAGGCATGCTCAGGGGCATATTTGTCTCTGGCTACAACTCTGAATCTGGTATGGAAGGTTGTGGCTCAGGCTCACTTGATGTGGCTTTGAAGCTTGTAGATGACCATTAGTTCCCCCCCTGTCAAATACAAGGTGAGATGATGGAGAAAACTCAACTACAAGACTGTTCAATACTCTAGAACAAGTTCGGACATATGATTGAAATATCTTCTTGGCTGTTGATGCCCATTGCCAAGAAGCGATCCATCCAAGATGAATCTTTGTTCTTGCAGGAGGTTTGTTTCTGAAGCATCTGTTTGAAGAATGACTGGTTTAATGACAGTGCTCACATGGATGAAGATCAAAACAATGATCTTTCATATGGCCAACTCGATCACAGTGTTGGCATTTCACAATCTGTTGTTGTTGCTGTGGAAGAGGAGCAAAATATGGAACAGCTAAAGGTGAACTGTCATGAAGGAATCTAGCACTCTGAAACTGAATGGGCTTTGAGTAATCTGGAATATGAAAGGAAACCTCCTTATCATATCCAAGACTTGTTTTGTGCTTGTTGCTGACAAGCTCTTCCCAAGTTTTGATGATGAGCTTGGGAAGTGCAAACTGAACTTCTGCATCTGCTTGTAACTCTGCTGCTTTATTGAGCACTGGATCTGAATCAACTGTAACATTATTGTCTTGCTGTTTATGGGAGTCTGTTTCAATCTTTTGAACAGAAGCGAGTTCATAATGATGACTCCACTACTGCAATTCTTCCTGCTGTAGTTGAGATTCAAGTTGCAAAAAAGCAATATGTTCTTGTGCATATTGTAGACAAGTCTGAATTTCTGAGAGAGAGCCTTTGCTGATTTGGAATGTGTCATCAGAAGTAGATAGTATCAAAGTTTTCAAGAACTCCAATATTGCATTAATTCTGGTCATTTTCATTGAACAAATCAGATAAGTCTCTCGAATTATATGGCTAAAATGGTTGCAACAATAACCAAAGATACCCTGTTGAACAAAATGCAGAAAGATAATTTTGCACAATGGCCAAAATACACTCAAATTTGGCAATATAACCAACGATCACTCTAAAACTTGCCACAATTCTTGGTACAGTCAAATGTATTCAGTGCATCAAAACCAAGCCAAGCTCGTTGCAGCTTACATTTAATATCTTAGGTTGCAATTTATAAGACCAAATTCAACAATTTAAATAGTTCTAAATTCAATGACTCTCGTCGACCATTCATTAATGGAGCAAGCTTCCCACATGCGCAGAAACATAGGAAGCTTTCAGATACCAATAGCCTCATTGACAATATTCTTTGTTACAAAAGCTCTCGCAGAGACCAACAACGGTCAGGATTTCAATTTTCAAGATAGAGGTACTCCTCCTTAGCTCGGTGGTGGCTTCCTATGCAAGCGCTGGCAATGTTGATCTTGTTTACAAGTCATGGGTGTGAAGATATGTGGATTCAAACTCAATAGTTGTAAAACATTTTGTCATTACTATCCGCCACAATTATAATACCCATATCCAAAATGACACTCGGATGCTTTCCACAACAGAGAATGCTTTCAGCTGGAGACAAATCACCATACAATGCAACTTTTGACAATGATGCAGCCTAAGCCGCACATACCCACAGTGTGCATCCAAAATACATGTCATATACATGTCCCAGGAAATTTTAAAATTCCATACTTAGTAGAACTTTCACAAGTCAAGGTTTAACGCTCCTTCAATAAACTCTATGCGAAAAATGTTTGATTTAACTATCCAAAGTCTAGACCTTTATAAACCTTTGAGCGGAACCTTATAAATCCTTCATAACCTTTGGTTAATTCTTATTACCCGCGCATATTAACCATACCATGGATTTTAGACTTTGGTTAAAACTCAACTTAAACCATAATACATTGATCCTGCTTATTTCTATTATAATTCCCATATAATAGAAATATTTCATAAACCACACTTAAACCTTACCTTTCTTCCATTCCACAAACCTTTGCACATATATCGATGCTCTCCTTAGCGCATTAAATCTTCATCGTCGATCTTATTCCTCAATCCAACGGTTATCGCGCAATAACTCGCGCCAACTAGCCTGGCCAATCTCCACTATTTATTTCTCCTACCTCAATCCAACGGTGATCGCGTAATCTCGTGTGAAATCTTGCACGACCAATACCAGGTTGAGAGCACGTGAGAAAAGTGGTTTTCTCTTTCCATCGTGTGCTACGTGTCAACCCCTCAGGTTAATCGCATGAAATTGTAGAATACCATTTACAGCTTTTAGGGCGCGCGAGATACTGCTTACTGCCTACGAAGACCACTCCATTATTCTGCACGTTTTCCACCCTTCTGTCGACACGTGCCTTGATGTGATCCGTCCATTTCTTAACTTAATCTCCTGCGATAAGATCTCCGTCGCTCATCTTCCATTAACCCTGTCCATTGATCGACTGATCCAACAGTTACTGTGCACTATTACGTTCTTTTGTTTCTTACTGTGTAATAGCCTATTCGGCTTTCTGCCTGTGTATTTGTTCTCGCCTTACGGTCTTCAATTGTTTTGATCTCGATCTCCACTCTGTTTCTTCATTTCTTTGTGCCTTTACGCTTCCTTCATAAATCCTTAGGTTTTAGGAAACCTTGCAGTTATACCTTCACTATAACATTGAAGGTTTTCTCCAATACTGTCTGTGTGCAAACCTGTAACACTCTTCTCTGCGTTCTTCTTCTATTCTACACACCTTTAGCAGAGCGCTCAGGTGCAGAGTCCAGGTGGGTGTGTTTTTTGCTATTTGAGGGAGTGGATAGAGAACCCAGCACAAATCTAGCTGAGAGAGGTCAGCTGGACAGTGTGCAGTATGAAATAGGCATGCACACAATAATGGGAGTTCTATCCACAGGAATGCAAAATTGACATGCACAGAGAGGCCACAACACAAGTGGCTCAAATTGGAGAAGGGCAGGAGTACGCCCGCTCTGATACCATGTTAGACACATATATGGCAGAAACATCAGATGAATGATAAGCATGAGAGAGTATCTATTATTAAAAAATGATATACATTTATAGTACATTCATATGACCTTTCATTTTGTATTCCAAGGTCTCTTGGACTTCCTTAGGCTATTTAGCTTCCACACCAACCCTTAGAGGATTAGGTGTCCAACAATTTTCTAATCTTAAAACATAAATTTAAACATGTTTGATCATGATTTCACTGTATGATTCAAACATTATTTATTTCAAGCGGCATTTAAGCTTGCTCACTTGTACATTTGTTTTTCTTTTGATGGGGTTTATTTTCATATTTTTTCACAATTTTTCATATTTTCATTCTTTTTATTCTATTTTTTGTTTCTTCATTTTTTCATACCCTCTTTTATAAATATCTAACTTATCAAAACTATTTATGTTACAACACTGTCGACGAGATTGCACAGTACATGGACAATGATGAGTCGAAGCATATGATAGATTCGCAGGATGTGTTCGAGACTCTCGCTGAGTGGGACTTGAAGTTGCACATGGTAGTGGGTGACATGAATCGGAAAGAGATCAGAGGATTAGATGTCGTGCCATTCAGGATGGATTTAGGTCAGTTGATGCGAGTTCAGGATGTACTGTATGTACAGATCTTAGATATAATATATTGCCTATCTCAGTGATCGAGCATAAGGGGTTTGACATGATTTTCCAAGATGGGAAAGTGAAGTTCAGGCCCAAAGGCTCTAGCTCTAATGGAGTGGTCATTGGAGTTAGGGAGAATGGTCTATATCGGATGATGAAAAGCCTATAGATCATGAAAAGCAGAAGGAGGATAAGGTCCATGTTCTAGAGGTTTAGAGGGAGCTGAGTTCTAGCAAAGTTTTGCAGGTTCAAAGGGAGAATGTGCAGCCCAAGAAGAGTGCATTATCAGTGGGGAGAAAGGGTGTTGCTACAACTGGCAAGAAGGAATCATGGAATGGATTGAAATCATTTCAAGAGAAGAAGAAGTGGAAGGCTTCCAGTGGCAATGACACTTCCGAGAAGGGCATAGTTCATGCTTTTGGGTATGCTCGAGTGATAAGCGTTGGGAGTTGGGCTAGTTTCACCAGCGGTGATAGTGATGACGGGTTACTTCCTAGTCTTGGAAGTACCTCCCTCACTAAGAGGGAGTGTTGAGATTCATTGCTTGGGAGGTACTCTAAATCCTAGGGTTAAGGGTTGTGGAGAAATTGGCACCACAAAAATGGCTTTGTGGGCTAAGAACCCAAGGTGTGGGCTTTTCACCCATGCTTATGGGCGTGAAACGAAGAAGACTTTTGGTGACATGGAACTTGGAGATGGAAGATCACTCTTAGAGGAGCAAGGGGCCGATTCAAGCACCAAGAGAGTCCATGTAGATTGAGAAAAAAATATGTTTTTACTGTTTTGTGTGGGCTTGTGGCACAAAGAACAAGTCAACCTTGACTTAAGGAGGTTCCCTTAAGGGCTAGACATTGCCCAAGAAATTTTTATAAATAGGAGGGGGGAGACACCTCATTCCTCACATCTAAGGTGCAAAACATCACAAGATACATCTATGAGGCTACCACAACTCTAGGAGGTCAAGCAAAGGAGGAAAGAAGTAAGTTTTGGGTTAATTTCTCATGATTGTTTAGGCCACATTAGAGCAGAAGCAATCAACGAAGAGGAGGAGTGGTTCTATGCCAAGTTCAGTGGAAGAATCTTCTTGAAAATAGGTCGAGAATTTTTTGTAGGAGTCCGAACTCCCGTGGTATCTTTTTTGAGGGTTGAGAAGGTGTAACAGTGGGTTGGAAGGTGTCTTAAGGACCAACGAAGGGACTGACATGTTAAAGGAAAGGAAACCACAGACATTTGGAGCTGAAGAGGTTGAGTTGGAAGGATTGTAGTTGTATCTACAACATGGCCTATCCAGAGTTCTGAATTTTGAAACAAGGACACAAAACTAAGTTGTAAGAGGAGTAAAGAACAAGGTATGTTAGTTTCCTTTTGGTGATGTTTTGCTAGTGGATAAATGGTCCAAGGTTGGACAGTTTGAAGGGCACATTGTGGCTATTTGGAGGGCAGCACGTAGGTGTTCCTTATTCCCTAAATGCAGACCTGTGAAGGACTATTAGTTCTTCTCGAAGAGGAAAAATTGCGTGATGCTCAGGGACTAATCTTTGAAGGAGAAAAGAAGGAAGTCAAGGGAGCAGTTTCTCAAGCCCAATTTTGTTGAAGAGAACGAAATCTTACAATGATAGAGGGAAATCCTCCATGCCCTAAGTTTGCCTTATTGAAGCAGCACAAAAAGACAATAGAGGGAAGAAGTCCCTAAGTGTTGAGGAGTAGATGAGGAGCAACAATGGGTAGTCTAGGAGTTGTTCACAATTGGAGTCGTGAACAACTCACAAGAAGACCCTATGTGTTGATTCATTGATGGAATAATTATCAACTAGAGGGAAGATTGGAGAGTCGTATTCAATGACCTAAATAAGCAAGATCCATTAATAGAGGCAGAGCTACAAATTGGGAGTAGAAGGACCACCAGTTGTGTTCAGGGTATGACCAAGAGAAGTCGTGAGACGCGATACATTATGTAGACAATCAATTGTATCTTGTTTAGGGTAGATTGGTTGCCATAATTGTTAACTCCAAACCTTAGTTTGTATTTTTGTATCAGTGATTGTATGAGGGCCATGATCCCTGGTACGGGAGCCCTAGATAGTTGTATTATAGTTTTTTAATATAACAAAGTTGGGTTGTTGAAACATTATAAAAAGCTATTTGTGCAAGTATTGATTTACTGCAATGTTTATTCCACTGTGAAAAGTAGTTTGTTGTTGCATTTGAATTGGTTACGTCAGAGATTCTAAGGCTCTAACCTAGATTCTCCTATGCCATGGAAAAATACCACTCCCTCTACAAAGGTGCCCATGGACGATGGTTATAAATAACCTAGTATAAGATCATGACACCTTTCATGAAATAACCCCATGCCATAACATCTATCAGCTTCACTTATCATTTTAAAGGGTTGGCTTTGGAATTGTTCCTCCCCTTAGGGTTGGAAGCACCTAATAGGGTCAAGTGATAACCCTCCCATACCTAAGTATTGTAACTTGTGCACGATGATAAGTTAGTAAGACTGAAGGATAAGTAAGACTGAAGGATAAGCTAGTAAGACTGAACATTATACTTGTGTGAAGTACTTTGATGGATATGACATTAAATATGGTCAACCTTAATGCTCTTATGGTTCTTATACCCATGATGTTGATTTCACTTGATTCCTTTAGTATGCATAGATGTTCCTTTCAAGTGCAACGAGGATCCCTTGAGAGATGATATGATGCTTCTCCAACATTCCATAGTTGATGTATAACCATTTTGACGATGATGCAGTGCACTTTGACAGAGGATGTTGGGAACTTTCTGAGGGACATTGACCTTGAGGATGACTTGGCATAATTAATGAGACCCTCCCTCAACATTAGGACCTTGGATGTTGGTGATCTAAGCTAGGACATTGCTTGGATATCAGGTGTTCCCAGAAGATGACAATATGTCCTATACTAGCATTGTAACTTCTTGATAGATGTAGTTATTTTATTTGCAATGATTGATGACGACAATGACTTGTTATCACTTTAGAAGGGATTTCACACTTTCTACACTAGTGATGTCATGCCCTAGCATGCATAGAATATTTTAGGGGCGAATCTTAGCCCAAGGGCAAAATTTAAGGGGTTTTATATTTTGGAAGGGCAATTTTTTTTATATTACACCCATTTTCTATAGTTAGCCCAAAATTTATTTAAAAAATAAATAATTATTATATTTTAGCCATAAAAAATAAGGCAGATAAACAGTCCAAAGGCCCGATTCGCTTGATTTGGAAGTTGGATTTGCTTGCAATCGCCCTGATTTCCTGGTTTGGAGGTTGGATTTGCTTGCAATCGCCTCGATTTCCTGGTTTGTAGGTCGTATTTGGTTGCAATCGCCCTCTACCATTCCAATAAATTGAGGGTAGCGTTGAATTCGAGGATTCGCTTGTATCAATTAGACAATCTCCATTGTTGAGCTCTAGGAGTATAAGTTGTGCATGTGTAAATTTTACAGTGAAGGTGTGTGAAGTATACAGTGTGGGTGTGTCCTTTGTCTAATGTGTGAGGCGTGGTGGTTACTACTAACAAGGTATTTCTGAGCCCTTGAATTGTGTTAATTTTTTGTGGAAATCCTTCGTTTTGTTCGTCAGAAGGACTAGACCAATTGTTTGGTTGTTTCTTAGGGTTTGAGTGATGTTCTGGATCAAAGAACCCCTTCACGAAAGTGGGATGAGATCTAGGAGAGGGCCATTTAGTCAGGACCTAGATAAACCGTTACCTACAATGAGACTTTGGGTTTTGCAAAAAAGATCACCTGCACCCCGACTTACATCGAATTTCTTACTTTCAGATCCATTAGGTGAAGTCTGTATTCTAGTCTACTTTTTGTTTTTCTTTCTGGTCTGTGTGACGGAGAATATTCTTCCTTACTTCCATAGGGAAGTAGAGGAAGATCGGTTGAACTCCTTGTTTAAGCACATCTCTAATAGGACACTGTGAAGCGCCACTTATTAGAACTTAACTATTTCACATTTCATGCGGGAACACCTTTTTTTTGTGCTTTCAGGTTTTCCCATATCCATTGGTGGATCTATTTGATATTTGTCTTCTAGTGATTAGTTTTTCATCTTTGATATGCTTGGCTGCATGCGCAAATATTTTTTAGAAATCTTATATGTGTACATTTTCGTAAAGTTTTATTTGTTTGTGTATAGCAGGCATTGTGGCAAGGAGGAAATCATATGTTGGGATGTTTTTGGAGGTATGTTCTCCAAAACTATTATTGGGATGGTTTCCATTATCAGTGATCACTTCATGCCAATTTCACTACCTTTTTCAAAGTCTTGTTACTCTTAAAATGGGAGTTGCAATTTGAATGGAATTCCAGTACCCTAGAATTGCTTTGCTTTTTAGGCAAGGAGAATTTTTTTGTGTGCCTTAGAACAACTTGACATGTAATTGTATATAAATCTATGATTAGGATATATTTAGTAGTTGTGATGTTCGTATTGTTTATTAAAACCTAGTTTTTTTTGTTTGCGGTAAGCTATCATGGGAATGTAAGTGAGAAAATGTGAAACAGGTGATTATCATGACCTTGAGAAATTTGGTGGTTTACTCATTTTGAGATGGTGTATAGATTCATGAGAAAATCATCCAGGAAGATTGTTTCTGCATTGGCTTGCCTAGTATTTGAATGTCCATAGGAGTTCAATGCGCTTCTTTATGGCCAATACATATCTCCAAATTCTGGAGCTACAACTTGAAAGATGAAGTGTTTCTTGTAATGGAAATCATTGGCAATTATATGAGAGGGGATAACTATGATAAATCGATTCATTATAAAACTATAAGCCTTGATAGTTTCTCAAACTGTCTATAGAATAATAATTTTGGCCTCTTGTATGCAAGGGATTTTTTTTAAATATATTCTATGTATATAACAAGGGTACTTATTAGATGCCAGAAATTATAATTCACAAAAAAAATGAAATACAAATATGGGGATGGAAGTGGGAATGTTGTGTATTGTGGCATAATTTCAGTGTCATCCAATCAGAAGCTACTCTAAATTTACTTGAAACCCATCATTTTATTTTTCACACGTGGGAGTCCCACATGTATTGTGTTTGAGTCCATGTGATGAATATGGGTATTGTTGAATTGCCAACAAGCTATATGGTCATATTTTTGAATTTGCTTAGTCTGACATTGTCTACAAAATCTGCTTTCAAAATCTAGCTGAAAGCAGTATTTTCATGACTTATTTTTTAGAAGATAAAGATAAATTAGTTGTAGTAGGACATTTCCACGATGGGAAATTCCCCATTTGACCAAACAACATGGTAACTAACTAATCACAGGAATACTGTGAAACATATATTAAGGTTTTTATTGAAATTGAATAAAAATGGATGGTTTACTAATCAAGAGAATAAAAAGTGGCATGTGATAATTCATCAATGGTAGTGTACAGATGCGCACTATTGTAGACTTGGATACAATTGTAAAACGTATTATCTCGATTCTTCAAATAAGGACAATGATGAATTGATAATTTTGGGAAATGAGCTTGAACTTATGACTTGCGAAGTTTTTAAGGGAGTAAGAGGATTTTTTATTTCTTTTTAGATTGGTTCTTGTCATGAAGGAGTAGAGCGAAATACAGGGACTGCAAGCAACTGATATTCCATATCATTTGTGGGAGAATATCTTGGCTAGATTGTCGATTTCAAACATGTTCAGGATGTTGAGAGTTTGCATAGCCTGGAATCCAATGGTGTGCAGTCGGATTCATTTCTGATGGCCTACAATAGGCTACCCCCGCAAGACCTTTTATTCATTATGTTTGCAGAAAATTGTAATAGAAATGTTGTTGTTGCCTATAATCCTACAGATGACAAGTGGGTTGTTATTCCCATGTCGTACATGTCATATTCATGCCCTTGTTCTGTAACATGTTCAAGGCTTCGTAAGCCTATAGTATTAGGTGGGGGTCTGTTGGTAGCAGAGAACAAAAAGGGGTCCCTTGTTCTCTATAATTTATTCACCAAAACCCATAGGATTTTGCCTCCCATGTTACCTATGAAGTCTCCCTATGTGGTAGCAATGGTGGTGTATCTAGAGAGAGACAATGAGTATCAAATTTTGGTTAAAAGTATTGTTGATGGGATTTCTTCATAGGTGTATGATTCTAGGAGTGATTCATGGAACATTTGTGGTAGTTTTGAAGGGAGTTTTGCCATGTTGGGGCATGTTGCTCATTTAGATGGCTTTTTGTTCTACCTCACCCATGGTCTTGATCACTTGTTGGCCTTTGATGTTGATGCTAGAACTTGTGATTTGGTTGAGGTTATCATGCCCCCTATGGTTTGCCCACATATACTGGAGCACGAGGGGTCCTTGATTCTTGTTGGGGGTATCGAGGAGCTTGGAGTTTTGAAGAAGATTAGTATATGGGAGCTCGATGAGTCTGTCAAGCAATGGCAGAAAGTGTGCAGTATGCTTGATCATCTCTTCAGTAAATTCAGTCACGGTAACCTTAATCACTTTTTCATTGTTGGTCTTTGGGGCAAGATTTTCTTTTATAGAAACTACTCTCTTGTCATTTTCATGTATGATCTTTTGGAGAATAGATGGTGTGGATTGCCACATTTTCCTCTTTATAGTCGCTTGTGTAAGCCAAGCTGGTTTTGCCTTGCAATGGAGACCCGCCTTGACGTGATGGTATAATACAATATCTCTTAAATTGCATTCAAAATGTGGGATTTCTTACCTTCATTTGTGTCTCTCTGTAAGTATGTGATAAATATAGGTAATGTTGCTCATTTAGTAATTGGCCTATGTAGAAGGACATTTCTCCATGGATAGGCTTGAATTTATATTTGCGTTTTCCCTATTAGGCCTTTCATATCTATAGAAATAGTGAAAGAGGCAACCTCAAATAGTCTTGCTAACAAGAATCAGAAAATTTTATTGATAAGCATTGCAGGTTGGAGAAGTGATCAACATTTCATATTTGTAACAAACGAATTATTTGGTCCAATTTCATTAGGATTTTATCCTATCTCTTTGCTTCCAAGCTCATACAATGTTCCCTAGCCATGTAATTGACTAACTAATGCTACTATTTGATTCACGAACAAACTAAGATACAATCTGGAACATCTGGCTCTACAACCACTGTAGGATACTAAACAACTGGCTTTCGAACATATGTTTCCACCCTTGCTTTTGTAGGTGGTTCTAGATCCACCCTTGTTACTAATGTTGTTGGTACTTATGCTATAGGTGTTTCTTACTTTTCTTATGGCGCTAGACTGACTTCTGCATATTTTAAGTCAAATCCATCTTAGAATCACTCTTTTTGGGGTGAATTCAACCTTCTTTCCCATGCATTTCTTGGGGATTTCGAGCATGCCATGTCGCATTCCAGAATATAAAATTTTTTGGTTGGTCCTGAATAAATCTATAGCAAGCCCTTTCATCAATTTGGCTAACTTTTCTCAGCTCTCTGATTATGATGTATCTTTTTGGAGGAAGACCTTTTTCCACAGTTTGGTTGACATTACTTAACGCTTCTTTGTATCTTGTTGTAGGAAGATATATTTGCAATGAATATCAATTTGACTATGGAAGTAGCTGGAGTGCCACGACTCATAACTTTGTGAGAGAGGATGTAGTGAGGAGTCTATGATTGTATTTTGAGTCAGTTCAAACCTCATTCAAATCCATTAACTCAAATGAGCAGATAATTGTTGGTATGGTGAAGGATGTTTGAATCAAGTTGGGGGAATGGATTAGAAGGAAATTCTCACCATTGTTCTATTGGATGACTATTAGGTGGTGTTTGGACAAGAGTTCATGCAAACAAAGAAGGTAGTTCCCATTCTACACTTAAATAGAATGTGGATGCAAAGTTTAAATCCCAACCATGGCACATGGCAGCCTTATTTCAGATGTGAACACAAAAGATTGTTATGGTTTAAGAAATTTCATATTCATGGTATAATATGAAGTGTAAGGGTTAGGTTGTGCTATTCTATATTCTAAAAATGAAGTGTGATTGTTGTGTTGATGTCTCATTTGTTGTTAATGAGTTAGTAATAGTTTTCCCACATCATCTGCCACATTTACTTCCCCAATTGTCTCTTAAGCTACTAATGCCAGAAGTGAACAATGAGAGGATCTTAATCCACTTATAATAGAGTTCATAAGAATTTTCTTATAGCAACACAATTAGAAGCATACAAGAGCAATTTAGTTTTCAAACAGTTGTCCCAACTCATAATTCTACAAGAAAAAAAACATTGCCACTTATTTCTACTATCAAAATGAAGGAGAATAACTTCATTGAATATAATTTCAGAGAATGGCATATTAGAGTGTATCTCCACTTTTCACAGTTATCCCAACTCATACTTCTATAGAACAAATAAAATTGTCACCTATTTTGCATCGGTGAATGTTCAAATTTTTCAACTCAATTCAAGTGGTGGAAGAGCACAGGATGTTTTCAAGGCGAGGTGGTTACTACTAGAAAGGTATTTCCAAGCCCTTGTACTAGGTTAATTTTTTGTTGAAAAGCCTTCATTTTGTTCGTCAAAAGGGCTAGGTGAATTGTCTGGTTGGTTCTCAAGGTTTGAGTGATGTTCTAGATCGAAGAATAAGATTTTTCCAATCAATGAACAACTGCGAATGGGTTTTCCTTGCCAATATTCCCCAGAAAGGCTAAACTTTCCCTGTCCCTACCTAAAGGACCTTAAGAAATAGGACCTCCCCAATCCTGGCACCAATGCGACTATCTATAATGTTGCTTGTCCTTTCGACTTCCTTAATCCAATGAACCCTTAATACCAATCCAACATGGTCCTTATGAATGAATTGAAGAATTCCTTAATCCTTCCTGCACTACTGTGCTTATTTAGTCCAAAAACAGAATGGGCCTGTTGGCTATCCTTATTTCTTTCCTACTAGAGACAGACGGATAACAATAATAGTATTAGTGTTGTGGTGCAAGCATGAACCATCCCTTCACGAAAGCAGGATGAGATCTAGGAGATGGCCATTCAGTTAGGACCTAGATAAATCTTTACCTAGGATGAGACTTTGGGTTTTGCAAAAAGGATCACCTTCACCCTGACTTACTTTGAATTTCTTACTTTCAGATCTGTTAGGTGAAGTCCATATTCTGGTCTTCTTTCTATTTTTATTTTTGGTTTGTATGACAGAGAAGCTTCTTCCTTACTTCCATAGGGAGGTAGAGGAAGGAGATACTGGGTGACCTCCCTATTTAAGCACAACTCCAATAGGATACTGTGAAGCACCACTTATTAGAACTGAACTATTTCACTTTTCCTGCGGGAACACATTTTTTTTGTGCTTTCAGGTTTTCCCATAGCCATTAGTAGAGCTATTTGATATTTGTATTCCAGTGATTAGTTTTTCATCTTTGATATGTTTGGCTGCATGCGCAAATATATTTCAAAAATCCTAGATGTGTACATTTTCGTAAAGTTTTATTTGTTTGTGTATAACAGGCATTGTGGCAAGGAGGACATCAGATGTTGGGAGGTTTTTGGAGTTATGTTCTCCAAAAATATTATTGGGATGCTTTCCATTATCACTTCCTGCCAATTGCACTACCTTTTGCAAAGTCTTGTTACTCTTAAAATTGGAGTTGCAGTTTGAATGGAATTGTAGTACCTTAGAATTGCTTTTCTGTTCAGACTGGGAGAATATTTTTGTGCACCTTAGAATAACTTGACATGTGATTGTATATAAATCTCTTATTAGGATACATATCTCCACATTCTAGAGCTACAGTTTCAAAGCTGAAGTGTTTCTTGTAATGGATATCATTGGCAATTATATGAGAGAGGATAGCTATGATAAATCAATTAATTATAAAACTATAAACCTTGATAGTTTCTCAAAATGTCTACAGAATAATAAGTTTGGCCTCTTGTATGCAAGGGATTTTATAAAAATATCTTCTATATTAACTTTTCATTGTATGCATTATTATCAATGCCAATGTCATGTATGAGTCCCACATGTATTGTGTTTGAGTCCCTGTGCTGAATATGGGTATTGTTGAATTTCCAACAAGCTATATGGTCATATTTTTGAATATTCTTAGTCTCGCATTGTCTATAGAATCTACTTTAAAAATCTGTCAGAAAGCAGTATTTTCATGATTTCTTTTTTAGAAGATAAACATAAATCAGTTGCAGTAGGACATTTCCAGGATGGAAAATTCCACATTTGACCAAACAACATGGTAACTACCCAGTCAGTAGGAATACTGTGAAATATATATTAAGGCAGTTATTGAAATTGAATAAAAATGTATTGTTTGTTGATAAAGAGAATAAAAAGTGGCATCTGATAATTCATCAATGGTAGTGCACATATGCATGCTATCATAGATTTGGATACAATTGTAACCCTTATTATCTCGATTCTTCAAACAAGGACAATGGTGAATTGATAATGTTGGGAAATGACCTTGAACTCATGACTTGTGAAGTTTTTAAGGGAGAGGGAGGCTTTTTGATTGCTTTTTAGATTGGCTCTTGACGTGAAGGAGTAGAGTGAAATATAGGGACTGCAAACTATTGATATTCCATATCATTTGTGGGAGAGTATCTTCGCTAGACTGTCAATTTCGAACCTGTTCAGGATGTTGAGAGTTTTCACAGCCTGGAATTCAATGGTGTGCACTCAGATTCATTTATAATGGCCTACAAAATGCTAACCCCGCAAGAACTTTTCTTCATTCTGTTTGCAAAAAATTGTAATAGAAATGTTGTTGCTGCCTATAATCGTATAGATGACAAGTGGGTTGTTATTCCCATGTCCTACATGTCATCTTCATGCCCTTGTTCTATAACATGTTCAAGGCTTAGCCAGCCTATAGTATCAGGTGGGGGTCTGTTGATAGTAGAGAATAGAAAGGGGTCCCTTATTATCTGTAATTTATTCACCAAAACCCATAGAATTTGTCCTCCCATGTTACCTATGAAGTCCCCCTATGTGGTAGCAATGGTGGTGTATCTAGAGAGAGACAGTGAGTATCAAATTTTGGTTGTAAGTATTGTTCATGGGATTTCTTCACAGGTGTATGATTCTAGGACTGATTCATGGAAAATTTGTGGTAGTTTTGATGGGAGGTTTGCCATGTTGTGGAATGTTTCTCATTTAGATGGAATTTTGTTCTGCCTCAGCCATGGTCCTGATCGCTTGTTTCCCTTTGATGTTGATGCCGAAACTTTGGATTTGATTGAGGTTACCATACCCCCTATGGTTTTCCCACATATACTGGAGCATGAGGGGTCCTTGATTCTTGTTGAGGGTATCGAGGAGCTTGGAGCTTTGAAGAAAATTAGTATATGGGAGCTCGATGAGACTGCCAAGCAATGGAAGAAAGTGTGCAGTGTGCTCGACCATCTCTTCAGTAAATTCAGTCATGGTAATCTTAATCACTTTTTCACTATTGGTCTTTGGGGCAAGATTTTATTTTACAGAAACTACTCTCCAGTCATTTTCATGTATGATCTTTTGGAGAATAGATGGTGTGGATTGCCACACTATCCTCTTTACAGTTGCTTGTGTAATCCAAGCTGGTTTTTCCTTGCATTGGAGCCCTACCTTGACGCGATGGTATAATGCAAGTATCTTAGTTAACCTATTCCCGATAATGCAATCTCGTAAATTTCATTCAAAATGTGGGCTTTCTTACCTTCATTTGTGTCTCTCTGTAATTATGTGACAAAGATAGGGAATGTTGCTCATTTAGATGGATTTTTGTTGAGTGGCCCATGTAGAAGGACATTTCTCCATGGATAGGCTTGACTTTATATTTGAGTTTTCCCTATCAACGCTTTCATATCTACAGAAATAGTCAAAGAGGCAAAATCAAATAGTCTTGCTGACAAGAATCACAAAATTTTATTGATAAGCATTGCAAGTGGGATGGGGAAGCCATCAACACTTCCTATTTGTAACAAACGAAATAGTTGGTCCAATTTCATTAGGCTTTTCTCCTATCTCTTTGCTTCCAAGCTCATACAATATTCCCTAGCTATGTAATTGACTAACTAATGCTACTGTTTGATTCACAAATGAACTAAGATACAATCTGGAACATCTGGCTCTACAACCACTATAGGATACTAAACAACTGGCTTTGGAACATATGTTTCCACCCTTGCTTTTGTAGGTGGTTCTAGATCCACCCTTGTTACTACATTGTTGGTCCTTATGCTATAGGTATTTCTTACTTTTCTTATGGCGCTAGACTGACTTCTGCATATTTTAAGTCAAATCCATCTTAGAATCACTCTTTTTGGGGTGAATTCAACCTTCTTTCCCATGCATTTCTTGGGGATTTCGGGCATGCCATGTCGCATTCCATATTATCCAAATGTTTTGGTTGGTCTTGAATAAATCCATCTCTTCACAAATCTCTTTGAAGGGGAAAGGATATAAGGAAGGGTCAAACAGGAAGATGGATTGGTTCTTTCTGAACTATAACTTACTCTTTCAAGGAAAGAAATATGGGGTCCTGGAAAGGCATAGATTTTTGAAGAAAGTAAGGTAAGTATTGAGGGGAAGAAATATAGTTTTTCATGCTCTACTCAAGAGAAAACTTTGGTAGGCTACTTTATTTGAGGTTTCTCTGGTATGTTACTTGATTTGAACCTCAAAAGATTGGCTCAACAACAACAACGGAAATATAAACTAACCTACAACCACAGGTTGAAAAGACCTTCCTACAGAGTGGAAATCTAGTTCAAAATCCACTGTAAAAGAAAACAATGTAGCCAAAATCTATGATAAAATAAAATCATCTAGCGAGAAAAAGAAAATCGCATCAGAAAAGGTATTGAGTGAGTGTATGTTCTTGATCACCACATCAGAAAAGTTATTGAGTGTATGTTCTTGATATTACCCAAGTATATTAGCCTAAAGCCTATGAGAACCCACTCTTAACTGATCCCATGCCCTAGTCACCTAAATGGCTCCACTTCTAGCTCATTTCTCTCTGGGGTACGTCTAGAGATGTTCTACTTGAGCCTTCTGCACCGACTAAGGTGTATTTTACAATACTAGAGCTTGACTGCATGCAAGGAAGGACATTGGCTATAATGCACAAGGATAATATGGATACTGCACAAGGAGAACAAGGAGAATATGGAGAAAATTTTGGATATAATAATATTAATAATGACATTGTAATAATATTGCAAATATTGATTATTTAAATATAAAAGGTGTCATCTAATCATTCACAAAAACTAATCTTTAATGTAGCCAAGATGTTAAAAGTGATTAAAATTGATACACCATATATTGATTATTTAAATATAAAAGGTATCATCTAATCTAGTGTTTAATGTAGTCAAGATGTTAAAAGTGATTAAAATTGATAAACACAATTTAAACTAGGGTGATAACAATGCAATGGGATTCCCATAACAATATATGTATTGATTATTTGAATATAAAATATATGTCCTTTTCCAACCTTTTTAGCTCACAAATTCTTTCACTTTTTCAAGTCTCCTAACTCATTGCACAGTCAAATTTTCTCATTATGTCTTATAAGACCTCTCACATTTCAAGACTTGGAGCAGTTTGTTGATCTTCTTGATGAATGTAGAAAGAAATTCAACAACATGATAGCTCTCCCTTTATCTATATATACAATTTTGTATTTTTACAATTAAACCGTTTAGACATGGCCTGGCCCAGAAGTTGAAATTTGGAAATCTCGTTAGACATGGTCTAATCCAAAAGCTGAAACTGACTATTAAATATGATGAGACAGGGATATACAATTTTTTTTTGCAAGAGATAGCTTAGAGAGCAAGAGCAGCATGCTTGTGTATACTACTGTGTGGTCTAGTCTAAGCTATTTGCCCGATTTTACTTGCAGTGTCGAGTTAGATGGGTTAAGTTATACCGGTGAACGAGCCAAGAACAAAAACAGGTTGAGAAGAATGTTGCCATGACTGCCTAGTCAAGTTTAAAACAATGTAAGTGCTTCTTAAAAATTTACTATTTTATATATAGTTTAAGGTGTATTTTTCTTATATCAAGTATTATAGTTTTGGGCTTGTGTTTTTATGTGAAGTTTGAGTTTTTATGTGAAGTTTGAGAAACATTTTTCTTCCTTGCTACTAAATAGTTTAGTATGTTTGATTTATATATGCTAATTTTATTGGTTTTTGTGTGATGGTAGTAGAACACCAACTTGGGTTTTTCTCACAGACACCAATAGAGGGAGAATGTAATGATGAGAAGGAGAAAATAATTGTTGCGAGAGCATTTTCACAACACAGGCCTAAGGAGATAGCATTGGCCCAACAGTTGAAACAACAACACTCAACATCCAGGAGAAAGATGCTCACCCAGAGAGAGAGAGTAGCAACCATTCTGTTGAACACCAACATTATGAACCCTGGGTTGGAGGAGCATCACAATGGGTTTCTTCTGATTTTTCCGCAGAAGGTTGTTCTAGCTTCAGTTCTAGTCACAATCATCTTTGTCAATAGCAGTTGCATCGTCCTGCTTTGCCATTGTCTAGATCTAGGATTTTGCTCCTAATTAGGTCTATTTTTCTGCATAGGAATAAATCGGGCTCTCTTCATGATTCACCTTCATCCTCCTCTCTCTCAAGGGAATTTATTGTAGCTAATAGATCTCCTGTTGGTGACTGTGTTGGGAGCACTATGCATGATCCATTTCCATTAGCATTGTCTAGGGAAGCAATTATAGCAAACATAACTGGTGCAAATACTACAGATTACATAAAAGAGAATCTTAGCAAGTGCCCACCCCATTTAAAGAACATGAGAGAGATGAAGAGGAATGGCTTAAAGGCGATCTCCCAAGGGATAACAATATTCCTACATTGGGCATTTCCAGTGTATCAGAGAGGGTTGCAACATTTGCTTCTAACAATTTATCACCCTGGTATAATTCAATGCAATCTCGAGGTTTGCATAGAAAAACAACAGCAGCAACAGTAGCAGAGGCAACAAAAATGGATGCCACAAACTATTCCTCAACTTGGGTCATCCTTTTTAGCACCTGGATACTATGGGTCTCCTTCATCAATGGTTGGACCTGTGACAATAAGGACATCAATACCAGTTTTCTTAGCCCCTCCCTGTCGAAGGCCTCATTCAGATTTCTTAAGCAATGACACCAATTTGGTGCCTTCTCCACTCCAAACTACACCGATAGTTCAAATTCAATTTGTTATCCCATTTTTCTCTAGTCCATCTGTGCAAAGGAATTTACCACAAAACTCGGACCTGAGTTCCTTAGATAATGAAGACTCCACACTTCAATTTCTCAATCAACTTAGGCTTTGAAATTTATCTAAAACAAGTTGATCTATTGATATTCTTCACATTTCATTCTGAAAAATTTCTTCTCTTCCAGGTTGCTATTGATATGAGAGGGTAGTATCTATTACAGGTTCTGACTCTGCTTTTCCCTACAGTGTTTTATGAGGTTACAGAGCTGAATGTTTATGCATTTTCTGGGCAACATATATCACAGACCAGAGCTAGAGGGCTATTCCAATGAGTTGATATTTTGTATATGCATCCAGTAGTGTTGTTTGTCTTCATCATCAGGTTTTTTTCACCTAAATTGTTCACTGTAAATTCAAGTTTTGAATGTGAAGATGTCCATTTGTCTATTGCATTGGATTTCTGAAGTTGTCATTGGAAGTTGTTCATTGGAAACCCGTGAGTGAAATGATCACTCATGAGGATGAAGAATTGGTGGCATATTAGTTTTAAGGAGTGTTTGGGCTCATATTATCATGTTATTAGGCCCTAGATATCAAGTAAATCATCATCAATTCCTCGTAAAATCCCTAATATGAATGATTCCCAAACATTTTTCAACTAAAGGGAAATCCTCCCCATCCTTTTTTGGACATCGACTCAGCTATTGGTTAGTTTCCCTCCACCTTAGGGATTATAAGTGTGAATACCAATGTTAATGAAGTTTGAAAGCCTATGGAACCATTACCTTATTACTATGAGATCAAAATACTAGATTTCATGCATTGGATGTTGGGAGAACAATATGAAGTCATTAGGTCTTTTCCTTGATACTATCGAGTCTAATATTGATCTCACATGGCACGCTTGGCAACACCTAATGTAAAGAAACAACGTGAACCAACGTTGCCACATGTTAGATGATGTGGCATGTTGACTTTCCATACTTATGTGGTACCAATGTGGTGTTAATAAGGCTAAATGATGTGGTAGGAAGTTACATGGACCCTAATGTGGAGTTCCTGATCCCATATATCGAGATGTTATGATGCCAGCCAATGCTAAGTCCTTTAGCGTTTCCTGGGGTCTTCATGATTTATGTCCTATTTATCGACCTATCGGTTCAACATATTAGGATGTCAGGTGTTGGCTATCGACTAAGTCCATATCAAAACTGTAGGGGTATGTCTCGAAGGCCTTGGGGCTGATAGATGGATGATAGTTGATGAGAGATGGGATTTTTCAATAAATGACCCATTGACGGCTTGGGAAAAGTTGTAAGAAATGATAATTACTACTAAAATTTTGGCCTGGGTGGGCCAAACGACCAATTTTCTTGAGCGAGCTAGGCTAGTGACATGGTTAACTGGGTTGGTGCCACACGGTAGTATTTTCAGGTAGGCATAACTTTGTATCCGTGGCTTGGACTGAGATGAAATTTATATTGTTGGGAAGATGTCAAAGAGAAAAAGTCGATGATTAACTCAAAAACTTTTTTTAAGATGGTTATTTGAGGAAGAATTTTTATAACCCCACTTCCTTAAACATGTCTAAAAAGTTAGGTTTAGATACAACACATCCTTAATTGAACATTTAAGGGATGGGTATGTTACGAATGGTATAAGATCTAAGTTTCATCACTTGGATTTAATGGGCTAACAAGGGAGGAAATGTGGGCCTTGTTAAATTTTTATTTGAATTAAATTTTATCTGGTTATCTAATCCATATTTCAGTGTGATGTGCAGTAGTAATAGAACATCAATTTTAGATGAGCATAAACTAGTGGAGGTGTTACCAAGGTGAGTAGATACATTTTTATTATTTTCCTAATCCATCAGTTGTGTGTTGTTTCAGCACATAAGAAGACTTCCAACAACAAAAGAGAAAGGAAAATGATTGGTAGCAAGATGTTACAGTGGCCTCAAGGAGAAACCTCACATTGTATATGCGAGGAATATGGAGGAATACAAAAACTCCTCTCAATCTAGAAAAAATGCTAAGAAATATGAGGGAAGACAATGAAAGGATCATTTAGGAACAAGCCAATTAGAAGTGAATGCTCTGTTGCTACAAAGTATTTCTGCAATACAAAAGAAACTATAGTAAGGACCAACAGTTGGCAATGCAAAGAGAAATCCCTCTCTAAAAGTACAAAGCCCCTACAAAGTCAATGTCAACATGGGAAGCAAACCCGACCCAACTTTCAAGACAAAAGAGTACTCATCATCAAGGCCATTGGAACTTGTTCATACATATCTTTGTCCACTAGCAAGAACACAAACATTAAAATGTTAAAGATACTTTATGTTGTTGATTAATGATCGCACAAGAATGACATGGGTCACTTTTCTTAAAAAAAAATATAAAGCAACAAGTTTAAGGCTTATAAATCTTTTGTTGAGAATGACACTCATCCAAAAGTCAAATGCTTATACATAGATATAAGATCAAACAAAGATATGCAACTATTTAAAATTATCTAAAAAGGACCATCTTTGCTACTCTATATTTATGTGTCTAGCTTCAAATTCTCATTGTTTACTTTCATTATCTTATGGACTGGTTGTGACGTAATGGATAAATTTTTTCACGTTTCTTTAGTTAAACCATTGTTTTTTTCTCTTATTTCACTTATTTGTCCACTCTTAGACCCAACTATGATGAATGAAAATAAAATCTATTAATTGAAATTAAGAATTATCATTTGAATGGGAAAAAGATGAGAACCACCTCTATAAATGTAGAGGGTATTCATATATCCAATGAGATTGATTCTCTTTAAGTACTAAAATCTATTAATTGAAATTAAGAATTATCATTTGAATGGGAAAAAGATGAGAACCACCTCTATAAATGTAGAGGGTATTCATATATCCAATGAGATTGATTCTCTTTAAGTACAATTTTTTTAGAAAATAACACTTGGAAAAGCATGTATATTTTTGTATACTAATTGATATATGAGTAACCTCTCTTTCTCTCAAGCTTTAATTTTTGAATGAAAAATATTATATTTTTTAACATCTATATATATTTTTTAATTTTTTAAAAAATGTTTAGATTTATTTATTTTATTGTAAAATGAATTTCAGATTTTACAAAAACTTAATATTTATGTTAAAAAAAATGAAAATTTAATATTTATGTATTTACATTTTAGAAAATTTAAATCTATTTTTTTATTATAGAAAATAAATAATTTTTTTAATTAATATCATTTAATATAATTAATTATTAAAAATAAATAAAAAAATAAAAAACTTGTCGTTAACACTAAACAAATAATTGAGAATTCTTTCCTATATGCTTGTCACATTTGCAATTTTACCATTGTAAGGTAAGAAAGCTATTTTCATATATTATTATAATTAAAAAAAATATGCAACAGTAAATGAATTTAAATTTTAAAATAAAAATGATATCCATCTATATTTTATAATGATACAAAAATTCCAAATACACATAATTTCAAATTTGTAAATCTATTAACAAATTAAGAGTGCTTAATTCACTCAATATACATATCAAATGTAGTATTAAACTTTGTTACATATTGATGGTTTGGGAAACCTATACACTACATAAAAGGGTTGTGGTTTCATAGTGGGAATTACCTAATCTCTAGCTCTCTTCCATATGATGATTATAATCACAATGCCACCAAATCCAATTCCCAACCCTATTGTGAGTGTTACTAATGACATATTTTCATCCACATGTTTCAACAATCCCATATCCTTATTGTTAAGACCACCAACACATTCCACATGGCATGGTGGCAAAGGAAGTCCACATAAACATTTGTTTCTTTCAAATGAAGTTTGGTTGAATGTACTTAATTGTGTTTCTCTTGGGATTTGCTCACATAACTTATTGGATGAAACATCAAAAACACCCAACCAAAAGAATTGAGAGAGCTCTTTAGGAATCCTTCCACTCAGATAGAGTTTGAACTTTTGATGAGATTAACCATGTTCTCCCCTTGCTTTTCTACTGATCTAAGTAACTTTCAATTAACCAGGAGACTTGGTGAGACTTGTTTCAATGGTTACCTTGAAACTTTAGAAAATTAACCCCTGTCTAACCTTTCCGAAGATCCAACTCAATCTATATTCCTGATGGACTTCTCTATTGCTTCTAAAACATTTTCTAGCCAAAGGCACACAAGCAGGTTTGGAAGCCTTGATCATAGTGGGATGGAAGATGGATAAAAGATGCTAGAAAAATATGAGGGAACCAAAGTTGAAAAAAGATCTTGTACTTCCATAAAGCCAAGGGCCTTCCTCAATAAATTTTAACATATTCGCAACAAATACAAATTTTAATGGAAAAAAAAATCTTTAAATGAGGTATTAAGTGAAAGAACTGTTTAACAAACCCAAATATTCTTTCTCTAGTCAGAAGAAAAAGGCTTCATGATTTAGCAAACAAACTTGCAAATAAAAAATTTCTCAATCATCAAGATAGTCTTCCAGAGCTTTCTCTCAAGACGTTTTGAATGAAGGAGAAGCCTGAGTTTCTTAACACATATTTTGAGCCTCTCTAAGGCAGTCAACGACTCTCCACCATTTACACCCTTAAATGGACCCCATCACAGTAGCATCAAGCTACACCTGTGATCCGGATTTAAACAGGAACGCAATAAAATACAGAAATAACCATAAATATAGAGATTCAACATAAACAATACTTCATTTCATTAATTTAAAATACTAAAATATGCTTACAAACAGAAATGGAAACAAACTAGCTCGGGTAATGGTAGCTTATCTCTGAGGAGAGATGTGGCGGCTACATGCCTCTGAACTATCTTACAATGAGGCTCGAAGGCCTATTTATTGTTTAGAAACAATGGAAAACCCTAACATCCCAAAACCTAACCCTGGGAGATGAAGCGGCAAACTATGGGCCATGTTTTGGGTAAATTGGTACATCAACTTCCCGGGGTCGTAACTTTTGCATACGAACTCCATTTGACACGCACAATACCTCGTTAGAAAGATCTATCTGAGGACTACAACTTTGGGATGAGAAACATCGATCCATTGACCCATGTTGCTCCTAGTTTTCCCAAAAAACTTCGTTTAGGGCCTCAAAACAGCTCTGGAAATTCAGGACCCGAAAAACTGCTAAAATAGTAAACTGTGCTACAATTAAGGAAACTGAAAAACTGAAAGAGACAATTGTGGGGGTCCAAGTGAGATAGCTGGGTGGCCACCATCATCCACCTGGATCATTCCTCCCCCCTTAGGAAGCAATGTTCCCCATTTCATTGAGTTCCTCCATGAGATGAGGAAACTTCTACTAAACTTGGTCCCTGGTGAGCTGTTCTACAACCTATGATGTATCTAGTAATGGTGAGAAGCATGGTCGAGGGCGATCCACATTGAACACTCGGTGCAAGCGAAGGAATGGGGGAATGTTATGCTCCAAAGCATTGTTTCCCACAACTTTGGTAATGGTGTAAGGACCATATCAGAGTGGTTTGAGATTCTGATGGGCTCTTGTAAGGCGTTCTTTCTGCAGATGCAACCAGAATTTGTTGCCCACTTGAAACTTGTATGATACCTGATGTTAATTATGGCGCTGCTTATACATTTTCTAGAATGGAGTGGTGATATATTAGCCCATTGGGTAGAGGTGCTCCGGAAGTTAGATCAGACGAATGCTTGACCTGACAGTGCAATGGTACCCCTGTGGGTGAGGAGAAGATGTCCTTGTCTTCTTTCATGACCGTATCCACCTGCTTCTACTGTGTGGAGGAACCCTTATCGGGGGCCATGGATGTGGCTACGATCTTCTCCTTACTTTGAGAGCGAACCAGACAGAAAATAAATTTCCTAGTCTGGGAGATGATCTTACTGCCTTTCTTAGCAGAGATCAAAGAAGTGGCGGTAGGTGGGGCTACCTCCGGTATCCTGTATAATGTATTACACAAAGAAATAATAACAGTGCCAGGCCTTGACTCATACACATCATGTCGCTTCCAAAAGTATGGTTTTCCTAATAATACATCACAAACATCAAGCGGTGCAACATCACACAATGCCTCATCTATGAAGGGCTTGATACTGTAGGGAAGACGACACTGCTAGCGGACTCGGAGATCTCGTCCTTAGTGAAGCCACCCGATGTTGTATGGTTTCGGGTGTGGTATGGTTGGTAGTCCCAGCCGCTTCACGACGTCTATTGAAATGAGGTTCTTTTGGCTGCCACTGTCGACAATGAATTGCAGCGGCGAACCCTTCACCCACATTTGTGAGTGGAAAAGATGCTCCCCCTCCTCTGGATCTTCAGGCTTATTCTTCTGGACCTTGGTGGTGGCAACAGTGGTGCTGGGCTCCACATCAATGATTTTCTTCCCTTTGTCATTCCCCTTATCGGGTTCTGACTCAGGGTCAGAACATGCATTTGATTCTAAATTCTTCAACTCGGCCACCAACGACTACTTGGTATGACACTCACTTGTGTTATGAGTGGGGCTCTTATGGAACTCACACCACTTTCCTGTGTCCTTATTTGACTTCGTGGTGTTTTTCTTGTTTTACAGCTTTGATGGGTTGTCTTGGGTCACCCCGCCTTGACTTTTTCCTTTGTTCTTCGGATTCGCAGATCCAAAGTCTCACTTCTTTTGTTTAAACTTCTACTCGATCTTGAAAACGTATTGGTATGCCATGCCGAGCAAGGAGATGTTGAGGAACTCCATCTCGTCCTAGATGTACCTGTGTAGGCAGCCACGGTATTTGAGTACCAAATGCAACTTAGAATCCTTGATACCCAACTTTGTGCGAAGGGTATGAAAAATTTGTGTGAACTCCGGCACATCTTGGTCCCTTCCCTGCTGCAGCATGGTCCACTTGATGTATTTTTCCTCATAGCCCTTAACAGGGTAGTACTACTCCTTGATGGCATCCCGGAATGCATTCCAAGTGGGTGCGGCTGAAAATAGTGAGCCCGTACTTTCATCCTTCTGCTCATAGTAGGTTTCCCAGCAGTCTTTGACTTGGGGGGCTACTTTGAGAAGTGCAAAAGTGATCTTTTCTTGGCTGGAAAAATCATGAACAGAAAAATAACCTTCTAGCAGATTTAACCATTTATCTATGGCATCTGCCTCTATCTGACCCTCGAATATGGGGATTTCAAAGTTAACTTGTACCTTAAAGGATGTGGTGTTTCCAGAGTAGCTATTGGAAGTAGATGCGTTGCCCATCGGTAGCCGCTGAAAGATCTAGGCAAAGTTTTCCATCATCGCGTTCCTTCGTCGCTCGAGGGCTTCTTCGAGCAAGATTTTGATAGGATCTCTTGCCACCTCATCTTTTTTTTCATCCGTGATGGGAGGCCGTCAGGATTTTCAAGGCTGGTCTTGCAAAGGTTTGACCAGTTCAAGCTCTAACTCCTTATATCCCGACCTCGTTGGGGACATGAAAAGAAAAATAGAGAAAGAGCAGACGCTCTGATACCACTGATCCGGATTTAAACAAGAACGCAATAAAGTATAGAAATAACCATAAATACAGAGATTCAACAGAAATTATACTTCATTTCATTAATGTAAAACACTTAAATATGCTTACAAACAGAAATGGAAATAAACTAGCTCGGGCGATGTTAGCTTATCTCTGAGGAGAGATGTGGTGGCTACATGCCTCTGAACTATCTTACAATGAGGCTCAAAGGCCTATTTATTGTTGAGAAACAATGGAGAACCCTAAACATCCAAAAACCTAACCCTAGGAGATGAAGCGCCAAATTATGGGCCCCGTTTTGGGTAAATTGGTACATCAACTTCCCGGGGTCGTAACTTTGGCATACGATCTCCGTTTGATGCGCACAATACCTCGTTAGAAAGATCTATCTGAGGAATACAACTTTGGGATGAGGAACATCGGTCCATGGAACCATGTTGCTCCTAGTTTTCCTAAAAAACATCGTTTAGGGCCTCAAAACGGCTCTGGAAGTTCAGGATCCAAAAAACTACTAAAAATAGTAAACTGTGCTACAATTAAGGAAATTGAAAAACTGAAAGAGACAGTTGTGGGTGTCCAAGTGGGATAGCTGAGTGGCCACCAACATCCACCTGGATCAACTTGTGAATTCCCCTCCACTATTTGTTGTTTATGGGAACCCTATAATGTTTCCTTTAAAGGATTACAAACACCTACCCATAACCTGCAAACTTACCAAATTGGTTGTGTCAAGATGCAACGAAAAGCACAAGTCATTGCCTTCAACAATTTGACAGTGACTTCTCTCCTGTACACCTTACATCTAGGGGAACATCCTATCCTCTTGCCAATGATATGTTGAGTGACCGTTAGTTTAGTAAACTTTATTAAATTCAGATATGTATACATCTTGAAAAATAAGATATAATGTAAGGGTTAATACAATCACTTTTCTTCTCAAGTTAGCATGGTTTGATGGCTTCTATTACATACTTGGCTTGATAGTTTGATGCCTTTGTGAAATATGGATATGGAATTACAAAAAACAATTGAGTTAAAAATTGGATTTGATGAATATCCATTTGTGTCTTGTTATGAGATGTCTTGTTGAATGGGTATGTCGGAAACTAACCTAACTCGAATGTTCATTTGAAAAAAACCAACCAAGTTGTGGCTAATATATTTTCCCTCGTGTCTAGAGATGAAACTCACCATGAAGTTTATGTTATCTTACTTTGTAGACATGGTTTATCATATCAAATTCGTCGCTGTTTGCTGCAAAAATGGATCCCCTTTCACAACTCCCTACGTCTATTAGCATTGCAATTTACTAGATTTGATATATTTCCATTTGAAACTTACACTGGATAAAATATTTATCTGGAATATATTTTTTTCCACTGTAATTCCATTTTATGTTGTAATCTATCTATTGACTTTCTCAACTCAATCTTTGACACATTGGGTTACAGGTATCTGAACAAGGGTTTATCAGATTTCAATCTTGCATTGGACCTCGATTTCCTAGCTAATGCGCGTAAATATATGTTCTTTAACCCTAATTTCATATTCTATGCCAGTTAATTATATGAGAAGATCGATTATTGGAGATATATTACCATATATAGGCACCTAAGAGAAATAACTGAGTATCAAGTGTATCCTATATTCAAGTACTTTGAGAATTGGTGCCAGGATGAGAATAGGCACGATGACTTTTTCTCAGCTTTATTAAAAGCATAACCACATTTTCTGAATGACAGGAAGGCCAAGATTTGGTCAAGGTTTTTTTTGTCTCTCGGTGAGCTAATCTTGAATTACATCTAATATATCCTAAATATCTAGGAAATATGATGTCTCTTATTTTCATTCAATATTTATTGGATGTTTTTCCATTTCTTATTCTATGTGAATGATTTCTTCTGGGTACACTTGATTTCCTTTTGCAGGTATATGTGACAATGTACCAGAATGATTTCCAAAGGACAACATTTTATGAAGGTATTGGACTGAGCACAAAGGAGTTCGATATGCATGTTATCACTGAGGTGGGTTAGAAGTTTCAAATAGATCACAATACTTAAAAGCCATTTTGTGTGTCTAACATTGAGTTGTAATGATTTTTTGTGTGGGATGGATTTTAGCAATGTATTTTTATGCTTGATGCAGACAAACTGAACTACAACAACTATTTTTCCTGTTGTCTTAAATGTTGAGAATCCAGAACTCAAAAAAAAACTTGACAGGGTGGTAGACATCAACCAACAAATAATAACAATTGGAGAAAGCCAAGCTCCTGGCTTTGTGAATAATCTCCAAAGAATTCCTATTATAGCTGCTTTGGTGTCAGAATTAATAACAACTTATTTGATGCCACCCATGGATTCTGGTTCTTTGGATTACACTGATTTTGAGCCACATGTTGTGTACTAGATGCATTTCATACATGCAGAGCTGCAGGGTTGCACTATATTGTCGAGAATGGAGCTATGTGACTCTATGCCTTTCTTTGTAGTAGAAGATTGTCTTTACATATGCACATGCTATATGCAATGTTGGAGTTCTGTAATCTAAAGTTCTCAACAATAGAATGTCCATATGTCTTGTTAGTAAACAAAATATTTTAGACTTAATAGGCATTTTTATGCCATGATTTGTGAAAACATTAATCTCTCATAGCTTGAGAGAAGTGGTAGAGAAAAGATTTATATCTCCTACCTTGACATAAGTGGTGGTTAAGATCAACACATACAATAACTTTGTGGTGGAATATTATCAAAACTGATAGAGGGATATGCAAGAGTGTATAGTAAGAACCTTGACAAACACACACACTGAAGCTTGCAAAATTATTTATAGGAAGAACAAATTATGTTTCTTTCTTCCAAATGCATAAGTTAGTATATTATAGTTTAATGAATATCTTTTTATATTAGCATATATGGTTTTATACTTTATCAAAAAATTCACCAAGATTTCACAATGTTTTATAACTTAATAAAAGAATCACTAAGACTTTACAAATTTTTATTATTCATTGAATGATTCGCTTATATATTACAAGTTTTTATAGTTCGGTGAAAGATTCGCCATGATTTTACAAGATAATATAATCTTGTGAGACATTCTCCAAAAAAATTAAATATACATATTATATTATTGATAAAATCGCCTTCCATTTTTCCAATGTATCATGGGGATTCACCCATTTACTATACATATAAATTTAGGGGGTTCTTAAAATTTTCCCTCCAAGCCTGATGACATCACCATTTTGATCCATTTGATGATGATGTTGGTATTGAGAGGGTTTTCTCTCATTATGAACCACCATTTTGATGATGTGACTTGACTATTGGGATGAGACAAACCCCTTGGGTTAATCCCTTGCATCGTTTCATTGAGAGACATGTATTTTGGGAGATGTTGTCACCCTTGGAGGATTTTAGACTCACATGTGGGTTAATTGAGGCTTGTTTTTATCTTATTCCATTATTTTGGCTATCTTTGGGGGTTGGTTTGATGACCCATCCACCTTGTAATATAGATTTAGTCATTTTTAGGGCTTTGTTGTGGCCACAACCACCACCCTATTAAAATTTTCCCTGGTAGCAATTTTGAATGGGTCCCCTAGAAGTCAATCTTGCATCTCTCCGAATGATCTGTTTTATCCTAGGGATTTTAACTCTCTGGGGAGTCAAATCTTCAATTAATAATGGTTAAGCCCCTTTAATAAACCTCTGCCGCATGATTCATCTATAACCCTTTCTAAGTCCTTCATTCATACCCTCCATCGGGACTTTTTCAACCCCCAAAACTTTCTATCGCATTTTCATTCCCATTATAACTCTTTATAATAGAAATACTTGAAAAAATGCCCAACTTACCCTTTTTTCGCTTAACCGCAATCAACATTAAAACACAACGCTTACCGTAATACACCGGACCCAACAGTTTTATTAACCAAAATGTATATATTTCAGGTCTGAAGCCCCATCGCATATCGCAATCAGCGGGATTCCCAAGCTATATATATATATATATATATATATATATATATATATATATATATATATATAAGGCGCACCTGGCTTCCGGACCCGATGGCATTATTAACCGCAGTGTATATATATCGGGTCCAGAGCCCCATCGCATATCGCAATCGGCAGGGTCTGGGGCCTTTATATAAGACACACCGCTACCACCCAGACCCGACGATGATTATAGACTAGGATGCATATTATTTCAAGTCCGGCCTTATGGCCAGACGCGGGTTTTCCTGTATATTCCTGTGTTTTTCGAAAAGTATTGAGGTTGGGGTTTTTCAAAGGGAAGTCTAACATTGCAGACCCGCCGGCGGTATTAACAGATATATATATATATATATATATATATATATATATATATACAGTTTGGTTCGAAGCCCTATCGCATATCGCAATCGGTGGGTTCCAGGGCTTATATATAAGGCACACCACTATATACCAGACCTGCCGATCACTATCAATTCAGGTGCATAATTTTTCAAGTCTGGCCCTATGGCTCGGCCACGAGGTTTTCCCGTGTTTTCCCATGTTTTTTGATAATATGCTGGGGTCGGGGTTTGTCAAAGGGAAGTCTTATGTGGCGGACCTAAAGGATTATGAACCACGACATATATGTGTTTCGGGTCCGGCCAATCGTAAGTCGCAATCGGCAGAGCTTTGAGCTCAACCACACGGCGCGGTGCAATGCAATAGTATTTCGCGGACCCGATAGGGTATGGTTTCCTACCTATAATATTTCAAGTTCAGATTTTGGATCTGGTTCGATGTTATGCAATGATTTTCAGTGTAAATCGGATTTTCGCTTACCGGACTTAATCAATGCATGGGTTAAAAACCAGGGGGAAATTCTTTCATGCCTGTTCCTTTTAATGTTATAAACGCTTCATCAAGGCAAGATTTGTGCTTTTTAAGCATTATTATCATATTTTCATAAGTATGACTGATGTTGGTTATCTTTGCAGGCAAGGACCGAGAGAAGGCAAGCGAGGTTGAAGAATGGATGCATAAGCTTCAAGTATGGCTCCAGATAAAAGATGCATGAGCAGATCCAATGACTTTATATATAAGGATATGTTTTATTTAAATATTTGGCTTTAGGCATTGGCGGTCATGTTTCCATGTGTTACTTGTGTGTTCTGAAGGTTATGCGGCCTCGGGCTGTATCATGAATAAACGACACGCATACCTCCCCCTTTCAATCGGCATCTATTCATTTCCCCAGGAAATGAAATGCTCCAGCAGATGTGGCCTTTACGTGTCAGCGGTTACACCGACTATTCTATGATTGTATATTATAATTTTTGAATTGAAAAGAGAAGGGAGGTGAAAAGTCAGAGAATACCGAGAGTCATTTCCTGCTGCATAAGTATTCCCTCCGGATAGGAGAGAAGGGATTTTTGTTTAGAAAGAACAACTTTGATTTATTATGAATAAAGAGGACTGTTTGGTTGAATGAGGAGCCTTTTGTTTCAGATTTAAGGTCCTTTGCTTTTATATGTTTTGAAACGGGGTGTTGTTGCTAGCATAAATACAAATGTGTTTTGTTTTTGTGCATATTGATAACAATACAACTTATGATTAGCCTTGGTTGTTTGAATGTAATTCTTCATCATAGTTAATTCATAGGCAGTCCCTGATTTGAAACTGTGTTAGACATCAGTTGCAAGCTTTATTTGTATAAAAAGGAATGTGTATTCCTGTATGAATGATTGGATTGCAATTTAGATTTGATGCAGCCTTGTTCTTATGTGAACCATTAATTGATTCGTTTGGACTTGGAATTTACCTATGATGTTTAACCTCTCTTTTGTTATGCTCCTGCAGGATAGATTAGGATAGTTAGGACTAGATTAGAGTAGTTAACAGTAGTGTAGATAGGATTTGATGCATATAGGTTAGCTATTTTCTTTGTTGATTTAATTGAAGTCTTCCTCCAGGAAGCAATCCCTCAACACCTATAACAGTTCACGGGGTCCTTTAAAACTCGTTGGAACTAGCCACTCCAAACGAAAGCAGATATAATTGGGGTCTATGATCAGGTTATTTCCCCTTATTGGTATAGTAAAAATTCGCTATGTTAACAAATTGGCGCTAGAAGGAGGGCTTGAACTGCCGTCCACAACTTTTTATGATTTCATCTATAAATGTCATGGATTTGAAAAGATTAATGCATGGATTGTAAAGGTTGAAAAGATACTTCCTCCCATTTGGAAAAGCCTCATTTTGAAGAAGAGACACTGTGGGAGTATCCTGTCACTCAGGAACAACCAGTCAGAATACTTACTCGGGGTTACGCTCGTTCCCTCTCTCAGCTCCCCATCTCTCACTCTTTACCTCCAACAACTAAAAGAAAGCCAAGCATCTGATCTATAAATGAAGAGACATTTGCAGCCCTGTCTCTTGAAGATATTGTGCTAGAGTCCTTGCAAAGTATAGACACTCCCTAGGAAGAAATTCCTGAAGATCCACTCTCTGAAGGTAATCCCTGGCCCGATTTGGGAAATCCTAATAAAGAAAGCCTCGAAGAATCCTTCAACCAGAACAGCCCTATCCACAATATGGCTAACGTTCCTCTTCCAGGTGGGAACCAGCTTCAACTACGTGGGAACCAACTCCCAACTCCTCCGGGAGCACTCCTTCCCTGGCTCGCTTAGGATGTCGTAGCGGTACCTAGGTAGCAACATCCCTTACCCAAGAATGCAGAAAGAGTACTACCTAAATTTGACCCTAAGAAGGGAGACACCGCTGATAACCATATTCACTCTTTCTTCTTGGTTGTGCGCATGTTGGGGGTAGCCGATGAAAATATAGTATGTCACCTATTCCCTTTTACTCTGATTGGTGCATCCTCCACATGGTACTTTAGCTTGAGAACAGGATCGATCACCTCGTGGGCTGCCTTTCAACAAGCCTTTTTAGACAAGTATGGCGATGACAAAACCCCTGCGACCTTAGTTCTAGAACTATCCCGTTTGAAAATGGAAACCAAAGAAAAGGTCAAGGATTTTAACATTCAGTTCAACACCTTGTTCAACAGAATCCCAGCTAACGCTAGGTGAGGAGGTGCTCATGGAATTCTACATCACTGCTCTCCCTGTCCCTACTGTGATGTGGGTCAAGAGAAGCAATGCACAAACCTTACAAGGTGCTATCGATGAAACGATAAAAGTCGAGAATGAAATGATCAATCTCACAACACTTCATCATACAACCGAAGGGAAGAAAGCCTCTCAGTCATCCAAGAAGAATAATGGGAGTGATAACAAAGTGGCTGAGGGCAAAGAAAGGGACACCACAAATGTGGAAGGTTTGCATCGGATCATTAAGAAACTGACAAACACAGTCATCGATATGAAAAGGAATTCTGGAGAGAGTACTAGTGGGAATGGAGGAGAGTATTACAATAGAAAACCCTTCAAACCTTTCTATCATAAGAAGACAGAAGGTGGTCAAGGTCAACTTGCGTTACCTGCTCCACCCAATGAAGGGAATTTAAATATGGAAGAGTTGGCTCTTATCGGATCGCTCCTTAACAAAGAAGAACCTATAGTGGAGCTGGAGCCAGAACAAGAAAATGAGGAAGAATATCAAGTAGAAGAGCCCTTGGATGAAGAATATCAAATCAATGTACTGTGGGATTTCTATACAAATGAGAATGATGATGATGATGAAGGAGATAGCATGGCAGAAATCCACACACGAAGTAAGGGGCCACTTGCAGGTGTGATGAAGCCTGTAGACCAGACAAAGAAAGATGTTCACCCTTTGAAGGCACCCGCTCCCAAAGTTCCTGTTGAGAAGGGTAGACCTAGTGGTCAGTCCAAGAATACCCCAGTGGAAAACCGTCCAGAGAAAGATAATACACCTCCCACCACAACGAAGGTGACTAAAAATGGTAAACTCCCACCTAAGAATAGAAAAATTGGTATGTTTACTCTGCCCTATCCTGTTTATAACATTGATTACAATATTTTGGATGATCTTAAGAAATCTAGGGCTAATATCACATACTTTGATTTGCTAAAATTAACGCAACAAAGATATCTGCTCCTGAAAGCTATGCATGAGAAGAACTGCAAAATTCCCACCATCCCAAGCAGCCAAACCAAAAATTTAGTGTCCAGACCTATCAACACCTCCATTACAGCCCAAATACCATCAGCTATGGAAGCCACTCTGTCTAAAATAAATCGAAAACCCCAAGATGTCAGTGCAGCCATGATAGGGAGAAAATCAAAATCCATGACTCCACCTTTCCTTATCACATTTGAAATCCTCAACATGAACATACACAATTGCTTGGTAGATTCCAGTGCCTCGTCCACTGTGATGCCTTATGCTGTTGCTAAAAGACTGCATGTGATACCCGAGAAAACTGGGACTCGAATTATGCAATTAGACAGGACAAATGTGAAAGTAATTGGGGAATTAAAAGATGTGTTGATTCGGATGGCTACTAAACCACAATATACACAAGTCATTGATATAGTGGTAGTCAATATACCCGAGGCTTATGGAATGTTGCTTAGTAGGGACTGGTCAGCAAAACTGAATGGATATTTCTCAATTGATTGGTCCCATCTCTTACTGCCTCAAAAGGGGAAGGGTGATATGCTGAGAGTTGATCGAGAAAGATACATGAAGTACATGGTGACGGAGCTAAATAGCCTCAATGAACCTGTAATGTTTACCAACTCTATCCTTGGGAATTATAGTTTCAATGTTTGTGCCACGGAAACCTGTTTTGGGAATTCCATGCGGAAACAATTGAAGAAACTGCAATAAACACATGATTGGAAGCTCTTCCCCGTAGTTTGACTGATGAGCTACCCTGTAATATGGTAGATGATAGGGCCAATTTCGTAGAAGGCAGTTCATTTGATATAACGTTAGATTCTATGTTTTGGACACTCTATTTTGATGGCTCTAACTGCCTAGAAGGTGCAGGTAATGGGAGCATTCTCATTAACCCTCTAAGGGACCAACATTTAATGGCCAGCTAGTGGGAGTTTGTGTGCACCAACAACATGGCAGAATATGAAGGCTTGCTGCAAGGCTTGAAGAAAGCCATTGATATGAAGGTAAAAAACCTTAGAGTTTTTGGCAACTCACAGATAATTGTGGATTAGGTAAGGAAAAGGATACACTACAACTTGCCACGCCTGGTAAGGTACTAGCATGAGATATGGAGCTTAATTGATAGATTTGATTCTTTTAATATCACATACATACCTAGATGGCAAAACCAAGATGCCAATCTGATAACTAGTATGGCTACAAAATTTTTGCATGATCTTAAATTAATCAAGAATCAATATTATGTTGAATTGATTTTCAGACCATCCGTACCTGATAACATCTCAAATTGGCAAGCATTCAAAGGTGACGAGCAGATCCTTGAGCTCCTGCATTGCGAGAAGACATTCAAAAATGCACTCACTAATGAAAAATAGCATGACAGGATTATGAATGAGAGGAAAGACGAGGTAATATTTTTCATGGAGAAATTTATTGTCAACAGGTTTGGCATCCCTGACACTCTCATGTTTGATAACGCTTCTTATTTTTCATCACTAAAGTCGACCAAATTTGCTATTGATAAATCAATTCGCATAAGACATGCATCAAGCTATTACCCCCAGGGAAATGGAGAGCTAGTCCTGAAATGGGACAAGTTGAATGATCCATAAGGTAAGCACATGAAATTCCAACACTTATGGCCGGGCCCATTCCAAGTTGTCGAAAAAATTGGTCAGGGAACTTAAAGATTGAAAACTTTACAGGGAGAAACTGAAAAACTCCCCGTTAATGGCCAACATCCCAAGAGATACTTCCAGTAGACACCACATGGTGGTTACCTCTTGAGTAGGTTAGAATTCATTTTATTTTTTCCGGTAGTTTAGTTACATTCCCGTCTTTTCCTTTCTTGTTTTTCTGCAAAGTTTATTTTCCCTTCTATTTTGAATTGCAATCTTTTTCAGCCAATTGATTTCGGTCCTCCAATCTTTTTTTTACCTTTTTCAGATTGCCCCCATTTGCCACCTTCATCTTTTTCCTCCTTCATTAACATGTTGATGAGTCCGTTGATCCTAAAGCCATCATTACCTTGCAAATCAAACAAATCTTCAATGAGCCCATGAGAACTTGAAAGTCAGCTATGGAGTTCAAATCGAAGCCATTCATTAGCATCTGTTTGGAGCTAGGTAAGATCTGTTGATAACCTAGATACCTAGAGCATGTAGGGGCATCTTTATAAAATAAAAAATGTGTAACTACAGCTGGACTGGCATGGAGGAACGATGCATTTTAAAATCCCACTTAGACCTAGCCTATACTTGCTTGTAAGGTTTACAGTCATTCTCCATTGGTCCCATCCACCACACTAAATTGTCCAATACCTGTTATCTACAAGTAAACCTCCTTTCATGGGCTAAGCTCACTATCATATACCCTATGGCAAATCCAATTGTGCTCTAGTCCTTGTGCCTGAAACTGGAAGGACTTATTTAAAAGAAAATGAAATGTCAAGTCCTTGTGCCAATCTGGAAGGACAGGTTGTTTGGGAAGCCTATTAGAGTAGGGACGGTTGCTGGGCTCAGAGTACTGGTTGATACAACAAGCCCAACCTTGCTTAAGTGGTTTAAAAATATGGCATGATCCATGACTACGCCCCATTCAATCATATGAAAATATAGCACTGAAATTATTATATAAAGTGCAGATAAACATATCTACATCAAGTTTGATGAGCAATAAAGAGCTGAGGTACACACCTAAACAGGTATTGACAGACTAGTGATGGCCCTGAAAGGATTTTGAAAGTAGAAACAGGTAAAAGAGGGTCAATAAATCCCATAATACTACCATTGGAGAATACCTGTCAAAACCCTATCAGTAAGTAGAAGCTATTTGTCTCCATCCCACCTGAAGCAACTAATGTTGAAGTGGAACCCATGCCTGTCCATCTATACAGTTTGCATTTCAAGCTTATCTGAACACCCTGATGTTCTATTGCTCTAAGGTCTATTTAGAAACAGAGATAACTAGTTCACCCAGCGGTTCGCCATTTGTTGTGGCCACAACCACCACCCTATTAAAATTTGCCCTGGTAGCAATTTTGAATGGGTCCCCTAGAAGTTGATCTTGCATCTCTCCGAATGATCTATTTTATCCCAGGGATTTTAACTCTCTGGGGAGTCAAATCTTCAATTCATAATGGTTAAGCCCCTTTAATAAACCTCTGCCGCATGATTCATCTATAACCCTTTCTAAGTCCTTCATTCATACCCTTCATCGGGACTTTTTCAACCCCCAAAACCTTCTATCGCATCTTCATTCCCATTATAACTCTTTATAATAGAAATACTCGAAAAAATGCCCAACTTACCCTTTTTTCACTTAACCGCAATCAACATTAAAACACAACGCTTATCGTAATACACCGGACCCGACGGTTTTATTAACCAAAATGTATATATTTCAGGTCTGGAGCCCCATCGCATATCGCAATCGACGGGATTCCCAGGCTATATATATATATAAGGCGCACCTGGCTTCCGAACCCGATGGCATTATTAACCGCAGTATATATATATCGAGTCTGGAGCCCCATCGCATATCACAATCGGTAGGGTCCGGGGCCTTTATATAAGACACACCGCTACCACCCGGACCCGACAATGATTATAGACCAGGATGCATATTATTTCAAGTCCAGCCTTATGGCGGATGTGGGTTTTCCCGTATATTCCTGTGTTTTTCGAAAAGTATTGAGGTTAGGGTTTTTCAAAGGGAAGTCTAAGGTCCGCCGGCGGTATTAACATACATACATACATACATATATATATATATATATATATATATATATATATATATATATATATATATATATATATATACGTCGAGTCTGGAGCCCTATCGCGTATCACAATCGACAGGTTCCAGGGCTTATATATAAGGCACACCACTATATACCGGACCCGCTAATCACTATCAATTCGGGTGCATAATTTTTCAAGTCCGGCCCTATGGCTTGACCACGGGGTTTTCCTGTGTTTTCCCATGTTTTTTGATAATACGTTGGGGTCGAGGTTTGTCAAAGGGAAGTCTTATGCGATAGACCCGAAGGATTATGAACCATGACATATATGTGTTTTGGGTCCAGCCAATTGCAAGTCGCAATCGGCAGAGCTTTGAGCTCAACCACATGGCGCGATGCAATGCGATAGTATTTCGCGAACCCGATAGGGTATGGGTTCCCGCCTATAATATTTCAAGTCCGGATTTTGGATCTGGTTCAGTGTTATGCAATGATTTTCAGTGTAAATCAGATTTTTGCTTGCGGGACTTAATCAATGCATGGGTTAAAAACTAGGGGGTGATTCTTTCATGCTTGTTCCTTTTGATGTTATAAACGCTTCATGAAGGCAAGATTTGTGTTTTTTAAGCATTTTTATCATATTTGCATAAGTATGACTGATGTTGGTTATCTCTGCAGGTGAGGACCGAGAGAAGGCAAGCAAGGTCGAAGAATGGATGCATAAGCTTCAAGTATGGCTCCAGATAAAAGATGCATGAGCGGATCCGATGAGTTTATATATACGGATATGTTTTATTTAAAGATTTGGCTTTAGGCGTTGGTGGTCATGTTTCCATGTGTTACCTGTGTGTTCTGAAGGTTATGAGGCCTTGGGCTGTATCATGAAGAAATGACATGCATACCTCCCCCTTTCAATCGACATCCATTCATTTCCCCAGGAAATGAAACGCTCCAGCAGATGTGGCCTTTACATGTCAGCGGTTACATCGACTCTTCTACGATTGTATATTCTAATTTGTGAATTGAAAAGAGAAGGGAGGTGAAAAGTCAGAGAAGACCGAGAGTCATTTCCAGCTGCATAAGTATTCCCTCCGAATAGGAGAGAAGGGTTTTTTGTTTAGAAAGAACAACTTTGATTTATTATGAATAAAGAGGATTGTTTGGTTGAATGAGGAGCCTTTTGTTTCAGATTTAAGGTCCTTTGCTTTTATATGTTTTGAAACGGGGTGTTGTTGCTAGCATAAATACAAATGTGTTTTGTTTTTGTGCATATTGATAACAATACAGCTTATGATTAGCCTTGGTTGTTTGAATGTAATTCTTCATCATAGTTAATTCATAGGCAGTCCCTGATTTGAAACTGTGTTAGACATCAATTGCAAGCTTTATTTGTATAAAAAGGAATGTGTATTCCTATATGAATGATTGGATTGCAATTTAGATTTGATGCAACCTTGTTCTTATGTGAACCATTCATTGATTCGTTTGGACTTGAAATTTACCTATGATGTTTAACCTCTCTTTTGTTATGCTCCTGCAGGATAGATTAGGATAGTTAGGACTAGATTAGAGTAGTTAACAGTAATGTCGATAGGATTTGATGCATATAGGTTAGCTGTTTCTTTTGTTGATCTAATTGAAGTCTTCCTCCAGGAACCAATCCCTCAACACCTATAAAAATTCACGAGGTCCTTTAAAACCCGTTGGAACTAGCCACTCCAAACGAAAGCAGATCTAATTGGGGTCTATGATCGGGTTAGTTCCCCTTGTTGGTATAGCGAAAATTCGCCATGTCAACAGGCTTTTAGCCTGATTTGAAGAAGTATCAACTTGGTTACATTCATATAGATAGGGAAGTTATTTTTCTCATTAGATCATTGTCACATTTGGATTATAACTTCTATTCATTAGTGATCTTCTCTCTTATGCACAATGGAGGACTAGTTGTGCGACTTTCTTGGGTGGATTTTGTAGTATACCTAAGGGGGGTAATATGGGGTACATAGGGAGGTACCCAAGGGAATAATGTAATGTAATAATAATAAATGGGCCATAATTAATAAATAAAGTGGTTAACCCACATTATGTAAGGGACCACAAGTAGTTAGGGAATAAAGTGATAAGCCCATTGTATTGATGTATGGTATTGATAGAACCATGGTAATTACCCATGGTATTGTATGTATGAAGCCTATATAGAGGCTAGAGACTCTCAATTGAGATATGCCAAGTATTGGTTTGGTATTGACAAGAATATGGCTTGTGGAGTGATCTCCTTCCTTAAGGAATAGTTGTATGGTGTTACCCTACCTCAAGGGTTTTTCCATTAATAAAATATTTCAGTTCTATCATCTCATGTGTGATTTCTTGGGCATATTTTCCATTGTTATATATTTTTAGGTAAGATCTATTACAAGTGGTTTCAGAGCTATGATACCACTTGTAATATATTTGCAAAAATATTAAAATTACTACCAAATAAATTCCAAGAGAAATCCAAGAATATAAAATAGAAATTCTTCTTTATTAATATCAACACCCTTGAGGTAGTGTAACACTATAAAACTACTCCTTAAGGAAGGAGATCAATCCACAAGCCATATACTTGTCAATACCAAACCAATACTTGACATATCTCAATTGAGAGTCTCTAGCCTCTATATAGGCTTCAAACATACAATACAATGGGTAATTACCATGGGTTTCTCAATACCATACATCAATACAATCGGTTTCACTTTATTCCCTGACTACTTGTGGTCCCTTACATAATGTGGGTAACAACTTTATTTATTAATTTTGGCCCATTTAGTATTATTACATTTCATTATTCCCTTGAGTACCTCCCTCTGTACTTCATATTATCCCCCCTAGGTATACTACAATATACCTCATGTGAGTATGTTGATACTGTTGAACTAAAAATGTATGGAAGCACTAGATCAAAAATCAATTTTGTTGGTACTCATTAAGCTACCAACAACAACCCCCCCCCCCCCCCGAGACCATCTCAGTCTCATTTATACCTCTACAGTCAAGTAGATCTATCATTTAAGAATGGATTGCAGTAGGGGTTGATTCCTACTCAGAATCTGATGAGGAAGAGTCCTCCCTTGGTCTCTTATTTATGCTTACTCTTCCCTTCAACACATACACATTATCTATTGTCTTGAATCCTTTGGAAACCAATATCTTGGATCCTTCTTTCCGGATGAAACAATCGTTGGAGTTGAAAACAACTACCTTGTCTCCATCAAACATTTGGCTCACACTAAATATATTATTCTTCGGCCCTTCAATAAGCCATATATCATATGCATTGGTCCTCTTTTCACCAATATTGGCTTTACCGCTTCCCAACACTCTTGTTGGTTCATTACCTTCAAACACAACATGGCCACTCTTGGTTTTCTTCAGGAAATGAAATCTACTCATATCTCCTTACATTTGTGAACATCCACTATCAATGTACCAGTTATCATCCTCATCATGCGAGAAAAGAGAAATACCACACCTACCTAGTTTCACCTCATTTTTCTTCCACATGATTCTTGTCTAGTTCCTTGGTTGAGCACTCTCCTCCGTCTGCTGCTTCTGACTAGCTGGCTTGAATGATGTAGGCAACTTACAATCTTTGTCCATGTGACCAAAATTGTGACACACATAGTACTCTATATGACCGAGATATGAAGCCAAAGGATCTGATCTTTTTCCGCTCATATCAGATATCCATCTCCTCATGCTAGATCTACAATTAATGGCCTTGTGGCCAAACAAGTTATAAGAAAAACAATAACCATTAAATGAACATGTAAACCAAAAGGCGGGTCCTCTTCTTGGTTGTCCAATCTGCTACATATATTTCTACATTCTGCTCTTACATGCACCTGCCACATGTCCAAAATTTTGATAATTGAAGCACTCAACCTCATCCATCAAGGGGGCAAAGGAGTTTTGACTCCTCTGAAATCTTCCACTCTCTACTTTAGGAATGAATGATCTTCTAAATGTGAATGCTTCTCTTGTTCCCTACTTGCATGTTGCTGGTGGATCTGATGCCTCTTTCCTCTATTACTGTCATCATTGATCACATCCTTCATTGTAGGCTTCTTTGGTTTTTCTTTGTTGTTCTTTCCTACATGCAAATTGGTAACTCCCTTTTGAAAACCAAGACCAAAATTTTCCAATGGTGATCTTTGGTTTTCAAGAAAAGTATCGAAGGCTACGATGCTCTTTACTTCCTTGATTTGTTGGTCTTTTTCTTCAAGCCGCTCTCTCAATTTGACAATTACAACTTCAAGCACTTCAACATAGTCCTTTTTCTCTTTTTGCTTACAACACATGACTTCTTTATTTCTTTTCGATTGTGCCAATTGGGTCCTCAAAGTAGTGATCTCCTCAAATTTATTCTCTTTCTCATCACAAATATGCAATATCTTATCATGCTCCCTACATGCATTTGTTAGTCTACCAACTTCTCTAGAAAGTTCTTCAATAACATCCATGGTAGATTCATATTCAGCCTTAAGGAGCATAAAATTATGACCATCATCTTTCTCGCTAATCAGATCTAAATTATTATCATCACAACTATCTAAAACATAACTCAAAAGTAAATAATTACAACTTATACCTTCATATTTGTTATCATGTTGCACAACTAGTTCAACTAGAGATTCCTTCTTCTTGGATATCATCTTCTTCTTCATTTTTTGCTACTCCTCTCTACTTCTTCATCATTGTTGTTGTTGCTGGCTCCATATAACATATGTAATCTATCCCAAATATCTTTAGCATATTTTAGATCTACTATTTTATCAATATCTACAGTATGGAGATTCTCACAAATAATGCCCCTTGCTTGAGCATCATTTTGCGTCACACTTGTTGGAACCAAATTGTCTCTACATCCTTCACAAACACATCACTAAATGTCAACACGACAAGATTCTAATTGGGATTTGAATTTTATTTTCCAAATCTAGAACTTTGTAGTAGTTAGAATAAATACTCCTTGACGATTCATCCTGAAAATAAAATGTCAATATTATCCAACCTTCTTCCTAGATTTGCTCTTCAACAATTAAGCTGCTACCAAGAGCCCCACTTATTATCAATTATTCTCTTTTCTTTTCAAATCCTAAATCAACCATTCATTAGCTACTTAGCATGTGAGAGGATCTATCCATAAACATGTATCATAAATAGATATAACATGTGCATGTAAAACACATAGCAAACCATCAAAAACACACACAACATCATATACATGAGACACAAGGATATCTGGTGGAAACCCTTTCGGGAGAAAAACCACCCTTGTTTTTGTTGCACTACTCTAAATCTTCTATTATGTGTCAAGAAAATGAAGTCATTTACATAGATCGATGGCAACCACCAGCTAGGAGACTTGACCTCAAACATAGTTAGTTAGCCACCATTAGCTAGGATACACGATCCCAAAATACAGTTACTTGGAAACCACCAACTATTATCCAACTATCATTGGGCAGAAGTGACCACTTCCACTACACTGTTGCTAGCACCCACTAGCACAGAATCACTACTCCAAGTTAGTAAGCACCCACTTGCCAGAGGCCACTCCTCCACAACTCTATGCAGACCTCAATTTCATTCATTTTCAAACTAGAACCCCAAGATTCTATGCTCAACAAGATTCAACTCTACTATCAATCCCCAGCAGCAAGATACTATTAACAACATAAAAAACAATCAACTCATCAACATAAACAACCAACAACAATACACTCAACCATCAACTCTTATCAACCAAGCCACTCATGGCCGTGCACACATTACCATCAATACAAACTGCAAAACACATCAAACCCTTAATATACCATCAACATAAAAATGATATAACATTTAACAATATGCACCAACAACCCTGCAAAACAAATGTCAAATAATGAAATAGGTGTACCACTCAATCCATGCTTTATCTCTTCTTTTCCATTAAATTCTTCTCCATATCCTCCATATGTACTGAAAAGTAATCTCTGTTACAACACCATCAACTCTATTCTGCAAACTAATATTCTACTTCAATACTTTACTAGAGGCCTTCAATCTGCTCAATCCACTACCATTTGCACTCATGCACTAAGCTATCTTTTCTCACCAATATGTCTGGAGCATTCTTCCTCTTTGCATACCTCTTGCTCTCTTGATCACTCAAAACCAACCATTTCTCATACCCTAAATGAGATATTTATAATGTATTGGGTGAATTCCTCTTTTGGACTGAGTTTATAGGTGCACACCTTTGACGAAATCCATCCATAACCATCACTATTTGTGTGCTAAAGGTATTCACACCCAATGGAGGACTTATTCAACCAATTTCACACTTAGCCAATTAATTTCGAAGATTCTGGCAATTACCATTTCAAATTTCTCTTCATGTGTGCGAGGAATGTGGAGAAAAACTTGTGTAGTCCCACATCCATAGGGATAGAACTAGAAATTCTTGTTTATATCCAAACTATTTACACTACATCTCAACAACTGAAAGGCTACAACCACACTGAGGACACTCTCTCCTAGTAGTTGTGGTAGAGCATAAGGAAAAACATCAGACCTTCTACCCATAACCTGTTCCAACTTCTTGCACACTTTCTTCAACACCTGTACAACCTTCAAACCATCAGTGACATGCCCTGCAACTAATAACACAAGCCAAAGACCATCCACACACTCATCTTCCATAGATCATCCCAACAAACATAAATTGACAGTCTCCAACCACTGTCAACTAGTTGTAGTTTCTCTAAACCTTGTGTAAACAACTTCAAGACATGTTCACACAACTCTAGCACATCTATACTCAACCTTGAGTTCCCACACTAACTAGGCATATCCATCACCAGGTTATAACGAGGTTGACATCAATGCATCATCTAGACCATTGTAAGTTTGACATCAATGCCAAGACAAACCACTTACAACCATGAAAACCATAATTCCAACAATAATCTTACATGAAACTTATAAATGACATATATGGAGTTGCCTTGTATTATCTTAGAGCCATGATGAACTCAAGTCATTGATCCACATTTAGCATGGAAAGGGCAGACATACAAGTTAATCGGATGGAGTCATATTCTTTGGTGGCCACGGTTCCATGACTTTCATGTTCATTAGCTCATGTATTGGATGAGGTTATCCCTTGTATAATTGTTCACACCTTTTATTAATGAATGCCACTTATTTTGGTTAGGTACCATCCCCTTAGCAAATGGATGAGTTGTTTTATTGTATGGATGAATCATTCTACTTTCCTAGTTGGTTAAACTTAAACATCTATTACATTTATGGGGTCACTCTTTCAATGCATTAAAACTTGATGTCTTGATAATATGATGTCATGGTGAATATTTATAGCATATTATATAAGCAAGATAACATGCTTTTTTTATTTTTTATTTTTTTTATGGGATGAGCTTATAGTATTTCAACATATATATATATTTTACAAGAGATGGCTAGTTTGTATTATATCAGTTGGAGTCTGAAACATAACCTTTACAGACCAAGATAGTTCTTTTTAAACATTAGACTAGAATTGTTCACTAAACATTCAGTTTCTACTTGGTCTTTTCCATGCAAGGATTCTTACAACATTTATTTTATATGTTCTCCAAAAGACTCCATTGTATTTAGAAAAATTACAAAACATTCAAACTTTGGGGAATAGTCTAATTGTGAGCATCCATTTCCACCTATTTGAGATCCGCTTGCACGCCTTCCACTACTTCCTTTCGATGCGGTGGTGGTTCAACCAGAGGCTGGTCCTGAGTGTCACCTACTTGGAACTATACATGTTCCTTTAGAGGAGGAGGGTCAAAAAGTCCAAATACCTCCTTTAAAACACCAACCATCATCATCTCCACTGTTACTTCAATTACATCCACCTTGAGGCTCAAATTCTCCATCTTCTTCTCCAAATTCTCTATCATTAGCTAGAGATGCTCCATTTCCTCTCGCAGGTCGTCCAATTGATGAGAGAGAAAGGCAAAGTGTGAGTGAGCTTCAAATGTGACTTGGATGTATTTTCTTCCATTGTGACCAACAAATGGTCCTTGTTGTCATTTCCTCGGCCTTCTTGACTTAGGGAAGCTATAACACCAGACACATAAGCTCTAATAGAAATCATGGAAAGATTCAACAATGTCATGCCACATTTATAAAATGGAGTGGCTTCTCTTGTCATGCCAACAACCATCACTTTGTATTGAATGCTCTTATCCCAATTATACATCTTCGTATCACAATTTACCTACTCTAAATCCTTCACCTGGTTTCTAATCACAAGCACATTAGATTGAATAAACGTTAGTGGGGTACTTGCATGCAGGCCCTTTAATCTCGAATTAAATTCACTTAAAACATTCTTCCACATGTTTAATCACATTAGATCCACATTCTCACTCCCCCATCTGTAGAGCCATTCTCAATAATCCTATCTTCTCATGGTGCAATCCTCTAATCTAATCATAAGACTGGGATTAGATCCCATATTAATTAATATGATAGTCTGCGAATTCCACTTATTCATATTTCTGAGGGGTCTTATACTCTCATTTTTAAATAATTCATCCTTCATGGAATGTGTATTATGAGAAGACTGCTATGATCCTGAAGGAGGCTTCCTTCTTCTAAGTTTTCTCCTTTATTGGCCTTTTCATCAACTATTAAGTTGTTTTCCCTTTTGATATGATTAAAAACTACACAATCAAACTTTTGTGTTTGCGCCCATATTCACATGATTAATGGAAACTTATCTTTTCTAGGGGTGTTTTTGATCTTGCAGGACTTTTGAATTACAATCATTGAATCACCAAACACTATAAGTTGTTGGATTCCTTTTTGTGGAGGCAATCCTCAAACCTTGCCATAAAGCTAAGGCTTAATATTGATTTTTTTTTTTGCCAAACCTAGGCCCTATGCAAATTTCTTCACCATTTCTTCCTCAAGGCTATATATGACCCCTCCCACTCTTTCCTCCCCTAGTAGTTCAACAAATACTACTATTTATGAGAGGAGTCTTCAGCGAAAATCACATCATATTTCATTTGTCGATGCGTTTTGAACCAACGAGTGTGGTTCATCATCACGACGAGTTGAAGAACCAAATCATAGTTGCATGTTAAATAGAGAGAGAAGGTCCTCAAGCAGTTAAATCTGACTGGGAAACGACTATATTTGACTGGACAATGGCTACTACGAAAGGCTAGGTTTGACTAGGAACCAAGACCAAGAAATAGGGAGAGGAAAAAATAATTGTTTAATTAATTTTTATTTATTTTTAGTTATAATTATTACCAAATGCTAGAGTATGAATTAATAATCTATTAATAGGCCTATTAATAGATTATTAATTCATACTCTAGAATTTGGTAATAATTATCTATTACTAGATTATTAATTCATACTCTAGCATTTGGTAATAATTATAACTAAACAAAAATAAAAATTAATTAAATAATTACTTTTTCCTCTCCCTATTTCTTGGTCTTGGTGCCCAGTCAAACCTAGCCTTTCGTAGTAGCCATTGTCCAGTCAAATATGGTCGTTTCCCAGTCAAATTTAATTGTTTGAGGACCTGCTTTCTCTATTTAACATGCAGCTATGATCTAGTTCTTCAACTCGTCCTGACAATGAACCACACTCGTTGGTTTGAAACGCGTCGAAAAATGAAATATGATGTGATTTTCACCAAAGACTCCTCTCATAAACTTGATATGGATCACAGAAGCCTCAATTCAACAAATATTACTATTGTTATGGAGGGTGTTTTATGACACACATATGGTGAATACATTTTATGTGAATTTACCTTTAGAATCATGCTTTTTGACAAATCGATTCATATTATTTTGATTCCTCCTTGCCCTTCTTGTGAGGGATTGGTATTTATGATGGAGGTACCTCCATGGGTCAAACTTTAAAAAAAGGAGATAAAATCCCATTTGTGGAAATTGTTACATTCTTGTGCTATTTTCATAGGTGGTTGCATAACGAACTTTATTATTTTATTATTATTGACTTATATCATGGAGTTGATTACATCAAAGAACTATTATATTGTTTTAGCTAGGTATTTTATTACTTCTCCTAGGAGAGGAGAGTGGAATCCAACAACTCACCTCTACTTTTAGTAGAGAGTTTTTTGAGGAGGTTATAAATGTAATATTTTATTGTATTCTTTGGAGGACTAGAGGATCTAATGAAACATTTACTTTTTTATTGTAAAAGGAGTTAAGCTCAAACTTATATAAGGGTTTGTTCTCTCCATCACTTGGTATTGCTGGTATTTTGGGGATTGATGAGCTCTCCCATTGTATTTCATTTATAGGCCACATCCTTGGAACCCAATGGAGAATTGGAGGTATATTTTCATTTGATGTGAGGATTTGTTGTGCATTTATAAATTATATGTTGGATTTGTATTAGGAAACACATGTCATGCATGTTGTGATTTCTTTTATAATGAACCATGCTTCATTTAGATAGAGTATTGCGAGGTTTCAACCCCTCTTATTTATATTTTTGTTATGTTAGCCTACCATCTAATAAAACAACATTTTGCTAGATTAACATGACCTCACTTTCATAAAAAAATTGTAAGTATGGAGCCTATATCCTTCTAAGGTAATTTTCTACTATAAAAATTAAAAAGTTAAGGCTGATTTGTGGCATGCCCTAACAACCTCTATTACCTTATATTCTCACTCACTTTCCATCTTAGATTTATTCTTCCATTTGCTTAAGGTGTGATTATGAACTTTGTGTGGGTTTTCTACTTACATATTCCTTTCCCACACCACTCCTTTATTCCACTTTTGCTTGGAGATTCTACTTTCACATTCATTTTCCACACCACTAGTTTATTCCACTTTTTCTATAACCAATTGTTTTGTTTAAGCTAACTCTTCACAAATCACCTTGAGCCTCTTGGTAATACTAAATTTAGGGAATCCCCCCTTGATTCGAAGAAGAAACAACCAAAAGTGTGAGGAATACCTATTGTAATGATAGTGGGTAGCTTTCCCGAGTGCAGAAAACTAGCTCCTTATTGCTTAAGACTCTACATTATTTGAGGGTGTAAGATTTTTTTGTAACATGGAATATTGAAAAAATTTAGGAAAGTATGTGTCAAGTTCTTATGGATAGACCCATAGGATACTCAAGGGATTCATCTAGCCAATGGATAGATATTGCCAAGCTAAAGGGCATGAGATAATGACGTCTAAAGTATATACCTCTACTTGGAAAATAATTATTTGTAAATAGTTTGTGGAGCTTGTTAATTAAAGATAGTCTATAGAAGAACATAATAGAGTAGAGGGTATATCCCTTAAATCACCCATGGATTAGGTTGGAAATCCCAGGAAAAGCATAAAGAACATGTCAAATCAATGGAAGATTTTAGTCCTAGCATTTCCCATTATAGGAAATCATTTTTAATGAATGTTTTGCGTTGGAATCAAGTTACATTGGGAGTTCATTCAAATTTGGATGTGATAATGTAGTTATGTTACTTGTCGAGGGTTGTTGTAGCTCCTAAAACAACCCTCCTCAATTCCTCTCAATGCTTTAGGCCTAGAGGGAATTGAGGGGCCCACCTTTTCAAATGAGTTTAGAGGTCATCTGGATAAGAATATCCACCATTCCTAAGTTATGATCATCCATACATGACTTAAGATAATGGAGATAAACTTATGAGTTTGATTGAGGCTCTTTGGATAGACCAACAACACAAAGACAACCTATAACTCCTAGCATACTAAGGAAATCCATGTTTTCAGTTTTTTGGAAAGTTTTTGGTGCTTTTATACTTTGTATATCACAACTCTAATCCTCTTACCAATATTATAACAAATCACTAACCCTTAGTGCAACATTGCAGGGTGACACTCAGTTAAATTTTAATGTTCCTTTCCTTAAGTCTTGGTCTCTTCCAACCTTTGTATCACTGCAATAACCCTCTTTTCAGCTCCATAGTGCAACATTGAGCCTCAAGGATTCCCTATAGAGTTTTGTTAACACCCTTCTCATCTCCATAGAGTTTTCTTACCCCTCTTCTTAGTGTTACCAATGTTTTTTCACCAAATTTTGCCTCTCTAGACCTCCATAAAAAATCACTAATCATGTTATCATTGTTGTAGAAAAAAACTAACCATCAAGGATGTGCTATAGACTCTCTTTGACCTCCTATCTAGCTCCACAGTGCTTTCATAACCTTCTTCACAATGCCATACGGTCAAATTTGCACTCAAAACTCATTTTTTCACCTCTTCATCCCCCTATAGTGCAATGTTAACCATTTTTCTAGTGCTATAGTACAAAACTAAGAATTAGTGCAACACTATATGCTCTCCCTAAGCTTCAAGCCTGATTTAGTGTGTCGTGCCTCCCTCGATCCTTCCTCTCACTTATGTGCCTTTCCCCAAGCCTTCCTTGTGAAAAAAGTGACCTAAATTGAGGGTCAAATTCAATTCAACAAAGGGTAATGTTTCAAGTAACTAAATCTCATGGAAAATATTTTTTCATGGCTCAGGAATCTCCAAGATAATATACCCCCTTGGCTTCCCAAGGTTTCACTCAGTAGAGCCCCTAGGGTTTCATGCTTTAGAATCATCTCAAGACTCTCAACCTAGCTTTTAGTACTGAATATTGACCAACTTGCTATCCTCAAGAATGAATACATAAACAAGTGTTCCAATTCATAGAAGCCTAAAATTTTCTCCCAGTAGCATAGGTACGACTCTCCATGGGTAAGTACACAACCATCTTGGCCAAAATTTTGAATATGCTACTATGATGGTTAGAGAGGATCACCATTTTAAATTCATCAATCTTATTGTCTCCTCACCATTGAAACCTGCTAGCGTTGAAAATACATGGTTAGCCATGAAATCAAGCCCCTTTGTTCTTTGTATCTAACACGGTAGACTAATTTTCATCACGGGTGACTATTATTTTAGAGATTGTATAGGAGTTTGTGACCAAATTTCTATTACTATGGAGACTGACTAGGTAACAAAACCCTCAAGTAGGAGTATTATATGTTGTAAATTAGTTGGGATAGTGGCACAATACTAATAGTGTCACTCCAAAATGAGAGAATAATAATTAATTACTTTTAGGATCCATGGAAGAATTAGTCCAAACAAGCAAAGAATTGGAAGGGATGTTGAAAGCAAAGGGATTTTTTTTCAATATCTTCTCGAATGAGCTTACTAAAGGAAGCCTACAAATTTTACCAAGAAGCAAATATCTCTGGAATAATTCCTATTTTCACTAAATAAATATGTTCCAGTGCTCTCTTAAGACATAATGGAGTACCAGAGGGTCATGGAGAGCTTGATACTTCACAAGATCAAGAAAATCACATATGTATCAAAGAGGCAAACAAGTTGAGCTCCAATGGCTCACTTCCAAGGAAAAGTGGATCCTCATAACTAAATTTATCAATAGATTTGGAACACACATAGTCAACAACATGTTAGCTATTTTAGGAAGATGATCTGCCCCAAACGAATCAAGATCATAAATAAAAAAATGTTTGTAACAAATACAAATCTAAAGAGAAATATTTGGTCAAATGAGTCCCCTGCATGTTTTCTTATAAACAACCTGAACAAGCTCAGATACCAAAAGAAAGATCGGGTAAAGAAAAAAGAAAAATAATCAGAGGAGTTATTGCACATGAAATAATGGTCTTTCCATGCCTCCATTGATATCACCAGTAAAAATAATTAAAGCAACATCTTTCATGCCTCTTCAAGCAACTAACATAATTGAAATTCATACCTAATCTTATCACATAGGAAGATCTTAGTCACCTCGAAGCCACATCAAAATTCCATGTCATCATCAAGGGCCTATTATTCAATAGAGTCAAGATGTTTACATCATATTATGAAGACCATGTAGCACATCTAGAACATTGTGAAACTCACATAAATATCCCAATCAAAGGGGGACAACTCTAAAGCTAATTCTAACAATTATGCATATCCCCTTTTATTATATTTGTAAATTATGGGAAACTAAAGAATCGTAACTCCCTTTGAGAAATTAAATAGTAATAAAAAGGATAGTTACTAATTAAAGTATATAAATAATGTAAATCTCTATGTAAGAAGGACTTTTACTTTTGAAAACCAATTTATGGTTCCCATTAGAGGACTTTTTTATCCTTCTTTGAAATTAGTGCAGATCAGAGATTGGAAGTTGATGAGTCTATATTTTGGCCAATAATATAGAGAATCCTAGAAATGCCATTACTAAATCATTACATGCAACTTTTTCATTTCATTAACTTTTCATTTATGTGTGTGCTTTAGGGAATTCATATTGCTAAGATTATGATATATTATGTAGATTAGATGACTTATCTCACATACATGTTATTTCAATTTCTATAATTTCATGTATGACTGCTTGTTAGATCTAAATACTAACTATTCTTCATTTGTTATAGCAATTTGAACACTTTTTATTGTCTTGGATTATAGCTACTTATTTCCTTGCTTATGTAGTTGTGTGTTATTGGCTCATTACTTCCTATTTCTACTCCATATGTTCGCTACTACTAGTGTAGTGTACAACATTTCCATCTTAGTGCATTCAATAGTTTATCTTAGAACCAACATCCCCCTATTGCAACAATTGCCTATAGCTCACAACATTCTTGAAAAACCAAGAATGGTTGCTAGGACATAATTTGGATGGGTCTCTTATCCCAAATGTTATGAGGTCTAATTGGGAACTGATACCATAGATCACCCCTTGACTGTTGTCTGGTCATTTTCCCATCTCAACAAGGATAGTGGATGATTACAACATCAAGGTTTATTTTCCCTAAGCCCAAAAAAGGATAATGACTCCACTTCTATTTAGTCTCAAGGATGGAGAACAACAAATTCATTTGAGATAGAAGGGGAAGGTAGAGAGAAATGGAATTTGTTGATTGCAAAATTAAGAAAGGTTTATATTAGACTTAAGGATGAGGTTGACTCATTGGCTTGGGCACAAGATAATGCATTAGGAATTTATTCTTCAAGGGTTGGACACAAGGTTTGATAGGAAATGAACAAGCTAAAACCTGTTGGATGTAAAAAATATGAAAAACAAAAGCAAAAATAAAATAAAATAAAGGGTTGACTCTTAAAAAAAGTTTTGACATGAGATTTGATGTAAAAAATGGGTAGAAGTGGTCAAAGTTAATGTTTTTTGTGTAGGGTAGATGAGAAAGATATTTGTCATTTAATGATCCACTTTCCATATGCTAGGAAACTATTAAAGAATGTAAAAAAGCTAACTAGGATATCAAATGTTTGAAATGGTATATCAATTGAACAATGTTTGAAAAAGTGGTTTAGAACAAAGGAATTAAAGCCTTCAATGATTTTTATTGTATAATTCTTCAAGGCATATGGCTATCCTATAATTATAGCCTATTTATTGACTTTCATAAACTAGCATTTCAAGTGTACTTGCAATTTTATGCTATATTTCAAGGTTGTAAGATAGTGTATAAGGATATAATTTTAAGACAAAATAGGGATATACTAATCGACAAGACATGTCCATGGGGATTTTTGGATGGGGCCAAAAGGAGTCCTAATGATTTTTTAAATGCTAGAGGGATATTATTCTTATCATATGAACACGACATTAAAATTAAATAAGGACTAGGTACATGTACTGACAATACATTAGAATTGTTTTGCTTAAGATGCTTCTTAAACCTAGGAAGCAAGAAGGGGATTGAAATATTTAGTTGTTTAAACATTACTTGTTGTCAATTACAATAGAGTTACTACTTCTTATAGCATATTTTTCCATCTCATTAGCTGAGATGCATTTGATTGGCACTCATTCATTCCATATCCATCATTGGAAATTTGGTCCCACTAAAAACTTTGTTGGAAATCATTCTTGACAATACAGTTGCATTTTTTTCTCATTCAAGGAGTGAGTACTCACCCTTTTCCTTCATAAAAGAATGAGTGTGCTAAAAAGTCAATAAAAGTATAAAAATGTGAAAATTGCATGCTCCTAAGAAGAGTTTATAGAAAGAAATTTTTGTAGCATTCTAATTCCTATGGAAAGTGGTCTCAACCATCTTGAAATGATATAAATGAGACTAAAAGGAAAGAACCTATCATTTATTATGAACAAAACAAATAAACCTCTTCTTTCCTTCCCCTAAATTCCATATTATTGCATCTCTTTGATATATTATAATGTTTAGTAGGGATTATAATTCTCCCGATTATAGTTAAGGTATTCATTTAATAATTATTTTTCTACTACCAATTGTTTTGAGGAAGGTCGTTTGTTCTATGTGTGTATAGGTCTGCAATTTTGGGAAGGAGAAAAGTGGATTGGAGTAAGGACAAGTTGTTAAATTAATCTCTAACAAGTTATCCAAGATCACAAGTTCATTTAACCAACTAGTAGTTATTTTTAATTACCATAAACTATTGTAAGGAAAGAACAATATAGTTCTCTAAGATTTTGAGCTATTCTGGTCATCCCTAGTCATATGATAGATACAATATATTCACAACAAAACTAGCAACTCTGTTGGGAAATAACTTCTTTTGTTATTCTTAATAAGGTCTACCTTATTATTTTTTAAGCTTAGTTTAGATCTCCCTACTCATTTTTTAGTGTTTCTTGCTTTTAGTCCAATTGATAAATTTGTAGGACTTTTTTTAGAGTATTTGAAAAAAATATTGTCGTAACTAAACATACTTGCTAGTTTCCTTTTGAAACAAAGTGAATACTCACCTGATTTTCATGGTAAACGAGTGAGTACTTGCACCTTTACTTCAAAAAAGGAGTGATTTCTTTCTAGGAAGCATTTTTTTCTCACATTCAACCCTTTCTCTCATTTTTTCCTTCAACAACTTATCTATTCTAGCTTCTAGTTTCTATTTGTAGTTGCTTAAAGTTGAGAGAGTGCTTGGGTAGTTGCATTTTTCATCCATTATCATAAAAAATAAAAGAACCTTTTAGGTGTTTTTTTTAATTTCTTTGCTCATTTTTCACATTTGAAGTTTACCTTCTATTAGTTGCATTTTCTTTTGGATTATTTATTAAATAGGCGCCTTTAGAAGTTTTCAAAAGAAAAGAGAACTAAATTTGAGTGTTTACCTTTTGCCTCATAATTTCATTTCAAAGTTGATTATGTTCTAACTAAATTCATTAAAGAATTAAAGCATATTTGAATCTGTCGATATTCTTAAAGGCTTACTTTTGTAAGAGTTAAAAATACCACCAATTGCACATTCGTAACATTTGAGTAATCTACAACCACCTATAATACATATATATCTAAATATAATCATTAAAAATAAAAGGAGATTCCCCGATGGAGTATCGGACTAGGACATCCACCCGTCATGTGACAAATTCCAATTGTTAAGTATTTAAGGTGGGGGAGGTCAGGGCAACAACCCCTCCACCATGCCACAGTTAATTCACATGAGATCATGTGTGTGAACCGTTCATTCCCTCTGGTCTGCATTTGTTTTGATGCGATGGCGTTGCTCCTCCTCTGGCTATATCCTATCGATGGAAATTCCCTCCAGTTGGATAAATTTTCTGTGTGTTTTGCACCTCTCTCCCTGTTAGCATCCTCTTCAGCTTCTGCTCTAGGGTGGTGGTATGTTTGCTCTGCTACATACACGCCCCAAGCGTCATCCACTTGCTTGCTTAAACTATCCGAGAAAAATTCCTTCTTCGACCTTCTTTGGCAGGCGCTTCTCCATTGGTTCTGGCTGGTTCCTATCTTCATTTCCCTCTGCTCCTCGGATTCTCTGCCTTGGCCACTTGGGGGATGCTTCTAGAGCGACCGATGCCGAATCTCTGATTTTTGCCTTCGCAGTTTTGGGTTTGCGGGTGGTGCTATTTTTTTTAGGGTGGTGATTCTAGGTCTAGGGTGTCATTGGTCTCTGGGCTTTCTCATTGCCTAGATTTTGCTTTCTGGGGATCCTGGTCTTAATTCGCCCCTCGTTGTTGTGCTTCATCTCGGGTGTTGGGTTTTTATTTCCTTTCAATTTCGTCTCGAGTTCTTATTTCTTTCTACTTGGATCTCTCCCCTCAAGTTTCTATCTTCTCTGGCTTGGTTTGGATATTCTCGAGTGGTGAATTTAGGGTGGCGAGGCTCTTGGCATTGGTTGTCCTTCTCTCTCTGGTCTCCGACTGGTCTTGATTGATTTTAAGTGGCAGGTCGTATTTTTGGGGGTGTCACTCTTCTCCAGTTCTGCAGGTCCCTTTCTAGCTCCATTATGAAACCCAACCCCTGCTCCTCACGCATAATTTCTCTGATGAATCCAGAAGGTTCTACACCCCCCCCACCCCCGTTGGGTCTCGAAGTGATGTTGTTTCTGTTCGATACGGAAGCTCCAAGTGGGGCGCGAGAGGCTTTGGTCATGGGGGTTGAGGCACTCGCGGGGGTTGTATCTCGTCAGTTACTTCCAGGGCGGGTTGCCACTGTCAAATGGTCCTGCAACTCGATCGTGATGCAAGTGTGGGTGGCCATGGGAAAGGTCATATTCGTGGCTCGGCAACGCAGGGCCGCTCCAACCAAGGGCATTCTGGGTTCATGGGTTGGATGCCTTCTAGGAGGATAGGTCCCTCCTCGGAAATTCTTGAACTGTTCCAATATGTCTCTACTTGTCTAGATGCCCATGATCAAGCTCGCAGGGAGGAGCACGAGGTTGTCATGGGTAAATTCGAGTAGCTCCAGTACTTTTAGTGCCATGTTTGTGAGAGGGTGGTCATGGTTTGGCGCAACCAGAATTTGCTAACTAAAAAGGTTGAAAAACTCGAAACTTGGCTCATTCACTTTGAGCACCACGTCAACTGCATGTATCACCCCCCACACCACCCCCCAAGTACTCGGTCGAACAACTCCGCTTCAATTACATCTGACGACTATTTATGTTCACTAGTGTGTTTCTTGTTCTGTTAGTTTTCTGGAATGATAGGCCTCTCAGGCTCTGGACTTCTCAGTTGGAAATTCTGCATTTTGTATGTTATATGGTCATCGCATTGGTCAATAAACCTGGTCGGGGTGAGACCACATGCATTTTTATATCTGTGTATATACTTTCTGATTAATAAAAATTTCGACTTACAAAAAAATTAAAAATAAAAGGAAATAAAAATCCCAAGGGTAAAAATATAATCGAAGAGATAAGCATTAAAAATAATGGGGAAAACAAAACGATGAAAACCAAAGAACCACAGAGGAAAATTAAGAAGAATATCTAAAGGAGAGAGAAGGAATCCAATTTCTACTGATTTTCTAGTCGCCATCCTTGTTAATATTGTTGGTTGCACATTTATTTATCTCGATGGCTTCCCTGAAATTTTTGTGATGATAATGGGAAATATTAGCTAGGACACAAGCATCCTTTATACATATGTGATGCTTAGTATTCACAAAATGCTTAGCAAGAGCCGAATATCTAGAGCAATTATACTTGATGTCTACAACATGATCTTGAATTCTAGGCTTGACGAAATAACTTATCTCACCTATATAAGGATTCCCGAAGGAACATGGGATCATGTAAACCTCTTTAGAGTTAGAGCAGTCAATTTGGTCTTTAACTCACCTGAGGGAATACCAAATGATGATAAGCGGCTTAAAGGTCACAAATATATTATTTTTCTTAAGAATCTGAGCCAACTTGTTTGTGGTTCCTTGAATAAAAGGAAGATGGACAATGGCAATGGGATTGTTGGAATAAATTTTAGCTTTAGTTCTAGGTCCTTTAGCCACTTTTTCTACCTTTTGAAAGGCTTTTAGGCCATTATTCATTTGATAACCATTGATTATGAAGACCTCTAAAAGATGATCTTTCTCATCATTAATATGGAGATAATTATAAATCTTAAGGGCTCTAGTAGAAAGGGTATTCAAAACCCTAAATTTCTAGGTTGGATGATGATGGGAATTATCATGGAGATTTTGCTCAGTGCGATTCTTCTTGTGGAAAACTTGATGGGAGATGGAACCATCTTCCTTCTTGGTGATGAGAACATCAAGAAATGGAATTTTTCCATCAACCTCAATCTCCATAATGAATTTTATAAATTTAGATTGATTATTAAGATGTTGCTTAAAGATTTCAAGCTTTTCCCGACCATGGGGCCAAATGATAAAGGTATCGTCAACATACCTTTTCCAAAGCTTAGGATGGAAAGGAGCAGAAGCAAGGTATTTAGTCTCAAAATCCTCCATGAAAATATTTTCCACAATAGGGGAGAGAGGGGACCCGATAGTCACTCCACGGGTTTACTCATAGATATCTTCCTGAAATCTGAAGAAAGTAGATTTTAAGCAAATGATGACTAATTTGGTTGTATTAGGGTCAGTGATGTTATTAATGTCGTCATTAGAATCTTTAATAGGGATCTTAGTAAAAAGAGAAATGACATCGAAACCGAACAAAATATCATTGGGTTCAAGATTAAAACCTTTAATTTCATTGATGAAAGAGGATGAGTCCTTAACGAAAGAGTCAGTATTACCAACGAGAGGCTTAAGCTTAAGGGATAAATCCTTAGCTAGGCTAAGTAGGCCCACCAATTGTGTTCATCATCAGGACATTTCATCTATATTGCCCTGATGATAAACCACATTAGATGGTTTCAAATGCATCAACCATTATTTTAATTATGTGGTGGATCTAGAAGACAATTATCTAAATTATTTTTGGGAAATTTATATTATTAACAAATTTGGACAGGGAGGAAATAAGCCTAAGTTCCCTTGTAAGATTTGTTAGGGATATTTCCTTACTTATCAGTGCCCTACCATTTTAGAGGCACAAAGAATGTGGTCCCTGACTAAAGAACTTTTTGTTCCTAAACCACCTTTGGTTTCTTAGCAATCTACTCAACCATTGGTTGATGAAGTGGTCCAGTCGATGCAATATGTGGTTGATCCCACTCTTATTTTGGAGAGTGATGAATCTAATAAAGTGGTCATGCCAATGAAATATTTAACCGATCTCACTCCTCTTCTTGGTGATGATGTGTCTATTGACCATGTCTTCTATATTAGTAGTTCATAACCTTCTAAACAAGGGTACATTCCACACACTTCAAGAATGATACCTCCAAGTTCTAGGATAGTTTCCTTTGATTGAAACAATCTTTTTGAGCCTCACTTTATTTACTTTTCATATTTCCAAATAAGGGTTGAAGTTTATTCAACAAACACTTACAAATGTATAGTAAATGAAGGAGTCTCTACAAGCATTTTATCATCCTCAGCTTTACAATCTTTGGGTTCTCCCAATCTTGTGTCAACTACCAATCAATTGATGTCATTTGATAGAAGACCTAGTAAATATTTGGGAATTATTCCTTAGTTTCCTATCATGTTAGGTGGGAATATTGTCCTAGCCGGTGTGATAGTGGTGAATGGTCCATTGGACTTCAATATGCTCCTTGGCCATGATTATGTATATGTTATAGATGTCGTGGTGTCTACTCTCTTTAGGTGATTCATTTTCCTTACAATGGAAGCATTATCATTATTGATAATCACCATCCTAATTTTATTTTATCCTAGCCCACCCATTTATATGTTCCTACTATTCGAATAGACTCTACCTCATCATGAGTGAATTATGTGGTATCATATCCTCAATGTTTAGTTTTCTCTGAGAAGGAGCCTTTACCCTCATGTTTGACTCCTCTTGAAATGGTCCCAACAATTTATTAGGAAATTTATCCCATGGGGGCACGAGAGCCTTTGCTTCACCCTATTTTCCTAAGTTATTTTGATTTTCCTCTTGAGTCTTATATTATTATTTATAGATCCTAAAACAATGATATTTTTTAATCTTTACTGTAGTAGACCCTCCCAATGTGGTCAAAATATCCATCATCATGGAATATGATTAGTTCATTGCTATAGGCCATCAATCCTCCCAATTCACATGATTTCTTGGATGTTGAATTGCCTTTGGATGAGGTTGTCCTTGAATCCATGAATACAATTGATAGACAATGAGAATATATGCATCAATGATCATTCTTTATTCCCACACTAGAGGCTCTAGAGGTTGACTAAAAAAGAAATCCTTGGTCTGAACCTAGTAATGGGCTCTACTTAAAGAAGTATTATGCATAAGCTGCAAGGTTGTGCATTAATTTATACCATATTATACTTTTAAGGTCTATCATTTTTAGGCTTTGTATTCCATAGATTGGGTTTTTATTGCAAGCTCATATATTGTATTTTTCAACTTATACTCTAGTGTTATTGATCATTCTTGGAAGACCTTGGATACATTTTCTTTGATATTTCCCATTTGATCCAATCTAACAAGTAAGAACCTTGAAACTAGAATGATATGTTAGGTTTTCCACCTTGCATTGTGCATGACCAATTTTTGTTTCCATTTTGACCTTAGGATTGACTCCAAAAAGTTGCAACATGAAGCCTTCTTGTTGTTTGAAAAGTGTTGTAATTTGTATAGAGCCTACCGTTCATGGATGCCCTAGTTAGATCCTCTCTTTTTTTCCATTTTTCCACCCATGCTAAAAATTTTCATAGGCTTGAAAATCCTTGTAGACCTACCATGATTTTGCATCAAAGCTACATAAATTCCTCTCAATCATTTTTTGGCCATCAAGACTCCCACATGTTTACATTCCAAGTTACATCACTGCATTGCATATTGTTGCTTGCAATTTTGAACCTAATGTTTGTTTTAGTTTTCCATTTTTTCTCATTTTCCTCACATTATCTTTAACCATTTTCCTTTGCATTTATTGCCTCTATAACATGGAACCTCGTATCCTTGGAGAAATCACCCCTATGAGTGTCCATATTTGGCATGTCCTTGCATATTGCATAGATATATTCCATGTACTTTGTTGGGTATCATTTTTTTATGCCTATAATACCCTATAGTGTCCACTATTTTTTACCAACTTTACCTCAAAACCTACTCACCACTTGCCTACCTTCTTCAAGAACATAACTTTTAGCATCCTTGTGTATCTATGAGGTAATTTATATTTAAAGCATGGTTTTTATGATTTCTTGTTAGTAGGAATGAAATAATTGATTCTTTGTATACTCTAATTTTTTGGATTGACTCAAATAGATTTTTATACCATGTTCCTGCTCATCTGGTACCAACGCTACTCATCTGGTACCCGTGTTCCTGCTTCCCTGGTACCCGTGCACCTGCGTTCATCCAATACCTGTGCGCCTGCGTTCATCCAGTACTTGTGCTCGTCTGGTACCTGCGTACCTGTGTTCGTCCGGTACTTGTGTTCATCTGGCACCGATATCATCTATCCAGTACCGACCCTGTTCATCTAGTACCTACGTTCATCCTACGCTGACTATGTTCATCCGGTACCAAACCCGACTCTTCATCTTTGACGGTTTGAGTGAACTGACTTCGATGAGACTGAAGGAACTAATGGTCAAATGCCTTACCTTTTTATGGAAAATCGAGATATGCTTCATCACTCATGCACTGCGTGTCATGAGGATGAAGCCAAATATGTAAAGGAAAGCGAAATGTAATATTTTTATGATGATTTGATGATATATTTTAAGCATTGTATGTAATGGCCATTCCTCTATAAGAGAAGGCTCGTAGATGATAGGTGTTAGTTAGACAAAGAGTTGCAGTTAATTTACAGAGACAGTAAGAGAAATAGAGAGACAGAGATACAGAGGTGTAAACATTACTGTTATGTTGGAGATTTGATTTTGTAATCCTTTCTTTTGAAATCAATGATATAAGAAACAATTGATGAATTTGATGTGTTAGTAGATTCTTTAGTTCTGTAAGTTATTTCATCTTTCCTTGGTAGCTCAGTAAGGGCCCACCGAAGCCATCAAGGCAAGTTTTTATTACAATTATTGTGAATTTAGTTTGGTTTATGTGTGAAGAGTGACTTAGTGTTATAATTCAGTTTCAAAGTATTTGATATGATTCTAGTTTTGATTCTATGCAAGTAATTTGTTTAAGAGTGTGTGATATAAATCTGGAGATGTTAGTTTCTGAGTGATAATTCATTGGTTGTGTGAATGCAAACTTTATTTCTTAGACTGTATGTTTAATTGTTTGTTTCTATTTTGAAGAAAAGAAGAGTTAAGATAAGAGATCTCACCATTCACTTGCATGTGTTGTTAAGTGAAGACTCTTGTCAAACCTAACATTTCCTGTATAAGAATGTATATATTTCTCCACAACTAGTTAAATTAGGAATGATTGCTTTGCTTGATTGTAGTGAGTTGATTTTAATCAGTTGCTATAGGAAAATATAATTGAATCCATCTTTTTATTTCATGAGCCTATAAATGGAAAGACTTGTTACCTGAGAAACAACCTTTAGATTACATGCTTGTTAATATTTTATTTATGAGTTCTTCTTTCTAATCTTTAATTTATGTGAGGAAGTTAGATTGAAATTTGTAAAATGGAGTATTGGTTTTGAATGATTCTTATCTAGGATATACTCATCAGGCATAGGAACTTATCCGTTATCAGCACATATAGTGTCTCAACTCTACTGATTACGAATCCGTGGTTGATAATTTAATTTGTGGCGGTATATCACTCATATAATTGCCCCAACATTTTTGGCGTTGTTGTCGGGGAGCTGTAAACAATAATAGGTAATGGTTTGTTTTTTTTTTGTTTTTGAGTGATATTGAGGACTACCTAAGGGTGGAGAGAACATTGTAAGCTGTGAGTGAAGAGTCACACATCCACTATGGTGGGGTTGCTCCAAATTTAAGTTGTACTCTCTTTTTCCAAGTAATTAAAATTTGATGCTTTCATTTCATGAGAATAATTAGAAATAGGAAATGTAGGTTTGTTTCATAAAAAATCCCAGAAAACCTATATGGTCCCAAAATTGTTAATCCAACTAATCCTGCTAATCGTTATGCGAGGAAAACTCTAAAGGAGAAAATTATGATGGCAGTAGCAGAGGAGACATCAGTAAAGAAGCTTGGATTAGAAACAAAGACAGTGGTAGAGGAAGTTCAAACTATAGGGGAGATAGTACCTTGGAACATTCCAAATAACTCATTGTCTAAACCATCATCTTTTGAAGGAGAGACATATTACTTCCACAAATTCCAAATTGTGGGAAAAAATAATGGAAGGAGAAGGATGAAGAGTAGACAATCCAGAAAACAATGAACCCAACAATGAACCAGGAACGTTTGGATTTCCAATTCTTGACATTAATAAGAATGTCACCATGAAGAACATTCCTTTGTCATAATTACCTCACTTCAACAGTATGTCATCCGAAGATCCTGATTCATTTCTATTCGAATTTGATATATTGTGTAGAAGTTATAATTATACATATAATGCTCAAAAGTTAAAACTTTTTCCAACCACCTTAAAAAACTCAGCATTGATATGGTTCATGAGCCTAGGGGAACACACTATTACATCTTGGGATGATATGAAAGCAACCTTTCTTCAGAAATACCAGGATTACTGTAGGCCTACGGATGCCAACAATGAAATATTTAAAATTTAGTAGACCAAAGAAGAAATCCTAGAAGACTACTTAGAAAGGTTCCTTTACAACTACCAAAAAACCAAACAAGTTGCTCTAGACTTAGCCACAATTAGAACCATTTTTCTAAAAGGAGTACAGGATGACTGCATGGAAGTACTTAATCTCATGAGCTCTGGTGATGTTTATCAAAAATCATTTGCTAAAATTGTTGAATACTGCAAGAAGTACTCCCGTAGTCAAGCTAAAGTTGGGAAAATCTCAAGAGAACTTACAAATCAAGTTGGAAAACCCACTACAAGTGGTGTAACCATAATATAATTGGGAAATCTATTGGAAAATATGGAAATTGATATCCTTAGTATAATTAGTAACTAGCTAGATACCCTCAATAGTAAGAGGAAACAAGAAGAGGAAAACATTGCTTTAGTTATCTTTTGTCCTCACTGTAGGAAGAAGCATCCTGAAAAAGAATGCCCTTTTAATGCCATAGAGGTTTGTGGAATTTGCACGGATAAACACCCAACTAATGAATTCCCTTCATTACCTAGGTTGAAAGCCATCTATAAAGGGGAAATAGAACCACAAGATCCACCTTATCCCCCTAGGAGACCATGGAGGCAACAAAACCCCTCCATGTTCTAGGACCCTTCCATGCAGTTTGCACAACCACAATCCCCTCAAATGCCTTACTCCCAATGGGGGCCTCAACCATCACAAGGACATTCTTGGAAACAAGGTTGGAGGGGGACTCCCTATGGGAATATTCCTCCACAACCATACCAAACAACTTCTTACCCAATCTACACACAATATCCTCCAAATATTTCTCAGTTATTGCCAGGGTTTAACCCACCCCTATTACCTTCATTTCCTCAAAAAAAAATACCTATGAACCCAAGTTCACAACAACCTACTATGCCCATGAATCCAAGTCAACAACAACTGCCTATGAATTCAAGTCCACAAAAACTTGCTCTGCCCATGAATCTGAATCAACAACAAATGCCACCAAATCTAAATCCTCCTCAAACTACTCAATTACTTGCACATCCCATTCCAAATCTTAATAATAGATCAGCTCAACCTGTACAGAACATGGAGCTGCAAAACTTCCCACCTACATTATCACTTCAGTTCCAATCAGGGAAATTCGACTAAAATCTGAGAAGGTCTTAAATAAAATAGAACCTGTAGTGATCATTCAAGAAGAACAACCAAAAAATTCACCTCTTGAATACAAGGACATATGTAGCCAAGAGGAAGATTCTCCTCCTAATGAAGAGGAAAACCCTCCCTCAGCACCAACCAATTCTACCATACAACCTAAACAATCTCAGGAGGTTACTCAACCACCCTATCCAGAGAGATTGCTTGTCAAAAAGCCTGAGGTCCCGCTAGGATATGATTTAGAGGCTGAATTGCGAAATATTTGTGTAAAGATACCCTTGCTTCAAGCTATCAAAGATATTCCTATCTATGCCAATATTGTAAGGGATCTTTGCATTAAAAATCCAGGAAGAAAAAGGAAGGACCCCCGTAGTTGGCCAGTTGTCAGAAACCATGTCAGAGATGCCTTCTAAATACACTGATCCTGGGAATCTAGTAGTGACCATACAAATTAATGGTATATCTTTACCAAACACTCTTGTTGACCTAGGTGCAACAATAAATGTCATGACTATGGATATTATGCAAAAGTTGTAGTTAGAAGGCTTGAGGCCAACCCAAACACTATTGGAGTTAGCAGACAAATCCATCCTTAAACCTGCAAGAAGCCTGGATGACATAATAGTTGTACTAGCTTCCTGGGAATATCATGTATACCTTTTTGTGATCCATCCAAAATCCTCCAAACCTAGACATCTAATAGTACTGGGCCGACCTTGGCTAGCCACTGTTGATGCCTTTATTGGATGCATGATTGGAGAGATGACAATTTCCAATGGATGTCAAAGCCAAAAAATTACCTTATTTCCTCCTACCCAGCCTGCTACAAAAATCCCCTTATGGATAGAGAACCCATATGGAGAGGAGGAATGTACTGAACCATTGTTAACAATTGAACAGTCTAAAGGTCTTCAAGAACAAATCGAAGATCAAGTTTTGAACTTGTTCTTAACCACAACGGGATGTATTGATTTTCCACAATCCTTTCAAGAATATGAGCACATTTTTAGTTCTAAATTTCAGGAAGCATGTCATCCCTCTACCTCCACATTATTTGCCATAACAACAATAGGTGAAGGTAAAAAGTCCTTTGTCCATGTTGTGAAATTAACCCTGGTAAGTGTTTATATGTTAATGTTGGCCTAGAAGTAGAGAAATAAGAACACTTGATTCAAATGATTAAAGAACAATGTGGTGCTTTTGAATGGGATTATTCGGATATGAAAGGGATCCACCCTAACACCTGCATCAATCACATCTATACAAATGATGAAATTAGACCAGTGAGGCAGCCTCAAAGAAGGATGAACCCAACCCTAAAAGATATAGTAAAAGAAGAACTTCAAAAGCTCTTAAATGCTAACTTCATTTACCCTATTTCCGATAGTAAGTGGGTATCACCACTAGTCATTGTACCTAAGAAAAATGGTAAATGGAGGATTTGTGTGGATTTTAGGGAACTAAATAAGGATACCTTTAGAGACTAATTTCCCTTGCCTTTCATTGATCAAGTATTGGATACTTTATCCGGGAAGAAGTATTTCTCCTTCTTGGATGGATTTAGCGGTTATAATCATATCCAAATTGCACTTGAAGACCAAGAAAAGACTACATTTACTTGTCCATGGGGTACTTATGCCTACAAGGTGCTTCCTTTTGCATTATGCAATGCCCCTACCACCTTTCCAAGGGATATCCTTGTTATTTTTTTCGATCTAACGCAAGACTGTGTGGAAGTCTATACGGATGAATTCGCATTATATGGGGAAGATTTCTAACAAGATTTAGACAAAATAGAGAAAGTTTTAATCAGATGTCAAGAGACCAACCTTTCCCTTAGCAATGAAAAATCTAGAATGATGCTTACAGAGGGTGTTGTGTTAGGCCATCATATTTCTGGGACTGGGATAAGAGTAGACCCTGCTAAGATCAAAATAATCACTCAAATCAAAACTCCCAGCTCTCAAAAAGAAGTTAGAAGCTTTCTAGGGCATGCCGGATATTATAGAAGATTTATTCAAAATTTTACAACAATAGCCACCCCTATGTTCAAACTTTTAACCAAAGATGTGGAATTCCAGTGGGATTCTCAGTGTCAAATTGCCCTTGAAACTCTTAAACAAAAATTGTCAACTACTCCAATTCTAAGAGGACCAAATTGGGCCCTCCCTTTTCACATCTGTATCAATGCCTCAGACACAGATTTGGGCAGTGTTTTGGGCCAAAGAGAGAATCAAATTCCCTATGCCATCTATTTTGTTAGCAAAAATATCTCTCCTACAAAACTAAACTACATGATCACTGAAAAAGAATTATTATCAGTTGTTCATGCCATTAATAAATTTAGACATTATATAACCATGTATGAAGCTTTTGTACACATATCATTCAACTATTAGATTTTTAATGAATAAACCTATCGACAATGCCTGTGTTACTAGATGGTTGTTAATACGCAAATAATTTAATATTACTATCATTGAAAGACCAGGAAAAGATAATATTGTCACTGATTTTCCATCTAGAATTATCCACACAGGTGACAGTGCATCAGTTACTGATGATTTTCTGGATGAGAATTTATTTTCTATTTCTACTTATACTCCTTGGTATGCAGATGTAGCTAATTACTTGGTTACAGTAAATTTTCCACAACAATTGTCTTCAAGGTAAAAACAAAGAATCATACAACTTAGTGCTAATTATATGTGGCATGAGGATTGTTTATACCGTACTAGACTAGATTTGGTGATCAGAAGATGTGTACGAGAAGATGAAATGCAAGACATTCTAAAAGCTTTCCATAATGAGCCATGTGGTGGACATTTCGCTGACAAAAGAACTGCATATAAAGTGTTACAATCCGGGTATTATTGGCCCACCATTTTTAAGGATGCAAAGAAATATGTGGCCAGTTGTGATGATTGTCAAAGGATGGGGAAACCTATCCCAGCAAATGAAATGCCTCTTCAAGCACAGGTAGTCATCGAACCTTTTGATAAATGGGCATTAGATTTTGTAGGACCAATTTCTCCTATGTCCAAAAAGAAGAAATATATTCTGGTATGTACAGATTATGTAACCAAATGGGTAGAGGCTAAATCACTATATTCTACTAATGAACAATCAGTTGTTGACTTTTTATTTGAAGAGATATTTACCCATTTTGGTGTACCAAGAAAAATAGTAATTGATCAAGGCACTCAATTCACTTCCAAATTGGTCAAAGCTATTACAAAGAAGTATAAAATCAGACACCAGAAATCTTCACCTTACGATCCCTAAGCGAATGGATAGGTAGAGTCTACTAATAAAGTAATCGAGGCCATTCTCACCAAGACAATATAGTTGCATCATAAAGACTAGGTTGATAGGTTACCAGAAGCTTTGTGGGCCTATAGGAAAACTTGGAGAAACATAACAAGACATTCTCCTTATGAGTTGATTTACGGGAAACAGGTATTGCTTCCTATAGAATTCCAAGTTAAAATCTTCAGAACTGCCATGCAGCTAGGAATGGATTTAGATGAGACACATAAATAAAGGATAATGGAATTGAATGCCTTGGATGAGATTAGATAAGGTTCTCTTCAAAGGACGATGCTTGTTCAGGATCAAAGAACCAAATGACATGATAAGTTTATTAATAAGAAATGTTTTCAACCAGGTGACTGGGCTTTGTTGTATGATAGCAGGTTTAAGGATTTCAAAGGAAAATTGACAACACTGTGCTTGGACCTTATGAGGTAGATACAATCTATGACAATGGTTCGGTCAAGATAAAAACTATCGATGCAGATCAAAATTCCTTTGTCGTGAATGGACATTGATTGAAAGTTGATCATAAGCCACTATCTAAAGAGGATTTTACCAAACATGTTCTTCAAAATTCTGAAATGCGGTTGGTTACAAAGGGGAGTTCTCCTCTTCCTGATCCACCACTGTAAGTTTTGTTGTATAATTTAATTTAACTTTGTACATATATGTATATAGGTGTGATGATTGGATAATGATTTTGGTATTACTAACCGTGTTTACTTCCCTGTAGATAGATGATAAAGAAGGACATTTACCAGGTGTAAGTTTATTCCTTTAACCAACCCTAGTAAATTATTTATGGAAAAGGAACCTATCGAGTTTTATTTAACTTTTTCAGACTCCTTAAAATTGAAAACACCGGCAAGCAGGAACTAGCCCGAGCTCGAGGAAAATCCACGGGTAAGTGAAATGGATTTTTCTTTAATTTTTTCAGACTCCTTGAAATTGAAAACACCGGTGAGCACAAACTAGTACGGGCTCGAGAAAAAATCATGGGTAAGTGAAATGGAGTTTTCTTTAAGTTTTTTCAGACTCCTTAAAATTGAAAACACTGGCGAGCATGAACTAGCCTGGGCTCGAGAAAAATCCACGGGTAAGTGAAATGGAGTTTTATTTTAGTTTTTCAGACTCCTAAAATTGAAAATACCAGCCAACATTAACTGATCTAGGCTCGAGAAAAATATACAGAACAATAGTATTTAGGTTTGTTTGCCAATAAAATTGAAGTGGCCATAGAAGTAGTGGTTAGCTTGGCTCCAAAAAGAGGAGGTTGTCTAGATACATAAGGCCTTCTTGTTATAGATCTTAGAGCTTGATCATAGAATTCTTTGGCCTCATTTTCTGACACTTCCACTACAATTTCAAAGTTCCTCTATTAGTGTGTTGTTTGTATTTTTTCCAGTGTAATCCTTCCAACAGAACAAATTCACATGTAGCATCAGTAATCACTAGCACCTACTCCAGCTTGACCCTTAGAACATACTGAGCTACAAAGAGAGCCTACAGGATTCCAATTTTAAGACTATTCATCTAGTACTAGAATGCAGTCTCATGAGTTCATTCGGTATTGGAAAACAGTCTCCTGCATTCATCTAATACTAAAAAAAAAATCTTGTGTTGATCCAGTAATGGAGGTATGAGGTTAGTATTTTATTTTCTTCTATTAAGATTCATATTAATCATGTGATGAATATATAATTACCCTCATAAATCTTTATTACTATCAGTTGTTAAGCCCCTAGCCTAAATCCTAAAGTACTCACCTTTATTCCCCTATTTTTCTTAAAAATAAATCATTTTTGTGATATGATCGAATGGGATAATCATAGGTGTGATTGGACGGATGCCAATCATAATTTGAGAAAATGGATTATATGTTGAATATCTCATGATAGAGCTTCTACCTCCATGGGTTGTTTAAATAATGATTTTTCCACTACTCCATAACCATAAACTAAATAATTACGATGAATGATTATCAGAACCATGACATTACTATCTCATACCGATGTACTGGTCCAATCAACCACATTTTCTCCGTCGTGGATAACCTGCATTTGAATGAAATTTGACATCATTAACAGAGATGATCTTCTAAATAAGTTATGCATGTGACTTATCATCATTGTCCTGAATGCGCTCACCTTGTAATTATGGAAACCATTTGACCGTTACCATCTCCTTTCAAATTATAAATGCTCTTCTAGATCACTTCGCCATCTAGATGAGCACCATTTCTCTCTTGCATACAATTTGGACTTCATTTCACTCATCCTCACAGATTCATCCAGGGATAGCTCTGTCGCATTGTTGCCATAACCCAACTTCCGATACTTTGTCATTTTCAGTACTCAACCCTTTCCGAGATTTATCCCTAGAAATTGTCCGAGACTTATTCTTAAAGTTGACATGGGGGTAGATCGACACGAACCAATGTTCCATTTTTACCAAGAAACGAAGGAGTATCAGATGTGCAAAGAAAAATTAAAGCAAACTGGCTTGATTTCGTTTTTGAAAAAAGTTTAAAGGATACCATGAGGGTGTTTCTCACGCCTTCACTCAAAATTATGATGGCAAATATGTTTAGCTAGGAGGTATGCAGTGAGAGATCATAGAAGATACTATAGAGGAAGCTACATGATTACCAGTTGTAGGGGAGAAATACTTCAAGGTTGTAAATATTAACAAGGAGCTCTACCAAAATTTATTAGAACCTAGACATTTGAACCCTGATTGGTCTAAGGGTATTCCTAAGGACCGGACCAAAGAAGAATATAGGTCGATGACTAATAGCTTATAGATATTATTAACACGCGAAGGAAGGTATGCAGTCACTTTTCTCTATCATTTAAGACTTTTGTTACATTTTGAAGGAGGACGCCAGATAAACTTCCCGTACTTCCTTTGGATGAGTTTAAACAAGATGGTAAGAGGAGTTAAATCAATTTCCAAAAAGGTTGAGACTAGCATTTATCATCATGGATTGATAAAAAATTTAGTTACTCACGAGATAAGGAAGTAGGGTAGCAGTTGGAAATCATTACTCACACAACATTTTGCTCCAGAAGGAAGTTCCAAATCCATAGAAGAAAACAAGCCAGTGGATAGTAATAAGGATCTAGACAGCAAACAAGAGAGTAGTAAGAAGAAACAAAAGAAGTCGAAATCCAAAGAAGGAATTGTTGGCCCTACTTCACCAAAATCCATGAATCAGTTAGACAAGGGTAAAACAATAGAGGAGGAGGAATCTCATGCACCAACAAGGCGATCAGTAAAAGGTAAAAACCCTTCTCTAGATTCACGTACTCAAGGTAAAATCTCAACTAGTGAGAAGAATAAGAGGAAGCGAGTTGACAGTGATAGAGGAGAACTCACAGGCACTATTTCAGAGGTAGTTGTTGAGTTACCTCAGGAGGACACTCCTGAGCTGTGGGTTAAAAATATGAAAAAGCCCAGAATAAGTGAAAAGGGTGACAGAGCACAAACTTCTGAAAAAGGTGACATAGCAAAAACTTCTGAAAGAAAGGAGAAACATGCATCGAAGGGAGAGATCTCAAAGTCCATGTCACAGACAAAAAGGAAGAAAAGAAGATTGTTTCAAGACAATATCCTCACTCCTGACAACAAATTTGGTGATTCATCAGCACCTACATGACGAACTACCAGGAGCATGGCACATCAGGTAATGGCCACTCATACCCCTTCTCTTCGAGAAAATCCGATAGATATCTCTACTTCACATGAAAAGGAACATGCACAGGTTGAAACACTTAGTGAAACAGAGGAATTATTTACAAAAATCTTGAAAGAACTAAGAATATAAGTTGAGTCTAGTGAAAAAGAAGTCGAGGCTAGTAAGGAAACCACTAAGTATGCAACAGTTGAATCTGCTAGTTTTCTAACTAGTGATCATATGACAATTGAGAGACTTCAGATGGGAAATGAAAAACTAAAGGAAAAAGTGAAAGAGTATAAGTTGTTGGATAGGTACATTAAGAAAGAGAATGGGCAATTAAAGGAGAATATCCAGAGGTTACAAGATGATGAGGTCTCCACCAAGCTTAAGAAGTTTCTTTGCCTCATACAATATACCAGGGTTATTAAAAGGGAACTCAATGGAGAGGCTTCAGGTGTGAATATATTAGATCCAAACAACTGATGTTCAAGCAAGTTGAAAGAAGACTCCATTTTTTAAATATTGAGGAATGGTTTAACATGTTTTGCATGAGGACATGCAATGACTTAGGCATGGGGGAATGTTGGCTCTCCTTTTGTATGCCTATAATACCCTATATTGTTCTCTATTTTTTACCAAATTTACCTTGAAACCTACTCACCACTTGCCTACCTTCTTCAAGAACATAAATTTTAGCATCCTTGTGTATCTATGAGCTAATTTATGTTTAGAGCATGATTTTTATTATCTCTTGTTAGTAGGAATGAATAATTGATTCTTTGTATACTCTTATTATTTGGATTAACTCAAATAGATTTTTAGACCCTATTCATGCTCATCCGATACCAACGTTGCTCATCTGGTACCGGTGTACCTTCTTATCCGGTACTTGTGCACCTACGTTCATCTAGTACTCGTGTGCCTGTGTCCATCCAATACATGTTCTCATCCGATACCCGTGTACCTATGTTCGTCTAGTACTTGTGTTCATTCGGCACCGATATCATCTATCTGGTACTAACCCTATTCGTCCAGTACCTGCGTTCGTCCTTCACTTACTATGTTCATCTGGTACGAGACCCAACTCTTCATCTTTGATGGTTCGAGTGAGCTACCTTCGATGAGACCGAGGGAACTAATGGTCAAATTCCTTACCTTTTTATGGCAAATCAAGATACGCTTCATCACTTATGCACTACGTGTCATGAGGATGAAGCCAAATATGTAAAGGAAAGTGAAATGCGATATTTTTGTGATGATTTGATTATATCTTTTAAGCATTGTATCTAACGACCATTCCTATATAAGAGAAGGCTCGTAGATGATAGGTGTTACTTAGACACAGAGTTGCAGTTAATTTACAGAGACATTAGGAGAAATAGAGAGTCAGATATACATAGGTGTAAACATTATTGTTATGCTGGAGATTTAATTTTATAATCCTTTCTTTTGAAATCAATGATATAAGCAGCAATTGATAAATTCGATGTGTTAGTAGATTCTTTAGTTTTGTAAGTTCTTGAAGCTTTCCTTAGTAGCTTGGCAAGGGCCCATCGAAGCCATCAAGGCAAGTTTTTATTACAATTATTGTGAATTTAGTTTGGTTTATTTGTGAAGAGTGACTTAGTGTTATAATTGAGTTTCAAAGTATTTGATATGATTCTAGTTTTGATTCTATGCAAACTTTATTTCTCAGGTTGTATGTTTAATTGTTGGTTTCTATTTTGAAGAACAGGAAGAGTTAAGATAATAGATATCACCATTCACCTGCATGTGTTGTTAAGTGAAGACTCTTGTCGTACCTAACATTTCATGTATAAGAATTTATATATTTCACCAGAACTAGTTAAATTAGGAATGATTTCTTTGCTTGATTGCAGTGATTTGATTTTAATCAGTTGCTACAGGAAAACAAAGTTGAATCCATCTTTTTATTTCATGAGCCTGTCAATGGACATACTTGTTATCTGAGCAAGAACCTTTAGATTACATGCTTGTTAAGATTTTATTCATGAGTTTTTCTTTATAATCTTTAATTTGTGTGGGGAAGTTAGATTTAAATCTGTAAAATGGAGTATTGGTTTTGAATGTTTCTCATCTAGGATATACTCATCAGACATAGGAACTTATCTATTATCGGCACATATAGTGTATCATCTCTACTCATTACAATTTCCTAGTTAATAATTTAATTTTGGAAATATATCACTCATATAATTGCCCCAACATACTTGAAACTTATTTCCTTTCCCCATGACACTCATTTCTTGCATAGCAATATAGAATTCTGTTATTATTTTTCGGGTTTTAATAACACAAAAAAGCCAAAAAAACTAAATATGATAAGAAAGAAAGAGGGAGGAAATAACAAAGATATATATTTTGTTGGAAAATATTATGACTTATGTTGTCCTTGAACAAAAAAACAAGTTTTGAATCATACACTCAACAAGTTGGGTTTCAATATGGCCTTTAGAAGCCAATCCTTGATTTTTTGAGTCTATCACTCCTATAGTTGGTTACTCTTCGACATACCACAAAGATTCTTTCAGTTCCTCCTATGTCATATAATTATATCATTATTACAATTTACATCAAATTTTTCCCAAGTTTCCATTGTATGATTCTTATGTTCAAGGGAAGTTATAGCTTGTGTAAACCATTCCTCAGTTTTTCCCAACCATTCATGGCATCCTTCCTAGTTGTCAATTTATTGTAGTATGATCAATATAATGTTACTTACTCATGCACGTGTGGAAGGTCTCCATTTACTTCTCATTGGCATGCCATCTCTCATTAACTATGGAAAATTTCTCTGAGAGTTTGATTTAGAGTAGCATCCTGGGCCTATTTGCATCATCGGTAGATTACCGTGTATTCAATATATTACATTTCATCAATGGTCATTGATTGAGTGGTTTTCTAATTGTTTGATGTTAAGACCGGTGTTCATTCATTGGGATTCATTTTGTACCTTGGATTCCATTTTCATCATTAGTGGAAGTAATCATCTTTGTTAATGGATTTCATTATCAGTCATTACTTAGACGGTATCTTCCATGTGTTACTCATTTTGGTTCATGTGATAGATGCACTCGGTGGCATATCCTTCTATCATTTTTGCAAGACCTTCAAAATCATTTTCCTTTTGTTCGTTCAGGTAAAATGATGGGGTATGGCTTAATTCCCTCCTTCCAATTGATTTGTTCCCAATGACATTAGGACTCGTAGTGATCAGTGGTATGATCCCTTACTATTGACAATTGGAATACATCAATCTCCTCTAATTGATAGATTCTAAAAGTGCTTGATGAAAACATATCTATTAACACTTCTAGAATGTACTAGGTATTTTGATGCCCATTATCATTAACAGTGGGTTGACTCCCATTTTTTTAACAATTTACATTAATAATCAATAATCAAACAATGTCTCCCATGTTTGACATTAGATCATTTAATCACATGGCACAAACTCATATCTTTGGTGGGTTTGAATTAAATACCTTGGGCCATTAGTACATACCCTCTTTATGTTGATAACTAAGTTGCGCTAGATAGTACCCCTCATCCCTATGGCATTGGTACTTTTGGGAGGATTATTTTATCCATTTCATTTGTTCCAGCTATCCTCCTAATATACATTGAAATAACTTAGGTAAAGGAGAGTATCGAATGACTAGAAATTCTAATTATAATACAATTTTTTTCATAATATTCAAGACACGAAAGTTTCGAATATCTATGATACTTTTATTTTTGTGAAATGTAAAATTCTCCTTGAGGATTTGAATAATATTAAACTTTCATAGAAATTACAATTTGTTTCTTTGGTTTAATTAATAAAATAAAATAAAAATTCATATTACAAGGTAAAAGAGCTATATATATCCAAGTATGAATCAATCATATCACTAAACTACCAATTATTAGAATATGATTCATTTATGATTAAGGTTCCATCCCTGAGAGAACATGTGCCTCTTATGTAAATTTTTTAAGCCCAGGTGACTGTTGTCCTAATGTTCTCATGCTACATAACTGAGACACAATTTATTTAGAAACAAAAATTAAATTTCTGAGCATTCCATTAATACCACAAATAATTAGAAAATGAATAGGAGAAAACATAAATATGGATTTATCTTTCAAATAACACTTTCATTCCTTTCATCAAAGCTTGCAAGGTGACAACTACAACTTGATTTGAACAAGCACTTGTAAAATCAATAAAATCATCTCAAATAATGTTGTAACCTATGAAAATAGGGTACATCTACAATAGTAAAACTTGCTCTATTTCTATCTTTCCTAGATAAAAAATCACTCTTTCCTCCTCTCAATCACAGAAGAACACTCCAAATATACACTATATGTCCATATCTAAAGATGTATGCCTTATGCATGAAGAAAGAAAATTACAATGTTGTTACATAATATATGGCATATTGTACTTGTTGGTCCCTTCAATAGATCTACTATTTTTTATTTTAAATATACTCTTCCTTCCTCCATCTCTCTTGATCTCTGCCCATGTGTGTGAGATACCTCATATCTTGTCCTATTTGTGCCTTGAGATAAGATAATGAATCTCCTCAATCCTATGATTAATTTGAATTCAAAACATAAGATTTTCATTTTTATTTTTTATTTTCAAGTAAATTACAAAATAGAATTAGTGATCAACTTTCTAAGGTTGGGGCCAAAAGAATGTCCCAAAATACTTCTTTCACATCCACACTAATGCTTTTGCAATTTATTGCTAGAGTTATATTTTTGAACAATCCCTCTTAGCAAAGAAATAATGAACCAATCAAGTCTATATCTCTAAAGCTTCAAACTTCCCTTTTACTAAGGGCCTGGTTAAAACATCAACTACCTAATGATCTATGGGAATATATTGAAGTTTCACCACTCCCTTCTAGATCTTATCTTATATGAAGAGATATTTCATTTATATGCTCTTGGATCGATCATGAAACAATGGATTCTGAGGGATTTGGATACAACTTTGATTATCATAGTAAATGGCAATGGGGTCGAACTGCTAATAAAACAATGATGCAAGTAACTTATGAAGCCAAATGGTGTCACAACTAAGAGTATCTACCACCATGTATCTTGTCTCTTTTAAGACAAGTGCCACAAAAGGCTGCTTCTTGCTAACTAGGATATCATCCTTGATTCTAAGGTAAAAATCTAACCTAAGGTACTCTTCCCATCTATTGCATTGCCTTCCCAATTTGAGTATGAATACCCTTGTAACTTGACTTCACCATCTACGTTAAACCCTATTTAAGGCCCATATTAACCCCAAACACCTCTTATTAGTCCCTAGATATGAATTAATTATGTTTCTGTTGTTATATTGTTATGTAGGCTAGAACCCCTCATGGTCCATTTTATTATAATTGTACCCATTGTCTCCTATATATATACACTAAGGAGGCCTAGTCTTAAGAGCATAAAATATTGTCTTGTACGTGTATTCATTGTAAAAGTAGGTTTCCCTCTCAAATATGACTATCACTATTAGTTTATTATCACTTCTAAGGCACAAGGTTCATAACAATTGGTATCAGAGCTCACGATCCTAGGTTTTTGTTGCTTTAAACATGCCATTGTGACATTTTTTCTATAACTCCTTTTCTGGGAGGCTTCAGATGGTGAAACTTAGAGAATATTTAGAATATCTCTCAAGAACTATATGGTTCAAATTTAGATTTTGGTTCACTATCTTTTTGGAGATATGTTACAAGGAAGTAAGGGTTTTTGAATGCTCCTAAAATTAGTCTCAAATAGGTCGGTTTAGAATTTTTCTATAAAAAATAATTTGTGAGGTTTTAGAATGTGAAACTTGGATCACATTGATGTGAAATATTGATGAAAATATGGTTAAAATTTCAGGTTTTGGTTTTCTATAATTTTATATGTATGCTCTAAGGAATTCCAGGTTCTTGATTACTCCTAAAATCAGTTTCAAACAGGTCAATTTGGAATTTTTGCAATAACATTTTTTGTGAGGTTTCAGTTAGTGAAACTTGGACCGTAATACGGATAAATCCTGACAAACATCTGGTTCAATTTTCATAATTTTGTTCACCATACTTTCTGAGTTAAACCATAAGGAAGTTAGGGTCTGTAAATAGTCATGAAATAAATTTTAAATAAGATTTCAACTTGTATTTTTTCTATATCTTCCTATCTGGGACTTTTTAGACTATGTAATCTTTAAGGATTTTAGGAAACATACAAAAGTACATCATGTACAAATTTCATTATTATATTTAAAGTATTGGACACATGGCACGCTATACAAGTTTTCTCATGGAAAGAGGCCAAAACTCAACAAGTTTTGGGAAAGTTACAATAAATATCACTTGGCACATCAAATTCAGTTCACGCCTATGGAATTGTACAAAATAAATTTCACAGTATTACAAAAAAATTCAAATCCAAAAGTGTTCAAATATCATAGATATATCAATAAAACTTCAGCCATTCTAATATTCTCCAAATTAAGGTATGTGACTTACTAGTGACCTAACAATTCATTAGAAGATCCTTTTTTTGTGACTAAAAGTTGTGATTAAGATGAGTACCATTATATTTTCCAACATGCCTCCAAAGAAAGCAATGGCCCAAAGGTCACACTGAGAGGAGTGAGGGGGGGTGTGAATTGGTGTGAGATCATTTAACATTTCACAACTTTTCATAATCAAACAACCATATAGAAATGAATCATAAGCATTATATCATTAACTATAACAATGCATCATTAAGCTACCAGCATATCAATAACATATCAAGAAACCATCACATCACAAAGGGACACAAGGATTTTACATGGAAACCCATAGGGGAGAAAACCACAAATCTTCTTCTTCTTTATATTTAATTCATTATATATATTTGCAGGCTACAACCTACTAGAGGCAAGTACCCCCACGAAATGTAAGTTCCCACTTGCGGTAGGCTACAAACGGGTTGAGGCACCAGCCTCGAGAATATGCAAGTAGATGCTCACAGTAGGCTACAACTTGCTTGAGGCACAACCTCGACGATGAGAGGTCTCCAACCTGTTGTAGGCTCAAACCTCGATAATGAGTGGGTTCTAACCTGCTATAGGCTACAACCTCGATTATGTAAGCTCCAGCCTGATTGAGGCTCTAACCTTGATAATGAGCAAGCTATAACCTAATTAAGTATCCAACCTCCTTCTTCAACTCCTCGTGGAACTCTATTTCATATCATTTACAAATTGGTTCCATTGTCATCATATATGGCTAACAATCATTGAATCATAAGTAATGTCACAATATATTATCGCCAATACCTATAATTTCATAATTCACAACCACGATTACTGCCACAATCCTGCAACCACTTCCACTATCACAACCTGCAACCACTATATTGTATTCACTATCACAAAATTCATATCAATCACTGTTATTGGTTGTCATATTGTTGTTGATACTTTGCTCCAACCAATTCATCAATATAGTCACTCAATCTCCTTCTCAGAACATGTTTTCACAATGTATCCAAAGCCACTACAACTTGCTCATAACCTCTCAAAACATACAAAAAATATTTTGGTCATCAAATAAGTGTCAAAAGGGTATCACGCACCATTGGTTAAATTCATCTCTAAGTCCTTATCACCCAACTTGTTATAGAACTCAATTTGGACAAATATTGACCCCAAAAACTCATAAAACCATATTAAACTACATAATAAACTACATGTTCTACAAAACACCCCTTTATAGGTGTGCTTATATAGAATGTCATTTCTTTAGAGATGGATTTGCAGAATGCCCATCGACGTTTTCTAATGGTGCAACATAATGGCTAGATATAAAAATAAAAAATATTTTTCAAACTGAACCTGTCAACTGGCGGAGGTCGAACTCGTGATCTAAGAGTTCCCAAAGGAGCTCTATACCAATTGCACTTCTCTGTGTTTCCTATGGGGTAACGCCTCCAACATTTATTTCTTGACCACCGAACATTCATATGTATAGGGCACTAGGCCCAATCATCCAACGACTCGGAGTTAAGTATGTAACCACAATTCATTGAGTTTGTTAAACCACCCTGCTTATAACCAACACTAGTAGAAAATGGGAAATTAGTGACTAGGTGACTAAAAACGTTATTAACCGCAACTTTTCCAAGCAAATACTACCAAAAATGAGAAATATTAGGTGACTAACTAAAAACTACTAACATAAACAACTAGTTTAGTCCCGTGTTAAAATATACAACTAGCTAATAAGTAATACAACTCAAAATGGCTAACATGAATGACTAATTTAGTCTAGGAACAAAAATACGACTATCTAACAAGTACTAGAATAATACAAATCAGTTGTTTATGTTAGTCATTTTAATTGTGTCACTTCAACAATCTAAACTTACAAGTGATACGGGATTCAAAGGTTGTTATAGATTGGCAGAAAGGTTATACTTCCTTAAACACTTCTCTATTCAATTTCTGTCAGATATCCAACATTTGACCAGATCAATTATCTATTCATCAAAATACCATTATATATTTCTCTAATTTTTCATTCTTATTATTATTTATATTATTTATATAGCCCATCACCAAATGAAAATTTCATCTTACACAAATACTCAAAATAATTTTCTTCTTATATTTATTTTTTATGAACAATTAACAATATATAGAGTAACTTCTAACGAAACATATACATCACAATTTAATGAGTGTATTCCAAATATAATTAAAGAATAATAAATATTCAATAGCCTAACTATGTGAGCACAAATTACAGCGTTGTATAGAATATCCTTTCGAAAAAACGGTGTTGTTCGCCATCTAGGGCCAACAATTATGAAACCAATAACAAAGGAAACACCAAGAGGCTTGATCTTACAAAGGAAAAATTACAGCAAAAGGGTGTCGAGTATCTTAGCTAGAGAACTGTGCAGGGCAGTGAGACTTCAAAACAAGAGGAGAGCAGCATGATCGTAACATTCTAGGGGAGTCAAACCCAAGACCTTTCTTGGATCTTATGAATTTTGTTCTGAGAACAAGTTATAATATTAATGCAAGCCCTAGTCGTAGCCCTAATCCAAGCCCTAACCTGAAACCAATTCTAGAGCCTTATGAGACCAAAATCATTTAGGACAATGGTGAGGTCGATGGCTCAACCCCGAAATTGCTCAAATGTATTGTTGAGTGTAATGTTGATAAAACGTTTGTTGCTATTAAAATGGAGATTTCTACTAAGCTTTGCAATGAAAATCAAAAGAAAATCGTAGATGATTTTTAGAGGAAAGCATAAACCTAAAGCAATGTTTCAAAAGAAAGCACAAAAGATATTGGATGTTGTTGTGGATATTTGAGTAACATTTAAGGACTTAGGTGGAATGGATGGAGTGATCAATGAAATCATGGAGGTTATTTAACCTTTATATCACCCACAAATATATCCTTGGTTGGGAGTTCATCTCATCGAGGTTATTCTATTGCATGGGCCAACGGGATACAAGAAAACCAAGCTAGTACATGTCATAGCTATTTAGGTGGGTGTTCCTTTCTACAAGAATTCAGCTACTGGAGTGGTTTCAGGAGTCTCAGGTTGGTGTCAGTCTTAAAGTTTAAAAAATGTTGCCTATTTTACTATTAATATAAACAATATATGCATACATGGAAGTAAAAATAGGCTACTAGGTACACACTACAAGAACAAGCAAGAGGTAGTGGTCCTCAATATAACTATTATAACTATCTTAGATGAAAAATGCATAAGATCAAACCTCAACAGGCTCCTAGGTAGGAACTACAAGCATAAGAAAGAGATAGTGGCCCTCACTAAAACTATTATAGCTATCTGAGATGAAAAATGCATAAGATCAAACCTCTTGGAAGTTAGCGACCTTTAGAAAGATAAACCATCTAAAATTTGAAATGCCATAAAATCCCACATGATATAGAAGTGATATAATAAAAACAAAAGACCAGGTTGTAGCCAATATTAGACCTGAGTTGGGAGGATTGTGTTTATCATCATTAAGGAGCTTCTCCACCTCTTGTTCCGTGACTCTGGTTCAAGAAAATTAACTTTTTAGATATTTTTCTCATTTTTCCTATCAGTCTCTAGAATTTCCAATGGGGCTCTAAAACTTGTTGTCTAAGGGGCATGTTAGATGGTTGGGTGGCTAGTTATGTTGGCACTCTCTTTTCTCTCTCGAGCTGGGCTAGCTTGATGTCTTGGTTGGGCGCCATTGTGTTTATATTGCTGTAAAATTTCAATTCTACTAGGGGCCAGTTGGATCAAATTCTAAAATATGAGAAACTAATTTGAAATTTTAAAGTAATACAGTGTATGAGAAAAATCATTTATGCTCCTGAAAAGTCCTAAAACACTAGCATACCAAAACCCTATTTCACTCTCTATTGTCATGGCTACGTATAATCATTTATGGCTATGCATATTGATACATGCTCAAAGAATATAAAACCTAAAAATCCTCTGCCCGATTTCATTCTTATTTGTATAGACTTAATTCTTTCTATCTTTAGAGGAAAAACCAGGATGGAAGACTAAAAATTTTAGACACAGTCATGGCATAACACGTATTCTGTTTCTTATCTAATATACATGATATAAAATTAAAAGATAACATAAGTGTTATCACCAAAATAGGGGTTTACATTGTTCCTAGTCATGGTCTTAGATAAGTGTCAAGTCACCCTATGTTTTAATGGGTAGGTGATAGGTTAGGAGTCTCAAAGGTTTCATTTTTCATATCCAAATAAAGTCTAACATCCTTATTCCATGTTTCATGAGTCTTACATTCTTTTTAGAAACTCATAGCTTGAGCCATTTTGAAATTTTTTTGTAATTAGCCCCGAAACCACGTTTTCGTAGTGCAGACAATGTAAAATGTCTATTTTGCGCTACAAAAACGCTGTTCTTTTCGTTGCACACTACGAAAACACGGATTCGTAGAAAAGTCTTGTCAAACATCAATCCGTTAATATTCCGTTAAAATTTTCATTATTAGGTGTTAGCTAGGAGTCAGTCCTTAAGCATGCCGCCATCCAAACTCATCATTTCGAATTTAGGGCTCATTATGAAAGTTAATTTCAAATTCGAAAGGGTTGGCTAGTCTCATCATTTTAGTTTGCATGCAAACCCTCAAACAAAATTGTTTTCGAACAATAAGCCTTGGTAATTTTTCACCAAGGTTTTCCTCATCCATAATTCAAGGGAGGCTGATCAACAGAATTTCAAGTGAGGTCGGTTTTGTTACAGGAATTCAGAAGGAAAGATGATAGAGGAGAAGAAACGTCATAGGTCTGGTCATTGTTTAAGAACAGAGCCTGAAAGCACCGAGGTCTTAGTCAGAGATAAATCAATTGTAGAAGCTTTCAAGAAAGTAGGATGCAGAAGTTTTGTAAGAGATTGCAGGGAGGACATACTCAGGTGACCAAGGAGTTTGCACTACATTTCACTAGCTCAAGCACAAAGGTCGGAATCCTGAACTTGCAAATTTCTCAAGAAGTCATAGTTTTGGTGACAGAGATTCCTAGGGGGTAAGATACATGGTTCAAAAACTTCAGATTCGACATGGAACCATGTAAGGTGTTTCTAAAGCCAAAGTTTGTAGAAACAGACTTAACCAAGATAGTTCCTAGAGACTATATCAAGGACAGCTATGTCAACTTGCTCTTCAACATTCAACGTTATTTTACCTATGAAGGAAGATATCAAAAGGTTTATTCATATCATTTTAAACTCCTGTTACATTTTACTGGTATGATTTATTTAGATTTGTCTTACTTCTTATATCGAAGTGTAGCTAAGATGGCAGATAAAGTACAATTGAAATCTCAAGGATATGAAACTTCCTTGTTTCATCATAGTCTAATTAAATTGATAGTTCTACATGAACTTAAAAGTATCAACAAAGAATGGTCTTTTTTTTTTGTTTCTATGTTACTTTGGAGCATAAAATGAAGGTGTAGACATTAGCCCTAGGGTTAAAGGAATTCCATCAGCAGAAACCAGCAAGTCTGTAATGTCCAGGGCAAAAAGGTTTATTAAGTTGAAACCTAGGAAGCAGGTGAAAGAGCAAGTAAGCAAAACACCAGTAGTCATTCTTGAAACTCCTAAATCTACAAAGGAAAAGATATCTGAGGTTAAAGGAATGACACAAGAATAGTCAACCAATAAACCAGTTCAAAGGAGATTGTCTAGAAGTCAAATTGCAAAGGAGAAAGGTAAAAGAGTGATCTCGAGAGAAGGTTCAAGCTTGAAGGGTGATTTAAATGATATTTTAAAAGCCATTGATATTGTAGAATCCCCTTTGGTACAGGCAGATGTGATAAAATTTGATCAAGGAAAGTCAAAGAAAATGAAACCCTCCAAGGAATTAGAATTTGAGTAGATGTTACAACATTTGTTTTCAAACCCAAAAAACCCTTAACCAGGCAATCCAAGAAGATGCAAGAGTCCAATATTCAGTTGGGGAGAACAAAAGAAGCCTCCGTTGTTCAAGAAGAGTTGATAGACTTTCCATATCTAAGATTTGAAGGTCACAAAAACACAGTTCTTTCCACTCAAACAAAAAAAGCCAGTTACGAAGTAATGGAAGAAAGGTTAAAGACTACTAATAATGAAATTGCTAGACTAAGAGTGAGAGCAAGAAGGCATGCTACTGAAAGGACAAAGTTTAAAATGATAAAGGCTCTCTGGGAAGCTGAAAAAGTTTCCAAACCAGAAATAGTCAACAGTGAAACTCGGTACTTTACCTGGACTGTTCCTACAATCAAAGAAGTCGGATTTGTAAGGAGGATTAATGCTCAGTTGAGAGCTACAAACAAGAAATTGAAGAGACAAATTGAAGACCTAGAAATATAGTTAACAAAATCTGGAAAAGGGGCTACAACAATAATGAAACAGGGTGATGAAAAAGGACAGTGAAAGATACATCTTAAAACAGTTTTGGCATATAAAAAGAAGGACAGATGTGAAGAAGAACATCTTATAAGGGTAAATGGTTAAGATTTTTGGTTGATCGTATCAGTCTTCATGGAATTTTGAAAAAAACTCCCATACACAGCAGTTTCATAGCGTGCTACGAAACTGCTGAAGATGATCATTTAGCACTTATAGATGATTTTCGGAGGTAAGATCTGATTAATTCCAAATTTTGAAGTTGCTAGTAGACATGGGATCATATATGAAGTTTCAGATGGCAATGGTGTAGAAAGAAAACTTCCAAGAATTATTTCATAAGTGATATAAAGGTTGTGTTACAAAAACAGAGTATTTTCGTAGCACAGTCATGTTTCATCCTTTCCTCCATATTTTTGAGTTTCCTTTTTGCACAGGTGGAAAATGAAGTTTTTATGGATTATTAATGCATGCCACATGTACACCAGCAAAACTGCTTGAAGATAAGCGTAAAGGATTAAGGGCCTTAAAAGGAGGAACTCTGTCTCCTAGTTTTCAGGACAGTTAGGTCATGACTCAACAGGTTTTGCAACAGCACTGTGGACATCATCAAGCTCGAAGACATGGGTTGGCAGCTGATTAAAGAATGTATTGAAGTCATAGATAAGGTTTTTGAAAGCATGTTTTAGGAGTTTCACTCCTATTTGTATTAGGACTCTTAAAGACAGCTAGTTGTCAAGTTGTAATTAAGTAGTTTGTTTTATGAATAGATAGGTGTCAAAGTTAGGAATTTGAATTCCCCTAAAGATGGACCATAGTATCCAAAGTTGTAAAACTCTATGTAAAGCTTGAGAATCAAATTCCTCAGGGTTGGTAATTTCATTAGAAAAAGAAAGTTGTGTTATTGTAAGAAACTGTGGTTTTTCAAACATAATACAGAGATCAATTTGACTACTCAAGATTCACAAGGAGTTTATGTGTTTGATGTTCTTATGGCCTTTTCTCAATTAATTATTTGCAGTGGTATGAGCTTGTGATACTTAGAATTCATTGGAAAATGCTCTAACTTCCTTCACATGCTTGTAAACTGTGTTGATTCATTATGTTATTGTTCCATTTATAAACCTAAACTCTAAGCACCTTGACTTCCATGTTTTTTTGATCATGTTGTTTTGTTGAATACTATCTTGACTCCATAGCCCAATAGATGTTTGCTAATATTTGATTCAACCAATCAAACAGTTATACATTTATCCATTTTGTTCCTAGAGTTAGCCATCTAATCATTAATCAAAAATCTTAAACCTATTGAGAGAGCCCTCTCAGGTTGAGGAGGCTAAGCCTCAACCAAAAGATTGGCTTGAAAGAGTTACTCAGAATCTACTTCATCAGCAGCCTATCAGGGTTAGATTTTGTGATAACATTTTGGTGCGTCTGTCGGGATCCTAAAGATTATTTATTCCCAAAATCAAGAAGCTGAACTTCTGAAGGTAGCAGGAGCTTAGAAAGTTTCTCGAGGCTACAATCTACCTTGGTGAATCCATATATTTTCAAAGATTTAAAGGTGGCTTCAAGAAGGAGATACACACGGAGCAATCTTGATCCCAATCCACCTACCATTGGAGGCAATCCAAACACTGTTTCAAGAGTCAGTCAAAGATTTTCAGAAATATCAGGTACTCCATCTTATTCAAAATCTTTGCTCTCTAAATTCTCAAGAAGTCCTGAAGACAAAAAAGTTGTTGATAAAATTCATGAAGTGTTGTTTAGATCAGAAAATGAAGAGGAACTCATTGGTATTATCTTAGGCTTGCAAAAGAGAGGAATTGACACCTCAACCCTAGTATCACAAGAAGACAAAGAAGAGTTTTGGGAAGTTGTTACCTCTGAGCTATTGTTAGAAAAAGAGGCTTTAGATAAATTGAAAGAACTTGACCCTTTCGAAGTCCTGCTGAAATCTAAAGTTGGTTTACCTCTTCCAAATTGGAATTCATTTGTTAGTGGTTTATAGAAGCCAAGCAGTACTCCTCATATCAGTTCTTCATCTTCTGTGTATGCCATTCCTAGTGGTTTATAGAAACCAAGCAGTCCTCCTCAAATCATTTCTTCATCTTCTGTTCCTGTTATTCCTATAACTATTGTTCCTCCTTTAATCATGGCTGCACCTGCTAGGTATGCTCCACTTGTGCTCCCTGCTATTTTGCATGACCTGCCTAGTAAATATGCTGCTAGGATCCCTACCTGGGGTAGTGATGAAGAAATTACAACAGAAGAACATGTAGATAGATTTAATGATTTTGTTGACAGAGAAGAAGTCGATGATGAGGATGTGAAGTTAAGACTTTTTGCACAGAGCTTCATTGGTGAAGTTAGAAAATGGTTTAAAGCTCTTACACTGGGAAGCATTCGAAATTGGGTAGAGTTTGAAGATAATTTTCTAAGAAAATGGGGAAACAGAACTAATCCAGTTCAAGCACTTACTGAATATAACAACCTTAGAAGAGCATCTGATGAAACTATTCAAAATTTTTCAAAAAGATTCAATAAAGTGTTTAACTCAATTCTAGACCGTTTGAAACCTCTAGAAGCCCTAGCACAATTGAGATATGTTGAAGAATTTGATTATGACTTCTCTCTTGTTGAGAGAAAGAGAATTTCCTACACTTGCTAAAATGCAGAATGATGCAGTAAAGGTAGAGGTAAACATGATAGCTGCTAAAAAGTCAAAAATGGGAAAAACTAAATTGAAAGAAGAAGAAAAACCTTCCTCATCAACTTCTGAAGATAAGTTAGACTCAATGATGAAAACCATGGAGAAGTTGATGGATAGTTTAGCTCTTGGAAACACTTCTACTCCTCCTGTGCAAAATGAACCTCAATTTAGAAACCCTCAATTCAAGAGACCTCAAAACCAACAAAGATCAAGAGAAAATAGAAATCAGCAACCTAATCCTCCAGTGAGACCTCTGTTTCAGCAGAATTTGGTTGATGAAGAAGATGATCCTGAAATTCCTGAAGAAGTTATCCATTGCCTTGACAAAGAGATGTCAGGAATTTTCTTGACTAAAGAAGAGCATGATGAGTCAGATTTGGTCAATCAAGGAGAAGAACATTTAGATTATCTTAAAGGGTATCCACATGCCATCTTTGAAATGAAAAAACAATATAATCTTAGAAACAGAAATGTGTTGATTATTGCAAACAAAGCGCATCCTAAGAAAGATGCTTCAAAGGTTACTGAAGCCAAAAATGATACCCCAAAGGTTGCTGGAGGTAAGAAAGACTCTCCACTTGGTAGAAAAGACACTCAACTTCCTCCTCCTATCAAAGAAGCTGAAAAGTCTGTTTCTGTTTTCAACCTTGAGAATGAAATTTCAAAGATTAAAATATCAGTCTCTTTTAGTGAGATTCTCAAGGTAAATCAATATAGAAGCAAGATTGTTGAGATGTTGAATTCACAACCAGGAGTTGCTGATATTTTAAATGTCCAAGAAAATAATCCTACTATATATTTGGGTCCAAGATTAGAAGATGATCAAAATGAAGAGTTTCCTCCTTTCTATGTAAGCATTTGTATTCATGATATGACTTTACATAATGTTGTGTTGGATTCAGGGGCTTCTCATAATCTCATGCCCAAAGTAATTATGGAAAGGTTAGGGTTACAGGTAACAAGACCATATAACGATTTGTTTTCTTTTGACTCAAAAAGAGTTCAATGTATTGGTTTAATCAAAGATGTTGTTGTTGGTCTAACACAAATCCCAGCAAAGACAATTGTTATGGACATTGTTGTGGTTGATATTCCGCCAAAGTTTGGGATGTTGCTATCAAGATCATGGGCAGCAAAAATTAAAGGCACAATGCAAATGGACCTTACTTATGCCACAATTCCTGTTTTTGGTGAACAAAGGAGATTGTATCGGGAGACTAGAATGGCTTATATGGTAAGCAGCAAAGATAAACCTCAGAATTTTCCTATTTATTCATTTGATATTGAACTTGGATCTGCCATTCTTTTCAATGAGTCAGTTGATAGTGGTCTAGAAGAAATGAAAGCAGAAAATAAGCAAGTAAGTGACAAAGAAATGGAGGGATGGTGGTCATTGTACTTTGATGGATCAACAGGAAAAGAAGGGCCAGGAGCAGGAATTTGGATTACAACTCCAAGTGATGAGAGTAAGTTTTACTCTTACAAACTAAATTTTGATTGCACAAATAACATGGCTGAATATGAATCTTTGATTTTGGGTCTAGATGTTTTGATAAGAATGAAGGCTCCGAATATTTCTGTTTTTGGAGATTCTGAATTGGTTATTAGACAAGTTGAAGGTGTCTATCAAATAAAGGATGTAAGAATGAGAGCCTACATAAATCTATTTTTAGACATGTTGGAGAATTTTCAAGCCTATTATTTCGTTGTGAAAACTAGAGACCAAAATTCCATTGTTGATTCTCTTGCTATTTTGGAAAGTCTTTTTGTCATTCCTATTCATTATTCTAAGAAATATGAGATTGAAGTTCGTCATAGACCAGCTATACCAGACAATATCACCAATTGGTAAGTTTTTGAAGAGGATCAACAGGTAAAGAATTTTAATGAGCTGAAAGAAGAATTTGAAAGTACTCAAGTAGATCAACAAAACATGCTTGTTGAGTCTAAAGAAAATTCTGATGTCTTGCAATTAAAGAATAATTCAATACCAAAGGGTCTTAATCCTCTTGAGAAGCTTTTTTATCAGAATGACATTTTCAAATCACCAAAGATTCAAGCTGATGAAGAGGAAGTAGAAAGTTGCAATCTAGGTACATTAGCTTTGCCTAAAATGATCAAAATTACAAAGTTTCTTTCAGTTGATATGAAATTCAAATATATTGAGATGATGAAGAGGTTTTTCGATGTTTTTGCTTGGAGTTATGCTAACTTAAAACAGTATGATCCTTCCATTATTCAACATACTATTCCTATTAATGAAAATGAGAAACCATTCAAACAGAAGTTGAGAAGAATTAATCCCCTTCTCATGCCATTGATTGAAAAGGAGATTAAGAAACTTTTTGATGCTAAAATCATTGTCCCAATCAAATTCTCAAATTGGCTTGCAAATTTGGTTCCGGTTAGAAAGAAGTGTGGAGAAATCAGAATTTGTATTGATTTCAAGAATTTGAATAAGTCTTCACTAAAGGACAACTATCCTCTTCCCAATATGGATTCAATTTTGCAAAATATTGTTGGTTCACAAAGAATTTCTATGCTTGATGGCTTCTCAGGTTACAATCAAATTCTTGTGCATCTAGATGATCAGGAGAAAACAGCCTTCACAACACCATGGGCCACATTCATGTATGCCAAGATGCCTTTTGGTCTCATGAATGCGGGAGCTACTTTTCAAAGAGCAATGGACATTGATTTTTCTAAAGAAAAGGACAAGACGGTGGTTGTTTATCTTGATGACATAACAGTCTTTTCAAAGAAAGAAGAAGATCACCTGAAACACCTAGAAAAAAATCTGCTGAAATGTAGAAGGTTTACTATCTCTCTTAATCCTACTAAAAGAATCTTTGCTTTAACTACAGGAAAATTACTTGGTCATATTATTTCTAAAGATGGAATTAGGATTGACCCTAACAGAGTCAATGCCATTCAAAAGGTAGATTTTCCAAGAAGTAGGAAAGAAATTCAATCATTTCTTGGGAAAGTGAATTTTGTTAGGCGCTTCATTCCTAACTTTGCTGAGATTGTCAAAGATATAACAAGGATGTTAAAGAAAGGAGTTGATATTAAATGGACAGCTGAGGCAAAGAATTCTTTTGAGCAAATTAAGAAGGAACTCACACAAGCACCGGTACTCATCAGTCTAGATTTCTCAAAAGAATTTCTAGTTTTTACATTTGCTTCCGAAAATACAATTGTTGGAGTTTTGCTTCAAAAGGGAAAGCAAGGTACTGAACAACCTATCTCTTTCTTTAGTAGAACATTAGCTAATGCTGAACTGAAGTATAATATTCTAGAAAAACAGGCCTATGCTTTGGTGAAAGCTATTAAAGATTTCAAATTTTACATTTTGCATTCTCACATTGTGGCATATGTTCCAAGTAATGTAGTAAAAGACATTCTAACTCAGGCAGATCTTGATGGTAAGAGGGGAAAATGGATCGCAAAATTGTTGGAATATGATATAGACATCAAACCAACCAAATTAGTGAAGGGACAAGGATTGGCGAAGTTAATGACTCAGTCAAATCTCGATTGTCTTGACATAAATCTGAATGCAGAAATATCAGAAATTTCTGATGATGAGGAAGAATTGGTCCCAATTGATGATAAATATCTTGTTTCAAATTGGTATAAGCATGTGGTATTTGTGTTACAACATCACAAAGCTCCCACTGATCTAACAAAATCCAAAGCAAGGTTTGTGAAGTTGAAATCTTTGAGATATTTTATATTTGACATAAATCTATTTTGGAAAGATACAGGAGGAATTTTGCTGAATTGTTTACTTGAAGAGGAGGCTGAAAAAGTCATTGAAGAATTCCATAAAGGTGATTGCGGAGGACACCATTATTGGAAAGCTACAGCAAATAAGATTCTAAGAGCAGGATATTTTTGGCCAACAATGTTTAAAGACATTTACAAAAGGGTTGTTGCATGTCATGAATGCCAAATTTTTGAAGGAAAAAGAAAACTTGTACCTCTGCCTTTGGTACCTATCTATGTGGAAGCACCTTTCCAGCAGTGGGGGTTAGACTTTATTGGAGAAATACATCCATCATCATCAGGACAACATCGTTGGATTCTCACAGCAACGGACTACTTCACCAAATGGATAGAGGCGATCCCAACAAGGCAAGCTAATGATTTTGTAATTATTTCTTTTCTAAAGAATAATATATTGTCTCGATTTGGCTGCCCCATGAAGATTATAACAGATAATGCTCAAACTTTCAAGTCTAAGAAAATGATTAATTTCTGTTATCAATATCACATCACTCTTGGACACTCTACAACATACTATCCGCAAGAAAATGGTCTTGCTTAATCATCAAATAAGAGTATTGTAAGAATCATCAAAAAGGTATTGTAGGAGAACAAGAAAGCTTGGCACTTAAAGCTGAAGTATGCCTTATGGGCTGATAGGATATGTACAAAGAGATCAATTGGGACTTCACCGTATGAATTAGTTTATGGTGCTGAAGCTGTTTTTTCGACATCACTGGGGGTACCGGTCATGAAACTAATTCAAGGACTTGAAGAAGAACCAAATGCCATACAGAGGAGGATAAACCAGCTGATAGCTTTGCAGGAAAAGAGGAATGAAGTCTATGACAACCATCAGCATGCTCAAAACATAATTAAAAATACATTTGACAGGAAGATTAAAGAAGACAGTTTCCAAATACAAGACAAAGTGCTGAAATGGGAGGCCAAAATTGAGGAAAAGGGCAAGCATGGTAAGTTTGAGAATTTATGGAAGGGTCCTTTTAAGATTGCTGGTTTTCATGGGAACAACACTTATATATTGCAGGAAATTGATGGAGGATCATATGTTGGAGGGCCTGTCAATGGCAGGTTCCTAAAGCATTATACTTGCTGAAGTTTCATCAACCACTCATGACATTGTATATATTCCATCTTTGTCAGTTTTTATTGCTAATAATGATAAGCTGAAACAGAGAGCTTAAGCCCGGGTTGTAGGCCCAACAATTTGAAGAAGATGCTTGTCAAATCAAATAAAATTATTTATGTTTTACCAACAAAAAAAAAATGGATAGCACTGGATCTACGAGTTCTTAATGTGCCATGGGGGTACACTATCCCAAGTGGAGCCATTGTTATCACCAAAATAGGGGTTTACATTGTTCCTAGTCATGGACTTAGATAAGTGTCAAGTCAGCCTATGTTTTAATGGGTAGGTGATAGGTTAGGAGTCTCAAAGGTTTCATTTTTCATATCCAAATAAAGTCTAACGTCCTTATTCCATGTTTCATGAGTCTTACATTCTTTTTAGAAACTCATAGCTTGAGCCATTTTGAAAAAATTTTGGAATTAGCCCCGAAACCACGTTTTCGTAGCGCAGATAGTGTAAAATGTTTGTTTTGCACTACGAAAACGCTACTCTTTTCGTAGCGCTTTTCCCTGCACGCTACGAAAGCGCGAATTCGTAGAACAGTCTTGTCAAACATCAATCCGTTAATATTCCGTTAAAATTTTCAATTTTAGGTGTCAGCTAGGAGTCAGTCCTTAAGCATGCCGCCATCCAAACTCATCATTTTGAATTTAGGGCTCATTATGAAAGACAATTTCAAATTCGAAAGGGCTCGCTAGTCTCATCATTTTAGCTTACATGCAAACCCTCAAACAGAATTGTTTTCGAACAGTAAGCTTTGGTAATTTTTCACCAAGGTTTTCCTCATCCATAATTCAAGTGAGGCTGATCAACAAAATTTCAATTGAGGCCGGTTTTGTTACAGGAATTCAGAAGGAAAGATGACAGAGGAGAAGAAACGTCACAGGTCTGGTCATTGTTTAAGAACAAAGCCTGAAAGCACCGAGGTCTTAGTCAGAGATAAATCAGTTGTAGAAGCTTTCAAGAAAGCAGGATGCTGGAAGTTTTGTAAGAAATTGCAGGGAGGACATACTCAGGTGACAAAGGAGTTTGCACTACATTTCACTGGCTCAAGCACAAAGGTCGGAATCCTGAACTTGCAAATTTCTCCAGAGGTCATAGCTTTGGTGACAGAGATTCCTAGGGGGCAAGATACATGGTTCAAAAACTTCAGATTCAACATGGAACCATGTAAGGTGTTTCTAAAGCCAGAGTTTGTAGAAACAGACTTAACCAAGGCAGCTCCTGGAGACTACATCAAGGACAGCTATGCCAACTTGCTCTTCAACATTCAACGTTATTTTACCTGTGAAGGCAGATATCAAAAGGTTTATTCATATCATTTTAAACTCCTGTTACATTTTACTGGTATGATTTCTTTAGATTTGCCTTAATTCTTATATCGAAGTGTAGCTAAGATGGGAGATACAGTACAATTGAAATCTCAAGGATGTGAAACTTCCCTGTTTCATCATAGTCTAATTAAACTGATAGTTCTACATGAACTCAAAAGGATCAACAAAGAATGGTCTTCATTTTTGTTTCTATGTGACTTGGGAGTAGAAAATCAAGGTGTAGACATTAGCCCTAGGGTTAAAGGAATTTCATTAGCAGAAACCAGCAAGTCTGTAATGTCTAGGGCAAAAAGGTTTGTTAAGTTGAAACCCGGGAAGCAGGTGAAAGATCAAGTAAGCAAAACACCAGTAGTCATTCTTGAAACTCCTAAATATACAAAGGAAAAGATATCTGAGGTTAAAGGAATGACACAAGAATAGTCAACCAACAAACCAGTTCAAAGGAGATTGACTAGAAGTCAAATTGCAAAGGAGAAAGGTAAAACAGTGATCTCGGGAGAAGGTTCAAGCTTGAAGGGTGATTTAAATGATATTTTAAAAGCCATTGATATTGCAGAATCCCCTTTGGTATAGGAAGATGTGATAAAATTTGATCAAGGAAAGTCAAAGAAAATGAAACCCTCTAAGAAATTAGAATTTGAGGATGATGTTACAGCATTTGTTTTCAAACCCAGAAAACCCTTAACCAGGCAATCCAAGAAGATGCAAGAGTCCAATACTGAGTTGGGGAGAACAGAAGAAGCCTCTACTGTTCAAGAAGAGTTGATAGACTTTCCATCTCTAAGACCTGAAGGCGAAAAAAACATAGTTCTTTCCACTCAAACAGAAAAAGCCAGTTATGAAGTAATGGAAGAAAGGTTAAAGACTGCTAATAATGAAATTGCTAGACTAAGAGTGAGAGCAAGAAGGCATGTTGCTGAAAGGACAAAGTTCAAAAGGATAAAGGCTCTCTGGGAAGCTGAAAAAGTTTCCAAACTAGAAATAGTCAACAGTGAAACTTAGTACTTTACCTAGACTGTTCCTGCAATCAACAAACCCAGATTTGTAAGGAGGATTAATGCTCAGTTGAGAGCTACAAACAGGAAATTGAAGAGACAAATTGAAGACCTAGAAATATAGTTAACAAAATCTGGAAAAGGGGCTACAACAATAATGAAACAGGGTGATGAAAAAGGACAGTGAAAGATACATCTTAAAACAGTTTTGGCATATAAAAATAAGGATAGTTGTGAAGAAGAACATCTTATAAGGGTAAATGGTTTTGATTTTTGGTTGATCATATCAGTCTTCATGGAATTTTGAAAAAAACTCCCATACACAGCAGTTTCGTAGCGCGCTACGAAACTGTTGAAGATGATCATTTAGCACTTATAGATGCTTTTCGGAGGTAAGGTCTGATTAATTCCAAATTTTGAAGTTGCTGGTAGACATGGGATCATATATGAAGTTTCAGATGGCAGTGGTGTAGAAAGCAAACTTCCAAGAATTATTTCATAAGTGATATAAAGGTTGTGCTACGAAAACAGAGTATTTTCGTAGCACAGTCATGTTTCATCCTTTCCTCCATATTTTCGAGTTTCCTTTTTGCACAGGTGGAAAATGAAGTTTTTATGGATTATTAATGCATGCCACATGTACACCAACAAAACTGCTTGAAAATAAGCGTAAAGGATTAAGGGCCTTAAAAGGAGGAACTCTGTCTCCTAGTTTTCAGGACAGTTAGGTCATGACTCAGCAGGTTTTGCAACAGCACTGTGGACATCATCAAGCTCGAAGACATGGGTTGGCAGCTGATTAAAGAATGTATTGAAGTCATAGATAAGGTTGTTGAAAGCATGTTTTAGGAGTTTCACTCTTATTTGTATTAGGACTCTTAAAGACAGCTAACTGTCAAGTTGTAAGTAAGTAGTTTGTTTTATGAATAGATAGGTGTCAAAGTTAGGAATTCGAATTCTCCTAAAGATGGATCATAGTATCCAAGGTTGTAAAACTCTATATAAAGCTTGAGAATCAAATTCCTCAGGGTTGGTAATTTCATTAGCAAAAGAAAGTTGTGTTATTGTAAGAAACTGTGGTTTTTCAAACATAATACAGAGATCAGTTTGACTACTCAAGATTCACAAGGAGTTTATGTGTTTGATGTTCTTATGGCCTTTTTTTAATTACTTATTTGCAGTGGTATGAGCTTGTGATAATTAGAATTCATTGGAAAATACTCTAACTTCCTTCACATGTTTGTAAACTGTGTTGATTCACTATGTTACTGTTCCTTTTATAAACCTAAACTCTAAGTGCCTTGACTTCCATGTTTTGCTGATCATGTTGTTTTGTTGAAGACTATCTTGACTCCATAGCCCAATAGATGTTTGCTAATCTTTGATTCAACCAGTCAAACAGTTATACATTTATCCATTTTGTTCCTAAAGTTAGCCATCTAATCATTAATAAAAAATATTAAACCTATTGAGAGATCCCTCTCAAGTTAAGGAGGCTAAGCCTCAACCAAAAGATTGGTTTGAAAGAGTTACTCAGAGTCTACTTGATCAGCAGCCTATCAGGGTTAGATTTTGTGATAGCAATAAGATAACTTTATTAATGTCCAACAAATTACCACAAAAGTAGGTCAGTGGGACTAAAAAAGAGTACATCTAAAATGTAAGTACATTGTGGGAGTGTGAAAACAACTTCTAGATCAACACTAAAAGATGAAAAAGATAAAGAGTGTGTAAGTAACTATTTTATTAATGCTAAAGGAAGAAAAAGATATATAGACAAGAGCTAAATGTCTAGCTAAGCGAGAATATAAGCCAAGTTGTAGGTACAATAAAGATGTAGGAAACTGAAAAATATCATTGCTAAGAAAAAAAATAGAGGATGTCAATGCGTGATGGATTTGGCTGACAAAGATGATTGATAAGTCTAAGAGGAAGGCTCCCAATCAGAGATATTTTTTGCATTTTATAGGAGCTATGCTTGCACTCATACATTTTATTCATATTGGTTGTATTCTTCAATCCTATTGACCTACTTTTTTGGTCATTCATTGGACACCAATAACATTATCTTATCTTACCATAAATTCTATGCTTTTGTTGTGGATAATCATTTTCCTAATTGCATGGCCATGTTGGCCCTTCACATCCCCTTGTTTATTTTACCAACTTCTTCAAAGAGTACCCAAATATTTAATTACTAAGTAAGCTATGCTACTATTTAGCTTCAAAATATGTTTAGTATTATGATACAAAATGGAAAAATTTCATTATTCTACTACTTTTTAGGTTAATATAGTATGTTCATTTTAAACAAATGAAAAAAGACACGACCACCATATATTTTATTTTTGTTTGTTTAGTATAGCCCTTGATTCTTAATCATATCATTCCTACTATCATTAGTTGTAGTGTTTTTTAAAGCTTGTTACTCATATTATGCTGCAATGCTTATTTTTGTAACATTTTACAAATCTTACTTCCTAAATTTGATCTTCAAGCATTTTCATAGACCAATACATGTTGGTTTTGGGAATCTCAAGCAACTTCGTTTTAATAGTGTTAAGCCAATCAGCCTGAAACAATTATTCTGAGCACTGATGCATTATTTTTTATTTCAAATTTTTTCTCCTGGTGGGTCTTAGAGCTATAGTGAATTCCTAGCTTGCCTTTGTTTTGAGCAGTGCCTTAAAATTATTTTGTACTTCCTATATAATTTTTTGTTATTTCTATAACTCTACTTACCTTTTCTTTTGGTTTCTTTCTGTAAAATTTAGTTTTTGTCTATCTCTTATAGTCCTCCTTTGACTGGTTTGGTTGTAATTATTGTGATCTAATGTTCTTTTAGGTGGGTGTTGGAGTTGTGGTCAATTTTCCATATTGCCCTTGCATTGAGCATTACTTTCGAATTTTGTTGTATAACCTATAGTTTTGTTGCCAGTATCCACTTAACTCTCTAGAAATATCCTTTCATTTGCTTTCTTTTCATAATAATGTCATTATCTTTTACAAGTTAATAATTTTTGAGAACCTACTTTTTTCTTCATCTTTTTGGATTCCTCCAAACTGGTTATATTGTGGAATTTTCTATATGTCACCACTCATTCATTAGAATTCATCAAATTAATTTTTTATTTTCCATTAAATATGTTGTAGCCTATAAAGGGGAAACTTAGATCACATGCCAATTTTCTTAGATCTGGATTCATTCCCTGATAAACCACCAAACCCTTTTAGTTTAAACCCCTCTCTGTTGGATGACCCCTCCCTATTATCTCTCCTCAAATAATACTATCCCATTTCTCCCCCGACTCCCTAGAATCCCCTTCCTTACAATTCCAATGAGATATCAAAAGAGCCAACGAAATCATCTACGATTGGGACAGGAAAAAGAGGGATGAATCCTCCAAAATATTATTAGATATTGAATCCAACATTCAATCACTTTGGAATGAACTCTCCTCTCCAGACACTCTGTCCGACCTCCATGATCAAATCTTTGTGCTAAAAATATATAGAAAGGTGATTCTTCTTGAATGTGAAAAAGAATGGAATTTAAAGTGTTGAGCCCTTTGGCTCCCTGCTCGGAATGAAAATAGAAAATACTTCCACATAGTGGCGAACCATAGGAAAACTATTAATACCATCTAGGGTATCACAAGCCCCTCTAGTTCTTTCACTGCCTATTTTCTTTTATATTGCCAACGAAGGTTGTTGTTACTTCAAAGCATTTTCCATTCGGAAAATAGGGTCACACTCGAGCAAGTTCTACAAGTCGACAGACACATCTGATGTTTTATAGAAAAGCAAAATTAATTCACAAGGAAGACCATTATTTAAAAAGAAGGGTGAAAGAAGCAATTGAAATCGAAAAATCTTCCAACATCATGAATAGAGACGACGGGCTAAAATTAAGTAACACCTTGAAACCCTTATTAAATAAAATTAAAAAACAGTGAACACAAATATACAATCATTCATTCATTAAAAAAAATAATAATAAATAAATAAATAAAACAAAATTTTAACCCTCTTTTAAACAAAATTTAATTAGTCAACATAAATAAACCTTAATTATGCACATTACTAGTATAGTATTTAATACATTGCAAAGAACTTAAATACATAACATTAAAATCTAAATAATAATAATAATAATAATATTAATATTAATTAAATAAATAAAATTGTTATTGTATTTCATTCATATTAATTTACTAATTTATTATTATATCATATTAATTTTAATACAATAATTTATTAATACATTTCCATAATAAATTAATAGGTTATTATCTTGATATTAGGGTATTAATCCATTAATTCATTAAAGACACTTCATTAATATAATATGTATTATATTACATTATATAAATATTAATATATTAATATTATAGTGTTATGTTAGTAACATAGTAATATTATCTATAATATTAATTAACTATTAACAATATACTAATATATTAATAGATTATTTAATTGTTTGTACATTAAGTTATATAATGTATTACTAATATGAGATTAATTCCTTAAACGTTAATCTTTTAGATCTTTCCCAGATTAACATTTTGTCATGCGGAAAGAGTCAATTTTGTAGCATCCAAGCCTCTCCGATCCAGATGAGCTCCTCCTCTTTGAAACCTGCATTCACTAACAAGCAAACGATTACATAGCACCTGAATAACTCATATAATAAAACATATTCATCATAAAGACCAAGGAGTATATGAAACAAATTATATATAACAACTTGTTGAGAAAAATGAACTTAATTGTATTAATTGGAAACAAAAGAAACCATTACAACCAGTGCCTTGGTGTTGTGCAGGTCCCTCCCAGGGTCCAGCAAGAGTTCTCCTTTACTTTATTCAGCTCACCCACTTCCAAATGAAGCTAAGAAAGGATGGGAATCTCTCCTCTCAAGCTCTATAAGGGAGTCCTAATTTCAGCAGCATCTACCCTTAGGAATGTTCAGCTTTCAACCTCCCCTCCCTCTGGCCCAATGCCTGTATTTATAATACTTTGGAGGAAGTTAATCAGGTCCATCATCAATGGGATAAACCCCTCTTTCAATGGGATAGCCCCCCTCTTGATGGGATAAGTTCCTCTTTCATAGGGATGCATGAACCATCTGGAGGCGCTCAATACACGTCAAACCATCTTCTAGAATGCTCTAGATTCGACCACAAGTAACTTTTTTGAAGTAAAACTCGCGCCTTTTGACCTTTACAGGAGTACGCACCCATCCCTTTACAGACAGAGCGTACAAGTACGCAGGTATTGTGAACTTGAGGTGCGTACACGCAGGTAAGGTTAAGAGAAACTGCGTAACCAGAGTTAATTGACTTTTTAAGGACTTTCTCTCTTTCTTGGAGTTTGACATGAGGAGCAGAGGTATAAGACTTGCCAAGGAGGACAGTATGACAGTTGATGGAGCCATACTGACTGCAAATAGTCATGGTGACAAATTTTAGTGTAACAGATTGCCCCCTAAAGTGCGAAGCTTGTAGTAGATTAGGGTTTCATATCATCTAGGAAGGGTGAAGCACTTTATCATTTCAAGGATTATCTTGTGGAGAGCCCAGTCAGAACCTGCAAATATTCAACACAAAATACATATATAAGATCATATCATCGCTGAGGTAGGCATTCCCATACTCAGATTGAAAACTTTAACTAACAAACTAACTACTGCTCTGATATAGGAATGATTTCGCAGTACATCATAATCATAGACTCATGTAGACACAGTATGGACGCAGCCATCTGTTTATGATTAGTCTACTATATAATGAATACAAAACTCCTCGCAACCTGGATGGTGGAAATTAGATCCAGGGTCTTCATTTTTACTTCCCGAAATAGTACGATTCTATCCATGCGAATAAATGAGTTGATGTCGAACATGGTAGAAACCACTTGATTACCAGTCGATGATGTAAACTGTTAACAAGTGTGAGAGAGACCACCAGTGATGTCAATGGTTCTCAAAGTACCCAGTACAATCCATGAGATGTGAATGAATGCGTTGATGTCGAACATGTCACGGAATCCTTCGATTGAGAGTCAATGATGTAAACTATCGTCAAAGGCGAGAAACCTGCCATTGATGCATGCAGATTTCAAGGTACTGACGATTTCTAGGTCATCTTTCTAGATAATGTGCTGATGTCGATAGAAAGTAACCCGTTGCAGGCAAGCCCACAACACGAAATCATAGATCAAGTTGAAGAAATGTAGCTGTAAGGACTGACTCACGGATGGTCAAAATGGATGACAGGTATTTTGCAGATGAATGGTTTATTTGCAGTGACCTCTTGAACACATAACGACACGACAGATGGCTTGGTGACAATTGACCCAAAGTTAATACCCGGAACCGGCTGAAGATTTTCAATGTGGTTTGATCAACTATTAGGCAAAGGATTTCCCAACCCAGCAGGTGAATGAAAAAGTGTCGTGTTCAAGAGTGGTGATAAGGTTTCTTCCGAGACAAAGGATAACAAATAGGCTCATTTTTCTCTGTTTTCCCCACCATTTCTGGCAAGTACCTCTTTATTTTTTACAAGCTTGAGGAGGATAACATATGCTTGATTATAAGCTCATCCTTCGGATGAGTCCAACTTAGTTTAGATTCGAACCCTAAGAAGGAGTGGTTCGTTCCTGTTTGTAATCGAACAGGTCCTTTACTGTGAAATTTTAACGAGTCCAGTATAGGAGAAACTCGGCGTTTTTCAATTTTAGAGAGTCTGAAAAAACTTAAGAAGACTCCAGGGTTGACCTTTTTCGTAAATTTGTGTCTCCCAAGCCCGAAAAAGTATAAAATAATACTTGAGAGAACCGCTTGATCTTTACGACCAAGGAGTACTTTCATGATTAGTGTCTTTGACCTGAAAAGTAAAAAGCGATCAAGGACACGTCATTTTATTTCCAGTATCGAATTTGAAACGACAAAAATCCGGTAATCTTTTCATGTTTTTACGGTCAGAAAAGGGCTATAAGAGGACCATCTTTTAATTCTGTTTTAACGAGTGTAAAAGAAACGCTCGGAAATCTTTTCATGTTTGAGGAGTCAGAAAAGGGCTTAAAGATGACTCTGATGTTTTTGTTTGTAAAAAATGACAATTTTCCCTGAAAATCCTTTATCCTGCACAAAAACCAACACATTACTCATACCTGTTTAAAGATAGATAAAAATACTTTGAAAAATACCTTTTCATGGTGAAAAATAAACAAATTTACCATTTATTTACCCAAAAAACCTATAAAAAGGGCTTTTACCAATTCATTTTTACCATTTTACTGTTGAGGAGAGAAAAAGGGCTTTTGGCAAGAAACTTCCCGTGGACATTGCGGAGAATCCGACCGTCGAAATCGAACGCCGTCTCTTTCAGGTATTCTACAACATCCTCCTCTTCATTTTCATCCGTTTAGAATTTGTTTTTAGGCCCTAGATGTCATTTTTTGGAGGCTTTGGGGTTTCAAGATCCGCCTTTCGGGGTACGCAGGTGCCACACTAGGGACCTGCGTACCCCGACATTTTCTCAGTTGGGAAAATGGTGGGCGTACGCACCTTGCCTTAAAGGAACCCGCGTACCCACGCTCTGTTCCTAAAGGCGGGGTGCGTACTCCGCGCAAAGGGTTTACAAACCCCAAATTCTCCAAATTGGACCAACAATTTTTGATTTTATGGATTCTAATGGATGTTTTCTGGTGTGTAGATTGCCCACCATGCTTGATTGGCGCGAGAGAGAGCACGAAGATGTTGATTTGGCCGCCATTAGTCATCAACCGTCCATTGATGCTTTGAAGGCATGCGGCCTTTACAAATACTGGGCCATACGTAGCATGAGGGTCCAGGTGCGCTTTCTAGAGTGGCTGGTAGAGAGATGGAACGTTCAGGACCAGTGCTTTTACATTGGAGGGCACCAGCTCGAGATAGAGCCCTCAGATATTTACTTCCTCACTGGTTTGCCCAAGAGTGGCGAACACTTGACTCTGTTCGGGACTAGGCCGGGTGGCCAGTCCATCGCTAGTCTCCGACTAGAGTGGTGTAACACTCAGTCTCAGGAGAAGGGGATAGAGATCAAAACTATATCCCGCCCTGAACTTATGGTGATTGCTTTTACAGTTACCAGACTTTGCGGGGCTGCCACTTTACACATTGCCACTGGATCCCAGATGCGGATGGCGATTGATTGCTATCGAGGCACCATTTTCAACTGGTGTGATGCTGTGTTGGCCAATTTAAAGGGCCAACTGACTAGAGTAAAAAACGGACAGCTAAAGACTTTTGGTTATGGGCCTTTAGTTGTGAGTTTTGCCTTAGAGAGGGTTCCGATGCTGATCCCACAGCAGCTCACTGTTGAGGCTGGGCTTCCTCGAGAGCCTAAATTGATGCGATGGGTTGCGGTTATGGCCCGTCATCTTGATGAGGGCACGGAGGTTGTCCGATTTACTCCGGAGTACTTTCACTGGTTAGAGGACCAGGTCTTTTCTATACAGGATTTTCCTTATGCCGGAGTTGATTTTCGTGGAGATCCGGACATGGTTCTTCCACCGGGAGAACAATGGGATGACACAGGTAATTCATTTTTCACAAGTTTTTAAATTATCTATTTTTTTGTTTTTTATATCGTCTCAAAACTGACAGTAATAATTTTCAAAATGCAGATGTAGGCCCACGTCGTCCAGCCAATCTCCGGCCTTTCGAGAGGAGACTACCAGTTGCAGCGGCACCGGCCCCACGGGACGAGGCCACAGAGACCTTAGCTGAGTTGGAACAAGACCTAGAGCGTCTAACGGCAGATATACCAGAGACTACTATAGACGATATTCCTATCAGGCTTCAGCGCTATGTAGTCGCAGTCCCAGGACCTTTTAGAAGGTTCTTGTGTAGGGTAGCCCGTGCAGTGGTGTCGTATAGAGAGCATCACCAGTGATTGGATGGTCGTTTTTGTAGACACATGTGACATTTTGGTTTTTTGTACTTATCATTTTTGCCGATCATAAGGGGTTTTTCAACCTATGATTAAAGACAATGTATTTTTGACACACTCCTATCTATATATATCATTATTACTGGCTTATCTTGTTAAACATGTGTGATGAAATGTTTTTAAATTTACATGTATGATTATTGCAAATGTCTATTTAACATTCGAGAAGCAATTGCATCTGCTAATGTATTTAAAGACCTTGGAATATGCTGATATTCAATGTAATCAAATTCACGTTCCAAGAGACGCACTCTCAAAAATAACCTTAATAACACTGGATTTCTAATGGCATACACTCTATTAAGCTGTAATACAACGAGTTCAGAATCTAACCTCACTATCAAACTCCGAATCCCAAATGAAATAGATTCAGACAATAACTCAATCACTGCACTGTATTCTGCAATGTTGTTTGTTGTTTGACCGAGGCTCACCCCATGCATAGAAACTAACTCGTCAGAGGGTGAATAGATAACCCAAGCTGCGGAAGAGATATTCCGTGTACTACGACAAGCACCATCAGCAAATCCAATGTATGTTTGGAGAGGCATCGACATCTGCAAACATCAAGGGTAAAACCAAGATAAGCAGAATAACGACGAAAAACACACTTTCTAAGCTAAGCACATTGTCTAAACTAACAAACACACCAGCTAGAAAGAAAAACCTAACCTAACTAAAATCTCCATACCCATCATTTAAGCATAATACCTCTTTAGGTAAAGTCCATTTCTGGGTTTACCCAAAGAGTCCCCGTCAAAGTCTACCAGATCATAGGCCCCTTTTGCTAGCTTTCGCTTGACAATATAGGGCCCATGCCACATAGGAACGAATTTTCCAGCACCTAATTTATCGTTAGCTTGATCATATAATAGCACTAGGTCTCCTTCCGAAAAATTTCGAGGGGTCACATTTCGATCATACTGAGCTTTCATACGTTTTGCATGAGTCTCGATCGCCAATGCAGCATCACGTCGAGTCTCATCTAGCTGAGCTAAGTATAATAAACGCTTCTCCTCTTCGGAAGTAGCTGGAAGTAACTCGATGGCCATTTGCAGTGACGGGATTTCGCATTCAATGCGTAGCACAGCTTCCAAACATTAAACTAGTTGGAAAGGAGTGAACCCTGTTGATGTTTTCACTGAGGTTCGGTATGCCCAAAGCGCTGAAAATAACATGTTGTGCCAATTCGACCGATGAATACCAATGATTCGTCGGATCATGATAACTAAAACTTTGTTGATGGACTCAACCAGACCATTCGCTTGTGGATAATAAGGAATTGAGCTATCGTGACGCAAACCAAGCTGGCCTGTAAGTTCTGTCATCATAACGTTTCGAAAATGGCGCCCATGGTCAGTGATTATCGCTTGTGGGACACCAAACCTAGCAATTATGTGATTGAATACGAAAATTGCAGCTGTCTTGCCGTCTGCCTCGAATGTAGGCATCGCCTCGGCCCACTTAGTAAAATAATCTACCGCAAGGATGATATACGCATGCCCCCCGACCGAGTGAGGGTTACATGTAATAAAATCGATACCCCATTTGGCAAAAGGACCAACGGCAATTATAGGGTGGAGAGGAGCAGGTGGAGTGCGCATCTTGCGATCAAACACTTGACAGTTGTGGCATTTCCGGACCGCAGTAATACAATCTTTAAACAAAGACGGCCAGAAGTAGCCAGCGCGCAATATCTTTTGGGCTGTGGCATACCCAGACATATGACCGCCACACGCTCCAGAGTGACAGTCATTCAGAACCCTTTCAGCTTCCTCGTGAGTTAAACAACGTCAAAAAACCAAGTCCGCCCCACGGCGATAAAGAGTATCTCCAATAATTTTGTACTGTTGGGACTGGAATCGAATTTTCCGACGTTCCGACTTTGAAACTTCGGGCCGAAAGGATTGGGTTTGGAGATAGACGATGATATCTCCATACCACGGATCTAAAGTGCTGATTAGAAACAAAGATTCGTCCGCAATGGGCTCCTCTGCCACAGTTTCCGTGTCAGCACGCGGGAAGTCACACATTAACTCTGCAAAAACTAAAGATTTCTTAGACTTAGATTTCTCAAACTCCAAGTCGAACTCTTGCAGGATAACGATCCATTTAGAGTACTTGCCCCCTAGCAATTGTTTAGTCAAAATGTAGATCATAGGGTTGCAATCCGAAATGACTGTAGTTTTACGGAGTAGAATGTAGTGACGAAAACGTTGGACAGCTTGAACGGCTGCCAATGCCAATTTCTCCACATGTGAATATTTGAGCTCAGTTGGATTTAACGTCCGACTAAGGTAATATATCACATGTTCCGTTTTGAATTCATCTTCCTGTACTAAGACCATTCCAATGGTGGAATGAGCGGCGGCGAGGTACAAAAAGTAATCCTGGTTGTAGTTGGGAGGATGCAGCAACGGTGCATGGGTCAACGCGTGCTTGAGTGCATCAAAAGATTTCTGAGCTATCTCATCCCAAGAGAATTGAGCATTCTGTTTCAACAACCGGGTAAAACCCTTTGTAACCTCGGCGTAGTTAGGAATGAATCGTCGTAAAAAGTTTGCTTTCCCCTGCAAACTTTGGAGTTGGCAAAGACTCGAAGGAGGAGGCAATTTGATGATAGCTTCTACCTTCGAGGGATCGACGCGAATGCCGGCTTTTGAAACTACAAATCCCAGCAATCGTCCCACTTCTATACAGAAGACACATTTGTGTGGGTTCAACCGAATACGATAATGCCTACACCTCATGAAGATTGCTCGTAAATTGACAAGGTGATCAGCTCGATGTATTGAATGAGCAGGCAAATCATCGAGATACGGTTGCACAATGTGTTTGATGTCATGAAACGCATAAGACATCGCCCTTTGAAAAGTGGCTCTGGCATTCTTAAGCCCAAAAGGTAATTTGCAATAAGCAAATGTCCCCCATGGACAAATGAAAGCCGTTTTTGGTTGATCGGCAGGTAGAATATTGATTTGGTTGTAACCGGAAAAACCGTCCATAAAGGAAAATATTTCACTGCCGGCACAATCGTCAATTATTTGATCGATATAGGGTGTTGGGTAGTTGTCCTTTGGACAAGCTCGATTAATGTCCCTATAGTCGATGCATATTCTTATTGTTCCCTGTTTTTTGTTAACCGGAACAATATTCGATACCCAATCCGTTAACGGGATCGGATAAATGAACCCTGCTTTCAACAGCTTCTCAACTTCTGCTTTAATTGTAGCCGCTTTTCGTGGGTGAATCTGACGCAAACGTTGCCGGACGGGTTTAGCGTCCGGGTAAGTCTTGATCTCATGGAAAACAATCGCGGGATCAATTCCTGGCATTTCCTCATAGGACCAGGAAAACACGTCACGGAATTCTTGAAATAGGGCCTTGTATGTCTGAATTTCGTCATCTGAACACGAGGCACCTATATGAATGTGCTCAACAATTCCGGGCTTGACTGAAATGTCAATGGGAATAGTTCGAGAAATGTTTCCCAAATTCAGCTCTGAATCAGGATGTTTCATTGGATTCTGAGCTTCTTTGACATATTCAGCTGTAAAGATTGATGAGAAATTATTTTCAAAACGATCCTCCTCAGGTAAGAACGAAGATCTGTGATGGAGATCTTCCCATGGTAAATCGTCTACACACAGGACTTCACGAAGTTGCTCGTCAGATGACACAACTTCGGGAAACGCTATTAACTCTGAGGTTGACGTGAAAAGTGATTCCTCACGGACCACATTCATTTGGTCGCTTTTGGTTGAACGCGGCTCGGTAAAAGACTGCACGGCTTCATAGGCAATTTCATATGGACTCAAAGGCATAGCATCACCAAATGAGTCTATATCAGATTCAGAAGGGACGATCCAAGGATCGTCATAAACAATGGTGTCTGATGTAATCATATGAATGGATGCAAACAAAGACAATGCGTTGATTGGAGGAAAAGGAAAAGTTCTCAATAAACTGGCATCTTTAACTAATCCTACTCCAACATCCTTATAAGGGATAGTCGTTTTACCGACATGCTGAATACTCTCTAAAGAGGCTGGGTCGGATGAAAAGTAAGCCAGCTAGTCTATGGTTACGATCTTGCCATTATGTGGAAACTTGATTACTCTGAAGACCGATGAAACGACCGCTGTCATAGCGTAAGACCAACTGCAACCCAAGAGAAGGTTGTAGTCTAGAGGGGCATCAACCACCTCCACATCTAGACTAACGGTTTTTCCTTCAACCCCTATAGGCAAATCCTATAGAATGCCAAACGGATGAAACCCACGGCCATCAAAGGCCTTAAGAATTGTCGGGGATTGATTTAGTGAAGGAGAACCAAGCGATCTCCAACACTGTATCGACATAATACACGTGGAAGCTCCCTCATCAATTACAGTCCGATGAATAGGCCTATTTTTGACTATCACTGGGATCTGGAAAGCCATTTGATGAGGTAAACGCGGTGTACTATTTTCTAGATCAAAGATTATTAGGTTTGGGTCCTGAACATCAACAGCTCCTATAGCCGACAAAAGTAATTTGCGTTGTGCTGGGCATGATTGCAGCACTTCCAAAGCCGACATTGCTGAGGGTGAAACAGCTAAGTCCTCAACAATGTTATAATTCTGGGCCGCTCTCGCATGTGGATTGAAAGCAGACTTTCGAAGTATACCCTTGGCGGGCAGTTTGATTACTAAGTCCGGGTTAGGTTTCTCGATCTGTAGTGGATCGGAACCAGGAGCTGAGGTTGATGGATTAGAATGAGAAGATTCTGCTTCTTTGCCATCAACAGGAATTTTACTACCATAATCTTGCAATCGAGTCGCAATCCTTACATGAGACATCATCAATATGGGTTCTTCACTGGCACTCGAGGAAGAACCTATCATCTTACTCTCCTGCTTTGGAAATGGGTCTTTCAAAACAGCAGGAGTTGGGGAACCTTTGACGATTTTCACAACCTCTGCCCGATGAGGGCAATCTCTTGTAAAATTATCCTCTTCACAAATAAGACAAGGATATCGAGGTTTGCGTTTTTCGTCATTGGTTTCCGACTTTTCAGTTTTCTCCTTTGGAGTTTTGTCTGCTTTATTCTTCTTCTTGCCTTTCTTTTTCCCACCGGATTTTGATTTAGCCGTAGATGACTCTACAGCGTGAATATCGGCGGAAACTTCAGCAGAAGAATCTCCTGTCGGGGAGTCTGGTAAGGTTATAATAGGAGAAGAACTCTTGGAAGACTTCTTCTTACTTTTAGTGTTCACCGTACCAATCATACCATCAGCGGCATGAGACCCCGAAGGAGCAGCAGCGATTTGATTTGACTTAGGAAGATCTGGGATCTTTTCGTGTAACGTACCTGACTGAGTATAAACTAAGTCAAGGTACTGCGCTTGAGCAATCACTTGCTCCTCAGTGACTACTCCAGCCTTAGCTACGTCTTCAGTAATCTTCGGTAACAATGATTTAACAAACCATTCAGCTAAGATTTGGTCCGGGATAAAAACTTTCACTAACCGCCTTCGACGTCTCCATTCATGAATATGATCGGAAATATAAGTGGACGTCGATTGTTTTAATGAATTTAGTAACTTCGTGCCATTATCATATCTGACCGGCAACTGAAATGAGTTAAAAACGAAGTAGCTAACTGGCTAAAATTATAAAAAGAGGCCCGTGGTAACTCAATGTACCACTTGGCCGCGAGACCAATGAGAGTACGCTGGAAAAGACGTAAGCGGATCGAATCATCCGAGATGGAATTAGAGGCACACTAGAGGTGGTAAGTCATCACATGATTCGACGGGTCCTCTCCAGACTTACCTTCGAACTTGGGTATGTCACTGGGCAACTTATTTGGCATTGGCGGCCAGAACGGAAGATAATTTATTGGATCGTTCGTTAGGCGCGACAAGTCTGGTAAATCCAAAGTTGCGATAAACGGTAATTGCCGATTAGGATCCCTAAAACTCTGGGTCACGAGACCAGTCCCAGGAGGAGGATATCCAGGATAACTAGGAATAGGAATCGCGTTCGGGATATTGTATCCTCCCGGAAAACCAGGATTAACCGGACCGTACTGGGGTTGTTGTGGTTGTTGATAAGTGTACCCAGGATACGGTTGATACTGGTAAACTGGCTGCTGGACAGCAGGCCCGTATTGGTACTGTCCCTGGTACGGTTGATAAGTGAATTGTGGTTGACTGGTGACAACCGTACTTAAACCAGGTTGTCCTACAGGCATCTGAACCGTAGTTTGAATCGTGGATCCAGACGATGGTAAAGATGTCTGAGGAGTAGTTACAGAGACAGTAGAAACCGGAGCTGTCGATACTCCAGAAGTAAGTGGGGTAGATTGAGCAGATGTTGCGGTAGTTGCAGCAGTCGTTTGAGAGGGAGTACTAGGTGCAATAGGCCCAGACTGAGAAACTACCAAAGGTACAGAAGTTTGAACATTAGACTGGACTGGTTGCTGGGGTGAACCAGAAACTAAGGGTTGTCCAGTTTGAGATGACAACTATACACTTGGCTGCAATACCTGTTGAACTTGCGATGGATCCCACACTATGTTCATTCCGGGGTATTGACCCATAACAGGTTGAGGATATTGAGATCCATAACCGGATTGAGGGTAGGATTGATAATTTAAAGGTACATTTCCCGTACCTTGAACATAAGATTGACCTTGGGGTGGTTGGTAACCTTGACTCGAGTACTGACCTTGGGGTAGATACCCTTGAGGTAAGTACTGATACTGGGGTTGACCTTGAGGTATAAATTGATACTGAGGTTGACTTTGGGGTACATATTGAGGCTGGGGTTGACCTTGAGGAATGTACTGAACCACGGGTACATACTGTCCTTGAGGTTGCCCCCCAGGCGTTAATTAAGGCTGCCCCCCAGGTGGTAACTGGCCACCTTGAGGTTGAGAACTGGGAATTGAACCTGACATCATATAAACGTCTCCTACGCTCAACGGTTTATTACCATTGTTTCCAGTTAATAACCCATGTTCAATGGGTTGAGGAGATGCTACCGCAAAAGTACCAGAAAGTGACTGATACCCAGAGGGAACAGAAGGATCGTTGTACAAAAAAGATTCAGGCGATTGAGTAAACATAGACGACTGACCTGACATATTTACAGGAGTATAAATACCTCCAGGTGGATAAGGAGCTCGAGGTGGAGAAAAACTTAACCCTGAGTTGTCCAAATAATTAGTTAAAGAAATATACCAAGTAGTACTTCTAGGTGGACTGTAAAAAATGGATTCACGCTCCCTTAGATCAATAGTAGGTTGATTTTCAGGGATAGGGACGCCTATTTCTTCTTCTTGAGCAAGTTCTTCAATAGCTATCAAACCAGAAGGAAGATTTTCGGTGATGACTCTTTCTACCTTAGGTGAATCAGGAGCACTAGAAGTTGGAGTAACAGGTTCAGATATCTCAGGTTCTTCGCCTATATCACTAGTAGATGAAAAACTACCAGCAAGCTCGGAAACTGCAATAGCTTCAGGATTATAACCTGTTTCTAGACTTTGGTAATCAGGATGAACTACCAACGAAGACTCTCCTTCTTCAGGTGAACCTACTTTACTGCCACTAGGAGTTACAAGGACTTTCAAACCTTCGTAATGACCCGGGACGTCTTCAGGAGGTTGGCCCCGAAGTCTACGGGATTTCCTCAGTAATTCAGCCACAGTTAAAAACTTTTAACTACTGCACACGCAAACAAAGTAAAATCTCAAAGCAAACCGCCTAAAGTCTCTAAAGAACCAAACAAATTCGAATCACACGCCTAAAGAATCTAGGGCGTCAAACCATACACAAACAGTAACCTTCCGGACCGAAAACACTAGTTGGTGATGAAATCCAACATCGCAGAATCCAGTACAGAAGTGGTGGGTGGAACAGTTACCCCGGCAACCTGCTTAATGAATAGAGTGGCACAAGTTCCTCCACTTTAACCGTCTCGAGTGAAGTGAACCCCCCGGAAAATCCAAGTGAGTCTAGCCGACGTCTGCTCCAAGTACAGTGGGATCTTCCCTCCACCGTCACCTTGGGTAGAACCCTAAAGATAATGGTCACTAAGGTCACCAACAGCAACAAATATACCTGGGGGAACAGTCTACGATCCGATAGCACACAAGGGCAGAGTATCAAGCTCAATCCCCTTGCCGGCTCCTTGATAATAATCCAAGGTTTACCGACAAGTGACCCCAGGCTCCTCGACGATGGTTAATCCGAGGTTTACCGTTTGTAGTACGTGCGTATCTGGCGTCATTCCCAATGAAGGAGGATTGATCCCCTCACTGGTTCGGACACGATCTCGTGCTTCTCCTTTAAGAGGAGCTTTCCCAGAGCATAAATGTAACTATTGGATTTATCCTACCACAAGATGAGCTACTTGTTTGGTTTTGCTGTCTTGGAGAGTTAATTACTCTCCTACTCCAAGACACTAGCCTGATCTATATTGGTGTTTCAGAGCCCTAGTAAATAAAAAGTTACTAAGTAAATTTTACTTTAAGCGTTAATTTTTATGGCTTTTCTTTAGGACAAAAGGTAGTGGAGATGAAACTGATGGTGTGTAGACTCGACTCAAATCCACTAAAAAGATGCACCTAGGATGATTTAAACTATCTTTCCTTTTCAATGAATTCCCTAGCTAAGAGAGTTGGAGAATGCAAAATTTATAAAGACAACTTTCTTGGCAATGAAAATCAAAGAAACAATCTCTTTATCTTTTCCAAAGCATACAACACATGACCACTAATTATTTCACGAAAATTCCTTTCTCTTTTCAAAGACTTCAAATGCTACTAAAACAAACTTTTTCCCAAAAGAGATTTTTGTATTTTTTCTTATATTAACAAAGCATGTAAAATTACTTAACAAAAATCAATTTTAAAAAATCTATGACAATCAAATCAATTTTACCTAAAAGCAAATCTAAGAGAAATTCACCTAAAAGCAAATCTAATGAGGTAAAAGCCTACAAAATATAATTCCAGGATGTTTTACTCAGTTACAATTCAACCAAGGACTAGTTCATGCAGAATCATAAACCAGTCAAAAACAAAAATCAAAATCTTTTGTTCTTTTTCTTAAGAATGAAATTCACAGCTTTAACAAACAAGCTTTCTCGAAATTCCGCAAAGAGACAACACAAAGGTAGGTTTCTCGCAAAGGTGGATTTTATGAAAGGTCCGACTCCTAAGAAGACTGAAAAGACCAGGGATATCCAAGGTTTTACAACTTCTAAAGCCAAAGTCACTACAGGACCAATGCAAAAATCAAACCTAGGGCTAGAACTTCTATGAATTTCACTAAAACTCTTGATACTAATGAAACAAGCTTAGATGAAAACTTTTGACAGGTAACCAGTGGATCTGGGCAGCAAAAAACAAATTATAAACAAAATCTAAGAGGCAAAAAGGAAAAAATTGGAATTTTCTCAACTTTTGACAGGGTACGCAGGCAGCCTGTTTGCACAGGTGCGGCCACGCTCTGTGTACAAAGCTGCAGTGCGTACAGGTACGCACTGTGCTTAACGCAGAGGGTGCGTACTGCTAGCAAAACCAAGAAAAATAAAAACTAATTTAACCCTAAGCTATTCCACCCAAATTCACAGTCAATCAGTCAAAAACCAGAAAGAAATCGACTTTTCTCAAATCAAAGTATCAATCAAAAGAGAAATCAATCAAATCCATGGATTCCCCAGTATGGTCGCCATTTTGTCATGCGGAAAGAGTCAATTTTGCGGACAAAACCGACCTCCCTAGAAGCTAAGGCTTTCTAGTGACAAACAAAACAATCAAGCACTATCTTTCCCTAAATATGCATTTAAAATACAAGCAACCAGGTGTTTAAAGCATACCTTTAGTCCAACGCTGTTTGTAGCAGCCAAGCCTCTCCGATCCAGATGAGCTCCTCCTTCTCTTTGAAACCTGCATTCACTAACAAGCAAACGATTACATAGCACCTGAATAACTCATATAATAAAACATATTCATCATAAAGACCAAGGAGTATATGAAACAGATTATATATAACAACTTGTTGAGAAAAATGAACTTAATTGTATTAATTGGAAACAAAAGAAGCCATTACAACCAGTGCCTTGGTGTTGTGCAGGTCCCTCCCAGGGTCCAGCAAGAGTTCTCATTTACTTTGATCAGCTCACCCACTTCCAAATGAAGCTAAGAAAGGATGGGAATCTCTCCTCTCAAGCTCTATAAGGGAGTCCTAATTTCAGCAGCATCTACCCTTAGGAATGTTCAGCTTTCAACCTCCCCTCCCTCTGGCCCAATGCCTGTATTTATAATACTTTGGAGGAAGTTAATCAGGTCCACCATCAATGGGATAAACCCCTCTTTCAATGGGATAGCCCCCCTCTTGATGGGATAAGTTCCTCTTTCATAGGGATGCATGAACCATCTGGAGGCGCTCAATACACGTCAAACCATCTTCTAGAATGCTCTAGATTCGACCACAAGTAAATTTTTTGAAGTAAAACTCGCGCCTTTTGACCTTTACAGGAGTACGCACCCACCCCTTTACAGACAGAGCGTACAAGTACGCAGGTATTGTGAACTTGAGGTGCGTACACGCAGGTAAGGTTAAGAGAAACTGTGTAACCAGAGTTAATTGACTTTTTAAGGACTTTCTCTCTTTCTTGGAGTTTGACATGAGGAGCAGAGGTATAAGACTTGCCAAGGAGGACAGTATGACAGTTGATGGAGCCATACTGACTGCAAATAGTCATGGTGACAAATTTTAGTGTAACACATTTATTAATATTTCTTAAGACAAATACATTAATTATAAAAAATAATTTTATTAAAAAATAATAATAATAATTAATTAATTATATATATATACATAATCAATCCCTTAATATATATATATATATATATATATATATATATAAAAATTAAATTAAATCAAATTAAATAAAAATAAATTAATAATAATAAGACTAATAATAATAATAAATAAATACATAGATAAATAAATTAATTAATATACATATAAATTAATAAAGAAATAATTATTAATTAGTTAGTCATTTGTAAGCCGACCTAAAAAAAAAAAAACTTTGAATATTTTCTCAATCAACTATTAATAGCTCCATAATTTCACGCTCTCTCTTCTCAAAATACAAATCTCATTGCCCTGATGATGGACTCACTAAGCTAGTCTGAAACGTTGGTTCAATAATTGTTCACAAGTTTTTCCACAAACAAAAATAAAGAAGGATAATGATATTCTTATGGAAGAAGTCAAAAAAACGAGCTGGAGAATGTCCTCCACAACTTCCAAAAGAACAAAAGCCTTGGTCCAGATGGAATTACTATTGATTTCTATATCATATATTGGGACTTCATATGTGATGATATTTTCTTTGACATCGAGTATTCTTGTTTCTTAATTGAGATGTTGGGATCTTTCAAATCTACTTTCCTTGATATTATCCCTAAATCTAAAAACCATGTTTCCTTTGAGCAATTTATGCCTATTTCCCTCTGTAACTTAATCTATAATATCATCACAAAAATCATCGCATTGTGCATAAAGCATATCCTCTCCCGCTATTTCTCCTATGAACAATTTGGTTTTCTTGCAGATAGGCAGATACATGAGGTCATTGGTTTGGCTCAGGAGGCTCCTCATTCCATCCATACCTCTAGAAAAAAATCCCTTGTTCTCAAAGTTGACCTCTCAAAAGATTTTTATAGAGTCAATTAGCTATATATCCACCTCCTCTTACTTCACTTGAGTTTTTCCTTCTCCTTTGTGACTTGGGTTCTAAACTCTATCTCTTCCCCCTCCTTTGTAGTTCTAATCAATGGGGTTGCCTCCCCTTTTTTCAATTCTGAGCAAGGCCTTTTCTAGAGATGTCTCCTCTCGTCCCTTCTTTTTATCTTTTTTGTGGAGGGCCTCAGAAAGATGATCTCATATGTTGTTCGCTATGGTAACTTCAAAGGAATCACTATCTCTCAAAACTACTTTCTGACACATCTACTTTTTGTTGACGACATCCTCATCTTCTCAAATGGGGACCTTCTTCATATAAACCACCTTCAATCCCTCCTAGAGTTGCTCATCTAGGACATAAGCATGAAAATAAATAGAAAGAAGTCCTCTCTCTACTATTGGGAAATCCCAGAAAATAATCTATCCTCATTTGAAAATATCCTCTATGTTCCCATAAAGAACATGGGCATGGAATTTAGAGAAAACTAAAAATCATCTTGGAATATTGAGTAACCATTGGATATCTCGGGTTGGTCATCCAGTTATTTGCAAATCCATCATTGAAGCAATTCCTATTTTTTGGGCCTCCCTAACATGGATCACTAGGGGGATATTAAGCAAGATTCAACAATTCTCTACCAGATTCCTTTGGTATATAAAGAAAGAAAATAGTACCTTTGCACTCACAGCCTGGAACTCCATCTTCCTTCTTAAATATTTTGGCGGATGGGAATAAAACAAATTCCAAAATTTTCCCAAATCTTCAGTAGCAAAAGGGGTCTAATGTCTCATTTAGGGAATTGCATTATGGGTGAATACAATGGCTCAAAAATGCATTTGACCCTTATCCATATTGGATTGGATTCACACTCCCATCAAACCTTCTTGGAATGCCTCCATAGCCTGGAAAGAAATACTCAAGGCATTCATCATCATAGGAAATCGTCTCTGCTGGAAAGTGGGAAATTCCAAAATAAATGTTAATTGGAAAGAATCCATCTCTTGTAGCAGCTACAACACCCTCTAAAATTTTGGCATGCATCCAATTTCGTAGCCTTCCTTGGTTTTTCCCTTGATGTTTGCAAACACTTGGGCTCATCCCATGAGCTCGTGTCGAGTCTTTACAATCTCCTCACTTGACCGTTCATCGGTCGTCTTTTAGCATGTTGGTCGCAATGTCATGCTTGCAGTCATGTTTTGGCAATGTTCAAGGTTCGTCTTCATGTGCAAAAGTTGTATTCACTATGTAAGAATCTGTTGCACTCACACAAGAAGTTGTATGCAATGTCGCACAAGTGTCATCGTAGTCATTCAACGATCTATCTCAAGTGTCGCAATTGTCGCTCGCACCCTTTGGTCAGTCACACTGAGCATATGTTGTCTTGTTGGATCGACGTGTCTTATCGTTAAGTCATGTTGAGTGTGTGTTCACAAGGTCCGGCATACACAAGTTCACTCGCTCACACACTTAGTCATTTTTCCAAAAATCTGTCGACCAGACCACTCTATCAATCAGACCTCCGCTAAGCTTCACTACGCAGTATCAGCCCTCAATGACCAAGTATTGCTGCCCAAAATTACGTAGAGCTTGAGGTTGCCTCCTAGGTAGTCTGCACTGCACAATCCTGGAATCAACCTGGCTGACTGTCACCCAAAATAGTGCAAAAGTTGCCTAAGAAGCCATCTCAGTCTATGCTTCCCGCAAGCCAATCCATCAAGCCTCCCGCTGGTCAACCGAAGAGTTTGACCGAGCAGTGACCCTGGGCTTCATTCCTCCATAAAATTATGCATAAGCTGTCAGCATGCCTATCTCCATTGAATGAAGAAATTGCATAGACAAGAGGGATAGGCACCCACTGCCTGTCACTACACTGTCTCTGAAAATTGCGTAGTTCTGTCAGTCAGTCCCCCTACTAGCTTGCCTGTTGCTCCTCCTGAAAATTACGCAGTTTTCTTGGACTGTCCACCAGTTGGCCGACACCCCACTCAGCCCGTAAACTATGCAGACATGTCCTGCATGCCTGCGTCCCAGTTCTGTGCAATTTTTCCCAACAAGCTCCTGTAGCCTGCTCCTAGCCTCCATTGAGAATATGCGTAGTTTTCACTACCAGTGCCCTCTGTCGCCCACATTTCCTTCCTGGAAAAAAATTGCACAATTCTCCCTCCCAGTTGAGCCAGATCCCACAGAATGAAGCTACTATTCTGGACTGCTCAACCCAGCCTCTCGGTGACCTCTAAGCAGTTTTTTCCCATAGTGCCTCGGAGCCTTGCATCCCAGCCTGAAATGTGCTCTACGCAATTTTAGAGCCTTGTCCTCTCTCCTGGTCACCTGCACCTGAAAACGAAAGATGATGCATCATGGTAGACTAGGAGATTTCTAGATTTGATGTCATCTCGTCCTGAGTGATTGTAGAGACAGGTACATGGATGAGACATGGCGCGATGACGAATGAGATGAACAAGGAGCACATGCTAGGAGACGTGTTCATGAACAAATGAACACATTCATTAGGGGAATTTTGAGGTCTAAAATGGGCCTCTTAAGGAAATTATAAAATAATAATGGAAATAATAAAATAAGATTAGATTACATCATCAAATTTTAGAGGGAAAAAAGAAAAAACTTTGTTTTCAACTCGTATTTTCAACTTATCTCCCTATGGGTTTACTCAAATTTCAAGTGGCAACACATGTTGGATGCAGAATTTGATTCCTCATCTGAGTACCCATGTTGCATACTTTTGATGGACCTCGCTACAAGAAAAATGAGAAATACATGAAAAACGTGATTGCAATCATGTTTTTTTCATGTATTTCTCATTTTTCGTGTAGTAGGGTCCATCAAAAGTATGCAACATGGGTACTCCTTGTATGAGGAATTAAATTTTGCATCCAACGAGTACTCCCACTCAAAATTTGAGTAAAACCTTAGGGATATAAGTTGAAAATACGAGTTGAAAAAGTAGTTTTATTATTTTTTAATCTTTTTACTTTTTTACTCCAAAAATGGTGAATCATCCCCCACGGTTGACATCATCATCTTGAATCCTATTGGTTCTTATAAAGTTTATTTTGGTTGTACATTTTTCTTAGGAGGCCCATTTTAGACCTCAAAATTCCCCTAATGAAGCATGCCAAGTACCATCGAAGGGGATACATGTACATGCAACATCAAGTGAACACCAAGACCATCGAGGACTCCACACCCCTTGCCATGCGGAGGTGAAGTTGTGATACACCAAGAGCACACTCATTATTCAACAACATTGCAGCTCAACATGGACACCACCATCATCATGAACTTACTAACACTGTCATGTTGAGTCATGTCATGAGTCATCTCAGCCACATCACTATTGTGGTCCATACTGTTGTAATCAATGTAATGCAACGTGGAAGTCCAAGAGACCCACATACGAAGTTGAAGAGTCATGTAAGTCAAACGGTCATGAGGGAAGTCGAAGAGTCACAAGGGTCAAAGTTCACCCTTGGCTATATATACCCCTCATTTGTACATGCAAAGGACTTTTCACCTTGGCTCCTCTCACATAGCCTTGAGAGTTTGTAGTCTTTTCTTTGAGTAGTGAGCAGTGGCTCCAACACCCCGCTATCGGGGTTAGTGATGTATGGTGTACGGATGTGTCTCGTAACTTTCGTTTAATTCAGAAGCTTGTTAACAGGCCAGCACATTTTCACACATGTATTGTATTCGTTTGTAAGACTATTCTTTGGACGCTTATAATGCATGTGGATTTAACCTATATTAAGATAGTTGAACTATTTCAGTTGTTTTAGTGCATATGTTATTGGAAATGTGTTGGATTAGGGGGTCCTGACCTAGGTTTAGAGTTAGTTGTGCCAACCAACAAATCCCTACACTACTGACCCTTTCGGAAACAACCTACATAGCGCAGGCTGTAGTCCCACTCGGAGCAGTATGAGGGATGCAAGAACCAAGTTTCTGCATCTAGAGACTAGTGTGATGTCTTTTAGCTCCTCGGATCTGCCTTCGCGCAGATCGATAAACTCTTAGGGAACACTACTGCAACTCTGTTAAAATAGCCTTCAGACCTTCGCGAAGGTATACGATCAGTCTTTACGGACCTTTAACAGTCAATTTATCCACTTACGCGCATCAGAGAACAACCCTAAATTAGTGTTCGCGCATATATACTTAAGTTATTAGTAAACATCAGAGAGATCATCATAGTCTTCGCGAAAATACATAAACATGCTTTGCATACATCATTAACAGTTATTCAACAAAATCGCGCATCATATATCATTAACAGAAACAAAGATAAAACAGATATACACATGAATTATTCGGTAACTGTGTTTATTGATCTTCAATTCATATTTACAGACTCCAAACTACCCTCCGCACTCAGCTGCAGAAGTCTATGCACTTAGTTGCAGGAGTATGTGCACTCAGCTGTGGACTCTACCTAGGCCTCTGCGCACTCAGCTGCAGAGCCTTTCTTCTCCTATCTGACCCACTTCTCTTCGCTATCACTTCCCTTCTATCTGTCCATGACATCCAAATCAACACAACATGCCTTAGATTCTCTAAGACACACCTATTTATAGACTTTTTCGTATAATACCATGGTCCGCGGACCATGGGTGGATCTCAAAACTGACTCATACATTACATAAAACAAGGGGCTAAACCCCTTTGACTCATAATCCTCTACTTTCTCTGCATCCACAAATCGTGGAGACTTTACATTAGTTACAAAAATATATCAAAACCTGGGTTATCTTAACCCAAAAACTAACCCAGGGGACCCCATCCCAACAGGCCCCCAACATAAATATCATGACTCGCCCTCGAGTCACTCGGCTGGTGTTGCGATCTTGCTGTGAAGATCCCCCAGCTCCACCTGGATTACTGTGACTTCGGCAGCTCTCTGAGTGGCTGCCTACTTGACTTCCTCAACAAGCTTTTCTGTAGTTGGTCCTTCGACTTCCAGCCTCATCGTCTGTTGTGTTTGTTGCAACCCTTTTAGCTTATCCTAGATAGTGGTCGTGACTTGATAAGCTTCTTCCAACCATGGTTGTAGCTTGGCCTTTAGCAAGGCCTCCTTTTTTTGTGCTTCCTCCACCTGTGCGAGGAGTTGCTTTCCTTCCTGCAATTTAGCAAGGTGTTGCGCTGGTGCAATGGAGCACGGAGTGGCCCTGACTTCATCATATTGTCGTTGCAACTCCCTTACTTCTGTGTTCAGCGTCTGTAGGTTTGGATCCTCCTACAAATTGGTCACTAACTCCATTGCTTGCTCAAATAATGTCATACAGTCAGCGATTGTGGCATCCAGGGTGGCCATTCCTTCCTTTATCGTGGCTCCGCGCTGCTCCCAGACCTCAGGCGGAGTCATGGGCTGCAACTTTAATTGTAGCTCTGTGATCTTCATGTTGAGCTCAAACTAAACTCGGCCAACCTCTGCTTTAGCTTCGCGCACACCAGCAGCCAATTTTCTGATCTTTGCTTCTGGTTGTGCATCCTTCAAGATGTGAAGCTCAGGCATTGTCCTGCATGCCTCTTCGACTGCTAACTCTAGTCGTGAACTTTGTGCTTGCAACGTCTCCTTTTCCTTCAAAGCCTTTATTTTTTCAGTGAACATTTGTTCATTGTTCACTCTGTATGCACTGATGAGGTTGAGGGTGCGCTACTCCTGGGCTCTCAATTCATCTGCAACCCTTGCATGCAACGCGTGGAGGGTCTCGTTGGAGAGCGTTGCTATATTCAACCCGATGTTCTTCATTGTCCTCAGGATAATGCAATCATTGGTTGACTCTGCATGAAGGGACCCTTTTGGAAATGCAATAGTCCTAAGGTCTAGGGTCCTTACCAACTCGACTACTTGGCTTGTCCCAGGTGCCAAGCTCGCTTGTCCAGTGCCCACCTGTATTTTGCTTTCCTGGATCTACAGCTCACGCAGATCCTTTTGGACGTTTCCCAGCATCTACATGTATTGTTGCTCAAACTATTGCAGCACTTCGATGGTGGTATCCCTGATTTTATCCCCGATCTCATTGAGATCGCCCTCTGTCAAGACCATGGGATCACCCTGCGACTTTTCTGATTTCTACTTCTTCCTTGTACCTCCATGTTGCTCCTTGTCGCATCTCTTAAGAATAAATAGCGTGCTCTGCCCCTCATCTCCATTTTTGCCTTGCCCTGAAATTTCCTCCTCCCCTGTTTTCGGTGAAGGTGACTTGATACTTTTATGTGACTTGCGCTACTCCTATTATGCCTGCTCCTTAGCAGCATGTTCTTGCTCCACTCGAGCCTTCTCTATGGCTTCCTTCTTTTTCTATGTAGCCAGGTTACGCGCAGCCTGCTTAGCTACATCCTTCCTTTTCTACACAACAGAACTTCCCGCGCCCGTGCTTGTTCCAGCATCTAAGTCTGAGTGGGCATGCCATTCTGAAGGCCATCTCGCTACCACCTCCTGCACATCTATTTCCGTGAACAAATATGGCAAGTCATGCCATTTTTGTTGTGGATCCTTTCACACTTAAATGTATATTCTGTGGAAGTCGACCTTGAATGCTGTGTAGGGTGACAGTTGCATGAACAAGGTTGGGGACAACCTCGAATGATGATTAATGGCCATACAGAGACTCCTTTCCATCAGAACCCAAAATATATTTCTCTGTGATCTGCACAGGGTCCTTTGTATCTCATAAGGACGCGAATTGCGTTGCCTTCGGCAATCCTTCCTCAAGCGGAGGGAATTGGGTGTCCTCCAGAAATTCCCACGCAACAAGCACAGTCAACAGTAGTAACCAAGTGTAGTGAAATGGATTGGTTTCATCGTAGGCCTTGCGGCAGTTCACTAAGAACTCCTGGCACAGGTATCTTGACCAATTAAATTGTACGCCCTTCGCGCACTTGGCAGCTAGGCAAACTACAGGCGCTGGAACTTCATCTGCGGGACATTTCCTCATCACCTTCCCTGCTAATATCTAGGTGGCCAATTGAACCACCAGATCTATGATAGAGAGGATTTAGTACCCTCACTACTTCTTCACGAGGCCATAATCTCTCTTCATTCATTCTGTGAGGTCCTTTTCCCCTATCTTGTCGTCAAAATCCTTAGTCGGGTTCAATCCTTCGTACAGAAGGTGCGTGATTCTGTGAATTAGCATGTTTGTAATGGGTATAGGCCCTCTTAGCCACAGACACCCATTGTGCACCAATGTGAGCAGCTGACGCACATAGATTGTGTTAATAGGGGTGTGGTGATAATGGGGCACCCACGGTAGATTGAGTAACCCCGAGTTCTCAACACTGTGGACCCATTCCTCCTTTTCCAATGCAGTAACACCTGACCCCGTGTAGTAGACACGCCTCATGTACTTAGTTGTCGCTAAGTGTGGAAACCTATCATGATCTGTGAGGTCCCAATACTCCATTTTCAACAGTGGGATCCGCGCAAGCCACAGAACTTCAAAAGGGACCTGCTCCGGTAGCTGGGGTGTGGAAACAGTGAACTTCTCAGAATCTGGGTCCCTCGGGACCTTCGCCTTTCCCTTTCGCGGAGGTATACATGGGTAGCTTCGTTATAGTTTCAACTCCTTTAGCATCAATGTATTCTGTACCTAGCCTTCTTCTGCCTCTAGGTCCACAAATTTCTCCAGTTGCTTGTCTTTCTTTTGTTTTACTTGTGTTGTGGAATGCTTTCTTGGTGATTCATGCACCAGCACTGGTTTTTTATGCTTGTCCTTCTTCGGTTTGGTTGTTTGGGTTTCTCTGAGAGGTGTAGGCTTCGGCCTAGGCAACCTCGGTGCCATAGGCACAGGAGCCGGAGCTTCCATACTTACCACTTCTGGGGTAGCTCCCTCGAAGGCAACGTCACCACCAGTACTCATAGTTTTAGCGGGACTTGGTCCAAGCATTTTCTCTAGAATAAAATTCTAATTTAGCTCACACAACTTAGAAAATGCAGGGCTCACGACTAAATCCTCCCAATACGATCGGTTCATAGGCGACAAACAAAAAATCTTACTAGCAATTCTGAGGGGGCAAAGTGTTTTGTGTTGGACCAGCACGCGTAATATATAGGAAGTTTTGAATTCAAATCTGACCATTCCCCCCAATTTCTAATAATGTTTTGGCGACAGATCTTCGAAGATTTTTTCCTTAAATGCTGCCATCCCGCTCCCCTTAACTGTCTTCTGGCTTTCAAGTCATGAACATTGACTCCAATGGTCACTTTCATGTTGTGTTGCGCAATACTTCCCTCCATAGCGCAGCTTCATAGGTTGCAACTTCGTCACTTTCCACGCAGCCTGCTCGCTGCATTGTCCTCCGAACTAGGCAGTGTAGTTTATAGTCCCATTCTCCCTTGAAATTTCTTCGAGCACTAAGACTATCCTGTCGCCATATAATTATTGTGCAGGATCCCCAGTATACAATTTCAATTTTCTTCCATTTACTCTTTCCGGAAAAGGTTCCCCATTTAGCTTCGCGAGTTGAACTGCACCTCCATCTATAATTTCTTTCATAATGTATGGCCCTAGGAAATGCATCTGGAATTTACCCGGAAATTTGGTGAATTTACTATCATATAACAAGACAAGATCATTTACCTTGAACGTGTGAAGCTTGATGTGGCGATCATGCCAAGATTTTTCGCATTCCTTCTGTACTTGTTGATGAAATCCTGCCAAAAATCGATCCTCTTCGAGCTCCATCAGCTGTGCAAGTCATTCCTCCAAGGCCTCGCGATCCGCCATACCTGTGAGAGCTGTTATGCGTAGACTAGGAACAATATACTCCATCGACATTACACCTTCTACACCATATACCAATTTGAACAGCATTTGCCTCGTCAACTTCTTACAAGTAGTCCTATAAGCCCATAGTACTGCGGGTACATGCACATCCTAGTAGTTCCGTTGTGCGTTGCAGATCTTCGTCAACGTGTTTGCCAAAATCTTATGAAAGGCTTCAACAGTTCCATTGGCCTGTGGGTGATACGGTGTACGCTTTTGATGGTAAACCTGGAATTCTTCAATCAACGCGTTGATCTTTTCGTTCAGAAAGTGCGTACCCCTGTCACTCATCAACACTTTCGGGCATCCAAATCTGGTTAAATCATATTCAAACAAAAACTTTGTTGTTGTTGCACCTATACAATCCTTAACTAGTTGTGCTTTCGCCCATCTCATTAGATATTCTTTCGTGGTGATGATATAGCATGCACTTGTTTTCTTTCCCGCGAGCTGAATTGGCCCAACAATATCAATTGCCCATTTCTCAAATGGCTGCAAAGATACTTGAGGATGCAATGGCAACTCATCCCTTCGCGATGGTCTGCCCGTTCTCTAACATGCATCACATGCCTTATAATATGCCTTGGAATCCTTGTGCAACGTTGGCCACCATAGACCTGCACGCAAAATATTCTGCACAGTCACCTTTCCTGCATAATGACCTCCCACAACCCCTCCATGAGCTTCAGCGAGAATGCTATCCCTCTCAAAATCTGGCACATATCTTCACAATATTTCATTTGCACCCATCTTATACAGATGTCCCGCAATAACTGAAAAATTTGTCGCATGCACTACTAATTCCTTCTTTTGTTGACTTGTAAGCACTTCTGGTGTCATTCCCGTAGTCAAGAAGTGAATAATAGCTGCACATGATTATCCGCTATGCGCACCGCAAAGAGTTGCGCATCTGGCAACCCTTCCTCGAGATTATTGGGTTCATCTCCTATTTCGATCCGCCACAGATGATCAGTTCTCGCATTTAACCTCCCTAGGTTCACAATTATGGCAAATTCATACTCCTGGAATAGTAGCAACCATTTGTAGATCTTCCCCCCCAACATAGGCTTATTGACCAGGTATTTCAAGACAGAATGATCTGTGTACATCTTGAAATTCCCTCCTAACAAATAGTGCCTAAATTTCTGCAGTGTGTACACCATGGCCAATCCTTCGCGCACAGTCGTTGAATAATTTTTTTTAGCCTTCGATAATTTCCTACTCGTGAAGGCTATGGGGTGGTCCATTTCTCCTTCACTGGCCTGTGTTAACACTGGACCCAACGTAATGCAAGAGGCATCCACATGCACGTGAAACTCCTTTTTCCAATTAGGGAATACCAAGATCGACGCGGTGACCATCTTTTCTTTCAATACATCTAAGTTGTGCTAACATTCTTCATCCCAACAGAATGTTGCATCCTTCTTCAGCAGTTTCTCCATGGGCGCAGTAATCTGGGCATATGCTTTGATAAATTTTCTATAATATCTCATATGTCCCAGTGTCGCACACAGCTGCTTAACGTTCCTTGGGGCCTCCAAATTCACAATTACCGCAATCTTTGCAGGTTCCACCATTAGCCCTTGCTTGCACACCATGTGACCCAGCAAGATTCCAAAGGGAACACAGAAGATGCATTTCTTCAAATTCATCGTGATCTGGTATCTATGACATGTATCCAACATGAGGCACAAACTTGTTACATGGTGCTTTACTAATCTGAACATTGTCCAGTCATCAAAGTACACTTCCAGGAACTTATGAATGAACTCCTTGAACCCGATGATGACAACATGAGAAAATATTGCAAGCGCATTCTTGAGTCCAAATGGCATCACAGTGTATTGAAAACATCCCCATTCTATTGCGAAGGTCATTTTTCTCATATCCTCTGGCGCGATCTTAATCTGATGATACCCAGAGAACCTATCAGTAAATGAGTAGGCCTCCTGCCCTCCAATATTGTCTAGCACTTCATCTGTAAATGGTGTCAAGAATGGGACATGGACGCACGCATCATTAAGCTTCCACAGGTCTACGCAAATCCTTATTTCACCCTTTTGTTTCTTCTCCTGGACCACCATCGGGCTTACCCAATCAGGTTCTTCAACCGGTTCTATCAGGTTCTTCAACCAGTTCTATAATGATCGCCTCCAACATCTTATCCAGCTCCTGCCGAACCTTTTCCTTGTACTTCAGATTAAGGCGATACGACGTCTATTTGATAGGCTTCAAGTCTGGCTTCAGAGTGATCTTGATAACGCCCAAATCGGCAATTATGACCTTCAAATTTGAAAACTTGGTAGGGAAGAGATCCTAAAATTCACGGAGTAAATCAACAACTTTATCCACAGTAGCGTCGTCCCAATAATCTCTAATCTTTGCAAACTTTAGTTCTGCTTCAGTGCCAATATTTACTTGCTTTGTCTTCAACGGCACAGTGATGTCCAAGTTGTCTATTTGTGGGCCCTCGACTTCGCGATGCCCTTATACCTTTGGAATGTTAATGTTTCTCGGATCTTCATCCTCCTCTTTAGCGGTTACATTATAGCATTCCAGCGCGTGGGGCAGCCGGGTGCTCCAATCCAATTGGACCCATTCCATGGGATCTTGCAGCATTCTGAAGATAACCGCCTTAATTTCTTGTAGCACTTCATCAATGCTTGTGAAGCCGTCTTCAAAGCTGAAAGTCAATAAGAACCCTTCCCTCAATATATCCCACTCTGCAGTGCCATGACGGAGCTTCGTTTTGAGGTACCAGTTCAGTATCCAAAGTATGGAAAAATATGTGTACCCACTCCAGTTGCGGCTTTGTTCCACATGCTTTAGTCCATTTTGCTAAGTGATCGCGTGGATCATCCTTCCTGTTATATTTTTCAGTCAATCAAGTGTTAGGATGTCCAAACCGCTATCTCATCATTCTTCGATAATCTCTCCATCTAGCAAAACTATCTTTATGCGCACCCCACCATTGTGTAGGCGTAGTGCGCAGTGCCAAATCTAATGCTTGGAAGTGGTGATCCTGAGGGAATTCACGCTCAAATTCATCCAAAGAGTTATCTACGTCAGTTAAACCATCATAGTAGGGTAATTTTCATACCTCCGACGAAACACAGCGCAGTGACCTCATCATCATATTGCATCGCAATATGGATACTTCATGCAAGCGATTCTGCCAATGCTCCAACTCTTCGTCTAAATGCGAGGTGCAAAAACTCTCCCAATCCCATGCAATCCATCCATCTATCATCGAATTGATCCAATCATGATCTCGTGTTTTTTATTTTGTAGATTTGATCCAGTTCATCCTCACTTTCCTTGTAATCGCGGACTAGTTCAGTGTAACGCGACCCTTTTGCAGGGTCCAATGGTACTACAACCCGAAGAGGCTTCCTTTCAAATGACATTGTCCTCTTCTTTAGATTGATGACCCTGTTCATATCAATGGCCCAATCAATTCCAAGGAGCGCTGGATATGGATTGTTGTCATCGATGATCTCTATAACTTCAAAATCAGCCATCGCGCATGCACCTTCTATATCAATGGTTACTCCATATAATCATCCCATGGGGATGATCTTCTGTTGGTTCACCATTCTGAGCTGAATCAGAGACCACTCCAGTGTAGGTTGTTGGCATTATGATTCAAGTGTTGTCCTTGATGGCAACTCACTCAGAGGTTGGTACAGGTGCTCAGAGGTTGGTACAGGTGATGGCAACTTAATCAGAAGACAGATCTTAGTACAGCATGCCAAGGAAGTTCATATACGCAGGTTCGTTAAGCCCAAGTCGCGTGTACACGCTAGTTGGATTCAGAAAAAGCGCGTGTATGTGGAAAAGTACCTTTGGTCCATGGTGGTTAGTCCTTGGAAGTTGTGCCTATGATTTCGGACCATTGTGTCTCGACGGGCGTGTCGATTCCTAGTTTTGAAGTTGATGGTATTGTGTTACTATGGTTTTGGCTCTTGGTATTGAGCAAGGCCTAAGGCTATATAAGGAGAAGAAGATCATTAGGCAAAAACATCTTTCGAAAAGGCTTGAATATCTGAAAAGGAAAGAGATCTGATATGCAGGTTCTGGGTTGCTTGATCTAAGCCAAGGAGAGATCACATCGGTTGATGGAAGACTAGATCTAAGGATAGATCGGGATCTAATGGTTTGAAATGCACTATTATGATATGGTTGATTATGCGTATTTCTAGATCTGCATACTGTCGCAATATTATGTTCTGGATCTAACTGATGTCTGGTACAGCTGCAAGTTGAGAGAATCTATTTTTAGATCTGTACGCAGGTTGGATTAGGTAAAAGCGCGTGTATACGCGGGTTTCGCTCATTGAAGTAGCGTATATCTCTTAAAGCTTGATTTTTGGGTTTGCAGTTGGATCTGACTGTTATTACAGAGTTCTGTAGACTGCTCTGTGTTCTGGTATCTGGTGATTGACAGGGTTCAGTGGTTCAGTGATTCAAAGTTTGATAATACTAGTATTGGTTGTTTTATGCTTCAATGATCTGTTGTGAAAGTTGAATGAATTGGGGTCTACAGATTGTAATGTTATGCTTCAGGAATATCCAGTCTGAAAATGTATGAAAGGTGGTACCTGAAGGAAAGAAGATTGTAGGTCAGCACCTACGTACTAGTATCTTGGCTAGTACAAGAGCAAAGGGGGTTGGAGCTCCCTTCCAAGGAAGTTTGGAGAACGAGAGAAGGTTGTAGCCTTCTGCAGGTTGTAGCCTGCGTACTGGTATAAGGCTGCACCAGTACAAAAGATTGTAAACTGAAGTTTCATATTAAAGAAAGATAGAGACAACTTGCAGCAGGTGGTTTTCACCCACATTGGGTTTCCACCTTACATCTTGGTGTTCATGTGTGTGGCTTTTGATCTGTTCTGTTATACTGCACCTGTTTACTGTTAATATGGTGAATAATGTCCTGATGAACTTAACTGAAGAATAAGCTAACTAAATTATGAGTTTTCTTCTTATACGCTGTTTTATTTAGTCACAGTAGCGTGTACACGCTGGTTCACCTAACTGAAGTAGCGTATATGTTTCTGAGCATTGAAAAAGTTTGATTGATCTGATAATACTGATTCACCCCCCCTCTCAGTATTATTTCCAACATAGGTATCGCCATACTTTCCCACGTTTGTTTTGGCAAAACGTTTGCATCAGATCCCAAATCCAAGATGACCTAATCCATCTCATAATCGCCTATCTGCGCTATGAGCCTCATCTCACGCCCTGTTCGTGCCTTATGTTTGCCAATTTTTCTGACCACCTGGTGTCCATCCGAGACCTTTTATTTATTGGCACATTTGTTTATTAATTCCTGCAGGCCTTCCATAGTTTTTCTATTGTGTAGCAGTTTTATGCGGGTCTCGAAAAACGTAGTAAGAACAGAGTGATCAACATCTGCAGGCGCACTAGTTTCTTGCACCTTGTCCTGGTTTCCTGAGGTGGAGGCCTCAACGAAGCTTTTCTTGGCTTCCATAAAAGTTTCCTTAGCGCACTCTAGATCAAAACCAACTTCCTTCTCTAGGGCCTTGCGGACCCATCCGTCCTCTTCAGGTTGTTTACCATTATCATCGCCAGTCGTTATGCCACTTCTCAGCACTATATTCATGCTTTGATCTTCCTCGCGGGGCTCAGCTCTCATCATTTGTAAGTTCTGTGTAGGTTGTTGAGGTTGTGCTTTCTTCTCTTGCATTTTAGCTATCATCACTAGGCACTCTTCTATAGTATGGTCAAACTGGCTGCAATATTGACATGACAGGCATGTCTGATTCTGGCAGTCTCGCGCATAGTGCCCTAGCGTTCCGCAGTTGTATCAGATGAGCTGACCGCCACCTCTACCAGGTCCTCCTCCTCCTCGACCTTGTCCTTGTCCCTGATAACCTCCCTGCATCCCACCAACGCCCTGATCTAGAGGCTGAGTTTCTGCGTGCATTCGATATGTAGGTGTTATTTCCATTATCATCTCATAGCTTTGATAGTGGTGCTCATCGTGGCCCACAGATTTTCAGAAGTTACAAAACAACTGCTGAGGTGTCTGGATGAATTTTTGAAGTAAATGACAATTATCCATCGCATGTTGTCCAGCAACCTAACAAATAGCGCACCATAGCGCAGCCCCCATGCTCGACCCTGTTGGGGCTTCCAGCTTCAGGGGAATTGGTCCCCCTCCTGTAATATAATTTGTGAATATGGGACAATGGTCTTTATCATGCCCCTAGCTCTTGCACTTCAGACACCAGACTTCCACGCGCACCTCTGGTTTAGTCTCCTTGTCTTTCTTCAAGCTCTACAATTCTAAGCAGAAGCTCTGTAACTGAGAGTGGATCTGTTGTACCCCCAAGGTTGCATCCTGAATAGGCGTTTCATGCAACCTTGTCATGATTTCCAAGGCTTATGCCTGTGTTCCTATATTCTGCTGTGACAAAGTGATTCTCAGGTGGGGAAAAAGCAAAGCTATAAACCATTCATGATGCTGACTATCTGAGAGCTGCATGTTAGCTTCTCGAATTTGACACTTCAACCTCTGATCTAATTCCCACAATGTCTCATCGACCCTCATCATGATTTCTTTAAATCCAACTACTAACTGAGAGTCAGACTTAGGCTTACTAAACTCCTTGTTTAAAGTTGCCTTAGTCTCTGCTAGTGATGCAAGAGGATTATCATAACAAAACTTAATATACCAAGTCATTGTGTGATCCTGCAAAGCGGCAACCAACTATGCCTTCTTGATATTGTCATTAGTAATATGTTGCACTGTCCACACATCATTCGCAACAAACCAGAACTGTTATGTATCTTCACTCCCTATGCCTTTGAAAATTTGCAGCTTCATTGTGTTCGCCATGTTGAGTGGGGGTGGTGGAGGTGGAGGTGTGGGCGAAGGTGTATGCGGTGGAGGTGGAAGTGGAGGCACAGTGGATGGATGATTTGTTCGCAGAAAACCTTGCGTTATCAACTGGACAACGAATCTTGTACCGCTCCTTCATCGTTGCTCGAAGGCCGTCCAATCAACGGACTATATTCTGGACTTGATCTCTCTCGATTTCTAAGGAGTCTTCCACTTCACGTAGCTCCGAACATCAAGGCAATGGCATAACCTGTTTTTCACATAACAACATTTTAATCCAAGTATTCAAAGATCTCTTATTATGGTAGAAATCCTAAATATCCTTAATTTCAATAGTTGTATTTCCCATACCAACCTCAATATTACCCTCCTCAACCAACTCAACCACGATTTCAAACACAACCATCAAATCAATGACTTCCATTATCATCCACTCCTTTTCCTCAGAAATCCAATCAACTACCTTCTCAACCACTTCCAAATCCAAATAATAAAAATCAACAACCTATCTACAATGTAGAGGGTCAAAATTTTCAAGCTTGCGTGATAGCCCCCTTAGGTCTAAATGATGTCCAACTTAGATTTGGTAGGATTGTGCAAAAGAAAACACCTCCAGTTGTCATCCAAGAATTTAGAGAGGATAAGGTTCCTGAAAAAGAAACACTTCTTCATCAAGAAAATATTCCTCCAAAGGAAGATGTTCCTACACAATTAGATGACAACCAAATAAAACCAACTCCTACAATTCCTCTAGTAGAACAACCTTATGTCTCCCTACAAAATACTTCTTTTCCTAAAAGACTCAAAATCGATAAAGGAATAGAAAGGAAAATTGCTTTACAAAAATATGATATGCTAGATGAACTGAAAAATATTTGCATCAAAATTCCTTTACTCCAAGATATAAACGAAATACATATATTTGCAAAAACAATTGAGTTGTGCATTGAAAAATTAGGAAGAAAGAGAAAATATGTCAAGAAAATCAATTGGTAATAAAGATTGCAAATATTATGATGGGGAAACCAATAGTCCAAAAATATCTAGATCCTGGTAGCCCTATTGTGGATACAAAGGTCTCCTCGACACGATATTTTGTAGCTTTTTGGGATGGTTGGGAAATGGTAAATTTTGTAACTTCGGAAGGGTATCCTCACAAATATATACGATTTTTTTCTTTTAAATACACCAAGAGGCACTCTCCAACCTAGTATAGTAGAGACGTTGTAATGTCCTGTGAACATTTTGACTCAGTGAATTACATAAAACTAAGAATAAAAATAAAATAAAATAACATAGAATTAATAATTATAATTATAATTAATACTTAAACCAACCTAGATCCATCTTAATTATGGATCTACCAGGTGGTGAGAGGGACCAAATATCTTGAAATGCAAACCTCTTTTAGAATGAAAAAATATTTGATCCCTCTCGACTCTTGGTAAATTCAGAATTAAAATGGATCTAAGTTTATATATATATATACATATATATATATATACACACTTCATAGTTAAACATGTAAGGATGTGCATCTCAATTTTGTTTCTCTCTTTCAATTATAAATACATCAAAACTTTAAATAATTACACACTACTAGATAAATCATATGATAACATATCCATACTTAAAATTAAATTAAATAAACATTATAATGTTACAATAAAATAAATATTTCTAACTTTTTTATTCCATCATTAAAATTAAACCATATAATTATACAAAATAATAATAATAAGAATAATACCTTGATCGGGGTGTAAGCCGGTGGTTGGGAAATCAAATAGGGGTTAATGTAGGGTGCCTCTGAGTACTGTACCACCACCCCCCACACACTCAAGGCAATAGGTGCAGTGTCCCTTCGCATGATTGCATGTAGGGAAGGTGGGAAAGGTGGCAGCATGGGTTATGGCGACGAAGGCATAAGCCGGAGAGTTGGTAAACAGTTGGGTATTGTAATTGAGTTCGATCACGAAAGGGTTGGTTGGTGCTCTGGACGGGTTTTGTGACGCCATCCTCAACTCCAAGCATTTCAACCACCTGTAAGAGTTCATGGGCATGTACTCCAGTATCTCTCATCCCTCGCTCTATTGATCTGTTTTGGTTTTTGTTGGAGGGAGTGGGGGAGAATTATGGGTGACAATTGTGAAATTGAGAAGCGGTGGAGGAATTGGGGGTGGTGACTGGTAGTCCTTACTTCATCCTGTGTCTATAATCCGCATCCGCTAAGTATTGTTTCAATTTCCCTTTGCTTTGGAATTTTGTTGTCTCGCATGGGGACCTTGGGAAAAGTGGGCATAGCGCTGAGCGGGGATAATTGTAGGGGTTTTGTGGGTATAGGTAGAGAGACAGGCTCGGAGGGGCAAGTGTGTTAGTCCAAATGTAGTTTAGGAGCAGGTCCATGCTGTAGACACAAGTGCAGCTGCTGGGAGGTAGATAGCCACCACTGCAGAGAGGAAAATGTTGGGAACTATGGGTGGGAATTCTGGCAAGGAAATAACAATGGCTATAACAGGCAGATAGGTGATGGAGGCGTCATTTGGCTCAGAGATGAGGGAAAGACTGGGTTGGGTTATCTGCTTGCGTCCTGGGCAGAGGGGAAAGGGTATGCGTACCATGGCTGGCCGAATGAAGGCATGCGACAGCACTCACCAACTAGTAATTAGGGAGTGGCAGCTAACCTGCCTGAGGCCGAGAGAAGGTGGGTGTGGCGACGGGAAGCACTGAGGATGGCAATAGGTCAGCCCCCTTGGGGGAATGGACCTACGACCATGAAAGCTCTGGCAATGACACCGATGGGGAAGGGGAGGAACAAGGTGGGGTGGTCATTTGTAATAATACAACCCGAGGGCGAGAAAATTGTCATACCCTATTTAATTGCTTCTGGTTAATGAATTTTTGCAATGAACAGGACTGGGGCATCACCACCATGGCTCATCCTGTGAAAAGTCGTGGTCGTGGAAGACAAGCCCAAGCGCCTAGAAAGGAAATGGAACCGAGCACGTCTGAGGCCCGCAGGGGAAGGAAATCTGTGGAAAGGCTTATCAGTGAGGCGGCAGAGGCTTACCATGAGGGCAAAGATGAAGGTATATGTAAAATTTTAAAGGAATGGGAAGAGGAAGTCAAGCAGGACAGTGCGACGAATGAAGAAATGGAAGATTGGAGGACCCTGGTCCCGGATCTTGGCAACACTAGAGGAAGGATCACCCAAGTTAAACAGGCCTTATACCTTTATTGGCTAATGAAAAGCCTACTGGGCAAGGCGATAGAGCATATTTTGGTGGGCATGTCTGTCAGTGTCCAAGCTATGCCGAATTATAAACATGAATTTTAGAAACTGCAGTTTCAACTTCACAAGCAAGATATCAAGCTGGGTAGAATTGAGAGGCACATCCCATGTATTTTGGAACTGTCATAAATGCTTGGGTCGAACGCCAAAGACCCTACACCAGTGGAATCGACCTTGGAAGATCATAATGATTAGAGAATTTCATGTGTTAAGTTTTGTTTTATATGCGGATAGCTTTTATATTTCCTTATGCAAGAATATGCATAGGTAGATATCTAGAATATGGACATGAAACAGAGACTTATATAGCTTGGGGTATAAAGATTGAAACTCTTTTGTTACTGGATGGCACACAATGTGGATAGGTGGCCAACATACTTGGTTTCCCACTCGGCAAGTTGAGGCCACCTAGCCAATCTATGTGGTGTAAATTTGCTTTATAAATGAATGAAAAGAGAGGACCTACCAAGCTTAACAAATTAATAATATATATATATATATATCCCAGATGTGAGTGATCAATCTAGAATGTAGTACGAGGATGGCTTGGCGGGAGGGCGCGTGGCCGCTCACCGCAGCCAGATGGAGCTGCAGGACGCAGCAGTTAATAGTTCACACAATAACCTTTATTACTGCATTAATGCAGCTCTCCTAGGCACGGCAATTTGATAACCTGACTGCAATGATGCTCGGCATGGTTCTCATTTTCACTCTTCACATCTGCTTTTGCTGGCAAAGCAAGGTCGAAGCTTCTTGTGCTAGAGACAGTTCAAGGCACTGTCTGGCTCTGGTGCGAGGAGCTAACACTCTTCCAAGCTTTCATGCTCCAATTCACCCGTTTCGAATTCTCCTCTGTAGCCACTGCGCATTCCCCTCTTTGACTGTTTGTTCTGCTTCCCTAGCTCATTTCAATATGCCCAGAGAGCGCACTAGAATGGGCTACAGAAGAGGTATCTCTCGTGGTCGGGTCCTCCGCCAGGCATCCTCAACAACCTCGGACCCTTCGTCTAAGGCTTCAGACTTCAGTTTTTATTGCTATCCGGCGACTAGAAGCGGGCGTGGCAGAGGAAGGAGGCAGTTTATGTCAAAGGTGAGCTCTCAGCACTCCAGAATGCACACAGCTCGCTTCCGCCTCCCTTGTAGACTTGGTAATTCCTCCTTCATTGTTTCGGTCACTGTTGAGCTGAATGAGCAAGCTGGGGGTTCGGAGACAGTCGGCTCAGGAGTTCCTCAGCACCAGCGGATGGAAAACCGGAATGTTCCCTCGACGAATGTGACTGCGCAAAGACGGGATATTGGGGGCTGTGCTATTTAGGATTCGTCCACTCTAGCTGGCCCGAGTGCTCCTGCAACAGAAGAACTTGCAAGAAAAGAGGGTCAATCAGCGGAGCTTGAAGAACCAGATCATTATGGCTGCCGCATTATTGAAGAGTAGCCTCCAACTCAGCATGAAGACTGAACAGGTTTGCGTGTCTTTGGTTTTTTTCAATTGACGAAAGCGGTTGTTCTATCCTCTCAGGTTACAAGGTCATCCTATGTTTGTAGCGCCCAGTATCAGGTTTTTTCAACTCTTTTTGAGGGTCGGTTTCCCCTACGTGGCGGCATTCCCTGTCTGTTGGTTAATGTCTTGGCTAAGGTGGTTTACGAGTCAGATCTGGGTCACTGTCCAGATATTAAGTCTTTCGTTATGGATTCATTTATTCCAAGTCCTAAAGCTAGTCTTTTTGTAAGTCCTTGGGATAGTTTGTCAAACGTTCTTTGTCAGTATGTCGTTTCATGGGCTAGAACTCTCGAGACCTTTGTCTCGCTGTAAGCATATTTTGTATCAATATAGAAGTAGACCAATTCAAAAATAAATAAATAAATAAAATAAAAATAATAAAATAAATAATAAAATAAATAAAATAAAAAAATAATAAATAAATAATAAATAAATAATAATAAATAATAAATAAAAAATAAATAAATAAATAAATAATAAATAAAAAATAATAAATAAAATTAAAATTAAAAATTAAAAATTAAAAAAAATATATATATATATATATATATATATATATATATATATATATATATATATATATATATATATATATTAGCATCAATCAATTATATTACATACACCCGGATGCGGGTGCTTTCGAGGCTTAATCAATGCGGGCTCATGTCAAGCCGGCATCTGGACTTGCACCTGGCAATCCTGCACGGCCTTCAATCTCCTCCCGCGGATGAAATGAATCACTCTCAGTACCGGCAGTTCTTCAAGCATTCGGAATTGAATGCGCTCCCTGTTCGAGACTCTTCGCAGGTTGTTATATTCATGGCTTCGTCTGTGGTTTCGGCTGTCATTCTTATCGGGTCTCTCTTCATCAGCCTGTCCTTATTCCTGCATCCTTGTGTTGCTTTGGTAGCTTGGTGGCTTTTCCGGTGTAAGCTCCTTACCTGGCTTGCCCACCTTTGATCCTGCTCTGTCTGGCCCTGTTCATCTCTTCCCTCAGGTCTCTTTGTTCCCCTGACGATGGTGCGTCGCCGTGGTTGCTCTCACCGTGGAGGCAGCGGTGGAAACCGCGGACGTTCTCAGCCTGCTCCCTAGAACATAATACCTTTGGCTTCGGCTTCCCCGTCCTCTGATCATGGTAAGCCCTTCCCGCATAGTTCATTCCAAACCACCCGCTTTAAATCACAGTCGTCTCAACAGATCGATTCTCTCAGCTAGCATTACTGTCATTTTGGTTGAGGAAGAAGACAGGCCCAGTGTCTCTGTCCATACCTCACCCTCGCAGTCTCAGGATGATAGCGTGCTCCAGGGAGATGAGGTAGGAACTGTGTTTAATCATGGTGACTTGCAGGTTGAGGGGAACGTTCCTGAGGTCCCTAAGCCTCCAGAAGATAATGCTCAAGACAGTTTGGCCGCGGTCGATCCGGCGCACCCATCAGATTTCAATCTATGCTTGGCAGCTCCTCCAGGTGGCAGCGACACGGGCGCCGGGGACAATGTCGATGACATGTGGATGGGCTCTCCTTGCCGGGTGGAGAAGGATGCTCGGGACCCTTTGCAAAATGCATGATGCCTCCAGAACCTCACCTGATGTTGCAATTTCCCTTCTGGTTCTTCTATCCTATGTGTTATGCTATTCTGGCTTTTGTCAACATGTTTTGTATCAGGTCTTGGCTCGGCATAGATATCAGCTCTCATGGTCATATGCTCTGTATCAGGTCTTGGCTAGGCAAGCTTATCAGGCCTTTGTTTTTGTTCAGTTTGGCATATGGTTACCAGGGCAACACAGAAATTATCATGGCTACAGTTCTCATATGCCCTGTAATGTTGTTTACCATCTTGGCCAGCATTTTTTGTATGTACAGATTCTGGGAATTATGTATTGGGTCATCTCAATCCGGGAATTGGGTTATCGGGTTATCTAGTCATCTAGTTATCTGGTCTTATGTTCTCTGGGTCAGTGTTGCTGGATGGCTTCAGCTTCCTCTGAGGTCTTGACCTCCATGTAAATATTTTCTCTTTATTAATAGATTTAGTCTTTACTTAGAAAAAAAAAAATTATATTACATAACCATCCTAACTATAAAAATTAATATTTTTAACTTTTTTGTTGCATCATTAAAACTATACCTAAAGAATTGATGCTTTCGTGATCCATAACAAGTTTATGAACAAATTTCGGAGATAATCACATCAAAATTCATTTGTCGACGTGTTTCGAACCGGCGAGTGTGGTTCATCGTCAAGACAAGATGAAGAACCAGATCATGGCAACATATTAAATAGAGAGACTCCTCATTCAAACGGATAAAAAGAAGCAACTAATTTGGACCATAGGAAACGGCTACAATTGACTGGACTCTAGCTAAATTTGACTAGATCAAGGGTAGGCGGAGTTTTACTACTAAATTAGATAATAAAATTTTTAATATTTAATTATTTTGACTCAATTTCATATGAATAACCGTTGATAATTATTAAAAAAAAAATCAACTTTAAACTAAATAAAAACTTATGTTATGGGATTAAGAATTATTATAAATGAATTAATTAATAAAAATAAATAAATAAATAACTTTTCGAGAATAAATTTATTTAACCTATATGGGATATGAATATATGGTATCTAAATCCTTTTACTTGGTTAAACTTTTTTAGATATAGTAACTCTGATTAAAATGCTATGTGTAAACTCTTGTACGAGGATAAACCTGTGAAACATTAAAGTTTAATGTTTAAATATTTAGTAAATATAACTTAATTGTTAACCCATTTTTACCAAGAAATTGATAAGCATTATGAAATATATAAGAATGTTTAATAAATGACTAAATATTATTTGCTAAATAATTATAATTGATTTCTTTTAGATGGATGAGATACTATTAGAGATGGAATAAAGGAATCAAACAATTAGTTAAAACCAATAATAAGATTATATGATATAAATAACCCATTTATAACTCTTATCAATTTCTTGGTAAAAAATGGTTAACCATTAAGTTATATTTACTAAATATTTAAACATTAAACTTTAATGTTTCATAGGTTTATCCCTGTACAAGAGTTTACACATAGCATTTTAATCAGAATTACTATATCTAAAAAAATTTAACCAAGTAAAAGAAATTAGATACCATATATTCATATCCCATATAGGTTAAATAAATTTATTCTCGGAAAGTTATTTATTTATTATTTTTATTAATTAATTCATTTTCAATAATTCTTAATCCCATAACATAAGTTTTTATTTAGTTTAAAGTTGAAAAAAAAAAAAAATTAACAACAGTTATTCATATGAAATTGAGTCAAAATAATTAAATAATAAAAAATTTATTATCTAATTTAGTAGTAAAACTCCCCTTGCCCTTGATCTAGTCAAATTTCGCTGGAGTCCAGTCAATTGTAGTTGTTCCCTGTGGTCCAAATTAGTTGCTTCTTTTTATCCGTTTGAATGAGGAGTCTCTCTATTTAATATGTTGCCATGATTTGGTTCTTCATCTTGTCCTGATGATGAAACACACTTGCTGGTTCGAAACACGTCGACAAATGAATTTTGATGTGATTATCTCCGAAATTTGTTCATAAAACTATACCATTAAACATCCTAATATAGCATTGTAATTTACATTCTACATTCTACTAAATTTCAAGAAAGATTCCTTTTTCTATTTGAATTTTACAGTGAGAGATTGTCTAATTTTAATATTAATTTTTTTAATTTTATAATATATTTTTATTATGAATAATTATTTAATTTTATAATATTTAAAAATATATATTATAAAATTAAATAATTATATTCATTAACAATAAAAAAATAAAGTAAAAGAACTTGAAAACTCTAAAACCATATACTACATTATATACCAATTTGAATTATGTTAACACTATATTCTACTTTCTCTTTCTCTTTCTCGTACACGCTGGAACAATAGGCTTTGGATCCATGGTAGACCTCTTGAATGCCACAAGGAGCTAGAAAGGGAGGGAGAGATGGGGTTTCCATGTGAGATGAGCTAGAACACAACATTGGTTGACGTTATTCCACATATGGGATTCTTGGATGGACATGTTTACTATATACAATCAAAGTACAATAACCATGGCGCTACTAGGGAGTAATTTCTAGACCTCCAAGATGATTCATGGTGCCTTTGTCGGTGTCTGAGACCTCCCAACTATTGTTGTTGTTGTTTGGTGTTCTCATTATTATTGCTTACACCGTTGTGGACATTTACAAAGTTTTCATAGAGGAGCCTTCTAGCAGTCAAAGATTTTAGAGGTGTTTCAATGAAACTGTAAGTTGTTTTGAGTTGTTGATAGTGTTAGGGTAGGTCTGCATAAAGACTGTATAATGGGTAGTTTTGGTTGGATAAGTTGTTTTGGATGGTGCTTGTGTCATGTAAGTTGGCTCAGTTGTTGTTGGTGTTCCAACCAGTGTTCCAATTTGTGAAGTGAGTAATTTCTAGACATTTACTCTGGAGGGAGGGGATCATCCTGTGATAACTTTTGACTTTGTATGAACAAAATTGGGGGAACCATTATTAGTGTTTGTGTAAATGGTTCTAGATTTCTCTCTGTTTTTCAGATCGAGCCTTGGGAATGATTATTTCGGCATGCTTGTATGTGGTAGTTTTTGAGCTCAAAGACTTATGTTGCATTTCTTTCAAAGTATCTGTGTTTGAAGCTTCCGCTGCAGGTGAGATTGGCGCCTCTAATTTTTCTTATTTGGATGCAGTCACAGGTCCATGCTTATCATTTCCTAAGGTTACAATTTAAAAGACTTTGAGCGCCAAAAGTGGGTGGTGACATTATGTATTGACATTAATTTTTCTTGGGTTTTCTTTTGATTGGTGGTAGCATAGCAGCCTTCCTCTTAGTGCTTTGTGACTAGATGCAGCTAAAGATCATCTGGGAGATCTCTTTCTATTTATTCGTCCTTTAGAGTTGTTGAATTTTAAAAGGTGGTGGGAAATTCACTCTCCATCCTTAACTTAGATATTTGATCTAGGGGCCCCACTAGTGTGTCATGGGCCAATCTTGGCTCGATTCCACCACATCCGACTTCTTTGTCTTCATTGGGTGGTGTAGATTTTGTGTGTCCCCATTGGTGGGTTATGTGGTAATATCGATGTCTGGTTTTACTCATCTAGATGGTTTCGCTCCCCTGTTTTTTCCACCTAGGATGATGACGACAGTCGAGTCACTATTATTAGGTTCTCCTAGGATTCAACATCTTATCGAGGTCACAATTCTCGCGAAGGAGCAGGCCAAAATTTTAGAAAATCGAATAGACTGGAAGCGAGACCAAAGGTTATTGTTGGTAAGAAGGACCTTCAGGTGGCAGTATCCAATACTACTCTAGATCCTGGTAACATTACTTCCCCCTTATATCCTATTGACAAATATTGTCCTTCTAATACAAAGGTTAACTCTTATCAAGATCCTGGGATCATTTTTCCCAATCCCAATCTTGACACACAGGATATTCTTTGGGTGCCCCTAGTGACTTGACTCTGGCCCTAGCCCCTTCTGAAGGAAAAACCTGTCTGAATCCATTAAGGGATTTATTCCTCCAGTATCTAGATAGGAATAGTGAAGGGGGTGATCAGAGTTGGAAGGAACAATATTTCTCCTCACTTATAAAATTTGGGGAGCCATCTAGATGCTCCTTTTCGCCTTCATCAACTAATGTTGATCTGGAGACTTTAGCTAGGGATTCTTTGAATGGTCTAGAACCACTTACTATTAAAAAATATTTCTTCACAGACACATATTTAATGGTGAATTCAGAATCCCATAAGAATGTTACTACTGGCAAAAGGAGGGGTACTAAGTTTAAGAAAATCTTGGATCGCTCAATGGTCCCCTCAAACCTTTCTTTAGATTTTCTAGATCCTCCAAAGGGTCTTACCCCACCTTTCAGTAATCCAGCATACTTCAAGGTTGGGCATTTGGACGTTGTAATTTTTGGGTCTCAAATCCTTAGAGGGGAGACACCCATAGATGACTCCCCAAAATGAATATCATGTCTCTTAATGTTAGGGGATTGGGATCGACCCTTAAGTGACGATTCCTCAAAAGCATTATCATGATTCCCAATCCTCACATAGTGCTTTTAAAGGAGACTATGACGGATAAAGAGAATTCCTGGAAACTTTTTCTACGAAGTTGTTGTCCTCTTTGGCATGTTTGTGTGACAAGTTCCTCTGGTCACTCTAAAGGTTAGGGCGCCATGTGGAATCCTAATATTCTAAAATCCAAGGCTTATATTTCTATTGCGGGTATTCTTATTACATGTTTTCAATGGGGCTCCTATACTCATTTCCATATAATCAATATATACGCTCCTTATATGGATAGAAAAGGTTTTTGGGACCAGGTTGAAGGCAAAAGTATTCTTGATCTCATATCTATTATCTTGACTAGGGAATTTGATCTAACATTGGAGCACAATGAGGTCTAGGGCACTCACTACAGGGCTAATACATTGGGTCCCTATTTTAAGGATTTCTACTCTCTGAAATATTTCAAAGATATCCATCAAGATCCAATCAGCCCTAACTGGAAGAAAGGAATATGGGGTTTACAGGGCATCTCGAAAAGGCTTGATAGATTCCTTATTCTAGAGGAATTTGCAGGGTGACTTAAATAACTTTTCTCTTGGAATCTCCTGTTATCACCTAGAACTACAGTCCATGTACATAATGTTTTTCCAAACAAAAAATTTCATTGTAAAAAAAAATGTGTGTCTAGTGGTTATGTTCCTATGTGTGTCACTTAGGGATTATGTTTTAAAAAGGTATTGATGTGAATCATTGCAAAAAACCGTTAATCATCCTTCATCATAATTGTTTAAGGCATGTCTTGTCTTGTTTGCGTCATTGGTCCTTTGCGCAGTTTCGCAGCGCAGTTTGATTGGCCAATTTGGCAGCGCAATGATGTTTCCGCCTTTTCGTAGCGTGTCATCTACCAGCCATTTCGTAGCGCATATTGTTAATTTATAACTGTCTGCGCTACGAAATCGGGGATTCGGGGATTTTGCAGCGCGTTTTCTTGAAATGTCAAGTCTGGGGGGATGAGTCATTAGGTCCGTCCATATATTGTCAGTTGATGTCCTCTCCAGGTCATTATGGGTCATCATTCCACCATGAGGTTCAGAACCACGCACATAAACATCATTCAAAGTGATTTTATGATGTATGGTAGTGTCATGATATTTGTTATTAGTGCGTAAACTGACTTGCTTGTATGACAAGACTATTGAAGCGCAAAGGAGCCCGAGTTTTCATTTAAAAGGACTTGATTGCAAGCGAGCCTGCATTCCAAAGTTCGAAGTTGCCTTTTGAGTTGAAGCTGCTGTTAGTTCTCTGTCCGAAAGTTTTCAAAGCAAAATGGAGAAAAGGGAGCATAGATCAGGAAGGTGCCAAAGAACAGAACCGGAGGGGCTAGATCTTGCATTAAAGGATGAAGGAGTAGCAAAAGCTTTTAGAGATGCTGGTTGCTGGAGGTTTTGTGAGAAATTGCAGGGAGGGCATGCAGAGGTAACAAAAGCTTTTGCATTGAATTTTACTGGTTTAAACTCTAAGGTGTCAATGCTAGAATTCTCTGTATCTCCAGAAGCCATTTCTAATGTGACTGAGATTCCTAGAGGAGGACATGAATGGTTCAAAAATTTTAAATTCGATATGAGCCCCTGTAAGGAATTCTTGAAGGAGCCTTATGTAAATGAGGATCTCACAAAGGCTGTGCCAAGGAGTTACGTGAAGGAACATTTTGTACTGCTCCTTACATGCATCCAAAAATATTTAACATGCGAAGGGAGGTATAACAAAGTTTATTCCTATCATTTTAAACTTTTGTTACATTTCACAGGCAAGGCATCAATAGATATCCCTTTCTACTTGTTCAGAAGCCTCAGTAAAATGTGTGATAAAATCCAACTGAAAAAAGATGACTGTGAAACATCACTGTTTCACCATGGTTTGGTAAAGCTGTTAGTGTTAGATGGTTTGCAGAAGATTGGTAAAGATTGGGACTCCTTTATTTTTATGGCTGGCTTTCAGAGCAAGACAGGCCTCACTCCATTGCCTGTTAGGGAAAGAGAAGAAATAATTGAAGAACCTACTCTTGCTGAGCTCAGAAAGGAGGTGAAAGATCAGAAGAAGTCCAAAACCAAGTTGAAGAAACCAGTGAAGCCCTTGGTAGTCAAGGAGACACCTCAATCATCATTAAAAGAGAAGGTCAAACAGAAGAAGGATGCATCTGGACCAAGTGAAGTTGAAAGGGTATCAAGAGTAAAAACCAGAGGTCAGTTAAGCAAGGAGAAAGGCAAGTCAATTGCTGTTGAAGAAAGTCCTATGTCAAAAGCTAGTTTAACTGATTTACTTGAGGCAATTGAGCTTGAACAAGATTAGCCAGTGCAGATTGAGCCAATAGAGTTTGAGCAGGACCAGCCAGTGCAGCCAATGCACATTGACTTAACCCAATCCTCACCAGAGAGCATGAAGAAATCAAAGGCTTCAAAAAGGTTAAGGTTTGAGGAGCCTAGTGAAGAATATGTGTTCAAGCCACGGAGGCCAATTACAAGAAGACAAATGAAAGAGGTCGAGAAAGTGCATAAAGAGGAGGCAGCTGTTAAAATGCCCAGTACAGAGTTTCTTGAAGTTCTGACTAAAACAGTGCATGCAGCCAGGCATAAAGACAAGAGTAAAAAGGTTATTATTAGCCAAGGAGGAAATGTCATAGCTATCAAGAACCAGGCAGGAACAACCCAGGAAGAAGTGGCTCAGATAAAGAATGTTTCTAGAGAACGTGCAGTGAGATATGCTAATTATAGAAGGGCTGTATTAAAAGGCAGCACAAGCCTACTCGGTCAAGCTGACTCGGGGTCTGATGTATTTTCGTGGATGGTACCAGCACTGAAGCAAGAAAAACTCATAAGAAAGCTGAACATGAGCCTGAGATCAAAAAATAAGGCTTTGAAGAAAGAGGTTAGCAGTTTGAAGAAGAAGCTAGGTAAACTAGCTCACTGATTTAAAAGGAAAGGTGCTTTTCAAGTTTTGATAAATTTTGGTTTAAGCTCCATCATTTTGAAACTATTTAGGTCCCTAACACCTGTACAAAATGTCTGAAGAAATCATGAGTTCAAGCAGAAAGCGTTTCATGATAAATATGTTCTGTTTTGACAAAAACAGCAGTTTCGTAGCGCGCTACGAAACTGCTGTAGATGCTGTTTTATAAGAAAACAATGAATTTGATGATGAGGTCAGCGAATTTTGAAAGGAATGCCTCGAGGACAGGAGGGAAACCATACAAGGCTATCATAGCAATTCAAACAGTGACAGGTGTAAGTTTTGGAGGAAAGGTGAAATATTTTGTTTTTTGCTAAAGCTCTCTTAAAGGTACTTTATGACCGAATTACTAGGGTTCTGGTAGGGTTACCGGAATTTTTGGTTTGTACACCTGTTCAGTCCACAAGGCATCCAGATCATGAGGCATATGGTGTTATGCGTTGTTATTGATGAATTAAAGAGCTTGGAGCGTGGTCTTTAAGTAGTAAAGAATAATGGAAGACAGGGACCGTGAAAACAGGGCACTCACCTTTACTAATTAATGAGCCATCTACACAGCTAGTATCCAAGGTCAGCTCGTTCAGTGAATGCTCCTCCAACATATCTCGGCCACAACAGAAAATGTACAGGTGTCAAAGCTCAAGAAAGGCATCATGCATACGAGGAGATAGAGTTAGAATTTCAATGTGATTAGGACTCTATGTATTTACAGCACAATACCTTATGTATTTAATAAGTTTGTTTAAAAATAGATAAGGTTAGTTAATGATAGACCATCGAGCTCCCCTCATGCTGGAGGAGGAGACTCAAGGTAGTTTTAGTTTTGTTTTCCTATATATAGGAGAAACTCTGATGTAAGTAGGGTTGGAGATTTATGAAAAAAACAGAGTTTTTGTATTGGTTAATGTAAAAGACTTTTGACAGTAATAGAAAGATTACTTTTTCTTCCCAAGATTCATCTTGTGTTCAAAGGCTCAGAATATATGTGGTTTTGTCTTTATCCTTTTTGTTTTACAACTCAATAGATATGCAATCACTCTGAATTCACCTAGTGCTCAGACTTCCTGTGTATGTTTATGAGTTGAGGTTCTTTTTGAGAAATGTTCTGAGTGTTTAAACATTATATGCCTTGGCTTCCATGATTGAGTAGTCAATAGTTTACTGCAGAGGTGTTTGACTCCATGAGCCCAATGGAAGAAGTGTTATTTTGTTGTTCCAACCAGCTTATTTTCATGTACTGTTTGAAGAGTTAGCCATCTTTTCTTGTTATTAATCCATATCAAAATCTATGAGAGAGCCCTCTCTGACTAAGGAGGCTAAGCCTTAGTCTAAAGCCTGGTTTGAAATAGTTGCATGAGATCTTGCTAAGTAGCAGCCCTTAGTACACGATTTTGTGATAACATCTCCCATCACAAATATTTGATCATTTTCCATTTTTTTGGAATGGTTGGGGGTGTTGGGGGGGGAGGGGGATGAAACAGGTCTACCCTTTTAAATTCAATCACTTTTGGTTAAAGAAAAAGGACTTTGATAAACTAATTCATGACACCTGGAATATGCCCTCCACTCTCGAGAGATTTAAAGATGTACTTTTTCTGCCATAAACTGAGAGATCTTAAATACAAAGTTTGAAATTGGGACAGAGAAAAGAATAATAAATTGGTGAAGGAATTAATTTGGATTGACGGATAGATGAAGATCTTGGAAGACCCCATAGACCCTGCATATTTTTCAAACCAAGGATAATTTTAGGGGCGAATGTTCGCCCTTTGGCGAAATTAAGGGGTTTTAAATTTTTAGTGGGCGAATATTTTGTATCATAGTACATTTTTACAAATCACCTCAAATAGCTCACCTTATTTTAAGGGAGAGGGTAAAAAAGGTAAATTTAGCCCTTGAAATTAGGACTTACAAACTTCCATTCGCCCATTTTCAAGAATAGGTTTTATTTAAGTGAATCCATTCGCCCATTTTCAAGAATAGGTTTTATTTAAGTGAATCCTATGGGCCAAATACCATATTTATAAAAGAGGTATGGTAAATAAATAAAACATTTTTTATATTTACTCCATAAGTCACCTTATATACATGTAAGGGTGTAAATAAAAATATAAGTGGAGGTATGGTAAATAAATAAAACGTCTTTTTATACTTACTCAAAAGGTATGGTAAATAAATAAAAATATAAATAAACTAGACGTATCGTAAATAAATAAAACCTCTTTTTATATTTAGTCCATAACCCTCGTTCTATTTATGAAGGCTCAAGAAAGAGGTTTTATTTAAGTGAATCCTATGGGCCAAATACCATATTTGTAAAAGAGGTATGGTAAATTAATAAAAATATAAATAAACGAGAGGTATGGTAAACAAATAAAACATTTTTTTATATTTACTCCATAAGTCACCTTATATTTACGAACACTCAAAAAATGGGTTATATTTAGGTGAAACCTATGGCCAAAATACTATGGGACAAATACCATGGACTAGATTGTTATTAATACCATGCAAAAAACCATTATTAACCCTAATATTAGAATTAATAAAAATAAAAATGGCACATGGTATTGACCCATGGTATTCACCAAAATGGCACATGTTATTGACCCATGGTATTCACCTGGAATGTAGCCTATTTAAATGGGGGAATTAAACCAGCATGTAGCCTATGCGAAGATTCACTAGGACTTTACAAAGTTTTATTATTTAGTGAAAGACTCGCCAAGATCTTACAAGATTTTATAATTGAGTAAAATATTCGCCATGCCTGGTGAGAGATTCGCCAAAAAATTATATATACATATTATATTATTGATAAAATCGCCTTCCATTTTTCCTATATACCATGGAGATTCGCCCATTTATTATATTTATAAATTTAGGGGGGGTTCTTAAAATTTTCCCTGTTTCAAACCTTATCAAACAAGCAATTTTATATTTGGAACTTAGGAAGAATCTGATTCTGAAGAGACAAGTAGAACAATGACAACAGAAAAGTAGGTCAATGTGGGTTGATGAAGGCGATAAAACAGTCATTTCTTTTATAGACAGGCATCCTCTAGGAAAAATAAAAACTCTATTTGAAGTATTTACAATGATTCGAGGGAAATGGTGCAATCACAAAATGAAATACAGAGTGTTGCTCTCCGACACTTTAAATTTTAATACAGTGAAAGAAATGTGTCTTCTTATGCTAGTAAGATGGAGTTATGCAATATTTATCCAGAAATGTCAGACGAGGAGAGTCAAATTCATTAGAGGAAATTTTATCCTAAAAGTGGCCTCCTAAGGAAAAATAAGAAAATAATAAAATAAGAGTTATGAATTTTGAAGGGAAAAGAAGTGAACTAAATTTTGGCTTATCTACTTATAGGTTTATTCAAATTTCAAGTGTAGACAGTCGTTGGATGCAGAATTAAATTTTGCATCCAACGAGTACCCATTATGCATATTTTTTAGAAGACTCACACTGACAAAAATTGAAGATACATTAAAAAAAAACATGTTCAACACGTTCTTTATGTATCTTCAATTTTCATCATAGTGGGTCTTCTCACAAGTATGCATAATGGGTACTTGTTGGATGCGTAATTTGATTCTGCATCCAACGAGTGTATACACTTGAAATTTGAGTAAACTTATCAGGAGATAAATAAAAAATACAATTAAAAAAATAGTTTTTTTATGTTTTCTCCAAAATATTTACATGTACATGTTTTTAAATTTAAAGGATTTTGATTGGTTTACATATTACATACATGAAAATTTCATGGACATTTTTACATTGAAATTCCTTCTAATGCATATGGAAAAAATGGTCACTAGAGACGAGATCATGGTTTTCCTGAAAGATTTAGCTAAAGACAAGAGCCCGGGTCTAGATTGATGGACCATGGAATTATTCCTACATTTTCAGGGTATCATGCTTGATGATCTCACTGAAATGGTTAAGGAGTCCCATAGACAATGTTGGGTTTCTAGAGCTATGAATCCCTCAACCTTTGGGAATTTTCATCCTATTTCATTATGCAATACTATATATAAAGTGATTTCAAATACCATCACTAACTGGATCAAGCCTACCCTGTCTAAATTCATATCAATAGAACAATTTGGCTTTCTGGCTTAACGCTAGATTCATGGTTCGGTGGCAATTTCTCAAGAATGTCTTTATTCTATCAAGACCCCTTAAATCGATGTCTACTTAATGCGAATTGATCTCATAAAATATTTTGATTGTGTTGGCTATGAATACTTGAGAATGATCTTAATTAAGGTCACTTTTGGCTTCCAATGTTAGGTCCTTATAATACTAGTGTATTCCCATTATTGGTATTTTTAGTGTAGCCCCCTATTTTTATTATTGCGCCCATGTATCCCCATGTTGTTATTGTTATGCCCCATAGAAACCCACTATTACTATTGTTATGCCCTTACATTATTATTGTTATGTAGGCTTTAAGTATATTGTGATCCCTTAGACTCCTATATATACGAAGGAGGTGTTATCATTTGTATCATCCAAGAATTGTTCATTTATGTAATGTAAAGGAGGCTTCCTCCTCGAAGAGGCTAATTTTTAAGTCATTGATCTATCTTTTCTTATATTTTGTGAGTTGGTTACATAACATTTGGTATCAGAGCTTTTGATTCTAGGGTTTCACTTCTTCAAACAAGTCATCTTGGTATTTTCGCTATAACATTTTTTCTATGAGGCTTCAGAAGCTAAAAATGCAATCACGTAGAGTAGAAATATTGGTGAAATTCGTGTACAAATTTCAGATCTTGGTTCGCTATATTTTCGGAGATATGATCTGAGGAAATTAGGGTTTTTGCATGCTCCTGAATTCAATCTCGAACAAGTGACCTAAGAAAAATCATCATAACTTTCTCTCTGAACATCGAATTTGAATTTTGTAAAAAGTCTCTGAAATCGCACGGAATGTAGTTTTTCGTGTATCATTTTCAAGGCCAAAGGTCAAAACAGTGACATGTGGCACTTCGTACAAGTTCGTTGTACTGAACCAGTGATGCCATCGTGGGAGATTGGGCATAAATTTTTCTTGAAGAATCCAGTCTCGCTCTGACTTGAGGGGTTGGAAATAAGACTCAGAAAGATACCACAAGACAAAAGTTCAGACCATGGAGATCCGAAATTACAGAGATACAACAATTGCAATATTGAGCTCCTAAAAAGCAAGAAAAAGGTGTGTATTTTTTTATTTTGCATAACTTTTTTTTCAAAAACCAATTTGAAGTGTTTAAAAGGGCATATTGAATCATAGATATCAGTATTTGGTTCTAAATTCCTCCCAAATGAAAGAATTATATACCCATTAAGCCCTAAAAAATATCTACTATGACGCATGAAGAGGAAGAATTGTAACATGATATATCAAAATTACGGGACCAAGTGCAACAAATTTCACTCTCACAAAGAGAAACCAAAGATGAAATGGATGGATTAAAAGGGGACATATATGGTATAATAGGAAACATATAGGATTTTAAAGTAGACATTGATGCGATGAATGTCAAGTTGGAAGGGTTGACAAAGTTGTTGCAAGAAAGACTTCCCGGTGGTGACAAGGTAATCCATGAAAATCACGATGAGGAAAAAAGGAATATGAATTATGATTTTAGAGACTCCAATGTGGGGTTTAAGAACCACCACATTCCAAAGATAGATATGAGGAATTTTGATGGCAAGGATCTGGTAACATGGATACTATAGATGGAGCAATATTTTGATCTACATGATGTGAAACCCTCACAAAAGGTATGTATTGCATCTTTATATTTAGAACCCAATCAGTTTGTATGGTATAGATGGATTTGTTCTTGTAAACCACTTGTCACATGGTCTATGTTTACAGAGTAAATGATATCACATTATGAAGATACGAAGAGAAAAGTCTTCTTTAGCCAATTGATAAATCTCAAATAAAAGGATTCAACGATGGAGCACATTGAAGACTTCCAAAAATTGAATATTAGGGTAATTGATGTTCCAGAGGAGCATAGGGTTGATGTCTTCATAGGGACTTAAAAAGATAACATCCAACATGAGGTTCGCCTTTGGGAACCTAATTCATTGGAGAAGGAATTCAAGGTGGGAAGAAAAGTTGAAAGTAAAATTATGGCAACAAGGAAGACTACCACTCACAACTATAAAGATGGAAGTGTTGTTGCTCCTAGTCTTCCACAACCTACAAGGTTGACACAACAAAAAATTGAGGAAAAAAGAGCAAAAGGTCTTTGTTACAGTTGTGATAGCAAATACACTAAAGGTCATAAGTGTGCTGAGAACAAATTATTCTACATAGATTGTGAAGAGGAGGAATGAAAGGAAGAAGAAATGTCAAAAGAGGAGGATATACGCCAGGAACCAACCCCAGAGAAATAAGAAATGAATTTGACCATATATTGTAATGCATTGGCAGGAATTACCACTCCTCAAAATCTCAATATAGAAGGATATATCAAGAAGAAAAATGTAATAGTTCTGATTTATTCGGATAGTACCCATAATTTTACTCATTGTAAGATAGCCAACGAATTGAACTGCCCCCTATATCTAGCACCAGAGTGTCAAGTGGTGGTTTCAAATGGAGGAACTATAAATTGCTCTGGAAAGTGCCATAATATCAAGATAACCCTGGGGGAATATCTATTGAATAGTCCAATGCTTTCCATTCCAAAGGGTGGTGTTGATGTTGTACTAGGATTCCAATGGTTACAATCTTTGGGGATGCTAGCTTTTAATTTTCAAGAACTTTTCTTGAATTTTTTTTTGGGAAGAAAGGAAGTTGAATTAAGGATTATTGCAGGGAAACTAAGAAAGATAATCATATCTAATGGCATGATAAAGCTTCTAAAGAAAGAACAACGAGGTGTAATTGCACAATTATGCTCACTAGAGGTTCAAACATCGAAATCATATATTTCTCCAGATCTCTAAAATATCTTGGACAATCATTCTAAGGTATTTGAGACTCCCAAAGACCTCCCACCTATTCGTGATCAGGATCATGCTATTCATTTGATTCCAAGAAGTGTTCCTCTAAACATTAGACCTTATAGATATCCCTATGCCCAAAAGAGTGAAATTGAACGTACAGTGGAAAAAATGCTAGAGTTTGGTATAATTCAACCTAGCCAAAGTTATTTCTCTGCACCAGTTGTATTGGTGCACAAGAAGGATGGATCATGGCATATGTGTCCAGATTATAGGGAGCTCAACAAGCTCACTATTAAAGATAAATTTCCCATTCATGTCATTAATGAATGGTTGGATGAATTACATCGAGAAATTTACTTCACGTAGTTGGATATTCGTTTAGGATATCATCAAATTAGAATGAAAACTAAATACATTCTAAAAACAACATTCAGAACTCATGAGGTTAATTATGAATTTTTGGTCGTGTATTTTGGCCTTACTAATGCACCTTTCACATTTCAAGGTTTGATGAATTTGATTTTCAAATCCTTCCTTAGAAAATTTGTGTTAGTATTTTTTGATGATATACTAATCTACAACAAGTCTTGGAAGGATCATGTTCAATATGTTGACAGGGTGCTCAAACTATTGAAGGAGAAACAATTATATGCAAAAACCTCCAAATGTGTCTTTGGAGTATAGAAGGTGGAATATTTGGGTCATATTGTATCTCATGAGGGTGTTAAGGTAGACCCTAATAAAATTAAATTCATTAAGGAATGGAAAATCCCCACAACCATAAAGCATCTTCGAGGATTTCTCGAGTTGAGAGGGTATTATCGCAAGTTTGTTAAGAATTATGGAGAATAGCAGCACCTCTAACAACGTTACTGAAGAAAAATGCATTTTCATGGACTCTAGAAGGAAGTAAGGCCTTTTAACATCTTAAAAAATAATTGTGCCAAGCATCGGTCTTAGCTACGCCAAACTTCACAAAAAAATTATTATGGAATGTGATGTCTCGGGAAATGGAATTGGTGTTGTTTTAATGCAAGAAGGAAGATCCATTACTTTTGAAAGTTGTCCAATCAAAGGAAAGTATTTACACAAACCTATTTATGAGAAGGAAATGTTGGCAATACCACATGCACTAAAACAATGGTGACCTTACCTAATGGAAAGACACTTCAAGGTAAAAACAAATGATGATAGTCTCAAATACTTTTTGGAACAAAGATTGTCTTTAGAAGCAGCAAAAATGGGTCACAAAGATGTTGTGTTATGACTTTGAAATTATCTACAAAAAAGGGAAGCAAAATGTTGTTGCAAATGAACTCTCAAGAAAGGATGAGGATGTGGAAAAATTGTTCTGTGTCATTTCTATTATCCAACCTGATTGGATAACCAAAACAGGGGATGAATGAAAAAATGACGAAGAGGTGTGGAAACTCGTCCAAAAGTTGCAACAAGATCCTAGTACAATTGATACATTTAGCTGGAAAAATGATTCATTATGGTATAAATATCGCTTATATATTTGTAATAATACCCAACTCAAGCAAAATATTCTTTTGGAATTGCACACCTCCCCTTTAGGAGGGCACTCAGGATTTTTTAAAACTTACCACGGGATCAAGAAGGAATTTTTTTGAATGGCCTTAAATCAGATATTCAAAAGTTTGTGGCAGAGTGTTTTTTTTCCAACAAAATAAAGTTGAGACAATTAAGACTCTGGGTCTATTACAACCTTTATCCATTCCAAGTCAGTGTTGGGAGGAGGTCTCAATGGATTTTATCATGGGTTTACCCAAGTTTGAAGGAAAGAGTGTCATCATGGTAGTAGTTGATAGACTTACCAAGTATGCACACTTTTCTGCATTATCTCATCCTTTTAATTCCATTACAGATGTTACTGCATTTATGGAAACAATTCAAAAGCTATGTGGAAACCCAAAGATTATTGTAAGTGACAAAGACCTAATTTTCACTGGAACCTTTTCGACGGAATTTTTTTCTTATCTTGGTACTCAATTAGCTCATAATTCATCTTATCACCCTCAATCTGACAGGAAAACTAAGATAGTGAACAAATGTTTGGAAGGATATATTTGTTGCTTTGTATCTGACAAACAAACACAATGGATCAAGTGGTTACCTCTAACAGAATTGTGGTAAAACACTTCCTCCCATACTGCAACAAAAATGTCTCAATTTATGGCACTTTATGGATATCATCCACCGTCCATCATATCATCTTTAAGAGAAAATTCTAAAGTTCAAGCAGTGGAAGATCACATCAAACATCAACAACAAGTTCTCCAACTCTTAAAGGATAACCTCACTCTTGCACAGAATCAAATGAAACAACATAAAAATCAACATTGCAATGAAAGAAGCTTTGAGGTAGGCGACTGGGTATTTTTACGGATGCAACCATACAAACAAATGTCCCTCAAACAAGCTAAGAATGATAATAAATTATCACCCAAGTACTATGGTCCTTACAAGGTGTTGCAAAAGATTAGTACTATGGCATACAAATTGGAGTTTCCTGCACCTTCCTAAGTACACCCAGATTTCCATGTTATATGCTTAAAGAAGGTTATTGGTGACAAGCTCCCAGTTCAAACAATGTTGCCAAAACTTGATGAAGAAGTAAAAATCATATTTGAACTTGAAGTAGTCACGGAAACACGAACCTGATAGCTACGGAATCACTTAATTTCATAGTATGTCATTAAGTGGAAGAACTTACCCGCTGAAGATTCAACATGGGAGGATGAGAATTTTATACAGAAGCATCCAGAACTATTCAAGCGTTGAGGAAAACACTTTTTTGAAGGAGAGGGACATGTTAGGTCCTTATAATACTAGTGTATTCCCCCTATTGTTATTGTTAGTGTAGCCCATATTGTTATTCTTGTGCCCATGTATCCCCCATGTTATTATTGGTGTGCCACATAGAAGCCCACTATTGTTATTGTTGTGCCCTTACATTATTATTGTTATGTAGGCTCTTATTATATTGTGACCCCTTAGACTCCTATATATACGAAAGAGGTATTATCATTTGTATCATCCAAGAATTGTTCATTTATGTAATATAAAGGAGGTTTCCCCCTCGAACGGGCTAATTTTTAAGTTGTTGATCCATCTTTTCTTCTATTTTGTGAGTTGGTTGCATGAAATCCAAACTGTGAATTGGATTATGGCGTGTATAACGTCTGTGATTTTTTCTATCATTGTAAATGATCTACCCACATACTTATTCAAGGCTTCACGGGGTATTAGACAAGGGTGTGCCCTGTCTCTACTTGTGTTCTTTCTGGTAATAGATGGTCTAAGTAGAAGTATCATAAATGCTTTCTCTAGTGGTTTCATTTCTGGATGCAAATTATCTTCAGAAATCACCCTTTACACACTTAATGTTTGTTGATGATGTGCTATTGATTGGGAAAGCAGTTCTCGATGATTGGAAGGTATTATTCAAAATCCTATGTACATTTGGAGAAGCCTCGAGTCTGGTCATGAACAAGATGAAGTCGACTCTGATTTCTTCTGATCTTGAAGGAATTACCATGAAGGATATCGCTACATTGTTTAGTGTGCAATATATCCCTCTGGAGGGAGGATTCAAATATCTCGGCTTTTTTCTTAAAGCCTAATAGATATGAGAACAAGGACTGGGATTACAATAAATTCGAGAAGCGACTCCAAACATGGTCGCATAAGTGGCTCTCACTAGATGGAAGGTTCATCATGATTAAATCAATCCTATCGAGTATTGCAATCTTTTGGATGCATATTTATAAATTGCATAAGGGTATTACTAAACGGATTAACTTTATCATTATGAATTTTTTTATGGGCTAGAACAGGTATAGATTGGAAGATACATCTTGTGTGTAGGGGAGAGACTACAAAGTTGAGGAAGGTGGTTGGGGATTCAAATATATTGAATGTTTCAATCTAGCTCTACTCCTAAAAAAATTCTGGAGGGCACTTAGTAGGGAGGGATTATAGCATCATATTATTATGTTTAAATACTTTAACAAAAAGGATATCAACGGCTAGATTCGAGAGGGAGCACCTGAACCAAAATCTATTTCACAATGTTTGAGAAGCCTAATTATAACTAAGCCTGGCTCCTCGGAAACCTTAAATGGAGGATCTACATTGAGGCACACCCGGAAATTGGCTTGGACACTTTCCTAGGAGTCTCTGGAAACCACACATTATCACTACATCTAATTAATTTCTTACATGACCTGGGAATTCATGTCCTCAGAGATATTGCTTACCAATCTAGATCAGACATTCATTATAATATCTGGAAAGATTTTGCGACATTAAGAATTCCAAGACAACATGTGGCAGAATGGAACGAGTATATTTTACAATTGAAATTCGCAAGGATAAAATTATCAACAGAAGATGACTTCCTGACCTGGTCTGGAGGGCTACACAACAAACATATTATGGTAGATGAAGCATATGCCATTATTAAATTGACCAAAACAAAATACCCTCTTCTCCATTGGTTTTCCAGGGCTTGGAAGTGACAAATCCCCCTTAAACTCAAATGTTTTGTTTGGCTTGTGGTCCACAATAAAATATTAGCATAGGATAATCTATTAAAGAGGGGCTTTATTGGTCCGGGAAAATGCAGTTTATGTATGGAATAGATGAAAGATATTAACTATATGTTTATTTTTTGCCCTTTCTCAGCCTTGGATTGGATGAAAGTGATCAATAGGCTGAATTTTAGAGCAGATTGAGATAACACAGATGTGGTTACAATTCTAAAACAATGGTTCATGGACTATAAGACTTTCAAACATCTACCATTTTTTATCCTATGGGGTTTATGGAGGACAAGGAATGAATGCATTTTTGAACAAGTGTCCCTAGATGTCAACAGGATATATGTCAAGATTTCCTCATTCTTTCTAGAATATGGAGCTTTTGTAGATAGAGTTTCACTTCCCATTCGATGCCATAAACCTCTATGGGACAAATATCCTGTTGGCTTCTTCGATGGGGCTTCAATACATGGGAAATGTGGTAGTGATATGTCTATCCATTTGACACCAGGGGATTACTATCATTTTTCCTGGAATAGTGGTAAATGATCCAACACCAGGGCCAAACTTTTAACATTGTGGGGTGTCTTGTTTTGCTCTAGATGGCTAGGAAATGAGGAAATTACCATTTTTGGAGACTCCAAGGTTGTGGTAGAATGGGAAAATGGAAAGTATGCTTTGAGGACCCCAAACCTAACCAAATGACACACAAAAAATTAAGACGTTGATAAAAGATTTCAATGGGGTCACCATCACACATATCTTGAGGGAACAAAACAGAAAAGCCGATAAATTATCTAAAGAGGGATGCAGGGCATATCTGGATTCTATCAGTTTTAGAGCTTTTTTACAAGGTCACCCTCATCAAACTAGCGTTATCACAATTTGAAGGTCACAAAATAAAGTGGTCAATCTACTGTCAAAACAGGGTAGAACTGTTATTTCGGGGATTATCTGTTTCATATGCTTCGTAGATGGCTCACTAATCAACTCTGGGAACATCACACTCTAAAGGAATGTGGGTTGAAGACTCCTCTCTTGAACCAATGCTATATCTATTTCTTATGACCTCTTGTTGATTACAGGTTCTGTATATGGTCACTCTTATGTTTTTTTGAACATTGTTTATACATCCGTTATGGAAGTTGTTCCAGTATAAAATGAATTTCCAATAGGAAGCAATTAACGCTATAATTAGGTGTTTCACAGTAAGATCAAAGATTATCTAGAATTAGTATTGCATTGTCTTTTCTCCTATGCTAGATTTTTTATGTAATAGAATTTGGGAACATAGAATTTTGTTTTTATAGAAAAAGATGGTGGTTTTTTTCTGTTGAAAAAATAGAAAATTGTTTTAAAAAATAAAAATAAAAAACTATATCAGAGTTTTAGTGACCAGGATTGGAATTTCAAAATAAACTCACTTGTCAAATTTGATAGTTTTCACACCTCCCCACATATCTTCATTATTTTAACCAAAAATCTTCAAGCCCAAATCACCCAAACAATTTACCGGTCATAACTCCTGAATTACGATAGGTTTCGCTCAGAATACTTGATTAACGTGAATGAGGTAAAACGTCTTTGAACATGACTGAATTGTCAATTTCAAGATATTTTCGAAATCAAATGGCCATGAATGAAATTAAATGAACTCCGTCGTAGATCAAAATAAAACTGGCAGGAAAATTAACTTTATTACGCCGCGAGAACGATCAAAACCTAACGCTTGTTGGAACCAATCGTTAGCAGGTTGACCGAACATGGCTGCTATTCACACCGCATCATGAACACAATCCAAAAGTTTGGTAATGGGTCGCCATCTAATCTGATAATATCTGGTAAATCACCGTTCTCTGTAACTCCCTGTTCTCCATATTTCCATCCTACCAATCCCCAGCACGCACTGGATGAGATTGCTCTTCATTATTGAAATAACTTTAGGCGTTGTTACGAATCCTATGCTTTTCGCTCTTTACTTAATCCTCCGATCCCTTCACATTAAGACACTGAAAGTGATTCAGTAGGTTTGACTGTTCATGAAAATATCTGGTACTGCATTCTGGTACTGCCTTTTTCCGCAGAGTTGACAGTGCAGTGTATTGCATCATTGCATGTGCTTTCCCTGGGCAAGAGCTATTTCCAACCCCATAACATATTTATGACGCCTGACATGTTCGGGAGATAGCCGTTTATAACGCGCAGCTTTTTCTTTTTTTCTATAATTATCCGGACGCGGTGTTATAAAAGGTTATTTCCGGCGCATGTCAGAGTGTCATAAATATGTTATAGGATTGGAAATAGGACTCGTGATTATATGTTTGAATCGCATTTAATGAAGGGCGGATTGTTTTTTCTAAATTTATGCTTTTTTGATGATTGTTTTTTGCTTTTTTGCTTTTCTTTCAAAAAAACCGTTCGGCTTTTCTAACCGGCGCCTTCCAAATTTTCAACCATACCATGAATTCAAATTAAGATGATGACACCATTCGCTCAACGATTTTTATGTTTGCTATAATTAACTCAATCTTTCTTTATTAAATTTTTATTTCAGATTTCTTCTTTATATTCCATTGGAATGTGGAGTATTTGACACTCCACAATTAGATAATTAGATATTTTAATTAGTTGATGTGAGTGTGTTTATTCTTATTGTGAATGTTAAGGTATGTGATATTTTAGGTTTGAAGTTATGGTGTTTTTATTCTCTGTTAATTTTGTGATTATATATTTTATGTTGTTTTTATTTAATTTTTATTAATTTGGTGACCATATATATTTGTGTTTTTATTTGTTCAATGTGTTATTGTTTCATTGGTAGGGTTTTAAAATTTCTAAATGTTATCGAATTAGGTGTTTGGGAGATGGCGTAGATGACAGTGTGTTAATGCAAGGAATTCACGTGATAGGGTGATTTTTTTGAGAAAATGTGGTGGAAAAGGTTTTTTAACCAAATCCAATGAATTGAGGTTAAATACGAATATATATCAATATAGGAGTTGTTTTTAGTGCGATTTTTTGGACTTTCTCATATCGAAATTCAGTGGAAAAATTTGAGGTGAAATCTTGATTTGTGCTATTTAAACTAGTTTTTTTTACTGTATATATGGATTCAGCACCCTCCAAAACCCATTGCACAGGATTACCCATCAAACTTGTGATTTCAATTCCTACCATATTTTAGAGAAATTTGACCGGGAAAACCCACTGTAAAAGCTTCCAAAAAATTGCACTAAAAACAACTCTTATCAATATATCCTCCTTAAATAAATACTAAAGATTCAACCAATATCGTAAATAATGTACATCCAATTTCTTCTTTTCGTTACCATACTTGGGTAAAATTAACGTGCTTTCACTCCATCATATATATATATATATATAATTATAATATTTGTTTTTATAAAAGCCTTTGAAACAATATATACATGCCAATAAGAAATGATACAATGGTTCCCTGGTTCATTATTATATAGTGATAATCGAGATATAGTGTGTTGATGATTAATCATTTCCTTAGGCCTTTCACCAAAAATGTAGTAACCATCACTTAACATCTCTTGCAAGATTTTAAATGATATTACTTTTGATTTGATACAAGAGTAAGACATCCCTCGAAGATTGTCTTTTTTGTTTACAAGATTTTTAGATTATGGTTTTAAGTTAATGTTAAATTTTTTATCATCATTTAAACATCAAATATGATATTCAATTAATGTGGTTGTGCATGTGATTGATATAAGCTTGTCGTTGTAAATCAACCACATTTATTAATGTGGTTGTGCTAGTCTAAAAATATGTGTGAATTAATATTATAGAGAAATTGTTTATATAAAGTAGGTTTATCTAATTTTGTAATACATTCTTATATGAGTTTTCATCGATTTAAAATTTTGACAATTTCAATCAATTTAAAATTGGGTCAAATTCTCAAGGATATTGTTCCACCATGTAAAGATCTTGGATTATTGGTAGGACTTTTCTTACACTTGAAATTTCTACTAGATTCCTATCAAATTTATGGTAAGAAATACAGTCTCTTCACTACAAGATTAGCTTACTCCTACAAAATCTTTGACAATCCTTAAACACCAAACAAACTTGCTTAGAACTTAACACTTGCCCAAGAGCTTGTACATATGTCATTAACCATACTAAGAGATGGAGGGGTCATAGATGCAAGAGGGATCATTATTGATGTTGGAGGAACCAAGAAACAAAATCTGCATGGGGTCTTGGAGAATTTTCAAATAACGAAACTAAAGCGTGCACTTTTCTTTAGGGCCTACTCCTTGCATCTGAGTTAGGAATAAGAAGTTTAATAGTTATCTAGGGTTCAAGTTTAATAATCATACAATGGTTTCAAAATCCCTCCCTTCTAATAACGGGATTGTCTCATTATAGCTTGATCTCATGAGGAAGCTAAACATCTCCAAAAGATTCCATTCTTTCAAGTTTCTTGAGATCAAAAATTGCCAAGTAGATAATCAAGCTAATTAAGCCTCTCAACTTTGAGAAAGGATATTAAAGAAAAGAGGGATGTTCTATTATCACCTCATCCCTTAGTCTATCTCATTATCAAGCCATCATTGGTACCTTCGCATTAAATAGCCACATGGCACATAATCAAGATAGATATATTGCATTTGAGGTGGAGGGACTGAACAAGACTTGTGTATAACCCTTTCACATGCATGCTCTTAACTCTGCATACTCTTTGAATGTTGTGCACAAAATTATTTTAATGGTATGGAACAATGAAATCAATTAGGAGTGTGCACTCAATAGGGAGGAGTAATGGAAACAATCTAGTAAGAACATTCCCCTATCTATAGATATCCTTTGGAACTTAAGCTTGGAGGATTCTAACTTAGGGTTACATGTTTTGGTTATTGGATATTAGCTCTTGCGTGTTGAATTCTCTTGTTAGATTATGAGAGTTAGTTGAATCTTTGAGGTTAAAGATCCACTCTATTCATGTATTGTCGAGGTTAAAGGTATACTCTAGTCATTTATCATCAATAGTGTGGATGATTTTCTTATTTGTAAGTGGTATTTCTTTTCTATGGTTTTAGTGCCTATATTTTTCCCTTAGGTCCTTCAATATAATAGCTGATTGGGCACGCAACAAGGTGTTTCGTGTGTCTGGGTCTAACTGATTTTCTACGAAAATTTGGAAGGCCCACTCATTTACTAGTTTTATTGATTATAAGGAGGCCCAAGACGTCTGGAGAGCCCTTCATAGAGACAAACAGTCCATCCATTATAACAAGACCTTTGTTTCCTCATTCGCCACAAAGCTTCATGAGAACGAATATTAGTGTTTAGCTTAGAATTCATAATTATGGCAACCTTGGCACAACATAAATTTCAAATCAACTCTCTTGAAGTAGAGTGTAAGATGCTCAACAACCTAGTTCGCAATTTGAGCAAAAGCAATCAATCAACAACCTCAAGTTTGAAGATGTCCATTAATTTTATACATCTATGTATTAAGAGGAACAATATACACAATATACTTGATGGCGTGGACATTGGCAACTAGGAACCAAAACCAACATGTTTAGGGCTAGAAGAGGCACAACATTATCATTTTTCTCATGAAAATATTATATATTGCAAATTAGTTTGTATATTAGAAGTTTTTAAAGGAAATATATTAATGAGAATATCTAGGATGTAATTCCTAAAGAAATTTAAAAATGTGGTAGATAATGAGCTAGCTTCTTTATTTGAAAGTCAAGGCTATTGAATTTTGTAACCTTGTTGCCTAGCCTCGTCTACAACCTTTTATAAAATATTTTTTCTACCATTTTTTATTTAAAAAAATATATATATCATAAAAGATGGATTATAAGAAATAATTTGAGCAAATTTGATGAACATGTGCAGTAATTGGAGAAAAACCCACCTTCAAGTCATTAAGGTTATGTGGACTCTTAATGTGAAGAGAGGATGAAGACATTGTCTGTGCATGAAAAATAGAGGTTATAGGCATAAAAATCATGCCCCACATGGAGGAGAAGAAGCTAGAGACATGCATAAAGATGAAAATATTGGAAATTGATAACCTTGCCACAATTCAATAGTAATATCCATGCCCATATGCAACTGAATAGTTACTTAAATGATAAGATGTAGTTGAAGATGCCAATTTGTAACTTAAAATGTGAAGTTGTGAGTGAGAATTAGTTACCAGTTTCATTGTCTTACCTCATCCCACTATTAGTGCTACCATAGAGACCATCACATTACATCAACTCCCATATGCATCCTAACAAAATCAACGACTACTTTGTGTCTAGGCCAACCAGGGACACATCACTCCTCTCCCACCAAGTGTCTAAAGTCGAACTTTGTTGTGCTTTGCGTCCATAGCCAACTACAGAGACTGTCACATTATATCAACTCCCGTATGCATCCCAACGAAATCAAACTTTACTTCTAGTCCATGCCAACCATGGACACATCACTCCTCTCCCACCAAATGTTTTAAGTCAAACTTTGTTGTGCTCTCCATCCACGGCCAACCGCAAAGACCATCACATTACCTCAACTCTCATATGTGTCTCGACGAAATCAACCTCTACTTCATGTCCAGGCCAACCAGGGACACATCACTCCTCTCCCGCCAAGAGTCCAAACTTACCTTAATCACATTTAATAAAGGGCAATGATTATATTTGTTTCATTATTGTTATTTTTTGAATTTATGTTGTTTGTGATTTATTTCCTTTTTTTTCAAAATAATCGTTTGGCTTTTCTAACCCATGGCTTCCATTAACAATATGAATTCAAATTTTGAGAATGACAAGAGCAACCATTCACTTGGCACTAACATGAAAAACATAATTTATTTTAAGATGAATAATTAACCTAAAATAAATAAATAAATAAGAAAAATAGCTGCAATGCAGCATAGTCCCTGCCTACCGCTATCACTAATTAATTGATTAAATGTCTACATTTTTGTCTTAACACATGTTTCCTTCGCACAACTTCATCCACATAGCCACCTATACAAAGTTTTCCGCATAGTGAAATTTCTCCACACACACTACCTCCGCACAACTTCCTTCGCACATACCTCTCCTGCATAACTGCTTCTGCACTCAATAATGTCTTTCGATCATTCACTGACATTCGAAGATGTTATTAATCGATGTGGGTCCCAGATGTCATGGGGAGGAAGCATTCCTTGTGAAATACGTTCCTAAAAAATAATTAAAGAAAATATTTGTATATTTATTATTTTAACATTCATTACATTTAACATTATTAAATAATCGACGTACGCTTTTAAATATATGTGAAAATATGGTGTGTTCGGAAGGATGGTGTGTGTGGAGAAGAAACATAAACCTCTGCACTCAAACACCTCCACACTTCAACGAAGCATGATCGTTCATACAATTTATGAATCTTCGCTCCCATAGTTTATAGCCTAAATTCCGTGGCTAGCAGGATCACTCGGAAAAATAAATAATCTCTTGCAACCCTCATATCGCTTTACGAAGCCTCTTTAGTTTAGCAAATGAAATCTTCATTGTTTGAACTCATGACCTCAATAAAGGCACCAGGCGTATAATAATAACAACCCTGTCCAAGCCTACAAACACAAGTTATGGGGATGATGCGCTTTTCGAGCTTCGAACAATACGAAGATGATAGATGCCAGAGTTTAATTATTTTGCGTGTTTTTTAACATTTTACATATTTTGATACACATTTAGGTAAATTTCATTAATAATATGGAAAATTTATTGCTTGGTGCTTTATCAATTATAGAAATAACTACTTAGGCACACATTATTGTACATATATATGTGTATATATATAATGGGGTGAGTGAGGGCACTATTGACCCACATTTATGGAGATGTTAAGAGAGAAAATACAAGAAATTAATGTGCAAAAAATTGCTAAGAAAATACAGAAAATAAAGAACAATATCATGATGAGCATTTTATGGAGCGAAGAAAAATGAATTCCTTCTTGGCTTTAAAAACAAATGTGTTAGGTCCCTATAATACTAGTGATTACCCCATTACTATTATAGTTATATCCCTTATTAATATTGTTTTGCCCCTATTGTCCCCATATTGTTATTACTGTGCCCCATAGAATCCCTCTATTGTTATTTTTGTGCCTTTATATTATTATTGTTAGGTCGGCTGGGTTATATTGTGACTCCTCATACTCCTATATATAGAAAGGAGGTTTTGTCGTTTGAATCATTCATTTGTGTAATGTAAAGGAGGTTGCCCCCTTGAAGAGGCTGAATTCTAAGGCGTTGATCTATCTTTTCTAACTGTTTGTGAGCTAGTTTCATAACATTTAGTATCAGAGCTTTAGATTCTAGGGTTTCACTGCTCCAAATAGGTCATCGTGGCATTTTCGGTGTAACTTTTTTTTGCGACTTTTAGAAGTGGTAAAAAAAAAAAAACCATTTGAGACAAAATCGCACTGAACCTTGGGTCCAAATTTCAGAGCTTTTCGCTCTATATTTGCGGAGATATGATCTGAGGAAGTTGGTCTTTTTGCAGACTCCTAAATTGCATTCCAAATAGGTGACCTAGGGAAAATTGTCATAACCTTCTCTCTGAGCATCGGATTGAAGTTTCGTAAGAAGGTACAGAAAGAGGACAAACTGTAGTTTCTTGTATATATTTTTCAGAGCCAAAGGTTGAAACAGGGATGTGTGGCATGTCGCACAAGTTCGCTCTACTGAACTAGTCTATAATCAGGTCACTATGGGAGATTTGGCATAACTCTTCCTTGGAGAATCCAATTTGGATCATACTAGTGGCATTGGAAAGAGGACACAGAGGGCTACTGCAGGTCGTAGTTGTAGAACTGGGTGATCCGAAATTACAGAGATACATCAGAGGCAATATGGAGCTCCTACAAAGTGAAAAAAGGTGTGTAGATTTTTTTAAATTTTTGCTTAAGCTTGGTTTGAAAAAATATTTTGAAGGAATTCAAAGGGCATAGTAGAGCATTATTATCTGTAACTGATGCCCCGAGGAAAGAAAATGCAAACATCTAGTAAGCAACCTGAAATCTCTAGCATGACTCATGAAGAAGAGGAAGAAATGCTACATGATATATCAAAATTACAAGACCAAGTGCAACAAATGTCACTCTCATAAAAGCTAACAGAAGCTAAGATAAATGGCGTGGAAGCTAATATGGACGATTTGAAGACAGATTTGAAGAGATACATGGTAGATTTGAAGACAGACATGGCAGATTTGAAGACACATTTGACAAATTTTCTACAAGAAATACTTACAAATGGTGAAAGGGTAGTAAAGGAAACTCATGATGCGAACAAAAGATATGTTAATCATGATTTCATAGACTCTAATGTTGGATCGAAGACCCACCATATTCCAAAAAATGATATGAGGAAGTTTGATGGCAAGGATCCTGCAACATGGATATTACAGATGGAGCAATTTTTCGATCTCAATAATGTGTAAAACACACAAAAGGGACGTATTGCAACTTTATATTTGGAACCAAATCAGTTTGTATGGTATCAATGGCTTTCCTCTCGTAAACAAATTATCACTTGGGCAATTTTTACAGAAGAATTGATAGCACATTATGAGGATACAAAAAGCAACACTTCTTTTAGCCAATTGATAAGTCTCAAACAAAAGGGTTGAATAATGGAGCACATTGAAGAGTTCCAAAAATTGAACATAAGGGTAAAAAATATTCTAGAGGAGCATAGGATTGATGTGTTCATAGGGACTTTAAAGGATAATATCCAACATGATGTTCGCCTTTGGGAACCTGATTCATTAGAGAAGGCATTCAGGTTAGCAAGAAAAATGGAAAGAAAAATTATGGCAACCAGGAAGCATACCACTCACAACTATAAAGATGGGAGTGTTGTTGCCTCTAGTCTTCCACAACCTATAATGTTGACGCCACAACAATTGGAAGAAAAAATAACAAAAGGGCTTTGTTATAGTTGTGATAGCAAATACACTAAAGGTCATAAGTGTGCTGAGAAGTAATTATTCTACATAGATTGTGAAGAGGAAGAAGAAAAGGAGCAATAAAGGTCAAAAGAAGAGGATATACTCCAGGAACAAAGCTTAGATAAAGAAGAAATGAATCCGACCATATCTTGTAATGCATTGGCGGGAATTACCACTCCTCAAACCATCAAGATAGAAAGACAAATCAAGAAGAAAAAGGTAATAGTGTTGATTGATTCATGAAGTACCCACAATTTTATTCATTGTAAGGTAGCAAAAGAATTGAATTGCTTCCTATATCCAGCACCAAAGTGTTAAGTGATGGTTGCAAATGGAGGAACAATAAATTGCTCTGGAAAGTGCCATAACATCAAACTATCCATGAGAGAATATGTATTGACTAGCCCAATGTTTTCCATTCCAATGGGAGGTGTTGATGTTGTACTAGGAGTCCAATGGCTACAAGCCTTGGGTACAATAGCTTTTAATTTTCAATAACTTTTCATGAAATTTTCTGCGTAAGGAAAGGAAGTTGAATTAAGGGGTATTGCAGGGAAACCGGGAAAGATAATCAGCTCTAACGGTATGACAAAGCTTCTAAAAAATGAACAAAGAGGTGTAATTGCACAATTATGTTCACTAGATGTTTCCACATCGAAACCATATATTTCTCCAGATCTCCAAAAAGTCCCGGACAATCATTCCAAGGTATTTGAGACTCCAAAAGGTCTCCCACCTATTCGTGATCATGATCATGCTATTCATCTGATCCCAGGAAGTGTTCCTCCAAACATTAGGCCATACAGATATCCCTGTGCCCAAAGGAGTGAAATTGAACTTATGGTTGCAGAAATGCTAGGGGTTGGTATAATTCAACCTAGTCAAAGTTCTTTCTCTGCTCCAGTAGTATTGGTGCACAAGAAGGATGGATCATGGCACATGTGTCCGGATTATAGGGAGCTCAACAAGCTCACTATTAAAGATAAGTTTCCAATTCCTGTCATTGATGAATTACTGGATGAATTGCATGGATCAATTTACTTCACCAAGTTGGATCTTCGTTCAGGATATCATTAAATCAGAATGAAGACTGAAGACATTCCGAAAACAACATTTAGAACTCATGAGGGTCATTATGAATTTTTGGTCATGCCTTTTGGCCTTACCCGAGCCTATACTTAAAAGATTGGTTTTTGGTTACCTTGGTCTTTTCCTTCTTCTGATAACTTCTAGGGAAAATTTCTGAGTTATAACACATCCCAGACCACTGACCAACAATAAGACATTGAGTGAGCTGTGAATACAATAATTATGACACTCTAGATAAATCGAAAGAAGTATGGTGAAACAATTTTAAAGTGTTTCAACATGCAAGATTGTAAACTAGTGAATGTACCAATTCCAATTGGGAAAATACTAACTTAGATATCAGTCTTTCGGATTAATCACATCGTTAGGATTTGGTCGGCGTTTTGAACCAACCAATGTGGTTCATCCTCAGGACCAACCACATTGGTTGGTCCTGAGGATGAACCACATTGGTTGGTTCAAAACGCCGACCAAATCCTAACGATGTGATTAATCTGAAAGACTGATATCTACATTATGGATCACAAAAGTCTTAGATCTACCAAAATACTAAATATTGAATAGTGTCCAAAGACACAAGAAGATATAGAGGACATGGCTCATGTCCCATACACAAGTTTTGTAGGGATTTGTATGTATGCAATGTTCTACACTTGACCGGATATAACTCATGCAGTGGGAGTATTGAGTAGATACATGAAAACACCTAGAAAATAGAATTAGGCCACTATCAAAAGAGTATTTAGGTATTTTCTTGGCAAAAGTGATAATGAAATCTACTACCATGAAGGACTTGAGGAATATAATTAATTAACTATTTAAGGATTTATCGATGTTGATGGGGATGGCAATCTAAATAGAATAAGGTCGACTAGTGATATGTGTTTAATAAGTTCAATGGATTTATTAGCTATATGAGTAATAAACAATACTTTGTGGCACTATAAATGAAAAAGGATGAATACATAGAATCCACTAATGTAGGCAAATAAGTAGTCTAGTTTGGTAAGTGTGTTCATAGATTGGATTTGCTCAATAAGCAATAACGATAGGTCATGATAATCAGAGAGTAATATTTTGAGAAAAGAAACTGACTTATTATTCAAAGAGAAAACATATTGATGTATGGTACTAATTTACTAGATACATGGTGGAAAGCAGGAAGGGGATACTTATAAAAGTAGCCATGGTGAAGAATGTTGCAAAATTTCTAACAAATTCATTGAGTTCTGATAAGTTCTCTTGGTGTAGAGAGGAGTATGGATTGAGAGCCCTTGTTCACTAAAATCACAACAATAACAATTCATGAAAATAAAACAATAAGTGGGAGAATGTTGAGGTGTTATACTACTTGTAGGTAATCTTAGTTGACTAAAGTTCAACCAGTTGATGATATAAACATGATTAGTTGACTAGGCATAACAAGTCAATGGGTCGATAGTTGAGTCAAAGAGAAGTTAGCTCATTTGAATTGGATGGTAAGTTTAGTAGCCAAAAAAATTCAATAGTTGATTGGAGTAGTCAAAGGGATCACAATCAAGTGCATGCACATAGTCAACTTAGACTAGTGGTTGACCAATGGTCAAAAGTGAATTGACTACAACTAGGAAATAGTTAAGAATCCTTAGATTCCTAGAATATTAGCCAATAATATTTAGCCACATGTACTAATTTGATATGCTTTGAATTAATTTTTTCTATGCCTTTAAATAGATAATCATGTAAGGCTAAAGGGAGATGACAAGATGATGAAATTTACTAGATACATGGTGGAAAGAAAGAAGGCAATACTTGTAAAAGTAGAAATGGTGAAGAATGTTGCATACTTTCTAACAAAGTCAATGAATGTTGGTAAATTCTCTTGGTGTGGGGAGGAGTTGGGCTTGAGAGCTCCGGTTCACTAAAATCACAACAATAAACACCCATGAAAAGAAGACAATAAGTGGGAAAATGTTGAGGTGTTATACTATTTGTAGGTAATCCTACTTTACTAGAGTTCAACCATTTGATGGTCTAAAATACTTGACTAGGAACAACAAATCAATGGTTCATTTGATGGGTTGACAGTTGAGTCAAAGAGAAGTTAACTCATTTGAATTTTATGAGAAGTTGAGTAGCCAAAAAAGCCAATATTTTATTGGGGTAGTCAAATGGATTGCAGTCAAGTGCATACACATAGTCAACTTAGACTTGTGATTGATTCATGGTTAAAAGGGAATCACTACGACGGGGAAATAGTTAAGAATCATGGGATTCCAAGCATAATATTCGATCATATTTAGCCACATGTACAAATTTGAGACACTTTAAATTAGGTTTTATATACCTTTAAATAGAGAATGATGTAAGGCTGAAGGGAGATGATAAGTTGATGAATATTCACGATTAGTAAAGGATTGGTTAATGTATGAATGCATTAGTCTTAGGTGTGGACTAAGGTCATAATAGATTGTAATTGGTTGTAATATTTAGTTAATAATATAAGAGCTATGGAGCTCAAAGGTTAGTTGGTTTCTAGATTAAGTGTTTCCAAGATGAAATCTATTTGTGGTATGTAATTCTTTGTGGTGTGCCATTGTCTAATATTTAAGTTCTTTCATGATATTCGAAGGTTTATGTTAATTAATATTCTAATACGGAATATATTTCTAGTAAACTTTGTATTTGGACATTCTTGATCTGTAATGTTAATTAGGTGTCTTAAGCCCAACAAAAGGATGCTAGTGCAATTTAAAGGAAATAATCCATGTATTTAAATAATAAATAGGAGACACCAAGAATCATGTGTTGCTAAGGACAAATCCAAGGATAGTTTTCCTTTAAGGGGGTGGATATTCTATCAACCCCATTTTGAACGCCATGATTACTGTATCTAATTATGTCATTACCACTTGTAGCAATTTTTGAATGTCTTTGTTGACACATAATCTTTGGGATTAGGAAAATCCATGTACATATTGTAAATATAAAAATAAAAGAAATTGGAATATGAAAAGACATTTAGAGGTGAAATCCAATAGTATCCTTCTCCATGTATATATCCAAGCTTTATCTTAATGCAAAAAACACAATTTCATTTGCGGAGTTATTGTTGGCATTGATGTCAACATGGTTATGGTGCTACTTGTTATATATTTATGTGTGATGAGTGTTTGGTTTGTTGCAGTGTTCAACTGGTTGGTTTTGTTGGTTGGCATTGATGTCAACTTGGTTGTAGCATGACTTAGTGTAGGATTTAGAGGCTGAGAAGAGATGGATGTAGGACATGTTATGCTGACTTACCATAGGATGATGTTGCTACATATATTGGAGATACATATGTTGGAGGTAGTTGGATGACTTGATGTTTCAGTTGTAGACGTTGGAATTGTTGTTACAGGTGTTGGATATGCTTCTACTTGTGTTGGAAACATTGGAGTTGTTGCTACATGTGTTGAGATGTTTCTACTTGTGTTGGAGGTAGTTGGATGACTTGATGTTGTTGCTATAGGTGTTGGAGATGTTGCTACATGTGATAGAGATATTGCTACAGGTGTTGGAGTTGTTTGGACAAGTTTTTATTATTGCTTGAGGAGCTGGAGGTGTTGGTCATGATGAGGAGTTTGGTAGACTAGAGCTTTCATGTCATTGACTTGTTGCAGAAGTTTTTGGCCTATGTCATTAGTTGCAAAATTGTCACATAGGATTGGAGGTGCATTTTGGAGTTGATGAAGGTGTCCAAGAAGTTTGGTAGAGATCTAGCTTGAATTGGTTTGAGTTTTCTTATCCTCTGTCGTAGTTGGATGGAGACAAGCCTGTGCATGCATCTAAGAGGCTCTGGTCACTCGGAAGCAGGCCTATGCATGCAACTAGTCAAGATCAAATAATGTTGTGCCTACGATTGTAGCCTAAAGTGTGTTTTTCTCCACATTCCTCGTGCACATCAAGTGTTTATTTGTTTTTCTGGCTTGCCTTGTCCATGAATAATCAGGTAACGGTCGAAAAACGATTATTGAGCTTCTATAATTTTATCGCTAGGCTAGAACAAGTTGGGCTATGTTAACCTCCAACTAAGTGTAACTATTTCAGACCACTTGAACTGGAATTTAGTCCGTCCAATCTAAGAGGGCCCTCTCAAAATATTTATAAAATGACTGTAATAAACTCAAAATTTAGATGACTAACTCTGATCTCTTTTTGTGATTTTGTAGGTGAATAAAAATGTGATGACTGCCACCATTGGGCATGGAGTCAAATTAAAACAAATTATGATCAACAAAAGTGTTTAATGGAAGTTGAGGCATCTATGGCTTTGAAACTGATACAAATGAACACCCATAGTCATATATAGTAAATGAAGGAAATTGGTGCAGTTTGACAAGATTTCCAAGTAATCAAGATACTATGTAAAACTTGAAACAATATGATAAAAACCCATAAAATCCATGACATGAATCTCAGGTACAAAAACAAAGTTGCTACAGATTTTCTATTAAAAGATCAAAATATTACAGAAGGTTAGTTCTTCACATTCTCCATCCAATCCTTCTCAGAGTCGAAAATCTACTTATTTATAGAGAAAAGATCTCTTTACATATCTTGCCACCTGGGCCAAATTCGATTCACTATTCTAGAGACCTGTTCCTACTTTTCTTCTAACTAACAAAGTTTTCATAGGGATTTTTTGTTTTAACAGAGTTTAAATACAAATAGGAGTCACATCTAAACATAATTTATCTAATTGTTACAATAATTTAGGAAAATTGCAACTGTTTGTAGTGTTGGCATTGTATTTGTGGAAATTTAGAACATCTGGCCTTTCGAATCTTGTTGTGCTATTTCTGGGCCTTCAAATGAGCAATGTTGTTTGTCTTGCTGGTAGACGTGTTGTTTTCTGATTAAAACGTGTTTGAAAGTGTCTTCACCGTCCTTTGTGTCTTGCTATCCTCTTTTCTCTGCATTATGTTTGATGACCGTGCTACTGGATATACACTGAAAAATACCCTTGCCATCCCACTGAGCAAAAGCAAAATAAATGTTTTAATGGTCGTTGATCCAGGCTTATTGGTATCGCAATCAAAATAAAGGAGAGGGCCTTTTTACCATATTTCATAGTGCTTGCCGATTGTCCAGACGCGAAACTTCAATAAAGCATGATAGATAAAATATCGCATTTGGAACCAGGACTTGCATATCGCCATCGAAAAGGGAAAATGGGCTTTAACACTGTTTTATGGTGATTTCCCAATATGCAGGACTTGAAATTTCTCAAAACAATAATGCATAACTTTTCCGTTCCATCGCAATCGCAAGTTGGAAGGGAGTTCGACGAAGGAGGTATTTATGATTTGTGCGATCCCTGATTGCGATATGGAAATCAACGTGGAACTTTGCGATATGCGATATAGGTAGAGGGATTTTATCTCAATCAATGAGAAGGAGTGGTGATAGGACTTGGATATGGCAATCAACGGGGAACTTTACACTATGTGATATCGCAATCGCAAAAGATAAAATGGGAGACAGGCAGATATGTATCACAAAAAGGGAAGGGGCCGATAGAGATTATGGTTTGTGGGTCTCAACACTTAAAAAGGGTTTCAACATGATTTCTGAATGTCTTAAAACATTTCAAAAGGGAATGGGAAAAAAAACTAGAGTTGGATATACAAAGGGATCGGCTAGAGTTAAAAAATGGGTCACAGTGGCTAGAGTTTAAAAAACAAAGGAAAAATGGGGTTTGTGAAAGAAATGGGTTTTAGAGAATATGGGAATTTCTCCAAAACAATTTAAACTAGACCGAATCTTCCTCCTTTAATCTCTAATTTTCAAAGCATAACAACCTCTTTCAGAAAAGCACCAGATAGATGAAAATGATTAATCAAACTAAAAATTATTTCTAGGGGTTATCATGGATAATAATGGCTCCAATGGGGATGTTGCACCCCTGTGGTGCAGTAAAGAACCAGTAGACCAGTTGCCTTATTGAAAACTGAAAATTGATGACATAATCTCCAAGTTTTTATGGCCTTCACTTCAGGCTCAAACTTGTCAAATATATCATCCACACCTACAAATGAGAAAAATAGAAAAATGGAATATATACAATGGTGTTTCTTCCAACTGGATCAAGAGATATAATGTTTGAGAAACCTGCCATTAACAGGTCCTCCTGCATATAGTTGACCATCCATCTCTTGCAATATAAATGTATTATTTCCATGATAGGCTGAAATCTTATACGACCCCTTCCAGAGATTCTCAAACTTGTCGTGTTTTCCTTTATCTTCAATCTTAGCCTCCCACTTCAAAACTACATCTTGAGGACTAAAATTTTCTTCTTTGATCTTTTTTGCAAAAGTATTTTTAATTCTATTCTGGGATTGTTGATGATTGCTGTAAACTTCTTCTCTTTTTTCCTAAAGACAAATTAGTTGGTTGATCCTCCTTTGGATAGCATTTGGTTCTTCTTCTAGTCCTTGCAACAATTTCATGACTGGAACTCCAAGAGAACTAGGGAAAGCAACTTCAGTTCCATAAACTAATTCATAAGGAGAAACTCCTATAGATATTTTAGTACAAATTCTATCAGCCCATAGAGCAAATTTAAGCTTTAAATTCCATGAACTTTATTTTCCTGCAAAATATTTTTGATGATTCTGAGTCGGCTTTTGTTCGATGATTCAACTAAGCCATTACCTTGGGGGTAACAAGCTGTAGAATGACCAAGAGTGATATTATATTGGTTACAAAAACTTACCAACCTTTTCGATTTGAAAGCCTGAACATTGTCAGTGATGAGCTTTATGGGGTAGCCAAACCTTGACATGATGTTATTGTCTGGAAATTGAATAATGACTGCATCTTTAGCTTGTCTTGTGGGAATTGCTTCAATCCACTTTTTGAAGTAATCAGTGGCTGTTAAGATCCACCGATGTTTGCCTGAATATGTAGGATGTATTTCACCAATAAAATCTAACCCCCACTGTTGGAAAGGGGTTTCCACAAAAACAGGTTTCAAAGGCAATGAGAGTAATTTCCTTTTTCCTTCAAATATTTGACATTCATGACAAGCAACAACCTTTTTGTATACATCTCTGAACATTGAAGGCCAATAAAATCCTGCTCTAAGTATCTTATTTACTTCTCTCCAGTAATGATGTCCTCCACAATCACCTTTATGAAACTCTTCAATCACCTTTTCAGCCTCATCTTCCAATAGACAGTTAAGAAGTATTCCACCTAAATCTTTCCAATACAAACATTTATTCAAAATATAATATCTCACTGATTTCAACTTGAAAAATCTGGATTTTGATTTTGGTAGTTCAGGAAGAGCTCTGTGATTTTGTAGTACAAAGATAACATCTTTATACCAATCCCACAATGTAAACTTTTCTTCAACAGGGATAAACTCTTCATCTTCTATTGTATTTGAATTTATGCTACAAAATTAATATCTAGACAGTCAAAATTTGATTGAGTCATCAACTTTCCCAATCCCTGTCCTTTTACCAATTTAGTAGGCCTAATTTCCAAACCATACTCCAACAGAGTAGCAATCCATTTACTCCTTTTACCATCTGGATCAACTTGAGTTAATATGTCTTTTACTACAACATTAGGTACATAAGTAACAATGTGTAAATGAATAACATACACCCTTAAATATTTAAGAGATTTCGCCAAAGCATAAGCTTGCTTCTCCATGATGTTATATTTCAATTTAGAGTTTCCAAGTGTTCTACTGAAAATTGAAATAGGTCTTTCATAACCTTGTTTTCCTTTTTGCAACAATACTCCAACAATTGTGTGTTCTGAAGCAAAAGTAAAAACCATAAAATACTCTGAAAAATCAGGATTTATGAGGACTGGACCTTGAGTAAGAGCCTTTTTTATTTCTTCAAATGAATGTTTAGCCTCTGTTGTCCATTTAATATCACAATATTTCCTAAGAATCTTTGTGATGTGTTTCACAATTTCTGCAAAGTTAGGAACAAATCTTCTCACAAAATTCACTTTGCCTAAAAAAGATTGGATTTCTTTTCTATTTCTGGGTAGACCAATTTTTTGGATAGCAGAAGCCCTACTTGGATCAATCTTAATTCCTTCCTTTGATATAATATGACCCAACAACTTTCCCTTTGTCAAAGCAAACATACTCTTAGTAGGGTTTAAAGAAATACCAAATTTTCTGCATTTTTGAAAGACTCTCTCCAAGTGCTTGAGATTTTTTTTTTTTAGAAAACACAACGATGTCATCTAAATATACCACTACAAACCTGTTTATCTCACCTGAAAATGCAATGTCCAAACCTCTTTGAAAAGTTGCCCCTACATTCATAAGTCCAAAAGGCATCTTTGCATACATAAATGTTCCCCAGGGTGTGGTAAAATTTGTCTTCTCTTGGTCATCACAATGTACCAATATCTGATTATATCCCAAGAAACCATCTAGCATTGACATCCTTTGTGATCCTACAATGTTCTGCAATATATAATCCATTTTGGGAAGTGGATAATTATCTTTTAATGAAGATTTATTCAAGTTCCTGAAATCAATGCATATCCTAATTTCCCCATTCTTCTTTCTCACAAGCACCAAGTTAGCCAACTACTTGGAAAATATCAATGGCAATATAATATTTGTTTCAAAAAACTTTTTGATCTTCTTTTCAATCAATGGAAAAAGCAATGAATTTATCCTTCTTAGTTTTCGCTTGAAAGGTTTTTCATTTTCTTTTATTGGTATTGTATGTTGAATAACATTTGGATCATAGCTTTTTAAATCAGCATAACTCCATGCAAAAATATCTATGTATTTCTTCATCAAATCTAAATATTTTTGTTTTTCCTCAAGAGAAATAAATTTGGATAACTTGACATTCTTTGGATTTTCTGCAGTACCAAGATTATAAGTTTCAACCTCCTCATCATTATATTTTATTTTAGGGTTTTTTTTCACATCATTCTGGTCAAATGACTTCTCAAGAGGAATCAGTCCCTTTGCAATACAATTGTTTTTGAGCTGGAAAACTTCAGTATTGGCTTTTGTTTCAGAAAAGATGTTTTGCTGGTCAACTTGAATAGATTCAAATTCTTCTTTCAATTCTAGAAAATTTCTGACTTGCTGATCATTATCAAACACTTGCCAGTTTGTTATGTTATCAGGTATAGTAGGCCTATGCCTAATTTCAACTTCATATTTATTGCTGGAATGAATTGGAATTGTAAATAGACTTGCTGAAACAACCAAAGAATCTGCAACGCTGTTTTGTTCTCTAGGCTTGATGGTGAAATTATATTCTTCAAAAATTTCAAGTAATTCAAGAATCAAATTTCTGTATGCTCTCATTCTAACATCCTTGGTTTGATAGGTGTTGTTAACTTGTTTATTGACCAATTCATAATCACCAAAAACAAAGATTTTTTTAGCACCTAAATTCTTCAAGACTTCTCAACCCAAAACCAATGCTTCATACTTTGCCATATTATTTATGCAAATGAAATTGAGTGTATAAGAGCAAAACTTACTTTCATCTCCTGGGCTAATTATGCATATGCCTGCACCAGCTCCATCTCTTCCTGCAGCAACATCAAAGCTCATGTGCCACCATACTTTCTTATCAATTTCTCCAACTTGCTGCCCCTTTTTTGCATGCGAATTTTTTGTGTTGGTGATTTCATTGAAGAGTATAGATGAGCCCAATTCAGTCTCCACTGCATATATTGGAAATTTTTGAGGTTTGTCTTTGCTGCTGACCATATATGCCATCCTAGACTCTTTGTATAATCTCCTTTGTTCACTAAAAATTGGGATAGTAGCATAAGATATATCCATTTGAACGTTTCCTTTGACTTTGGCAGGCCGTGATCTAGATAGCAACATGCCAAAATTTGGTGGAATATCAGCCACAATAATATCCATTAGTATAGTCTTAGTGGAATTTGACTTAAACCAACAACCACATCTTTGATTAGACCTATAAATTTCACCCTGTTTGAATCAAAAGAAAATAAGTCTTTGTATGGCCTCGTTATGTCTAAACCTAATCTTTCCATGATGACCTTAGGCATAAGATTGTGTGATGCCCCTGAATCTAACATAACATTATGTAGTGTCATGTCATGGATGTTTAAACTCACATAGAAAGGTGGTACCTCTTCATTTTTCTCATCTTCTGATCTTGGCCCTAGGAACACAATAGGATGATCTTCTTGCAAATTTAAAATATCAGATGATCCAACTTCAATGTTAAGCATTTTAACATTTTTCTTTCTATATTCTATAACCCTTATTATATCTCCAAAAGGGACAACAATATTTATTTTTGAGATTTCATTCTCTAAGTTGGAAACTGGTTGTGTATTCTCAAATTCCTTTGTAGTGGTTTCTTTCTTTTGTCCTGTAACCTTTGGAGCATCTTTCTTAGGCTGATTTTTATTTGCAACTATAGGAACATTTTTGTTTCTCAAATTGTACTTTTTTTGCATCTCTAGAATAACATATTGATAACCTTCTAAGTATTTTGGTTGTGGTTCAGTTTCATGACCACCCAAGTCATTATTAGACTCATCATTTTCTTCTTTTGTTAAAAAAATTCCTTTTCATCTTCATCCAAACAATGTATGATATATTCTCGGATCTCTGGTTGCATTTCCTCATCATTTATTAGGTTTTGATGGAAAGGAGGCCTAACTTGTTAGTGAGGCTGATTTCTCTGTTCTCTATGCCTCTATTGAATTTGAACCCTTCTAAAATTTAGATTTCTAACTTGTGTCTTGGGTTGTGCAACAGGAGGATTATTTTCAAGGGCCAGTCTATTCATGAGCCTTTCCATTGTTTTCATTATGGTATCAAATTTAACATCAGAATATGTAGAAGGTTTTTCTTCCTCTTTTACCTTTCCTTTACCAACTTTAGACCTCTTTGCTGCAACCATATTAACTTCCACTTTCACAACATCATTCTGCATGCCATCTAAGGTAGCAAAATCTCTCTCTCTTAATAGGATGGAAAATTCATAATCAAAGGCCTCAACATAGTGTAATTGGGCAACTCCTGGGGGAGGTTTAATGTGAGAAGGAATGGAATTATAGACTTTATTGAATATTTTTGAAAAATATTGTACTGATTCATGGCTTGCTTTCTTCAAATTGTTATATTCAGTCAAAGCTTTTACAAGATTAACTTTACTTCCCTGTTTCCTTAATAAATTGTATTCTAATTCATTCCAATCATGTAAACTTGCAGGGGTTAAAGCTTTGAATCATTTTTTCACCTCACCAATGAAATTATGTACAAACAACCTCATTTTAACATCTTCATAATCTACCTTGTTAATTTTAGGTATTTTCTATGCTAGAGCAATTTATTTAAATTTTCATAGTTAGAAATCACATCAGCATTAAAGTAAACTGCAGATAGAACATAAATATAAATCGCAGAAGACAAGCCAAGACAAGAGGACATAAGATGTGGCGCTAGCCAAGGAAAAACCCCACAACATGGGGAAACCTATGATCAATTCTTCTTTTATGTTCTTCAAAGTTCAGCAGAGAAAGTGAGAGAGATAATACATTTACAATAGAAGTCAACACTTTGACTTTTGATATCTGCAAAGATCAGTTGAAGTTATATTGCTTCAACTGATTCTCTAAGGTGACTCCTTCACCTATCATAGTACCGCATCTTGTCCATTTTCCACACCTTACCGTGTAGCACCACGCTGCCCCATCACAGTGCTGGACCTAGATGACTGAGCTGCTCTCATCTTCATGTTGCTCATCATGCTGCATCTTCCATGGTCTCATTCATCATCAAGTTTCCCATGCTTATGATTACATTCATCATGATGTTGTCCATGCTCCATGTATCATTGTGCTGCCTATGCACATGATCTCATACATCATGCTGCCATTATATATCATGCTATCCATATTCATCATGCTGCCCATATATATCATGTTGTCCATATTCATCATGATGCTGACCATATATATCATGTATGATTTCACTGTGATTGGGTTGCTACAACATCCTCATCACACCTCCTAGGTTAGGTTATGACTATACCTCAGAGACATCCGAGATGGTGACCTTGCTGCTGCCTTAATTTTACTGTGGCCAGATTACTCCTAGTTGGACTGCGAGTGAGGGCTCTTTAAGAACAACAGATCAAGCTTGTGGAGGACACTTAGGACTGTAGATATGATGCATATACAGCCCTCCTTGACTGCGTTCAACATGTCTCTATAACTATGTTTGTATTCCTTGAATATTGTGCATAAGGTCTCCCTTTATTAACTGCGTAAGGTCTCCACACTGTGCATACATATTTCTGTGTATGTGTCTCTATTACCAGCGTACTAATTTGCGTATTAGGGCACTATTACCAACGTACTGATCAGCGTATTAGGGCACTACTACCAAAAAATATATGTATGTTTGTACTGTGGCTGATCTGTGTATTAGGGCACTATTATCAGCGTATATATGTCTCCATTCACTGTAGATAAGGTTTCCATATTAACCTACATATATCCTCATCATGAACAGTGTGTATTGATCTCTATTGCTGTGTATATATATCGCCATTGCTGCGTATATGTATCTCCATTGCCTGTGTATATGTATTGCCTTTGCCTGCATGTAGACTTCTCCATATAGGATTTCTTCCATAACGAACATCATATAAGTCTCATATGTCTCTATTATGAACAACGTATAAGTATCCTTGATCTGCGTTGGATTAGGGCATCATTTTAGGGCGTCCTTCATCAGTGTATCTCCTTCTCCAAAAACCCAAGATGTGGAGAGGATATCCATAACGAATGTGTATCAAATGACTTCAAGTCTTCTCTTATTTATACTGAAAACGTAGGTGATGAATGGACATGACTATTGGGCTTCCGAGCCTACATAAGATGTTGGTCGACTTGATAAGTAGTCTTATAATAAAAATAAATTCATAACTTCATAAATACTTATTGGAATCAGATGATATTTAGATCAATCCTACACCTCTCGATGAGAGGGATCCAATAAAAATATCAGCTACCATAAATAAGCTGACCCACATGGAGTTTGGCCCTAGTTTCCAATTTTAACACTCTCTCTCAACTAGGGAGAACTCCATCAGCTGATCCATATGTCCGATTGTATCGTCTCTGCCATGAGTTCCCTGCACTGCTCTGCCCAACTCTACTTAGCTCTGCTGGTTTTTCTCTACTTTTCTCACCTCTGCTACCTCTGCTATGCTCAACTGGGCTCTATTATGCTCTGCTCATCTCTGTTGGCTCTGCTCTGCTCTGCTCAGCTCTACTGGCTTTGCTCTGCTCTGCTCAGCTCTGCTGCCTCTGCTCAACTTATCTGGCTCTGTTCTGCTCTACTCATCTCTGCTGGCTCTATTGGCTCTGCTAACTCTACTCAACTTAGCTCTGCTGAACTATGAAGAAGAAGAATTGATCGAGAATGTCTCATACCATTCTCCACTGACCCGAAGTCAGTCTCAGAGTATGTACCACTGGTCCCAGACCAGTCTCAACTGACCCAAAGTCAGCGTCATAGTGGGTACCAATCCTACCACTGGTCCCAGACCAGTATCATCAGTCTCAAAGAGTGTACCACTGGTCCCAGACTAGTCTCAATCGACCTGAAGTTGGCGTCATAGTATGTACCACTCTCACTAGTCCCAGACTAGTCCTGCATTGACCCGAGGTTAGTCTTAGAGTATGTGCCACTGGTCCCAGACTAGTCTCAATGGACCTGAAGTTAGGGTCATAGTAGGTACAACTCTTACAACTGGTCCTAGACCAGTATCATTGATCCCAGATCAATGAAGGTCATCCTAGCATAGGGAGTATGGTAGATACAATGATGCGTCCATCGGTACTACTATGGTCCCTATCCTCATTTCCCTGCTCATTGATCAGATGAGAGGTACTTCCCATGAGTCCCAGATTGCATGGGTAGGATGCCTCGACAGGAGAACTTAATCAATCCTGTCCTCATAGGAGAACTAATCATCTTGCTACATAATCGCCATGGAGAACACATCATCGAGGCCTCATAGGAGAGCTAATCATCTTGCTACATAATCGTCATGAAGAACACATCATCCAGACCTCACAGGAGAACTAATCATCCTGCTACACAATCGCCATGGAGAACACATCATCCAGGCCTCACAGGAGAGCTAATCATCCTGCTACATAATCATCATGGAGAACACATCATCCAGACGTCACAGGAGAACTAATCATCCTACCCCACAAGAGAGCAAATCATCTTGTCCCAGTGCACACCACCAGGGGAGGGTGAGTCACCCTGTGGTCGTATGTTGCTCTAGTAAGAACCACAAGCCCCTACAGCTCACAGAGCTCAATGTATGCAACATGCAGGACCCTTGTACAAGGGTCTCTCGACAACTCCAAGTTGTTCGGGAAAATCATAAATTTGATCTTTCCCCTGGGCTTTGACAAAGTGTATCGATCCGTACATCATCTTAATGCGATGGAGCCTCCTTGCTCATCAACTTACCATATCCCAGATAAGGTGGTATCTGATGTCTATCAGCTGGAGCAATCGTCGAATATGAGATTCCTCAATAATCGAATCCCACCTTTGGTTGTCACGGAGAATCATAGTGGTATTCATCATGTGTACTCATTGACCAGTTTGCATTCGAATAATCATGCAGTTTTCATATTTTTGGTAGTGTATCTCAATCCATGAGAGATTGTGCCCCAAATATATCGTAGAAGATTCTTGGCACTAATCCAGTGAGGCTCAACCAAATATGAGCTCACCCTACTAACTGCAAAACATATGTCCAGAATCCAACTTCCTCTTACTTCTGCAAATGAGAGGGTCTGCACCTGTCAGAAATAGTTTGTCCGCATAAGGTGCTGATATGAGAGGTCTATCATCCACAACCTTCAGGTAATGGTTTGGATTGGTTTCAATCCTAGTGAATCTCAGCTTCATCAAATATCTATCAATCCTTTCATACTATGCCCGGGGTGTTTTGCTTCAAGCCATAGAGGGCTTTCTTCCACATGTATACATGAGATCCTTGTTCATAAATCTCAAACTCCACGGGTTGTCCCAAACCTATGGACCTGCTACATGAGGGGAATGGTCCCCTTGTAAGATTTTCCTTCAGTAAATCTCAGACATGTATCTTCATGCTCTTTTTGAATTCAGGTATCCCTGTCACCATCTGACTCACAGACCTCTGGTGCTGTGTCAATGGTCATGGTCCCTAGTGGACTTGATACAACCCTAAACTCTAAAACATCTTTGAAAAATCTATTTTCAAACACGTACCTTTCCATTGATGAGTGCCACCCTGAAACCTTAAACTTCCATTCGAAGGTGGACACCAGGTTCTTCTTGCAATTAGGTACATAAAAGATATTCTGGGGTTCCTTTCTTTCTTTGAAGAGTCGTCCATTTCCTTGATGACCTGCATTACTTATCATTCCTCTGATCATTGAAGATGTCCCTGGAATGATTATTATCTGATCAAGAGATGTGTCCCTGTCCTTCAGACACTTCTTTGCATGATGGCTGAACTTATTGCAACTAAGGCATCTTCCTTTCCTTCCACCCTTAGATCCAAACTTCCCAATGAAGTGATCTTTAGGTAGGCCATCAGAACCTTCCACTGCGCCATTCTGATAATATTCTCTGCTTCGATTTCACCCTGGGTGAATTATGAAGAGGGATGAGGAACCCATTGATCCTTTTTTCTTGACCCAACTGTCTTTGGTGATTGCTCTTTCACTCTTGCTTGGGCATTTTCTTCACTTCTTCTCTGATACCATGTTAATTTTAGGTATGTTTTATGCTATAGTAATAAATTTAAATTTTCACAGTTAGCAATCACATCAACATTAAAGTAAACAATAGATAGAACATAAATATAAATCGCAAAAGACAAGCCAAGACAAGAGGACACAAGTTGTGGCGCTAGCCAGGGACAAACCCCACAATGTGGGGAAACCCTTAATCAATTCTTCTTTTATGTTCTTCAAAGTTCAGTAGAGAAATTGAGAGAGATAGTACATTTACAATAGAAGTCAACACTTTGACTTTTTATATCTACAGAGATCAGTTGAAGACATATTGCTTCAATTGATTCTTTAAGGTGACTCCTTCACCTATCATAGTACTGCATCTCGTCCATTTGCCACACCTTACCGTGTAGCACCATGCTGCCCCATCACAGTGCTGGACCTAGATGACTGAGCTGTTCTCATCTTCATGCTGCATCTTCCATGGTATCATTCATCATCAAGCTGCCCATGCTTATGATTACATTATCATGATGCTATCCATGCTCCATGTATCATTGTGCTGCCCATGCACATGATCTCATACATCATGTTGCCATTATATATCATGCTATCCATATTCATCATGCTGCCCATATATATCATATTGTCCATATTCATCATGATGCTGCCCATATATATCATGTATGATTTCACTGTGATTGGGCTGCTACAGCGTCCTCATCACACCTCCTAGGTTAGGTTATGACTGTACCTCAGAGACATCCGAGATGGTGACCTTGCTGCTGCCTTAATTTGACTGTGGCCAGATTACTCCTAGTTGGACTGCGAGTGAGGGCTCTTTAAGAACAGTGGATCAAGCTTGTGGAGGACACTTAGGATTACAGATATGATGCATATAGAGCCCTCCTTGACTGCGTTCAACATGTCCCTATAACTGCGTTTGTATTCCTTGAATATTGTGCATAAGGTCTCCCTCTATTAAATGCGTAAGGTCTCCACACTGTGCATACATATTTCTAGGTATGTGTCTCTATTACCAGTGTATTGATTTGCGTGTTAGGGCACTATTACCAGCGTACTGATCTGCGTATTAGGGCACTATTATCAGCGTATATATGTCTCCATTCACTGTGGATAAGGTGTCCATATTTACCTGCATATATCCTCATCATGAACAACGTGTATTGATCTCTATTGTTGTGTATATATATCGCCATTGTTGCGTATATGTATCTCCATTGCTTGCGTATATGTATTGCCTTTGCCTGCGTGTAGACTTCTCCATCTAGGATTTCTTCCATAACGAATAGCGTATAAGTCTCATATGTCTCTATTATGAACAACCTATAAGTCTCCTTGATCTGCGTTGGATTAGGGCATCATTTTAGGCCATCCTTCATTAGTGTATCTCCTCCAAAAACCAAAGACGTGGAGAGGAGATCCATAACAAATGTGTATCAAATGACTTCAAGTCTTCTCTTATTTATACTAAAAACGTAGGTGATGAATGGACATGACTATTGGGCTTCCGAGCCTACATAAGATGTTGGCCGACTTGATAACTAGTCTTATAATAAAAATAAATTCATAAATACTTATCGGAATCGGATGATATTTAGATCAATCCTACACCTCTTGATGAGAGGGATCCAATAAAAATATCAGCTGCCATAAATAAGCTGACCCACATGGAGTTTGGCCCTAGTTTCCAATTTTAACATACCTCTTCCAAGTCTATAAAGTCATTGAACTGGTCAACATGTTGTTCTGCAGTTATCCCCTCCTCATTTCAAATGTTTTTATTCTAGTGGAGTACCCTTGAGGTAAATCATGAAGTATGGCTGGCAAAAGAAGAGGAGCATATCTAGCAGGGTTTGCGATAGTAGAAGTACTAGCAAAAATTCCAATAGGAGGGGTAAAAATGAAACTAGTAGGGGTAGTGATGAAAGCAAATGTACTAGAAGGAACTTGAGTGACAAAAACTTTTGTTTTCGAAGTAAAGGTACTTCTTTCAGACAAAGGGAAACCAATTTATTTTCTTGACAAAAGTTCAAAAGGACCAAATTCTTTTAGTTTTTCTAAAGACTCTTGTTCAAGTGACAATTCTTTAGGAACCTTAAAGGTAGAATCTAACTCTAGTTTTGGTAAACCATTCTCTTATTTAGATTTGAGCAATATAGGCTTATACTCTTCATCGAATTTAATACCTTCAATATCTTGAATATATCTAGAGGGTAATGAGGAAATGAAGTACCTTATTTTGATGAACTAGCATCTTTTCTGAGAATTTTTTTCTGGATCACCAATTATTTATGATTGGGGTCTGGATTTCTCCCTGTATGAATTTTCTTGGAAGCCACCTTTAAGTTGAGCATACCAGTGGAGTCACCAAGGTAGAAATACAACCTCGAACAACATTGTCTCCTTCTACCTTCAAGAGCTCAACTTTTGAAATGAAACATCCAAGATTATATAAATTGCAAACTCCCGTCAGACGCACCAAAATGTTATCACTAGGCTAGAACATGTTTGGTTGTGTCAACCTCCAACCAAGTGTAACTATTTCAGACCAATTGAACTGAAAATAAGTCCTCTCAATCTGAGAGGGATCTCTCAAAATATTTATAAAATGACTGTAATAAACTCAAAATTCAGATGACTAACTCTGATCTCTTTTTGTGATTTTGTAGGTGAAGAAAAATGTGATGACTGCCACCATTGGGCATGGAGTCAAATTAAAACAAATTATGATAAAAAATAGTGTTTAATGGAAGCTGAGGCATCTATGGATTTGAAACTAATACAAATGAATACTCACAATCATATATAGTAAATGGAGGAAATTAGAGTAGTTTGAGAAGATTTCCAAGTGATCAAGATACTATGTAAGACTTGAAACAATATGATAAAAACCCATAAAAGCCATGACATGAATCTTAGGTACAAAAATAGAGTTGATGCAGATTTTCTATTAAAGGATCAAAATGTTATAGAAGGCCAGTTCTTCACATTCTCCATCTAATCCCTCTGAGAGTTGAAAATCTAGTTATTTATAGAGAAAAAATATTTTTACATGTCTTGCCACATGGGGCAAATTCGATTCATTGTTCTAGAGACCTGTTCCTACTTTTCTTATAACTAACAGAGTTTTCATAGGGAATTTTTTCATTTATGTTTTAACAAAGTTTAAATACAAATAGGAGTCACATCTAAACATAACTTATCTAATTGTTACAATAATTTAGGAAAATTTCAACTATTTATAGTGTTGGCACTATATTTGTGGAAATTCAGGACATCTAGCCTTTTGAATCCTGTTGTGTTGTTTCTGAGCCTTCAAATGAGAAATGTTGTTTGTCCTGCTGGTAGACATGTTGTTTTCTAATTAAAACGTGTTTGAAAGTGTCTTCACCGTCATCTATGTCTCGCTGTCCTCTTTTATCTGCATTCTATTTGATGACCGTGTTGTTGGATATACACCGAAAAATACCCTCACTGTCCCACTGAGTGGAAGCAAAATAGACATTTTAATGTTCGTTGATCTGGGCCTATTGGTATCACAAACAAAATACAGGAGAGGGCCTTTTTACCATATTTCATAGTGATTGTCGAATGTCTAGACATGAAACTTCAATAAAGCATGACACATAAAATATCGCATCGAAACCAAGACTTGCATATCACCATTGGAAAGGGAAAAGGGGCTTTAACACTGATTTATGGCGATTTCCCAATATGCTGGACTTGAAATTTCTCGAAAACATAATACATAACTTTTCGGGTCCATTGCAATTGCAAGTCGGAAGGGAGTTTGGTGGAGGAGGGATTTATAATTTGTGCGATCCATGATTGTGATATAGAAATTGGAGGGAACTTTGCGATATGCGATATCGGCGGAGGGATTTTATCGTAATTGGCGAGAAGGAGTGGTGACGGGACTTGGATATGGAAATTGACGAGGAACTTTGCAATATGTGATATCACAATCGCAAAAGTTAAAAAGGGAGACGGGCATATATGTATCTCAAAAAGGGAAGGGGCTAATAACGATTATGGTTTGTGGGTCCTGACACTTAAAAAGGGTTTCGACATGATTTATGAATGTTTTAAAACATTTCAAAGGGGAATGGGAAACACAACTAGAGTTGGATATACAAAGGGATTTTAGCTAGAGTTAAAAAATGGGTCACTGTGGCTAGAGTTTAAAAAACAAAGGAAAAAATGGGGTTTGTGAAAGAAATGGGTTTTAGAGAATATGGGAATTTCTTCAAAACAATTTAAACTAGACTTGTTCTTCCTCCTTTAATCTCCAATTTGCAAAGCACAACAAGCTCTTTTAGAAAAGCAGTAGATAGATGCAAATGATTAATCAAACTAAAAATTATTTCTAGTGGTTATCATGGATAATATAGAAGATGGTTAAAGTGAAGAATATCCTTCATGAAGTGGAGTTAGCAATATGATCTTGTTAATGAGTTGAATCTGGATTGAATTAAGCATATGAACAGAGTTTGTGGAGCCTAATAGTTATTTGTAATTATTGAGTTGAGCACCTTGGTCCATCCATATATTGGAGAAAGCTTAATGATAGTATGGTTGATTCTCTTGATGTGTCGAGTGAGTGTGAGATTGGAGGACTATGTGCAAGTTGTGATAGTTGTGAGATGCATATTTTTTTAAGCAGTTTGCAGGTGTTGCAACAGTTAGTTGAAGTATATTTTAGTAAGTATTTTGTGCAGCAAGAAAGGAGGTGAAATAGAGTTTGTTTGCAGTAGTATTTGGAGATTAATTTTTCCTAGCATATTCTCTGATATATTGTTTGTGTGTAGCGGTCATTTGAGAGCAATTTTACTTGATGGAGAGAGGGTTTTAACTGATGTATTTATCAGATTATTTTATGCAGTGTGTGGTGATATTTTGTTACAATTTGTGGTGTGGATTTTGTTTTTGATTGTGTGCCTTGATGATACATTGTTTTATTGCTCATGTTGAGTAGTTGCCAGTGCCAGTATGAAAATGTATGAAATGAGAACCACATAGAGGAGTGGATTTGGAGGACTTCAGTGAAATAAATATAAGTTAGAAGTTTTTTCAATCCAATAGTTCAGAAGAAACTGGGCAAGGTTCATTGGTCTAGCAAATGGTAGTCCATAGATCTGCGTGAGAAAAAGACCTTCATTTGATAATAGGAATTTTTAACTCTATGTAAATAATATTCTTAGCATAATGAATATTTGAGTAGTGCAATAATAGTGTGTGTTTTTTTTCCCTGGAGAGGGTTTCTACCATAAATATTTGTGTCCTTTGTGTTGAATGCTTTCATGGTTTCATGCTTATGATTGTTGTTCTGATCTTTGTTTTTATGTTTTAGTTTATGCATGGTTAAAGAGTAATGATTTGGAGAAAATTTTATAAGTGCGTTCATTACTAATTCTCCCCCCATTCTCAGTAGTGATCTAGTTTCCAACAATTGGTATTCGAGTGGGGATCTCAATTGCAACTTGATCGTTGGAGAGTGGATCTGGGAGTTCTGGCAGAATTTTACAATTTTTTCGAAATGGATTAGCAAGGAGTTCCATTACTTCACGAAGGTAAATTTGCAACTTGGAGGATGAAATTGGATTCATATTTTCTGTCTCTTGACGAAAATATTTTTCTATCAGTAGAATATGGAATTAAATATGAATTTAATGATTTGGTTAAAAATATTATCTTGCATGGGATTTCAAGATTTGATCATTTTTATGTCAAGCATTGTGAGGCTGTAAAAGAGATGTTGGACAAGTTGCAATGTTTGTATCTTGGAACAAAAATGAAGATTTCAGAGATGGAGAAAAATGCAAAGGATTCAACACATATTGCAGTGGTAAATCAAGCCTCCTCTCAAGATGAAGATGAATTTCATAGTGAGAGAAATGATCGATCAATCATCAATCAAGAGGAACAACAAGAAGATATCAATAGAAAATATGATGAGAAATAAAAAATAATGGCACTATAAGCAGAAATTAAAAGTCTCACAATTGAAAATAAAGATTAATGGATGTTGCTAAATCTTTTTGATGAAAAAAAATGTGCTTTCAAAGAAAAATTTCAGATCTGAAAACTTTGCTGGAGGAAGGAAGAAAAATTGAAAATGGAATGAGGAAGCAGTATATGGGGTTGGAGGATGAGTGCAAAAATTGAAGGCTGAAGTGATTTCTACAAGAAAAGAATTAGCGCAGTCCAGATCTAGTGCTCAAGCATCAACAAGAAAATTTGAAAATGTTGGACCAACTAGTGGTTGTAAGAAAAAGGAGAATCATTAGCAAAATCACCAGCCATGCAAGAAGCAAAAGAACAAGCAAAGAAGACCATGGAATAAGAATAGAATTGGAAGATGTTATAACTGTGGAATTCATGGACATATAGCAACAATTTTCAGTGGTGGAGAGATCATTCTCTCTCATCAAAAGGAGCAACCAAAGGAGAAGCAACCTCAAGCATGCATGCAAAAAGGATCTCCATCCATTAGGCATAATAGTCCTTTTTATGGTTTTTGTTACTCATACAATGATTTTGGCCATAGGGAAATTGATTGTAGGGCACATACAAGGAATATAAGTCTAAGCAGAAAAAGATATCAAATTATTCCTCAATTCCTTGGTCACATTATATGTTTTGTGTGTGACATTATTGGCCATAAGGTCAAGGATTTCAAGTTTCCCATGTGTTACAGGAGAAACAATTAGAGAGAAAATAATATGCAAGGCCAACCACACAAGAAGAAGGAGGATCAACATATGAACGTTTGGAGGAGAAAGGAGGGCAAGATACTCCCACCAAAAACTAAGGCCTGCATGGTCTCAGGGGGAGCATATGGTTGCATCATGAGTTGCATGGATATCCTTAATTGTGTATCCATATCAGAAAGTGTTAACAAAGAAAAATCTGCATTATTAGAGATGAATGTGTTTAGGGGGAGTTCATGAGGTTTGAAGTGTTGTTTCTATTTTTGATCTACTCTTTACATTTTGTTTTTAGTTGGATCAACCATTCTTGTTATTGATGATCTTGGAGCAGTTATATGTTGAAGCCTTTATTGATAATTTTGATGACATGAAAACCATGTAGTATTCTTATATGCATGATTATGATGTGATGAGGGGATCATACATTCAGGGGGAGAATTTGTGCCTCCAAATGGACCTACAGAGTGTTAGCATTAGGGAGCTTATTTTGCATACATTTAACTTTGATTTGATGCAGGGGAGAATTTTTTTATTACTATCACATATTAAAGGATAGTGCACTTGCATGACATAGTTGGTATATTGATGATGTTCATACTGCTAGATCATATTTTTGTCATGTATTTCCATGCATGTGTAGTTTCCATGGAGATAAAATGATATGTTGGAGTTAGTTCATCTAGAGTATGCATATTATTGCTTATGTCTTCTATTTCTAGATGTATGATACATGCTACTACTGATATGTATTTGGATGGTTGAGCCATCATGATTTATATTATTGCTCATAAATGGAGAGAATACATTGTTGCACATATTTTGGACCAAGTTACTGAAATTTTGGTTCATGTTGTTGCTTCTTGGTTTCTGCTGTCATGGGGAGAGACAATATATTGATGGCTTGAGGTTGAAGTGATGATAAAGTTATGTGCTGCTTAATATGTATTATTACTGAATTTTATGTTGTTGATGTTTTGTTGCTTATGGGTTTGTTTCTAGTGTATTTGTGATCCATATTGGATCATTATATTGTTTTTCATCCATCTCAATGCAATTGGAGTGGAGAACATGGAGGAATCAGCTCCCCGGACTGTTTTTACTGGTGAGACCCATTTTGGTAAAACGAGGTCTGAAACCTTCTGGGAGTGTGTTGAGGCATCAAACAATGTTTTTTGGGGGTAAAAATTTGTCACTCTAGTGTGGCACCATTTCATTATATTCTACACACAGAGATATTTTCAACGGTGCAAGAAGCGCATCAATCAAAACCCATATGCAAAAATTATGCCACTCAGAAGTTGACCTTCCTAGTTTCACAACTATAATTTAGGCGGATGCGGCATCAGACCCCATTATTCATGGAAAAAGGGCTAGCCACATGTTTATGATATAAAAGACTCTAGAAGAGTCTATATTGTAACCCTAGTTAAGAGTTTATGCAGTCAAAATTAACCACTAGTAGGTTATCGAGCTATGTTATAACCGGGCCACTAGGAGGAAGAGGCATTCCATTCTTTCAAGAGCATTTTGTTCCATAGATGAGAAAAGATAGCCATGAGAGATAGGAGGTAGAGAACACAAAGAATATCTATGCATTGTAGTAGCCCACAGGCCACATACATTACTTCTTTATACTTGCAACCAAATTTCTAGGCAGAGAGAGAGAAGCGACCTCACCTTCCTGCTGGGTTTTTCTCCCAAAAGTGTTTCCTAGAGAGCATATCTTATGTCTTTTTTTTCCTGAAGAAAAAATCAAAACTTTTTATTATGAAACTATAAAAAGTTTACATGCTGATGAGGTCTTGAGCCAATCAACTGGCTCGTTGTTTGCTGTCTTGTTCTTCATTAAGAGCTGTTACTGCTGTTATACAAAAAACATGTACAGTCTTCCTCCCGGCTGGAGGCATATATAAACTCACTTGAAATGACATTCAGGCTCTGGGGTCTCCTTCGACGAAGGAAAACAACCCCTTACAAAAATTAAAAAGAGTCTAAGTTATATGAAAACATAAAACTGCATATATATAAGTCTGTTTGCTGTAGATATAGCTCATGAAAAGTAAAAAGAGACCGTGAGATGATGTGTAGAAACTGTGTACATAAAAACAACAAAAATGGCCGAGAAGACTGCTGTCAAAAAATAATATAAGAGCTGTGATCATTGTGGCAGAGCATAAGGGGGCTGATGTGTGATGTATGACTGCCCCTGTCTGATCTCTTCTACTGTCCAGCTGCCCAGATCCTGTTGTAGACCAGCCTTAGAAAGCTGGTCTGCTTCCTCATTTTTATCCCTGTAAATGTGGCAGATGGTAAACTTATTAAAAGATGCCTTTAAAAAAGAAATTTCTTCAACAAGAGTCTTCAAAATCTGATTTTGACAAGATGCATTTCCATTGACCCATTTTATGACATTTAGTGAGTCCCCAAAGATTTGTATTGTGTTGATATTTCTGTGAAGAAGCCAGCATAAGAGATAGCGCAAAGCAGACAATTCAGCATAGTTATTTGTGCCTGTACCCAGCCCTACAGATGCTTTTAAAGAGTGTTCAGGATTTATGTGGATGCACAAGCCCGCTCCAGCCTTATTGTTTTGGGATGCCCCATCAAAAAAAGCCCACGGAATGCCCTCCTGTATATTGATTGGCTTTTGATTATTTTTAGGATTTTTGGCTTCAGGGGGCGGAATGGCTGAGTATATAGCAGCAACATTGGTAGCAGTGATGGAAGTGGGGATGTCCTTGTCTTGAAACAGGCTTTTGTTTCTAGCAAGCCAAACTCCCCAAAAGAAGATAAGGGGCAAGTTTCTCATGTTCCCCTCCGGGTAGTTTTGCCACCATTTCCTCCAGGCTTCTTCCAGAGGATCAGGACCCCACTGAGCTTTAACCTTGAGCAAGACAGTAACCTCCTCCCATATCTTTTTTGAGACTGCACAGGTTGTGAAAAGATGACTGATGGTTTCCTCTTCAGACTTGCACAAAGGGCATCGCCCAGGCCCAACTAGAAACCTGGCTTGTAATATATCCCAGGTTGGGACCTTCCTTTTTAAAATGCACCATAGAAAGAGCCTGGCCTTTGCTGGGCATTTGAGTTTCCAAATGTTTTTTGCCCACCAATCTGGTACTCCCCAACCCTTCTTTCCCATTAAGAAAGTGTATCCATCTTTTGGGGAATAGTCCCCAGTTTTGCCTTGAGCCCACATCAAGCGATCTGGTTCATCTTTAATCCTGACATTTGAGCGTTGCAATTCTTTGATGAAAACCTCCCACTCGTTCTTCCATCTGACATTTATTCCTAAGTCTTCAACACTCTGCCAAGCCTGTCCCCAAAAGGTAGACTGGCCAACTTTCTCCACCTGATTTAATGAGGTAATTCCTATGCTGTCAAGATGTCTAAGAAGCCCTGGTGACAAGGCAAAAGCTTCATTGCATCCTACCCAGGGATCTCTGCCAATTCTGATCTGTCTTCCATCTCCCACTTTCCAAGCTAATCCTTGCTCAATCACTGAAAAGGCTTCCACCGTGGCCTTCCATATGGCTGAAATATTCTTTATCTTCTTGTCTTGACTCCGAATCCATTCTTCCAAAGGGACTGGATCGATGTACTTCCTTTTCACCACCCTTGTCCATAGATTCTCCATAGTTATTAATCTCCAACCAGATTTTGCTGCTAGTGATAGGCTGAACTCAGGGAGTCTTTTTATTCCCCATCCTCCCCAATCTTTTGGTCTAGCTACTTTGTCCCAGGCTACCCAGGGTAAAACCGAGGACTCATTTGTTCCTGCCCATAGAAATCTGCAACAAATTCTTCTGATTTTCTCCATCACTCCTTTGGGGATCCAAGTCAAGGCAGCCCAGTATACTGGGATGGCTAACAGTACTGATTTGATAAGGGTCAATCTGCCAGCTCTGGAGAGCCACCTGAAGCTCCAGTGTGAAATTCTGGCTTCTATCTTTGCTATAAGCCAGTTCCAATCCTCTTTTTTATATGCTGCTGGCTTTAGCCAAAAACCCAGATATTTGAAAGGGGAGTCCAGAGGTTGAAGGGGGAAAGGGAATAGATTAGCCATTCTATTCCTTTCTCTTCTTTCAAAATCTGCCACACAGACTTGAGATTTTCTAGAATTTATCTGCATTCCAGTAGCTTTCAGAAATAGATCGAAAATGCATTTTAACTCCTTAAGTTCATTGAGAGATCCATTGGTGAAAATCAATATATCATCGACAAAAAGTAAATGAGTGATGAAAAGATTAATTGCTACCTCAATACCTTTTACCTTCTCCTCTCTTCTGGCTTTGTGAATCAATCTGCTTAGCCCTTCTGCCACAAGAAGAAACAGGAGAGGAGATAGCGGACAACCTTGCCTGAGGCCTCTTTGGCTGTTAAAAAATGAGGATGCTGCTCCATTGATCAATACTGCAAAACTGACATTTGAGATGCAGCCCATAATCCAGCTAATAAAAGAATAGTTGAAGCCCACATGAGTAAGCAGCATCCGGAGGTAGAGCCAGCTTATTCGGTCATATGCTTTAGAGAGATCGATTTTGAGTACCGCTCCCTTCTTTTTCTTCAGTCTGACACTATGAATAACCTCCTGGGCTACTCCAATGGCTTCATGAATTTGTCTTCCATCCAGGAAACCAAATTGTTCCATTGATATATTTCTTGACAGGATTGGGACAATTCTGAGAGCAATAACCTTTGCAATAATCTTGTAAATGCAATTACACAGGGAGATTGGTCTGAAGTCTTCAAAACTCTCCGGATCATCCTTCTTAGGAATGAGAGCAATAAAGGTAGAATTGAAAGGTCTGTAGACTTCTCCTTTCTGTCTTGACTCTTCTACTACCTCAGTAATTTCGGAGCCTATTTGATCAAAAAAATGGAGAAAAAGTTCTATGGTCCAGCCATCAGGGCCTGGACTTTTATCCTTGCCCATAAGCTTCATGGCTGCTTCAACCTCCTCCTTGGATACCGGAGTTGTAAGTTCTTCTGCTTCATCCTCCTCAATGAATCTTGGAAAGCATTGTGCTGTTCTTATGACTTCTGCAATGGTAGCCTCTCCCGGATCAGAGAAAATTTTCTGGAAATGTCTTTGTCCTAAACCAGAGAGCTCTGGAAAGGAGTTGACTTCCCTCCCTTCTTCATCTTTAAGTCTCCAAATAGTATTTGCAGATTTCCTGCCTTTGGCAAAGTTGTGGAAAAACCTAGTATTTTCATCCCCTGATTTTAGCCAAATAGCCCTACTCTTAAGTCTCCACTCTTCTTCCTTGTCCAAGAGGATTTTGTTTTGCAGCTTCTCCAGATGAAGGATTCTGTCCTTTGAGGAATATCCATCTTCCTCAATGCTTTCCATCTGCTTCAGCTCCTCCCTGATTCTATTCAGTTCTTCATTTTGTTTCAGTTTCCTGTCCTTTGCCCAGGAGATTGTAGCTTTCTTCAGTCTTTTGAGATTCTCCATGAACAAGAAGCACTTATCCTCTCCTGTATTGTGAACTGGGTGGATCCAAGTTTCCTTAAACAGGTTACTGTAAGAAGGGTCTTGGAGCCAAGATGTATTGAACTTAAAAGGGGCAGGAGGTTTAGGGGGAGGAAGAGTAAGATCCAAAAAAACAGGGAAATGATCCGAATTCCCTACTTCCTCAACCCACTGTCTGAGAATAGGAGCTTTGGAAGCTAAAGACTCGGATAACAGAAAACGATCTAGTCTTTTGGCGATCCGGTCCTCCCCTGTCCTTCGGTTCCTCCAAGTAGGCTTTAGTTTGATCGGGGAAGGATCTATGAGATTGTTTTCCGTTAATAGATTAAAGAAGAAAGCTGAGAGGGGATCTTCTCTAGCTGATGGACCCCATGCTTCTGCTCTGCCAATGGAGAAGTTTAAATCACCCCCCATAATCAGCAAGGAGGATTTCAACACAGATTTTGTCATCAATTCGTCCCAGAAGGTTTCCCTGCCCTGACAAGGCCCATAGATATTTACTAAAGAGATGGGGAAGGTGAAATCTGGAGAAAAAACCTCCATTCCCATAACTTGTTTCATCCCCCATTGGTTAATGACCTTTACTCGCCCTTCCTTGATGAGCATATCTTATGTCTTATGTGTATGTGAGAGCTTATTTTTTCATTCTCTACTTCTTTTCATAATTTACATTCACATGCATGCACTAATTACAGTTAGATATACAAATATAGAATTTTGATAAACTGTAATAGTGTAGAATCTAATATTTTTAATATAATATTATCATATTTGTTGTGACGAATTATCCAATTGAATATACATGACAATTTATGGATCATTTGGTATCATACCAAGTTTCTTTGGGTACTTTGTGGATATTACAGGGATCTATATCGGCAGGGCCAAAGATCGTAAAACTTAATCATGTCCGACAAATCTGTAAATGAACCTCGTGATCCTGCAGAGGTGAGGTTTATGTGGTTGGAACAACAAGTCACAGATATCAACTGCAATGTAATCCTCCTCATGGTGGCATTGAATAGAAATATGGGGATATTTGGAGAAGATGGGGGTTCAAATGCATAGGACATATCATAACGAGGATCACAAGATCAGGGAGAAACGAGGTACGAGTCAAAGAAAGGACCCGAAAAGATTCGAGTGTTGGGAACCAATCACAGTCCCTATTTAAAATGGTAGCAAAATTCGATATCAAGTCATACCACAATGAAATCAACATTCTAAATTTGAACCACTAGTTGCAACAACTAGAAGTTTATTTCAGTGTACATTAGATCGAGGAAGGGAAAAATATCTCATTTGTGCAGCTGGAATTAGAGGGTCATGAAATGATTGGGTGGGAACCCATATGGAAACCCTGAGGTTGGAGGGAGAACCTCCAGTGACTAAGTGGGAGGATTTCAAAACCCTGATTAAGTCACAATTTTATCCCATTGGGTATGTGGAGGACTAGTGGATCCAATGACATTACTTCAGGTAAAAGTCAAGCCAAAGTGTGCAGGAGTACACCATGAAATTAAGAAAGATGGTTATAATGTTGGGTGCATCTCTAAAGAACCCAGATGTACTCCTCAAGTATTTGGGGGGTATGCACCACCACCTTCACAAGCAAGTGATGTTGTTCAAGCCCAAATAGGTGGACGAGGCTTGTGTATAGGTGAAATACCTGGAAAACATAGGCCTAAAGAGAGCACAATTAAGTGGATCGAAGTAGAATGAGCAACATGATGCTTCTAAGGAGGGGAAGAAGAAGCAAAAAGGGGGAAAACATAAACAGATGGTAGCCAAAATGCACCAATTTAAAGATCATAACAACCATTACAACCACAAAAACATTGATGGCCATACAAAGGAGAAGTGATGGAAGTTGTGTCCAGAGATAAACTCAAAGAAAAAGAACAAATATAAAAAGAAGAAGAATCTAATGGCCACTGATTCGAGAAACCAAGTTGAAAGCAACTCGGATGTGGATGATAAGATCGTTTGTACATCAATGTAGAGGAGGTGAATCTGAGTAGCCTTCAACAACGTGAAGAGAAAGAAATGAGAAAACTCTTCCATATAAAGAGACAGGTTAAGAAGACAAATATTGATGTTCTGTTTGACTCAGGATCACAGGGGAATCTCATTGTAGTAGAGTTGGTCAAGAAGTTGGGGTTGTGTTGTCACTACGAAAAACACCCTCTAAAAGCTTTACATACATTCAAATTTTGGTGCCTACTGTGGATCTTGTGATTGGTCCTTCCATAGTCACTTCTTGGTTTGCTGATGCTTTTAAGCTCCCTTCTTGGATCGAAAGTGTCGAAGTCACTTGCTCACACATGCCTAGTCCGCAACAAGTTCATGAGCGCATTATTTAATGAAAGGTTGGATAAGCATAATATTTTCCATCAAGGCTGTGTCTGTGCCATGTTCAATCCATGTTGACAGTCAGTGTGCATTGATAATGACAATTTCTCATATTATAGCTGTGTTTGTACTTCTATTTCGGTGAATTTGGCAAATTGTTTCTCCCACGCACCTTTGTTTTTGGGAGTATCGCTTTTATGTTTTTGGATGTTGCTCTTAATTTATTTCACTCTAACTAGTGCCATTTTCATGTTATCTTTTCTCTGGCATGTGTTATTTTCACTGTCATTCACATATCGCAAGAGTCATTCGCACTTTAGCAATTGTCATCTTTTTCACATGTTAGTTATCACACGATGTATGAATACCTATTCTAGTGATTTCAAGGGGTTATATTGGTGTAAATGAGTTGTTCTAACCATTTAAACATTATTCACACCCATTCCCAAAGTTTTAAGCACTGTCGCACAAGTGTCATCGTAGTCATTGTAAAGTATATCTTAAGTGTCGCACTTGTCGTAACTTGTGGTAAAGTTGTCACACATAGGGAAATGAATTGTTCATGTGTCATGGATGATCTGTGTTGGTTGATTTGTCGAGTATTCTAAGTGTATGATCAGAGTAGAAGTCCTATCATTGTTCACATTAGTCTCTCTGGCCTCACACATAGCCATTTCTGGAAAGGCTTATCGACCAAGCAACCTAGCTTCACCCAGTCTCCCTAAATTATGTAGTTTCAGTCCTCTAGATACGAAATTCCTGCTTGGAACCGCACAATTTGTAGTTACTACCTCCCAAGGCTGATGCACTGCACAATTTCTAGGCTCAAGTTCCAACCTTGACCACTAGAATTGTGCAATTCCTTATCCCAGCCTAGCCTCAATTGCGCACTTTGCAATATCTAGCCTTAAGGTCATCCCTTAAGCTCCTAATATACATAGTTGCACAATAGCCCAACCTCCCTTGTCTCCTGGAACTACATAACGTGTTCACTCAGTGTCCATCCCCTCAGCCTACCTCATTAGCCCCTAGAACTGCGTAGTTTTCTCCCTTAGTCCAGCCTGAACTGTGCACTCCGCAGTCAAGGCTTAAGCCTTAGTACTGAGCTCTTGAACTGCATAGTCATCTGGGCTCATATTTCCTTCAAAAATGCACAAAAGAATAGTCCAATTCCTGTCCCCTCAGTCTATCATCCTGAGCTCCCAGACTGCATAGCTTTTGTCCTCATCCTAGCCTGAATTGTGCATTGTGTAGTCTCAAGGCTCAAGCTTCACCCCTGACTACCTGAGTTGCATAATTGCATAGTTACTGAGCCTCTTTCCCAACTCGTCACCTGGTTATAGCTTAGTCATTGGATCAAAGTGCAACATCTTAGACTAGGGGTTTATCAAACTGATGTCATCTTGTCATGAGTGAATTGTAGATGCAAGAACTCTATCATGCTATGGAAAGATGATGAAGAAGGAGGACATGATAGAAGACACATATGGAGCTGAAGAGATAAGATGATAATCAGATGATAAAATGAAGGAACATTGAACTCAAATAGAAGATGAAGATGAAGATCACATGGAAGACTCCTCATCTTCAAGTCATAAGGAGGAGGAAGTAGCAGAACATGTATCATTTGTTCAATAAGACACAAAGAAATAAGTAACAAGAAGGAGAAATTGGCACTATCACATCATCATGCAGTCCATGTCATTAGTGTCATGCCATGTCTTGTCACAAGTCATCATATGCCACACCATTATTTTGGATTATGTAATTACCTATTCGAAATGTATTGTAAAGTGGAAGTCCAAAGGGGACACATGGAATATGATGAGTCATGTAAGTCGAAAATTCATAGGAAGTCAAACAATCATGAGGGTAGGAAAAGAGTTACAAGGAGGGTGAAGCATCACCCCTTGGTTATATATACACCCTCATTGTATGAGTAAAGGACTTTTCACCTTGGCTCCTCTCGCAAGGCATCAAAGAGATAAGTTAGTTCTTTTGATATCAAGGAGTGGCTCCAATGCTCCACTATTGGAGCTAGTGGTGTTCAGTGTCTTGGAACTTTTACTTAATATGAGAAGCCCTATGGGCCAACACGTTCTTCATGCACAAATTATGAATATTTGTAATAATATTTAGTGAATGTTTGTAATTCATGTTTTCTTTCATCTGTGCTAAAGTAGTTGAACTATTTCGGTTATTTTGGTACTTATCATATTGATAATGTGTTGTAATTTCTATTATCGTTGTCGCATCCTTGTGGACTATTCTGTTGGATATTAGACAAATCTTCCTCATTATATTGGTTTCAATGATTGTCGCATCTCTGTGGACTATTCCGCTTGATGTTGTATGGATCCTTCTTGTTCATGTGTGTCTCTACTAGGGTGGTACTACTACCTCTGTCTTAGAGGCTCACTTTTCCTCCCCTCCATAGTGAAATAAATTTGACACACATATGATCGAACACTCAGCAGGCACACCCCCTTGTTTTTTGAAGGCACCATGCGTTTCACTCTCTTGCTAAAAGTTAGATCCAAGACAAATATGTAACAACACATGGCAACTGAGCCGATATTTTGGATGGGGCTCTTACTACAAACGATGTGAGGTCTAATTGGGACTTCACATAGAGAAGATCCCTTAGTTGACGAATTTCCAGCATCATCAACAATGGAATTAGAAGGATGGCTAGATGCAAAGACATGCCCATTGATTTTGATTTGAATCTCCTATCCAAAATGGCTCTTCCCTAAGTCATAATCCTGAGATGTTTTTCTAAAGAGATTAAGATTACTATCCTTGTGAAATTTTTCCATAACTTGTCCTAATTTAAGTTCGATGACAAGGGCGAATGGAATCTTCATAAACATCTATCTCAAGTTATCTATTTTTTCCTTTCTAATGGAATATATTGCAAGGATTTTATGGATAGATTTCTCACCCTCACATTTGAAGGTCGTGTTAAGAGATTGTATCATACATTACCGATTGCTTTGATCCATTAATTTGACCAAATTGCAAAGGATATTCACAAAGAATTTTATAGGTATGATTACCAGGATGTTCTTAAAAGAATTAGGCAACTAATAATGAAGCCTAATGAATTGATTGAGGATTTCTCTAATCGTTTCCTTCACATTTACTATGCATATCACGAAGAAAATATAGATTGGGATTTATTTAAATAAAAGTTCAAGTGTTTGGTCCATATCTCTTTGCATAGTTAATCCAAACCACCTAATGTTCTGCTTCCTCAACTCTTGTAAACCATCAGTCACCCCTAATTTTAGAGGAGGAACGTACTATTCCTTTCGTTCCTTGTCCTCCTCCTTTTCCAGTCCCGATGTGGGTGCCTCCTTGCGGTGATTGTAAAGTTGGGAAAATATTCAAATAAAATTCCTTATCCATCTTCTCATTCTTCTTCCACTTTTCATGTTTCAGATTCAATGGAGGAAATTCCATATTGGTTCATGGAGACTATGGTGGAGACTAACCCATCCATTTTGCAAGATGATATTACTGTTCATAATTTTAGTCTCGAGTCTGATTTCAATTTTTGTTATCCCCTATCATCTACAGGCCATGACTCTTTGTACCATGGTTTTCTTGACCAATTTGTTCTACCAATTAGTTTTTCATTCTCTCTTGGTTTTCGTGTTGCTGTTTCAAATTGCGATAAGGTACAACGCAGTCACATTACACAGGTAGGGGAACAGGAAGGAGAAGATACTTTTAATATTTCTTCCATTTTCTAAAATCCTCCATGTGAAGATGATGTGCTTCCATTCTTGGATGATTTTCAATCTACTAATCTCAGTAGTGAATCAAATGTAATGTATTCTTTCGATTAATCCGTAGCCTTGGGAAACAATCATTCTGATGATGATGACTCAATTGAGATTTTGGTTCCTCATGAAGATTTTACTTTAGATCTAAAGTATTATTTGGTCAAAGAAGCTGTGTTTATAAAAAATTCCTCTTCATCCCACTATCCCTTGTGATCTGCCATTTGTGATGCATCTGCTTTCCATGAAGATACTCCATGTTATTCAATTCCATCATTCGATCAGTTAATTTCACAATTGGCACAAGGCAGTGTGATTATCCCTGATGCAAATGGAAACAATTGAATCATTGAACACTCTTTCCGTCCCTCATGATATCTTCTCTTGCATGAAGGTAACTCTTCATATCAACTTTCTCATGAAATTTCCCCATTTCATTCATATTTGAATTTGCGATCAAAAGAATCTTTCTACTTGAGTAATTTGGTTGTTGAAGTTGAAAAATATGGTGAAATCAGTGACAAAGATGGATGTCATCCGATGGGTAGTGGCTTTATTGAAACTAGTGGTAGCATCTATCCTCAAACCATGCATGATATGGTTCAATCTTCAAAATGTGATTTTACAATCTTGGAAAGTTTCAGGACCTACTAGGGAGTCAAGGCGCTTCAACTTCCATTGATGGTTATGTTAGGATCTCGCAAATTTGGTAAGCCCCCCCGAACTAAGTCAGGTCTGGTTTTTCTTGCATAATCCTTCTCGTTGCATGATTTCACCCAATGAAAATTTCTTTTTGAAAAATGTTTGGTATTTCGGGTATGATCTTTCAAATTTTTAAGATTGTGCTTTTGACCAGATTCAAGAATCTGTTTCAGTTCATTCATCTTCATGAAAATCTCTCGCATCAAACTCAGTTTTGGAATGTGTATCTCTCATAAAGTCATGGAGTTTTGAAGTTGATCATTCCAATGACTATCTTTGGTTGAAGGAATCATGATTATCGAATTCATTCCTTAATAGTCAACTCTTGGTTCTTCTTGCGAATGTTATATTGCAAATCTTTCCCTTCATCGCACTTGAAATCCTCTTGAGTGATAATGAATGCACGAGTTATCACACAAATCAAGTTCTTCTCCATTCACCATGCCCTGACTGGTCTCATGTATTTTTTGTGATGGCATACCTTTTAAATTATTTTGATGATTATGATGCTTGTACAATTTGTCATCAGTTAATGGTTTGTCACATTTGGCTTACAAGGAACTTGATTTGATTGTTCATAGCATTCACAAAGTTGTCCAAATTGATTTATCTTGGTTAATTAAAAATTGGGAATATGATGATTTACACAACCCATCTGATCATTATTCTGTCTCTAATGACTGTCATTTAGCTTATCATTTTTCCATCAACACATGCAATCACATTTGTTTTACATCCTTTGATCTTCATCGTTCAATATCTCACTATACATATTTTTGTCGAGTAGTTGAGGCACTCCAGCCTTCACTGATGTTATGTCAGGTCCTTGCTATATCAACATGTGTAGAATAAGATCATATCTATTTTCCCTCACACGATTCCGATCGTAATCCCCCGCCTCTAATTGAAAAATCATCTTTTCAAAGGTTTTTGGGTTTTCAAGAGGATCATCATGAATTTTACGATCCAATCATTGAATGGTTGTGTTGTACTTGTTGCAACACACTCCAAAATTTTGGCTTACACTCAATTTCATAGCCTTCCTTGGTATTTTACATTTTTGTTGCAAACATTAGAGCTCATTTCATGAGCTTTCTTGCCGTCACTCTGGTCCCTTTTGCATGTTGGTCTAACTGTCGTCTTTTGGAATGTTTGGCTATCGTACAATGTTTGCGAGCCTTTTTTAATGGTTTCCAAGGTTGGCCTTTGTGTATATGAGTTTTCCCAACCATGTAAACATCTTTCACATCCATACAAAAAGTCATGAACACTGTCACACAAGTGTTTTCACGGTATCCTAAAGCCTATCTCAAGTGTCGCACTTGTGGTATCTTGTCATGAGGCAGTTACACGGATGGAAATTCTTTGTTCATGTGTTCCAATGATCTATGTTGTCATGCTGTCAAAGTATGCTAAGTGTGTGATCAAATTCAAGGTTCATCACAGTTCATCATTGATCCCACACTTATCCATTCTTGGAAAATATTCTTGACCGAGCAACTTAGCTTCATTAGGCCCCGATTGACCCGTGAACTGTGTAGTCTCAGCCCTCTAAGTTGTGACCTTGTTGCTTGGAACTGCGCAATGCACAGTTCCTGTCCTCTAGGGCTACTTATCTACGTAATTCCTGAACCCAACTCCTGATCTTGACCCCCAAAATTACGCAGTTGTGTCTCCCAGTCTACATTGAACTGTGCACTTCACATATTCAACCCTCAAGCTTTTCCATTGCCTACTATAACTATGCAATGCGCAGAAGCCTAGCTTCCCTTAGCATCCAAAATTGCGTAGATGCTTCTTTCAGTGTCCTTCCCCTCAGTTATACCCCATTGCCTCTAAAAACTACACATTTCTTTCCTTGGAGCGTCCCTAAGCTGCGCATTGCGCAGTATTAGAGCCCAAGCTTTCCCCATGACTGTTAGAATTACGCAATGCATAGTCATTGAGCCCCTCTCCGAGTATGTGACTTGTCTTGGGCTTAGTTCATGGATAAGAATGCATTATATTAGACTAGGGGGTTTTCAGATTGATGTCATCCCTTCATGAGTGAATTGTAGGAACATGTACACTATCAAGTCATGGCAAGATGATGAAGAAGGAGAAGAAGGAGGGAAGCATGCCTAAAGACTCTCTTATAGCTGAACACACAAGTGAATCAATCAAGAGAAAGGGACACAAGTTTGCAACTACCATCCAAGACTAAAGATCATTGAAGACTCTGCACCACCAAGCCATACAGAGGTGAAGAGAAATCATATCCAAGATGACATCCAACACTAATCAACAACAATGACTTGACATTTCCACATCACCAAGCAGTCCATGTCAGCAATTTCATGTCATGAGTAGTGATATACCACCTCACTTTTGTGGACCATGTATATTGTATTCAAATGTATTGTAAAGTGGAAGTCCAAATGACACACATGAATATGGAGTGTCATGTAAGTTGAATAGTCAACTGAAGCTGAACAATCATGATGGTAGTCAAAGAGTCACAAAGGGGAAGCATCACCCCTTGGTTATATATAACCCCTCATTGTACGAGCAAAGGACTTTTCACGTTGGCTCCTCCTACAAGGCATTAGAGAGATCGACTATTTCTTTGAGGAGCAAGGTGTGGCTCCAATGTCGCACTATTGAGGATAGTGATGTACATTGTAAACATGTGTCTTGGAACTTTTTCTTAATAATAGAAGCCTTTAAGGCCAATACGTTCTTCATGCATGGACTATGAATGTTTGTAAGACTATTCTGTGGACATTTGTATTTCATGTTTGCTTTCACATGTACTAATATAATTGAACTATTTTGGTTATTTTAGTGCTTATCTTATTGATAATGTGCTATAATGGTTGTTATTGTTGTCCCATCCTTGTGGACTATTCCGCGGGATATTAGACAAATCTTTCCCTGTTTGTTGGTTGCAACGACCATTGCATCCGTTGTGGACTATGTCGCTGGATGTTAAATGAATCCTTCTGGTTCACACATGTCTCTTCCTGGGTGGTACTATTACCTCTCACTTAGAGGCTCACTTTTCTCTCCCCTTTGCAGTAGAAGAACATTGACACAATTGCAACTACACACTCAACAAGCACACCTCCCTTGCTTTTCAAACACACCATTACAACCCTCTCTCGTGCTGACATCTAGAGCCAAGGAAAATATTTAAGCATTTGGAAACCGGGCTTGGCAGGTGTGGAATCTTATCTGTCACGTTTTCTTCCTCTATCCTCATGGGTAGGAGTTTGTAAAATAGGCATTTGGGGTGCCTCTGTTTGCTGTGGGGGAGCCTGTTCTTGGGACTGCTCTATTGAAATAGCAGGCAACTCTGTAGTCACCTGTTCTATGTCCATTGGCTCTTTGCCCTTTGCTGTACTTGTTGTTCGTGAAGATGGAGCCTGGTTGGGTGGTGGAGCTGCAGCAGCTGATGTGCCCTCTCCAATTTGCTGTGGCAAATTGAATGCTACCTGCTCAGAAGAATCTAAGTCAAGAGTCTTTTCAATGTCTTTAACATTTTGTTCCATAATTTCCTCTTGAGTGAGATATTCAACTAAAGTGCCTTGTGCCCACGCATCTTGGTTAGCATATTGTTCAATGTGTGGGATTTTGCAATGTGTATAGGGTGTCAATCTGTATTTGACTCTTCTGGCACTAATAAAGCCAAGTGGGTCATAAGGGACCCACCAGAAACTTATTTTCAACCTAATTTGATCCCTCAGTATTAGATCAGGTTCTTGCCAACCTTCCTTCTTGTTCATGACAAAGGGGCCTAGGTGGTCTTTGAATTTCAGGCGAGCTTTCTTCCTGGTGCTATGAAAATGGGTAAGATCTGAATTGATTAGCTGCCTGTAGTATTCCAAGGCAAACAGCCTCATAGGCACATATCTTGGGAGCCTGTAAGGACAGAGCTCACAACCATATATTCTGATGACAGTGTGGTCCTGGTATAGATACCAATCACCTAATTTGTAGTTTTTAGACAGCTGTAATGTCTTCTGCATCTCGTAGGATATTCTGGGAGGAAGAGCTTTCATTAAGAGGCATGAGACTGGGTAGACAAACTAGTCTATAAATTCACAATAGGAGTAGGGAGAATGCTGGACTTGATGAAATACTGATGTCCAGAGGATAACATACCTCCTTTCTCCCTTTGAATCCAGTTTTTTGATGGGACACTGGAAGCTTTCAGACTGATAATACATGAACAAATGGTAAATGTATGAGGAATATTTAAAGACTCCTTCCCTATCAAGCTTTACGAGTTGATCATGGATTTTGTTTGCTATGAACTTGGCATAGTTATACTTGACAACAGGAGGCTGCCCTTGGTTGAATGAAGACAACAACACCAGCACTGTCTCATCCACATGTTCACTTGTTTTGAAGCCTAAAACATAGGATATCATGTCTACTAACAGCTTGCCAACATCATTGAAATGGCTATACAAGAATGGAGGTGGCTCCTTAGGTTGACAGTCTGCTTTCATAAATATCTTAGCAATTTTATCAATTTTGGGGCCAGGGAGCCAGGAGGCTTCTTCGAGTAAATTCTTCATGGAGAAAGGAAACAACAGATGAGTCTGTTTGAAATTCAACATTTGGTTGATGGAGTCAGGAGTGATGTAGAACAGTATGATCCCAGATGGAGACTTGACAACCCTCTGACTTGGCTCATAGTTTGCAGCACATAGGTGAATGATCTCTGGAAAAATGTTGACAGAGGGGAGGAAATAATGTGGCAGATTGGACTCCCATATGCCATATGTGTCAGAGTTGTTTATGAAGTTGTTTCTTAGTTGGCAGTAGGTATGTAGATGATTCCTGTCCCCGACTAGGTCCTGAATAAGATATTCTATTTCTGCCAAGTCCATTGACTCAAGCTCTTTGCTAGGAGGATTCATGGGAGTGACACTAAGAGTTGATGGAGTGGTTATTATGCGACTTTTGAATGCTTGAGTTTGAAAGGAGGACTAATGCAATAACTGGTTAACAAACTTGTTTGCAATGACTAGCAGAAGTAAGTGGAACTGAACTCAAATGTAACAACAGCTTGACTGCTTGGGACTTATGCTATGAGAGATAAACTTTGCAGGGTTTTGGGTCAACTTCCCCTCTCTTAGTGAATTCTCTGGAGTTGGAGACTGTGAGGAACAATGCAAAGGGGCAAAGGACAATTATAGCTTCAGTGGACTGACTTATACAGTGGAAAAAGGTGAAATTGGGCAATACTGAGCTGCTGCGAGATTTTTCCTGGAGGCCGAGCTATAAACGGAGCTTCACCGGTGAAATTGTAAACAGGCACGAGGTTTACAAGGTTTTTTCTGAAGTGAAGGCTTTCCAGTGGACTTTAATGAAGATTTAGGTGTGGCAGAGCTGCCAAATGGGGAAATTTGTAGGCTTACAGTATGTACAGTGGAGAAAATGAAAGAACATGAGCAAAAAGAGGAAAATGTGGCAAATACTTGGTTCAAACAACGCCGAGAGTGGACGAGCTGTTGCGAAGGCAGGCTATGAAGCTGAATTTGCAGGCCGCGGCAGCTCAGCTGGATGATTTTTAGCTTTGGGAATGCAAACAGTAACAAGGGAGAACCAACACTTAACCAATGGATCAATAGAAATGAAATAACAACGGTCATTCGCACGTTTTTATGCAAAAAAACAGTCATTTTGGCGCTTTTAGCGCTTTTCCTGAATGACGTCATTAGCAGGTCCCAGGTACAGACGGGTGACGTGGCAGCTGACAGGGCGGTGACGTGGCGATGACACGATGGCAGGGCATGGGGAGGTGAGGGATGAGGTGGTGGCAATCGTGGCGTTGATGTCATGCAGGGGAGGGCGGTATCCGGTTTTATCGCACCGCTTTTATGCCTAGGCGGTTTGGGAGGAGGGGGCTCTGCCACAGTCGAGAGGGTGACGCGTGGCGAGAGTACGACGAGAAAATCGCCCATCTCCCGGACGCTAACCATCGGCAGGTCGGGGCACAAAAAGACCCGCCCACCGTAGATCTGGAGTGCTGGGCATCGAATGGTTGGCGAGCTGATTGGAGCGGCGTGCAACTTTGGAGCAGGGCCCGCGCGTATATAAAATCATATTTATGCCAAAAGGGGGCTAAAACGTTGGTTAACGCGGGTTTTATGGGTTTGTTTGTAAATGGGCGCGGGTGGTTATTAATTTGACCGAATATCAAATTAATGCCAAATGAGATGTATGCGCGTAGGATATTAGTGTAAATTTTATGTGTGAGGGGGGAAACTGTGGTTATTAATTTAACCAAATGTCAAATTAACCCCGGGTTAGGACACGAAAGGGCTAATGCCAAGCCCCAAATGAACTCAGCATTTCCCGGACTTAGGAAATATGGCTATAGTGCCAAGGGGAGGGTTATTTAATATTTTTTGGGGATTTCATATATTTTTAATAGTAAATAGGGACGGGGAGTAGTTAAGGAGCTACATAGTAGAATTAGGAGTTAATATGAGTTGGTGGAGTGGAAATGCAAGGGAAACAATGATAAGTCTATGAAGTGATGATAGTTATAGGAATTGCACAAGAAATGTGGCTTCTTTTCATGGAGAAAGTCAAACCTCTGATTTATGGTTCCCCAAAAATGAAATGAAACTAGGACTAATTGGGCAGATCCCAAGGTCCTTTTAGGGGAATGTTAGTAAGAGATTTTCAGGGGGAGTGAAGGGGAGTTAGATATGCTCTCAAACTTTGCCATCAAAACACAGCACTGGTACTTCTGCCATTGATAGGATGAGCCTTCTTTGACAAGGCCAAAACTGATGCTTCTGCAACCCCAGGCTACCTACCCAGCCTACTTACTTAGCATTTTCTCTTCTTTTGGTTCGGGTGCACTTGAACTAGCAAACCCAGCTTTTCAGCTTTTCTTTTTACTGCCCTCCTATCTACATCTACACTTATTTCATCCAGGGGCTCAGATTAAGCTGTTGAGCACCCTTGTTTCTCTACCTATCTACAAATTTGCCAAGGTTAAACTGCTTGGACAGATAATGATTCTCTATATTCTACAACCGGAAATTGAAACCTAGGGAGACCAAGATTAAGCTGTTTGGCCTTCCCTTTAACTGAAATTTTTTCAAAAATGGAATAACTCATCAAAATTGGAATACAGCAGTGGCATTTAGACTAGCACACTTTCATGGCCTCTTCTTTGGCCTCTTTTGGAAATATGGAGCATTGCAGCATGCAAGGTATGACATATTTGGCATGTAAAAATGTCAATCATGAAAGATGAATACCTGCTGCAGCAGGAGGCTAACAGTGGCTCCACTTGGGGATGGCTTTTCCTCGTGAAAAGCCAAGAACAGCAGGTCAGATTGCCTTGATCTTCTATTGTTGATGTGCTCTGCCAAAATTCCCCTTGCTGGTTGCCTTATTTATATATATGATAGCATGCTTGAAGAGCTTAGGGCCTTCACTTCGGGCTTCAATTGCAGCAAGCTTTATATAAAACAAAAATCCTACCTACCTAACCAGCACTTACTTTGCTGTTAGGTGAAATGAAATAGCCAATGCAGCCACTTAAGCAATAAAAACATGAGTGGGCTTTGCTGCTTGTGCTTGCTGATGGTTGAAACGGAGATCTTGCAATCAGATGTGGCTTTGCTAATCCTTGCAAAGACAAGGACAATCCTGATCTCCTTTGCTGGAACAAAAAACTGTACCAAAGGGTCTTGCAACATATATATACAATTGCTGAGCTGAATTGAAGAACTGTACAATGGTTCGGGATTGCTATCATGCCTTTGAATTTGGAAACCAACAGCATCTTGATAATGAGCCTTACAGCCTGTTAATGGAGAAGAGCACTGATTTATTCCATCATCCAACCTGCCAGCAGATGGATCATACCAAACTTGGAATGATACTTGCAACTCATTACAAACAGGCCCAGATGGCACCTGACTGATTTGCACAGGCTGCTCCTCTTTTTCTTCAAATAACTCAGATGACTGAAAACAAATAGGCAGAGGAACTACTTGGATCATTTGATCATCAGCAGTTGCTTCCGAATCTTCTTCTTCAATCTGACATTGAATGGCACTTTGGGGCTGCAAATCTAGAGGTAATGCATCAGGAGCAAGGGTTTGACTCTCCTCTAGATGGTCAGTATCAAAACTTGATAATACTTGATTACAAACTGCATGATAGTTATCCCTAATAAACTGAGAAGATTCAAAACAAAAGGGTAAAGTTCCTTCGCTGAAATCAAAATTCTCTGCATTTTCCTCCTTTTCCTCATAGCTGAAATGAGCAAGCAGATCACTGGATTGAGGCAGTGGATCCTGAACATTGCTTTCTGCCAAAATAGGCTCAGATTCCTCTACATGGCTGATTTGGATTTGAGGTGCACATTCATCATCATACAAATCATATTTTGGTAGGTAACTGAAAGAAGAAAAGCTATCATATTCACATAGTATATCAGGAGATTGCTCCTTCACATATGGCTCTATGAATATGTCATCTGATTTGGGGCAGGTTTGTTCGTGAATGTCACTACTTTCCTCTTGCACAACAGATGTGTTCTGGCGCTCTAAACTTTCAACTTTCAATGTGATCTTCTGCATCATTTCTTCTGACTTCTGTAACAAACTATGAAGTTTTTCTTCCTGCTCTGCCTTGTGCTGTTTCTCCCTCATCTTCAGATTTGCCTCCATGTCCACAGCCATGTCTTGCATCTGTTTCATAGTGGACGGGCTTCTTTCTCTCAAATGATATTCAATTTCTGCATCAAAAGCTCTTGGATAATGCAATAGGGCTAAATCAGGAGGGGGTCTAATATTTAATGGCATGGAATGATAAACTCGATTGAATCGGTCTGAGAATTGCTGAACATATTCATTAGAAAGTCTCTTTAATTTATCATATTCTTCAATGAGCGATAGGAAATTAATTTTAATCATCCATCTATCAAAAAAGAGCTTGGAGAACTGTTGAAGAGTAGAGATGCTAGCCTCAGGCAATGCTTTAAACCAAGTCCTAACTTCGCTTTGCAAAGAAAGGGCAAACAGCCTAATACTAACATCCTGATCTTCTACTTCAAATATATTAAGATAATCTTCAAAAGTCTGGATATGCTTTTGAGCAGTAATACCATTCTCTCCATCAAATCTTGGGAGGTACTCAGGATGATTTTTAGGCAAAGGACTGAGTATGGGAGGCAAAATGAGCGGTTTATATCTGTCAGGAACTTTATGAAGAAGGGGAACATGTACAGGGATTGGAAGATTGGGCTCGAAATGAACAGGGATAGGATGATTGGCTTTGATTTTTGGTTCCTCCTTGGCTGTATGATGATCTTCAACAACGTTTAAAGACTGCTTCTCTAATATGCAAGGAGGCTTTTCATGAACATTTTCCAAAGAAAAATCATAAAATTCTAATTTAAAATCGTCTTTAAAATACAATATACACAGCAAAATTTTATGGAAGAGAAAGAACATGACCTCTTGGATGATAATCCAGGTCAATATCTTGATCTGCTCATATATTTGTTTCGGGTTCATTTCTCTAGCAGAGTCTTTATTATGAGGATGATGTGGAGTCGCTAGGTGGATAAACTAACTTTGAAGGGTCTGATCTGATCTCTGTCCACCAACACAGATCAGAGTTAAAGATGAAATAAATCTAAAGAAAAAAGGGGGATTTTCTCCAGGAAACAAAATATTTTGAGATTTTTGTGATTATTTGATTTTTTGGGATTTTTCAAAACAACTTTAAGACTTATTTAAGAGGCGACCTGATCAAAAATGGGGATTTATAGTAATGAACAAATGATTCAGTCTCCCCAGTGGAGTCGCCAATTAGGTTAACACTCAGGTTGTTCCCTTTGACTCCCAAGGGAATACGACTGAGGTAACCACAAACCAATCTTTGGACTGCAAGTTCTAGCCTACCTGCAATCAGAGAGGGCTCTCTCTTTAGGATATAGCTTTGTTTTGAAATATTTTAGGCTAGTTATGAAATTTAAGTATGGGGGATTACGCAGTGCATTATATTAGATATCATTTTTGGGATTCAACTGCGTTAAGTAAGTCATTCAAATGTATGACCATTTCCATGAGAGGTAGTCGTAACTGACTAATTTCTCATGATTTTTGAATAGTTCACTTAGCACTCATTGCATCGGGTGATGCTCACAGGGGTGAAGAAGTGGGATTGAAACTAGTGAAATGTGGAGAACGAATCACATAGCATCAATCATCACTTCCGGGGCTTGCACCCGGTAACCAGGACTTCCTAGGAGGTCACCCATCATAGAACTCCTCTGGCTCAAGCACGCTTAACTGTGGAGTTTTTCCCACAATCAAGCCCACTTAGCTTGCTACCCCATTTGCAAAACCTTAGCAAGTATTGTGCCTCATGAACCATTCAAGTAGAGATCCCTTGACTCTTTTTGAATTTAAGTATGGGGGATTACGCAGTGCATTATATTAGATATCATTTTTGGGATTCAACTGCGTTAAGTAAGTCATTCAAATGTATGACCATTTCCATGAGAGGTAGTCGTAACTGACTAATTTCTCATGATTTTTGAATAGTTCACTTAGCACTCATTGCATCGGGTGATGCTCACAGGGGTGAAGAAGTGGGATTGAAACTAGTTATGAAATTCTTTGTGTTTTGTTTAAATTTTGGTGGGATGATTGATGTCTTCAAACAGGGAGGCATGCATAATGTAAGAGTTTCAAACCATTGGGAGTGGAGTCATGAAGTAAGGCTGCTGGTGCGTTTTCTTGGTCACAAGAGGACTGTGGAGCAGGGTAGCTGCACATGAAACAACATTCAAGCTGAATAAGGATGGGATGAAAGCTAAGGAATGAGAGGCAACTAAGAATCTCTCGTTCAACATAACAGAGGGAAGGTGAATAAACTCTATCTAGGAGCAGTCAAGAATTCCTGGATAACTATTATTCATGAGTGAATTAGGGGAAATATGAGCCAATAGGAATTCATATTCACAGCTATTTCAGAGGAAAACATATAGAAACAACAGAAATTGAGCATAGAGTGCAGTTAAGCAAAGTCTAGGCTATTCATTTTTCCTGTTACTTAGATGGTGATGGCGGATAAACACATACATAAACTGAAAACTGAATGAAAATACAATAAAGTAAACTTATTGTCTCATGTAGCAGCACAAGAATTCCACAGTCATCCTTCAACCATTGAACACAGCAGACAGTCGGTCCTCCAAGCTTTTCAGCAGTCTTTGATTAAAGAAAAATCTCAAATATACAGAGCGAGTCTCTTATGAAGTAAATTCATCAATCAACCAACCCTTAATATGTTCTATGAGGGGCTATTTATACAAAAGAAGATACAAAATATCTAGCGGATGAGTTATTAGCTCATAAATTCTTTCACCAACTCTTAAGGAGCGGCTGATGAGAAAGTAAATGCAGAAGTAAAGACAAAAGTAACAGTTGTTCTGTTCTGTCAGTAAGTGTTGACTTTTTGGCCCATCTGAGTCGGTTGGAGCTGCGCTTTCAGAAATTCATGCTTTTTAGGCTTGTTGTGCCAGCTCTTTGCCTTGTCAATGATTTGACTTGCTCCACCTGTTGTTCTCCGCTCTATGCGGCGCTTGCTGTTGTCCTGTAGCTGTCATTTGAAAATTTGCAAAAAAGGTGTCAAAGACTGATATCATTTGGGTAAAATGGCCAGCATTGCCTGCCACCAATCTTCAGGAGGAAGTTGATGCCTTTGTATCTTGATGAGAGTCTCATCAGCCTCAGTATACTTGTAATAGTTAGGTGGCATTTCAAACAGGTGGTTGACTTCATGTTCCATATAAAATAAGTTCTCCAGCTTGTCATAGAGAGTTTGCCCTGAAGGAGGTCCTGCCTGTGTTGGAGCACTTGATGAGGCTGTGAGCTGATTTGTCACATAGTTATTGAGCCTAGTTGCATATTGTTCACGTGTTAACAATCTTCCAGAACTGGTCAGCAAGCTGGGCAACCCTTTAGTCTGTAGTGCTGCAAGGTTTATTTCAAAATGGTCTACATCCCTTTGCATTTCTCTGCATCTTGCTTCTAGAGTTTGCACAAAGCCTCTTAGTGTTAGCACCTTTTTAGCTGTCAGTATGGCCTCTGTTCTGCTCATGATCTGCAATGCTGCCATCTCTTCTTTAGTTTGATGATTCAAAAAGTTGATCATCTTGTTAGCCTGCTCAGGCATATTTCCCAATGCTGCTTTTGCTCTCTGAATTTCAAAATGAGCTTGGCCAATTAGCTCTACTTGTTCATACATGGCCTGAATTGATCTCCACTGGCCGGTTATTGATTGATTTATTTTGCCCCATAAAATCCTTTTAATCTCAGCCAAGGTTTTGTCCAAAGCTAGCTCTTTCTCTAAGGCTTTAATTTTGTCATTCAAGGCCTTAATTTCTCTCGTTTTTTCAGCTACAGTCATTTTAGACTTATCATATTTTCCTTCAAGATTGGCCAATTTCTCTCTGGCCTCCTTTATCTCTGTAGTCTGTAGCTCAACCTCTTTGACAGCTTTCATCATTTGCTCCATGCTCATGCTTGATTCAGGTGGTGCTGTAGCTGCTACTGCTGTTGTTGCTGATGTGGCCTCTGGGATTGCTGCTGGCTGTATAGGAAGAACAGGGACGTTAGTCTGAACTGCTGGAGGCGGCTGGGAGAATGACTCTCTCTGCTTACTCGGGGCTGCTCTTTCTAATTCTTCTTCCATCTGGAGTACTCTTTGATTCATTTTCATCAGCAAATCTAATGTTTCTTTAGTTTCTTTCTCTTGTACTAACTCTGCAGTTTGAGGATGCTCAGTAGGAGGCAACCTCAATCTCTTTTTCAATGCAGCAATATCATCATCTTTCTTTTTCATAAGGGCCTTTACACCCTTGGGATCCTTAGGATCATGTCCTAAGTCAATTATTATTTCCTCTAATGTTTTGATCATGTTGTCTTTAGATGTGGAGGACATTCTTTCTAAATCCAGCTGAGTGTTAATGTTTTTCAATGATTCCTTCAACTCATGGGCTAGTGTAGCCTTGTTTGCCAATGTGGCATAGACCATCTCACCAGTCTACTTATATAGCTAAATCTGGTCCATTGGGTGGATGTCTTTGGCCATGACCTGCAAATTTGTCCTGACATAGTCTGCGGCTTTTTGAGGCTGCTGAACTTTGGGCTTGAAATGGTTGAGGATCATTTTCTCCTCCTTGATATCATATGTTGCCATCAATCTTTCCTGCTTGGCAGGTGTTGCTTCTAGAAATTGGTCATATAACTGAACTCTTAGCAGCTCATTTTGAGCCTTGATCTCTTTGAAGCTGGCTGGCTTCTTGCTTCGTTGTGTGGAGGAAGACACCTCTATGACCTGCTGTCTGTCTAGCTCTTGCTGGAAAGAGCTGGTAGGAGTTGGTTGGCTTCCCTCTCTATCTCTTCTTGGGCTTTCAGGGATTTCTTCACTGATTTCCTCCTCAAATGGAGAATCAACTTTTTGCCTCTTGGATTCAGGCTGTTCTGTAGATCCACTGGCAGGTGTGGAATCTTCTCTGTCACGTTTTCTGCCTCTATCCTCATGGGCAGGAGTTTGTAAAATAGGCATTTGGGGTGCCTCTGTTTGCTGTGGGGGAGCCTGTTCTTGGGACTGCTCTATTGAAATAGCAGGCAGCTCTGTAGTCACCTGTTCTGTGTCCATTGGCTCTTTGCCCTTTGTTGTACCTGTTGTTGGTGAAGATGGAGCCTGGTTGGGTGGTGGAGCTGCAACAGCTGATGTGCCCTCTCCAATTTGCTGTGGCAACTTGAATGCTACCTGCTCAGAAGAATCTAAGTCAAGAGTCTTTTCAATGTCTTTAACATTTTGTTCCATAATTTCCTCTTGAGTGAGATCTTCAACTAAAGTGCCTTGTGCCCACGCATCTTGGTTAGCATATTGTTCAATGTGTGGGATTTTGCAATGTGTATAGGGTGTCAATCTGTATTTGACTCTTCTGGCACTAATAAAGCCAAGTGGGTCATAAGGGACCCACCAGAAACTTCTTTTCAACCTAAGTTGATCCCTCAGTATTAGATCAGCTTCTTGCCAACCTTCCTTCTTGTTCATGACGAAGGGGCCTAGGTGGTCTTTGAATTTCAGGCGAGTTTTCTTCCTGGTGCTGTTAAAATGGGTAAGATCTGAATTGATTAGCTGCCTATAGGATTCCAAGGAAAACAATCTCATAGGCACATATCTTGGGAGCCTGTAAGGACAGAGCTCAAGGCCATATATTCTGATGAAAGTGTGGTCCTGGTATAGATACCAATCACCTAATTTGTAGTTTTTAGACAACTGCAATGTCTTCTGCATCTCATAGGATATTCTGGGAGGAGGAACTTTCATTAAGAGGCATGAGACTGGGTAGACAAACTGGTCTATAAATTCATAGTAGGAGTAGGGAGAATGCTGGACTTGATGAAATACTGATGTCTAGAGGATAACATACCTCCTTTCTCCCTTTGAATCCAGTTTTTTGATGGGAAACTGGAAGCTTTCAGACTGATAATACGTGAACAAATGGTAAATGTATGAGGAATATTTAAAGACTCCTTCCCTATCAAGCTTTACGAGTTGATCATGGATTTTGTTTGCTATGAACTTGGCATAGTTATACTTGACAGCAGGAGGCTGCCCTTGGTTGAATGAAGACAACAACACCAGCACTGTCTCATCCACATGTTCACTTGTTTTGAAGCCTAAAACATAGGATATCATGTCTACTAACAGCTTGCCAACATCATTGAAATGGCCATACAAGAATGGAGGTGTCCCCTTAGGTTGACAGTCTGCTTTCATAAATATCTTAGCAATTTTATCAATTTTGGGGCCAAGGAGCCAGGAGGCTTCTTCGAGTAAATTCTTCATGGAGAAAGGAAACAGCAGCTGAGTCTGTTTGAAATTCAACATCTGGTTGATGGAGTCAGGAGTGATGTAGAACAGTATGATCCCAGATGGAGACTTGACAGCCCTCTGACTTGGCTCATAGTTTGCAGCACATAGGTGAATGATCTCTGGAAAAATGTTGACAGAGGGGAGGAAATAATGTGGCAGATTGGACTCCCATATGCCATATGTGTCAGAGTTGTTTATGAAGCTGTTTCTTAGTTGGCAGTAGGTATGTAGATGATTCCTGTCCCCGACTAGGTCCTGAATAAGATAGTCTGTGTCTGCCAAGTCCATTGACTCAAGCTCTTTTCTAGGAGGATTCATGGGAGTGACACTAAGAGCTGATGGAGTGGCCATTATGCGACTTTTGAATGCTTGAGTTTGAAAGGAGGACTAATGCAATAACTGGTTAACAAACTTGTTTGCAATGACTAGCAGAAGTAAGTGGAACTGAACTCAAATGTAACAACAGCTTGACTGCTTGGGACTTATGCTATGAGAGACAAACTTTGTAGGGTTTTGGGTCAACTTCCCCTCTCTTAGTGAATTCTCTGGAGTTGGAGACTGTGAGGAACAATGCAAAGGGGCAGAGGACAATTATAGCTTCAGTGGACTGACTTATACAGTGGAATAAGGTGGAATTAGGAAATACTGAGCTGCTGCGAGATTTTGCCTGGAGGCCGAGCTGTAAACGGAGCTTCGCCGGTGAAATTGTAAACGGGCACGATGTTTACAAGGTTTTTTTTGAAGTGAAGGCTTTCCAGTGGACTTTAATGAAGATTTAGGTGTGGTAGAGTTGCCAATTGGGGACATTTGCAGTCTTACAGTATGTACAGTGGAGAAAATGAAAGAACAGGAGTGAAAAGGGGAAAAGATGGCAAATACCTGGTTCAAACAACGCCGAGAGTGGACGAGCTGGTGCGAAGGCAGGCTATGAAGCCAAATTTGCAGGCCGCAGCAGCTCAGCTGGATGATTTTTAGCTTTGGGAATGCAAACAGTAACAAGGGAGAACCAACACTTAACCAATGGATCAATAGAAATGAAAGAACAACGGTCATTCGCGCGTTTTTATGCAAAAAACAGTCATTTTGGCGCTTTTAGTGCTTTTCCTAAATGACGTCAGCATGACGTCATTGGCGGGTCCCGGGTACGGACGGGTGACGTGGCAGCTGACAGGGCGGTGACATGGCAATGACACAGTGGCAGGGCGTGGGGAGGTGAGGGATGAGGTGGTGGCAATCGTGGCGCTGATGTCATGCAGGGGAGGGCAGTATCCGGTTTTATCGCACCACTTTTGCGCCTTGGCGGTTTGGGAGGAGGGGGCTCCACCATAGTCGAGAGGGTGACGCGTGGCGAGAGTACGACGGGAAAACCGCCCATCTCCCGGACGCTAACCATTAGCAGGTCAGGGCACAAAAAGATCCGCCCACCATAGATCTGGAGTGCTGGGCATCGAATGGCTGGCGAGCTGATTGGAGTGGCGTGCAACTTTGGAGCGGGGCCCGCGCGTATATAAATTCATATTTATGCCAAAAGGGGGCTAAAAATTTGGTTAATGCGGGTTTTATGGGTTTGTAAATGGGCGCGGGTGGTTATTAATTTGACCGAATATCAAATTAATGCCAAATGAGATGTATGCACGTAGGATATTAGTGTAACGTTTATGTGTGAGGGGGGACACTGTGGTTATTAATTTAACCAAATGTCAAATTAACCCCGGGTTAGGACGCGGAAGGGCTAATGCCAAGCCCCAAATGAACTCAGCATTTCCCGGACTTAGGAAATATGGCTATAGTGCCAAGGGGAGGGTTATTTAGTATTTTTTGGGGATTTCATATATTTTTAATAGTAAATAGGGACGGGGAGTAGTTAAGGAGCTACATAGTAGAATTAGGAGTTAATATGAGTTGGTGGAGTGGAAATGCAAGGGAAACAATGATAAGTCTATGAAGTGATGATAGTTATAGGAATTGCACAAGAAATGTGGCTTCTTTTCATGGAGAAAGTCAAACCTCTGATTTATGGTTCCCCAAAAATGAAATGAAACTAGGACTAGTTGGGCAGATCCCAAGGTCCTTTTAGGGGAATGTTAGTAAGAGATTTTTAGGGGGAGTGAAGGGGAGTTAGATATGCTCTCAAACTTTGCCATCAAAACACAACACTGGTACTTCTGCCATTGATAGGATGAGCCTTCTTTGACAAGGCCAAAACTGATGCTTTTGCAACCCCAGGCTACCTACCCAGCCTACTTACCTAGCATTTTCTCTTCTTTTGGTTCGGGTGCACTTGAACTAGCAAACCCAACTTTTCAACTTTTCTTTTTACTGCCCTCCTATCTACATCTACACTTATTTCATCCAGGGGCTCAGATTAAGCTGTTGAGCACCCTTGTTTCTCTACCTATCTACAAATCTGCCAAGGTTAAACTGCTTGGACAGATAATGATTCTCTATATTCTACAACCGGAAATTGAAACCTAGGGAGACCAAGATTAAGTTGTTTGGCATTCCCTTTAACTGAAAATTTTTCAAAAATGGAATAACTCATCAAAATTGGAATACAATAGTGGAATTTAGACTAGCACACTTTCATGGCCTCTTCTTTGGCCTCTTTTGGAAATATGGAGCGTTGCAGAATGCAAGGTATGACATATTTGGCATGTAAAAATGTCAATCATGAAAGATGAATACCTGCTGTAGAAGGAGGCTAATAGTTTATATACCTTGGGATTATAATATTAATCCCTTGGGTTTAATATTATTTGCTTGGTTTCATAATCTCTCGGGGTTTTAGTATTAATCCCTTGGGTTTATTCCCTTAGGTTTGATATTTCCTTGGTTTTATAACATTAATCATGGTCAATCATGTTCAATAATAGTAAAGCATGGTTAACCATGCTCAACCATGGTCAAATGTCGAATTCTGACAAAAATTGTCTCTGTGTGAAAATCATGGACAATCTGGTTGACCATGGTCAACCATGGCCAGTCATGGTTGATCATGGTCAACCATGTTTTATAGAATCCAATGTGGTCAACCATGGTCAATAATGGTCAATCATGGTCGAATGTTGCACTGTGACAAAGATTGTCTTGATATGAAAAACATCCATGTTCAACCATGGTCTAACATTGCATTGTGACAAACATTGTCTCGATATGAAAAACATTCATGGTCAACTATGGTCCATCGTCACATTGTGATAAGGATTTTCTTAATATGAAAAGCAACCATGTTTAGTACCATGGTTTATAATTTTCAATATTAATAACTTGGTTTATATTCTTCAAGGGACAGAACCATGGTTGACCATGATCAACCATGGTCAATCATAGCCAACCATGGTCAAATGTCCCATTGTGATAAAAATTGTTTCCATGTGAAAATCATGGAAAATCATGGTCAACCATGGTTTATAGAATCAAACATGGTCAACCATGGTGAATCATGGTGAATCATGGTTGAACATCGCATTGTGACAAAGATTGTGTTGATATGAGAAACATCCATGGTCAACCATGGTCCAACATTGCATTGTCACAATGATTGTCTCTATATAGAAAAAATCCATGGTCATTCATGGTCCATCATCACATTGTGATATGGATTGTCTCAATATGAAAATCAGCCATGGTCAACCATGTTTATTTTAGTGTTTATAATATTTATCTTAGGGTTTATATACCTTAGGTTTATAATATTAGTCCCTTGAGTTTAATATTGTTCCCTTGGGTTTATAATCCCTTGGGTTTATTATTCCCTTGTGTTTATAATATCAATCCCTTGGGATTATTATTCCCTTGGTTTATAATATCAATCATGGTCAACCATGGTCAATCATGGTGAATCATGGCCAAACGTTGCATTGTGACAAAGATTTTCTTGATATGAAAAACAATCATGATCAACCATGGTCCAACATCACATTGTGATAAGGATTATCTCAATATGATAATCAACCATGGTCAACCATGTTTATTTTAGTGTTTATAATATTAATCTTAGGGTTTATATACCTTAGATTTATAATATTAGTCCCCTCGGTTTAATACTATTCCCTTGGGTTCATAATCCCTTAGGTTTATTACTCGCTTGTGTTTATAATATCATTTCCTTGGGTTTATAATATCAATCATGGTGAATTATGGTCTAACGTCGCATTGTTATAAGGGTTGTCTCTATATGAAAATCAACCATGGTCAACCATGTTTATTTTAGTTTTTACAACATTTATCTTGGGAATTATATACCTTGAGTTTATAATATTAGTCCCCTCGGTTTAATATTATTCCCTTGGGTTCATAATCCCTTGGGGTTTTAGTATTAATCCCTTGGGTTAATAATATCAATCCCTTGGGTTTATAATATAAATCATGGTCAACCATCATCAATCATAGCCAACGATAATCAACCATGGTCAAATGTTTTATTGTGACAAAGATTGTCTCAATATGAAAATCAACCATGGTCAGGCATGGTTCAATGTCGCATAGTGACAAAGATTGTCTCGTTTAAAGTATTTAACTTAATGTTTATATACCTTGGATTTATAATATTAATCCACTAGGTTTAATATTACTCCCTTGGGTTTATAATATTAATCCACTAGGTTTAATATTACTCCCTTGGGTTTATAATGCCTTGGGTTTTTAGTATTAATACCTTAGTTTTATTATTTCCTTGGGTTTATTAAATTGTGTATAATTATTTTTTATAATATTTGCTTATGTGTGCTATTATTTATTTCTAAAACCATTTTATATTGTTATTCATTAATTTATATTTATTTATTATTATATAATATTATTAATATGTAATATTATTATTATCCAATTTTAAGGTCACAGCCAAGCCAGACACCAATGAGACCCCCTTGTTTGTGGGACAAGGGACCCACCTCCACACATCGATTTGACTGCTAAGTCTATGAAGGCATACATACTCTACCCCCTCTAGTTTTGAACCTATGACCTATTAGGAGTAAACTCATGCTGTTAACTATTAGGCCCACTCAAGCTGTATAACAATATTATATAATATTATTAAGAATAATATTATAAATAATAGTATTAAATATAATATTGCATTATTAATAGTATTGATATTGGTTGATATAAGCCTATCAATGTTTATCAACCACATTTATATTAATATAAATGTGGTTGTGCTGGTAATAGCAAGAGCCATGTGCTAGAGATGCTACTGCTTTTGCCTTTTTGTACCTTGCCACCACGAATAATTTGTTGTACGGAAGCACAAGCTAAGACTTAGACCCTTAAAGGAGAGCAGGCACCCCTACTCCCTACAATACTGCTACTGCCACAACGAACTCAAGCTCTTTGCCTCAACATATGGAATTGATAGAGCCCAAAAGCTTGTCCATCCAATGCAAAAATTCTTGCAAATAAAGAAATTCATAGAAAAGCAACTTCTTTAGAGAATGTTTCCTCTAAACAACATAGAAGTGAAGTGAAAAAAGCTCGTGGGAAAGGCCGAAAAATAGAACAATCAAAGAAGTTAAAAACTACAAGGGAAAGAAACAATTGGTTCCTCATATTCCCAAACTAAAATAACAACAAAATATGATGGAGTCAAAGGGAAATGAATGTTTAGAGTCAGCCTTGCATTTAAAATTATGGAGCAAGAGTAATGATTGTTGTCATTTGGGCATGTCTACATAGGAGCAACATTAACTTCAAACAATTAGTTAAACCATTAATACACCCCACTTGAAACCATAAATGCCTAGAATTGTTTGCATGTTGAGCGCTAAGACACGATGGGGGAATGAGACGCCTTTAATACTTATCATCTCATGAGATGAAATAAATCATATTTACGATAACTTTTAATCACAATATAATTTTATTATTTAAGTTGAATGGTTTATAAATTATTTTAATATATTATTATAAATGAAATTCAAATAAATATATGAAAAAATCCAATTACATTTTTTAATAAGTGATTATATTAAGGTAAATATATATATATATATATATATATATATTTTATATTTTTAAAATAATAATTATCTAATAATTTAATTTTAATTAATATTATTTAATTTTACTATTTTTATTAATTATAAATAATATACTACTTATATTTAAAATATGGATATCAATATAATTTCATTAATTAACTTGAATGTTCAATATTCCATTTTAATTGTCTATAAGTTATTTTACATTAATTAAGTTTAATGGCCAATATTTCATTTGAATTGTCTATAGGTTATTTTAATATTTTATAATAAATGAAATATAACAAAAATATATAAAAAAATTAAATCAAATATTTCTAATAAGAAAATTATGATATTTAGATTTGATATTTTCTAAATAATTAGTATTTGATGATTCAATGTTATTTGATTATTTTTATTTAATTATATATAATATAAAAAGTTATTAGAGTTTTAATTTTATAATGTTTATTTATTAATCATTAAAATTTGTATGAGATACAGTGATATATAAATTTTAGACTTAGATTTGTATTCAATACACTAATATATATTTATTATTAGATGTATATTAGAAGGTTTCAAATTAATAACTTTTTTACTAAATTTTATGGAACATGTGTTTATCTAGGAGATGATAGATCACTTCAAGTTCAAGGATATGGAGTAATAAGTGTGATGTTACCTAATAGAAAAGAGAGACATATCCATGATGTGATGTATGTTCCTTGTATAAAGAAAAAAGAATTTAATTTATGTTTTTATTATTGCTCATCAAGATCTAAAGATGGAATTTGTCAAATCAGTGTGTTGTTAAAGATATCCAGGATCGCTATAAGGTTTTTTTTTTTCCGGGGAAAATAGAGTTCGTAATTTCTATTAAAAAGAAGATAATAGAGATTACATGTTGTAGATGCCAAAGCATATGCAGTAGTGTGGTAAAAAACCACTTACAATAACCAATACTTCTGGGAAGTATGCAGATACAACCCTCAGACAGGGCCTCCAGAAACAGGGTATGTAAACCCCAACAGGTGTAACACCAACCCTTACAAGCTAAAATAAAAACATTAAAAAATCGAAAGCTCCTGTAGATAGCAGAAATAATTCAGATGGCTGCCAAAAAACAGAGGGGAGAGGCACGAAATGGGCAGCCGCGCCCATCCCCTCAACTCTCCACCAAAGTCCGCAAGATCCAGTGAATGTAGACCACCCAAATCCAGAGAAGCTAGGAAAAAGACTAACCAGCACCAGCCATAGAAGAGTGGCACGAATCGATGCAGAGACCGACTCTACACCTCAGATCCCTCAACACTCTCCATAGCTGCAACGGTGGCTAGCAAAGATCCAAAAATGTGCCCAGCATCAGCAAAGGAGCCCAACAGGTCCTGAAACGAGCAGAGGCGGGGCGGTTCCGGGGGCAGAGGCGGCTAGGAGAGCCACCTCGCCCCCAAGAAGAGAGTCAGGAAGCCCGAATCCCAAGTCCCCGCGCAGCGGCGCAGCACAGAACACAAAATACCCCTTGCTTAATCCGCCAAAACAGAGGGACTGTAGATGCTGTGAAGCCCCAGGTACCAGAGGAAGAAAAACGAAGCGCCGCCGCCGCTCAGCCCAAAGCCCGAGCCCCGCAGAGGAAGATGATCACTGCACAAGGGAAACCGCAGGTAGTAGGGGAGCCGAGGCCGTAGCACGCCAAAACAGGACCGGAGAAACCCCAAGCAGCTGCGAAACCCGGAACCGCAGGAACCACCAGATGTCGAGCCCCGGGACTGTAACAGTGGAAGCCGGAGGGGCGACCAGCACCCCCACCAGCGGGAAAACCCTGCCGCCGCGGTCTCAGGCAGTAGCCAGAAAACCCTAAGTTCGCCGCTCTCAACAATTAAAAAAAAAAAAAAAAAAAAAAAAAACCCAGGATCGCTATAAGGTTATTGCCACAGGTACCAGATTTGGACGCTTGTATAAGCTGAATGTAACCAAGACAGGGCATCAAGCATTAACATCTACAACAATGTCAAAAGTTATGGAATCAAAGGTATGGGCATTTAAATCACAATGATTTAATGTTACTTCAAAGAAAAACAATGGTTGAAGGTTCCCCTTATGAAGAATAATCATGTTGAATGTGAAGCATGTGTTCTTGGCAAGCAACATAGGCAGGAATTTCCTATACATGAAGAAAAAAGGCAAAGAGAAATACTTGAATTAATTTATACTGATGTATGTGGACCTACGCAAACTAGATCTCTTGGAGGAGCATTGTACTTTCTTATTTTTGCTGATGACAGATCTAGATACACTTGGGTCTATTTCATAAGAAAGAAAAAGTGATGTTTTTGAATACTTTAAGGAATTCAAAAACATGGTGGAAAAACAAACTGGGAAATACATCAAAATTCTTAGATCTGATCAGGGGGGAGAATACAAATCAAGATATTTTAATCAATATTGCAAAAGTCATGGGATTCTAAAACAATTTATTGTGTCTCATACACCTTAGAAAAATGGAGTTGCTAAGAGGAAAAGTAGAACACTAGTGGAATGTGCATGAAGTATGCTTCAAGGTAAAAATATCTCTAATGGTTTTTGGGCTGAAGCCATTAATACTGTTGTTTATTTGAAACATAGGAGTCCAACTAGAATTTTAGATCTAAAAACACCTTTTGAAGCATTTTATGGATATAAACCAAAAGTGAGCCATTTAAGAGTTTTTGGATGCAAGGCATTTGCACATATTCCAAAATATGAAAGAAGAAAACTTGATGAAAAATCAATTAAGTGCACATTCATTGGTTATTGTGATGATCAAAAGGCATACAAGTTGTTTGATCCTACTTCACATAGATTGCTTGCAAGTAGGGATGTGGTGTTTCATGAAAATGTAGATTGCGGTGATAAAATGAATAACATAGGTGTATAGCATGATATTGATGATTATGTCAAAATAGAAGCATGTTGTGAACAGGAACAAGAACAGGTACAACAACAAGTACAGTAACATGTACAGGTTTGAGAGCAAGAAGCATCCAACAGTCATGACACTCCAAGAAGAGACCAAGAGACTCCACAAAGCAAGAAGAAGGATGAAAGCAGTGAAACTCTTAGGAGGTCATCATGTCAAATTCAACCACCTATAAGGTATAAAGATTATGCATTAATGTCTCATGTAATGAATGTTGTAGACCCCTCAAGTTATGAAGAAGCTAAAGAATATAAAGAATGGAGAAATGCAATGAATGAGGAATACAACTCTATAATGAAGAATGACACATGGGAATTAACACAATTTCCCAAAGATAAAGTTCCCATAGGATGCAAATGGTTATTCAAACCAAAGTTTAATGTTGATGGTAGTATTGATAAGTATAAAGCTAGATTGGTTGCAAAAGGCTATTCACAAAAAGAAGGCATTGATTATGAAGATACTTTTGCACCTATAGCTAAATTGAATACAATTAGAATCATGATTGCATTAGCTACAAAACAAAATTGGAAAATGCATCAATTAGATGTCAAATATGCTTTCTTGAATGGTGAATTAAAAGAAGAAGTTTATTTGGTTCAGCCTGAAGGATTTGTAAAGCAGGGACAAGAGCATCTTGTTTGTAGGTTAAAGAAAGCTTTGTATGGTTTGAAACAAGCACCAAGATCTTGGTATGTGAAAATTGATTTATTCTTTTATGGCAAAGGGTTTGTGAGAAGCAAAAGTGATCCTAACTTGTACATTAAGAGAGATGAAGATGGGAATATTTCCTTGATATCTTTGTATGTTGGTGATCTTATCATAATAAGCAGTGCACTCAGGTTGATTGAAGAAATTAAAATTCAGTTGTCACAGTTATTTGAAATGAAGGATCTTGGTGAATTGCATTATTATTTGGGTCTTGAAATTTGGAGGGAATCTGGTAAGACAATCATCACACAAAGAAAACATGCAAAGATGATCCTTGAAAGATTTCATATGTTTGAATGCAAACCAGTGTCTACTCCTTTGGAATAGAATGCCAAGTTGTACAATGATGATGGATCGAAAGAAGTGAATGGACATGGTATGGTCAATTGGTGGGAAGTTTGAACTACCTCACCACTACGAGGTCAGATATTGCATATTCTGTCAGCATCCTTAGTCAATTTATGGCTAAGCCTTGTGAAAGCCATTGGAAAGCAACAAAGAAAGTCCTTTGATATTTGAAGGGAACACTTTATTTTGGTAATTTGTATACTGATGAATTTGATGTTGAGTTGGCAGGTTTTTTTGATTCAGATTGGGTTGGAAATCCTGATGATAGAAGATCAACCTTCGGATATGCATTCAATTTAGGATCATGGGTCGTATCTTGGAGCAACAAGAAACAACCAACTGTCTCTTTGTCGTTCACAGAAGCTGAATAGAAAGCTTTGACCGATGCAACTTGTGAAGCTATTTGGTTAAGGAGTATTCTTGAAGATGTTGGAGAAAGACAAACAGGACAAACAAGAATCAAATGTGACAACCAGAGCTCCATGAAGCTAGAAAATAATCCAATGTATCATGCAAGAACAAAACATATTGAAGTCCAACATCATTTTGTAAGAGAAAAGATACAATCAAATGAGATTCATTTAGTGTATTGTAATACAAGTGAGACTATTGCTGACATGATTACCAAGCCTCTTGGAAAGATGAACTTTGAAATATGTAGGCAACAATTAGGCATTGTTGAAAATCCATTTCTCCATTAAGGGGGAATGTTGGAATAATGTAGAAATGATATGTCCAAATAGAGTTGATGAGTTATGTTCTCATAGTTAGTGTTTGAGTCTATCTGTCATGAGTTGTGTCTTCATAGTTTGTTTTGTGAGTTGGTTATTCGAATTATTTAGATCTAGATAGTCCTAGAAACTATCTATGTGTAACTACATAATGTACTCATTGCTTGGTTGTCCAAACAATTTGATCAATAAAATTTGATTTCATTCTTATGCATCTATCTAATTTTCTAATATAAAATACTATGTTACCTCTTATCATATATCTTATAAATTATTAAAAATTAAATTATAATTTAATTTTTATAATACATTTTATTATTATTACTTTTATATCTATAAAATATATAAATACTTACGACACAATAAATAAAAAGTTTACTTACTATATATCTAAAATAATTAATTATTAATAATAGGAATATATTTTTAGATCAAACTCAATTATAAGATATCTCACCTATAAATAACCCACCAAATATAATTCTAGAACTCAAATGTACGTGAGATTATTAAAACTATTTTTAATAGTAAACGTTGTTAGTTCACATTATGGCATGCTATTAGCTTTAACATTGTGACACTCCTTCCGCTACTTTAATAACTTAGTGATCACTTTTATGTTTTTTCCCTTTATCAACTATTTTCAAGAGCCTTATTTTTCACACTTGCACCTTTTTCAAGTCGGTAGTGATAACTTTATTTTTTTTATTAATTTATATTAATTTTTTCATGAGTGATATTTTATTATTATTGTTTCATTAATATATAAGAGTTGTTTTTTTTTTTTTTTTAGATTTTCTTGTGTTATAATTTATTGGAAAAATTTGAGGTGAAATCATAATTTATGTAACAGTGTTATTTAAACTAGTTTTTTGACTATATATATGGATTCAACACCGTGGAAAACCCTTAGTGAACTTTGATTGCACAGGATTACCTATCATAGTTGTGATTTCAATAAATTCTTGCAAGATTTTAAAGGAATTTGACAAGAAAAACCCACCGTAAAAGCTTCCAAAAAATCGCACTAAAAACAACTCCTAGTATATATAAATAACCAAATCTAGATTTGATAGCCAAAACAAATTTGAAATTTCAGAGTGCTTCTAAGCATATTGCACTTAATTGTTGTGAAATGATAAGGGGCACAATGACACTCATCGAATTGAAGTGAATACTCATTCATCACTTTGGAATTTGAGAATTGTATTTTGAGTTAATGAAATGAAATAATATTTTACGACACTAAAAATAGTCTATAAGACTATTAGTTCCGTGCTTTTAATCTTTTGTAATTCAATCTTTTTCTTGTTCAAATTGATGATGAGCTGGCTTAATTTTCCAAAAATCCACTCACTAAAAAACAATGCCAAGAAATCGAAGCTAGCATATCCGCATAACTTTCTCTATGTCTTTGAATGCATCACATTCCAAAATGAAATGTTTTTCCAATTCCACTACTCCAGACTTACAAAATGTACACACGAGTTCTTCACAAACTTCTTTAGACTTTTTTCACGGTCTACAACTGCACCAAATTTAATAAAGTTGATAATGCCAAATAAAATTCCTCCAACTAGACAACTCATGTTCATCACCGGCCCTTACCAGCATAACATTCTCGATGTCAAAAAAAAACCATCCTTCAAGTCTGACTTTCGAGAAAGGATCGTTGAGAAGGAATCACTGCCTTTTACCAGCATCCGAAGAAGCCACTATCCGTCCAGTGTGACTTTGGTTACAGTTCCATGGAAGGACATCAGATTATCTGAACAACCGATCGTTTCAGAGCATGTATGACAAGACAGAGTGGCGGAAGGGCAACAGGGTAACATTATTCCTCGGCGTTAGAGCCCTGGTAGTAGCGGCGGGGAAAACGTCTATGAAAGACTTAAACCCAATAATTAAGCTTGAAAATGCATAAAAAAGAAAATTGAATTTTTTTGCATAAACAAACTAACACCAAAATATGAATACTACATAATAATAAAAACGACCTAGCCATTTCTTGACTAGACATGCACCTAGATATTCAATTAAGCATTAACTGATAGAGACCGATGCGAGGCTGAGCCTTCCTTTTGAGGGGTGTTGGTTGAACTAAGTAGGTCAGCAGGAAAAAGTTAGATACAAATATGTAGGGACGCATGTTTAATTTGGATTGGTTAATCATGACAAAGCATTACTTAAAAGTTATTAAATATTAATAAAAATATGTTATTATGATAATGCATATTTTAAAAGCTATTTAATATATTATTGCTGAATCTACCCACAAAAAATCATCAATATACTTTTATAATTATTTCACACACATTAACTAATATTTTATGTGTATCAATAATTTAAAAATTTTCAATTTTTAAATATTAAATTTTATATCAATTTTGATAATTTTTTTAACAAATAACACACTAATCAAAACCAAACTAATTTAACTCAAATTCTAACCAAACTAATTTAACTCAAATTCTATATCATAATATGTTGTTTGTCATAAATTAAAAATCACAATATCATTATCAATAAAGAATAAATATGACAAATCAGCATTGCATTAAGTAGCCATGATTGATTTGAAGTTTGCATTATTGTTAATTTTATATGTAAATGCTCTTTTGGACACCTTCCTGCCTGTGCTATTGAGGACTCGCAGATTGAGTAATTTTGAAAATAATCTAGTTACATAGCGAACATTACAATAATTTTGAGTTACATAAGAAACATTACAGTAATTTTGAAAGTAATCTAGTTACATAGAAAACATTACACCAAGCTACCAGGGAGCTAATAGGGAGTAGAGATGTCATACTTGAGAATTGAAACTGGAAAAGAAATAGGATGGCAACAACCACTCCTGCTACTCATAAAAGCTTTGACAAGTGCACAATTAATTGTTACTTTAATATATTAAAGTAATATTACTATAATTAGAGAATTAAAATTGAATAAGAAATATAACAACAATTTGCCATACTCACATAACAAAAGTAGGGTAGGGAGAATGACAAGAATCACTCCCAACACTCACAAAAGCTTGATAACACACTTAACTATTGTAAAACGTACACACTTAACTATTACAATTGCATACTAAAGTAATATTATTACACATTATGCACGTCCGTATCTCTGAAGCCACTTATTTCACGACATTGAAAGACGTACCATTTTTAAGGCCGAGAGATTGCAAGATGCGCGTTCCCTCGGTACCAACTCTGTAATCGAAGCATCGGCGTTTGACGGAGGAGCGTGACATGCAGCAGATGATGGGAAAGGAATACTGGCAGATTGTGAAACCCCAGAGGCACAACTGGTGGACTTGCTGTTTTCAGAAACATGAGATCTCACAAAACCAGGCTGTGTGGGATCCGGTAATGTTACAAGATGATATGAAAGCACCAAATTGATTCGAGACATTGATGGACGAAGTGATGAGTCAGCTTGTGTACATAGAAGTCCAATATGAATGCATCTCAATGCTTCCTCCACGTTGCACGTTCCAATGATGGCTGGATCAATCATATCCACAATATTCCCTCCTCTGTATAATCTCCACGCCTGCAGAATAATCACGAAAAATGGTCATCTTGATACTTTATCGACTTTAAAAAATCGAATCAAAATATATCAGTAGTGAAATTTCTAAATTCACACTCTTTTAAACGGTTTATAGATGAACCCATACTATTAAGTTTCAGTATTTTTGGGAAATTTTTTTTGGTATTTTGGGTAATTATTTTTGGGATCTTGTTGGGTATACGATCAAAGTTCCACATTGACTAGAAGTGGGGAGGGTCATGGGTATATAAGGATGGACAAATATCTCCATTGGTATGAGGCTTTTGGGGTAAAGCCCAAAAACAAATTCATGAGGCCTTAGGTCCAAAGTGGACAATATCATACCATTGTGGAGATATGTGGTGTCCAGAGTCCTTACAAGTGGTATCAAAGCCAGGTTCCGAAGTTAGCCAAGTGGATGAATCCTCGGAAATGCAGAACGAAGGTGGTGAGCCCCGGTAGCCCTGGTAATATCACAATGGGATCCGTGGATCCATGGATGTGGACAGATGGATAATCGTTTGAAGGGAGGCTCGGATAATGGATGTGGATGTGGACAGATGGATAATCGTTTGAAGGGAGGCTCGGATAATCGTTTGACAGATGGATAATCGTTTGAAGGGAGGCTCGGATAATCGTTTGACAGATGGATAATCGTTTGAAGGGAGGCGTGGACAGATGGATAATCGTTTGAAGGGAGGCTCGGATAATCGTTCCAGGGGAAGATCCTTCTGGGGTAAAGCCCAAAAACAAATCCATAAAGGCTTAGGCCCAAAGTAGACAATATCATACCATTGTAGAGATATGTGATGTCCAGAGTCCTTACAAATCTTTGATTTAAACATTTTTATAATTAAATATTTTGAAAACCATACTGGCCAAATTCCAGTGAAAAATGACTTTTGGAACAAAATTACATAACCTACCTAGGGTAAATAAGCTCAATTAGACATAAAATGAGAACAATATCAGAATATCTCACCCATTCTAAAAGCGTCTGCATATCAAGTGACAGATTATTATCATGGTTTTTTCTTCCTGTAACAAGTTCCAAGAGGAGAACGCCAAAGCTATAGACATCTGCTTTTACAGAGAATTGCCCCTGCATAGCATACTCTGGTGCCATATACCCGCTGCATATCCAAATTACAAAGTCGAAGATTACAAAGTCGAAGATTATGTAGTGAGGGAAATTTTAGGAATTGAGTGAGGATCAAGTGAAAACTATTTGCAAAGGAAATCGTATTCCTGTATGCTCGAATGTTAAAACATAACAAAGCAGGTAAATACCAAAAAGCAAAATTGTCAATCCTCTTGAAATCAATAGCACACATTAAAACATATATCCATCACTAATGGTTAATAGCTTTAGACAATGTGTAATAATCTTACTAAGTTCCGGCAACTGTTGTGCTGACGTGGCTCTCATCTTCAGAAAATAGTCTTGCTAAGCCGAAGTCTGCTATCTTAGGATTCAGGTTTTCATCCAACAAAATATTGCGTGCTTTAATGTCCCGATGAATAATCCGCAGTTGAGAATCCTCGTGCAGATAGAGCAGCCCGCGAGCCACTCCCACTATAATGTTGTAGCGTTTCTACCAATCAAGCTGGTTGCGTTTGTTTGGATCTGTATCCATGGATGCAGTACGCTAACTAATCATCATGACCCAGATAAATATATTGGAACATTAATGCATTTTTTCAGATACAAAATAGAAATGAAGTGACTCACCGAATAAGATTTTATCGAGGCTTTTATTGGGTAAGTATTCATAAACAAGCAACCTTTCCGATCCCTCTGCGCAACAGCCTAATAGGATCACCAGATTTCGATGTTGAATTTTGGCCACAAGTTTAACTTCATTCATAAATTCTCTCTTTCCTTGCAGAGATCTTAAGGACAGCTTCTTCACGGCTATTTCCTTTCCATCTTCAATGGTTCCCTGAAATATTCAGCCAGGTGCGGTGAGAGTAGCATATAATTTAAGATTCTATAAACTAGTAGAAGCTCTCTAATTCATTGTTACCTTGTATACGGCCCCAAATCCACCTTCCCCGAGTTTATTTGATCATCAAAATTTTCCGTAGCAGCTATCAGTTGCTCCATGGTAAACGCAATTTGCCGATCCTGCCCGATTACTGTGTCTTCCTCGACATGGCCATGATCTATATAACGAAAATACACAGCTTCATCATAAATATATAGGGGCAAGCAGAAAAAATGAATCTGTTTAACTTGGATCTCGCAAGCATTTCTTAGATTTCCTGAAGAGAATACCGTGTTCAAAAAACAAACTATTTTTTTTCAGAGGTTCATGATTTATATTAAGAGGATATAAAAGTCGAGATACAAGAGTAGACATAAAGTCTTAGGAGCAGATATACAGAAACCTGATACTGTTATGGGATCAGAACCGTATGGATCTGTAAGAAAGATCGAATACATTGAGAGAAAAACAGAAGCCAAGACAGAAATTAATCCACAGGAAACATATATCCCGAGATTTTAATCAAGATGGATTCAAGAGACAAACAAGAATTCTGGAAAGTGTGTTCATTCCTCCACTTCCAAAGGAACCAGCAAGCAATAATTTTGAACTTAAAATGGTTCAAAAACAAACTTTAACAATAGTCTAACAGAGCAAATAAAGCTGTATGATATATTGACAATGAGATATAAAGACTTTGGGGATCCTTCATGCAAATACCTTCGGAAGGATTTCGAAATATGATAGACTTCAGTCTCCTCCTAGTTGTTAACACGCATACCAATAACAGCAGAAGCAAGCCGCCAGCAACACCCAAAATTATGGGTAAATTGTTTGAAGATTTGTTGTTCTGCGTATCATTACTGGATGGTGTGGTCTGATTCGGTGGTGTATCAGCAACTGGGCTATTAGCTGGTGCTTCCGCAGGAGGTGGAGACGAAATCGAAGTAAAGAAACTATAGATTTCATAACGAGCTTTGCAGCTTCCCACCTCACCCAGTGCTCCTGGCCATCCACTCTGAACTATAGAAATATGGTTGACTGTTTGTTGCAAACATAATGTGCAGTTGTCTATCGACATATCTCTGGTGCACTGGACCAGACCGTAAATCTTTCGAGACAAGGAGTCTGTAGTTGTTCCAGAAGCATATAATGTAGATCCAGATGTTGCTTCATCTACCAACTTGTTGAATAAGCTGTTAACAGCCTTCATAAAAACATCAGGACTAGGTGAGACATGATTGTCTAAATTCCAAACATACCAATGATCAGTGGTATCCAATTGTCCGAAGAAATTATAGTTCTCATAACGCAAAAAGCAGAAGTCAGACCACAATAAACCGCCGCCTGCATTCCCACAATTTTGTCGAAGAGTAGTGTTTGCTTGTTGTGAACAACTGTAGCACTGGTCGGGTGTTGTGTCTCCCCGACATTGCACAAGGCCATATACTTGGCCATTCTCATAAGTGTTAAACCCTGTGTGGGACGAGTCATTAATAAGCCTAGTCATGACACTGTTCAAATTTCTCTCGTACGTACTGTCTGTTGTATAGTTAAAATCGTGGTGGCATGTAGAAACTTGCTGCTGTACTGCCTTGTAAATCTGCGACTGAAGAGTAATTATCATCAAGAGAAGTGTCGAGCATGAAACTCTGCCGTGGAGGATTGTCATGGCCAATGGAGAATGGAGAACCTACAATGCTCGAAATTCTGATTTTCTCTGCACACATAGACGGATAGACCATGTTTTTAAGTTTTCCATTCATTTAAAGATTCTACGCGCATATGAACTATTAAGAGTCAATGAAAATTCATGAAACCTCAATTCGAATACAGACCAAGCCTATCCGGGTAATTATCTATTAAAATGCAGTTGCTAACTAGTATGGGTGAAATATTATTATTTTTTCGTTTTATTTATCCGTGAGCAATCTAGTAGGCCATGTTATTTAATTATCCTATAACCTTTCACGGAAGTATTACTTTAGGGCTTTAGATGTTGATATGAATTATCAATTTTTTAGTTTAGAAGTTTTATTGTTATTTATTTTGTTATGAGTTATTTATTCTATTTTATTTATTTATTTTTATTTTTTTAACTTCAATTTAAGGTAGATGAAGATCTGTTGATTTTATTTTTTTAATTGAAGGTTTTTCAAGGGAATATGTTGAGCATATGTTTTGTCTGAACAGTTGTAGTGTGTTACATAATCTGTTAGATTGCATTGACTTTTAATAAATTTAAAAAATTATATTCGTGTGCCATGTGGCTCTCAGCCCACCAATTTACTAGGAATTTGATATTATTCTAATTCTAATAAGTTTCTCATTATTATTTATAACATTTATTTAGATATAAGCAAATTTTGTTTAACAAAATGGTCCACTAATTTTAATAAATTAAAAAGAATCTAGAGATTTGAAATTATTTTAATCCTAATATTCTTTATAAATGTTATAATATGATGAATAATAATAATTTATCATTTTGCAATTGTTTAATTTTTTAAAATAAAAATGGGGAAATTTTAAATTTATTATTTTAATTCTTTTTTAAATTATATTCCAATTTAAAAATATTTTTGAAATCTACCATTTAAATTATAATAAAATATAACTCAATTTAACATTACTTTTAACTTGGACGACACTAATAAGTAGCCTGTTATGCAGGCGTGGAGATTATACAAAGGAGGGAATATTGTTGATATGATTGATCCCGCCATATTTGTAATGTCCAACGTGGAGGAAGCATTGAGATGCATTCATATTGGTCTTTTATGTACACAAGCTGACTCATCACTTCGTCCATCAATGTCTCGAATCAATTTGATGCTTTCATCTCATTCTGTAACATTATCGGATCCCACACAGCCTGCTTTTGTGAGTGATTATGTTTCAGAATTCATGATCGAAGGTCTCATATACAGGCCTGCTGCTGCATAAAAGTATGGTCCTCCTTCAAACACTTTGTCATTATCTTCAATGTTTGCAAAGACTACAGTAAAGAATCCCTTTGACCCAAGATGTAGTTCTATGCTCTCTTTTGGTTTCCAATGGTATTTAACCCATGTTTGTAATGCTTTTTCAGTGGGCCATAAACCCATGAACTTACAAATGATTGCATAAGTCTGCATGTGGTCCCTATGCACCTGTAGTGTAGGATCATTCAAAACAACTCTAGGAGTGATAGTAGTCTTGGGTTTGCATGGTCCCCTTTGAGTTTTGTCTTTTGTGCCTTGTTCCTTGTCCACTTCCTTGCTTTCTTTAGTGTTGTTATTGTCCTTGGATTTATAGCCCTCCTACTCCTTTTCTCTGTTCCTTAGCCTTTCAACTGAAGGATCTCTATCCTCTTCTATTGGTTTTTTTTCCTCTGCTAGCCACTACGTGCTTGTAGGAGGGAGTGGAGCTCCCTCCTTTACAACCTTCCATGGAGAAGGAACTCTGTTAAACTATAACCCTAGATCCAAAGTCGCCCTCCTTCTCTCGCCTTCTTATTGTTAATCCAAGCAATTTCATCACAAGCTCCAACAGGTAATCAAGTTTCTGCTTCCAAAGTTTTTAGTGAGGCTGTACTTTCATTCTTCTACTCGCAGTAGGTTTCCCACCAGTCCTTGACGTGGGGGGCTACTTTGAGAAGAGTGAAAATAATCTTTTCCCAACTGGAAAAATCATGAATAGAAAAATAACCCTCTAGTAGATTTAACCATTTATCAACGACATCTGTATCTATCCGACCCTCGAATATGGGGATTTCAAAATTAACTTGTACCTTAAATGGTGTGGTGCTTCCAGAGTAGCTGTTGGAAGTCGATGCATCGCCTCTGGGTAGCCACTGAAGGATCTGGGAAAAACTTTCCACCATCGCATTCCTTTGTCGCTCTAGGGCTTCTTCAAGCAAGATTTTGATAGGATCTCCTGCCCCCCGTCTTTCTTTTCATCTGCCATGGGAGGCCGTCGGGATTTGCAAGGCTGGTCTTGAAAAGGTTTGACCAGTTCAAGTGCTAACTCTTTATATCCCGACCTCGTTGGGGACATGCAAAGAAAAAAAGAGAAAAAGTAGACTGCTCTGATACCACTGATCCGGATTTAAACAGGAACACAACAAATTACAGAGATAACCATAAACACAAAGATGCAACAGAAATAATACTTCATTTCATTAATGTAAAACACTGAAATATGCTTACAAACATCAATGGAAATAAACCAGCTAGGGCGATGGTAGCTTATCTCTAAGGAGAGATGTAGTGGCTACATGCCTCTGAACTATGTTACAATGAGGCTCGAAGGCCTATTTATTGTTTAGAAATAATGGAAAACCCTAAGAATCCAAAAACCTAACCCTAGAAGATGAAACGCCAAACTATGGGCCCTGTTTGGGTAAATCGGTACATCAACTTCCTGAGGTCGTAACTTTGGCATACGATCTTCGTTTGATGCACACAATATCTCATTAGAAATATCTATCTGACAACTACAACTTTGGGAAGAGCGACATCTGTCCATGGACCCATGTTGCTCCTAGTTTGGCCAAAAAACATCGTTTAGGGCCTCAAAACGGCTCCGGAAGTTTAGGACCTGAAAAACTGCTAAAAATAGTAAACTGTGCTACAATTAAAGAAACTGAAAATATGAAAGAAACAATAGTGGGGGTCCAATTGGACTTGGTAGGTGGCCACCAATATCCACATGGATCAATAGATGAACTCCAAGTGATTTAGGAGTCATAGGGCCACATACATTAGAGTGAATGAGATCTGAGATTTCTTTTGATCTTGAAGCACTACTTCCAAGTGGTCTCTTGGTATTCTTACCCAATGCACATCCCTTACATAATCCTCAATGATCTTATTTTAGTTTAGGTATTCCATCTACTATGGAACTTAGGGTTGGAAGAATTTTGAAATGTAGATGACCAAATCTTCTATGTTAGAGTTCACATGGGTTAATTTCAATGTGAACTAGGGCTTTTGCTAAAGGAGATATTTGTCTGTAAAGTATTCCTTCTTGAATGCTAATGACTTTAGCTTTTTGTATACGTGAGTCTTTACTCCATAAAAAAAGCTTTCCATCAATGAAAGCTACTCTATCACCCTTTTCTTCTAAGCTTGAAATGGAAAGTAAGTTCTTATGCAAACCTGGAAAAAATAGAATGTTGTTGAGGTGGATGTTTGTTCCATTCTACAACTTTGTAGAGGTTGATCCAATATCTCTTACAGGATATCTTTTTTTATCTCCAAGTTCCACTGAATAAGTGGATTTACCTTTTGAGAAGATCTTGAATTGTTTGGGATGGCCAGTCATGTGTCTTGATGCACTGCTGTCAATTACCCAAATGTTTTTGTCTTGGAATGTGCCAGAGAGAGCTGAGAAGACTCCTTCATCCCTTTCCTTGATTGATGCCTTGTTTGAAGAAAATACGTGACTCCATGCTTTCTTGATACCTTTCTTGAGATGGCTTGATATCTTGGAACACTTCCTGATGAACTTCTTCAATGTAGAGGAGATCTTCATGATGCCCCTAGCTAACCTTAGCTCTGATACCATGTTGAGAATTCAATAGGGCAATGAATATGTTAATTCTCTTCAACTTGAATTGTTTGTGTTACCTTTTTACTTATTAGCTTTGTTCCTTATTATTATAATGTGAGAAACATAAAACAACTACCAAAACAATAAGAATAAAGACACAGAATATAGGCTACAAACCAGGGCCAAAACCCCTCCTCTTGAGGGGAAAACCCTTAAATCTCTTCTATTCTTATAGATATTTCAATTAATGAATACCAAGACCTTATGACTCAGACCAATACCCTCCAAGATCAAGACCAACCACTTGAGATAGTGTGCAAACCTTTTACTAGCCAAACCTAGTTAAATCTCTTCCAATTGCTTCAACTTGGCCTCCTACTGCAAGAACTTCGATCTCCTACTGTAGATCTGAAATTTCGACTGCCCGAAAACTGCTTCTACCACATGTGGGAACTTAGATATTTTTCCTACAGCCTTCTTCTATCCTTCGCTAGACTTTCCTTATGACTTAGGGCTTGAGAGATACCCTTAGTGACCTTCGCTTGCCTTCTTTCCTTCCTTCCTTCCAAGATCGAACTTGATGTAACCCTTGCACAAAAACCCTAGCTTCATTTAGCACATGAGAGAGAGAGAACTAGCCCAAACACTTCGTCCTTCTTCTACGTCATCTTCGTCCTCCTCTTCGCATAGAATGAGAGATGAGTGACTGTCCTTGTGGAGGACGAGTTCCTCTCCTTATATAGGCATCTTCAAGGGGTAGACATGGCTCTTCAATTAGGTCAATTTAACAACTTCTAGGCCGGCTTGATCTTGGAGGGTATCTCAACTCTTTAAAGACAAAAATAGATTTTCTTTACAATATACAATGTGCACATTGGGGTCTTCAATATATGACAATGACTCTAGACCTAGGACAAACCCTAGAAGCACTCAATGGGTGCTTCACTTATAAAACAAAATAACTTGAGCATGGAACCCATGCTACAATAATAATAATAATTTCTTTTCATTTTATAATTTACAAGAATACATTTCATACTTATCAAGACCTAACCTAGTTACACATTTTTCAACAACTCTTTCCTACGCTACTGCCTTACTAGGTTTCCTTTGCAATATTTGATGCAATTGCTAGTTAAATCCAATTTAGGGAACTAACTCTCTTGGTAAATGAAACCCCTTAAAAAAATTAACTTGGAAGTAAGATGCCCCTACATCAATATATTTTAAAGATATAATTTATATGATGATGTGAATTTCTTAATCATGTTTTTAACTACTAAAATCTACATACTAAAATGTTATTATATATTTGAATTTTTTTATTAATTTTAATAATTTAATAAAATTGAAAATTTTAATTATATTTTTAAAAATATAAATAAATTTAAAATTTCACATGAATTCTGGAATCTTTTTATTTTATAATTTTAATATCTAAAAATAATCTTTTTAAGTCATGACACATGAGGAAGATAACCAGGGAATTAATAAAATTAATAAATAACTTAAAATGTTTAGTTTAAGGCTATTTAAATAATTTGACGAAATTTTTTAATTTACAATTTTTGCTAACCATTAAAATTAATTATATTTATTTTCAGATATTTATTTTATAATAATAAAAATAATAATTAATTTATTTTTAAATTTCCTAAGGTAAAGTGTTTTTTATTACGATAAAGTTTTAAATTTTATATATCGAATTAAAATTTGATGTTTCTTAAAGTTCAAATGACATGATAATGGATACTACTCCTCATCATAATCAAAATTAAATGGACAAAAATATTATACAATTTTTGCATTTAAAATTATCTTTTAATTATAAAATAAAATTAAAATATTTTGATATTAATATTAATAAAATGGATAGAAATATTTTAATAGAAAACTTAAAATTGTAATTTAAGTCTATTTATAAAATTTTTTATTTGTAAATTTTTCTCATCATTAAAATTAATTATATATTTTTAGATGTATATATAACTTGAGTGAGCCTAATGGTTAAGAGCATGTGTTTCCTCTTAAAAGGTCACAGGTTCAAGAATAAAAGGGTAGAGTATGCATGTCTTCCCTTGTCCCACAAACAAGGAGGTCTCATACACCAATTTGGTGTCTAACTTGGATAGATGCCCAATAATTATTATAATAATAATTAATTTAAATTCAAATTTCCTATCATAAACTTTTTTTTTTTAATTATGATAAAGTTTTAGCTTTTATATATCAAATTAAAAAATGATGTTTCTTCAAGTATAGATGGTACTATAATGGATAGTCCTTCTAGTCATCATAATCAAAATTATATAGACAAAAAATATTTATTAAGATAAAGTTTTAGCTTTTATATATCAAATTAAAAAATGATGTTTCTTAAAGTGTAGATGATAGTATAATGGATAGTCCTTCTAATCATCATAATCAAAATCATATAGACAAAAAAATATTATACAATTTTTAAGATTAAAATTAGTTTCTAATTGTAAAATAAAATTAAGATATATTGTACGTTATACTAAGAGGAGCTCTATAACTTAGTATAGGGTAGATATCAAGTGTAGATGTTTAACATTTAGGATTTAACAAATTTAACATTTAACGAATTTAATCTAATGTTAATGTCCCCCCTAATTAAAAATCAATAACATCTAACAAATTTAATCTAATGCCAAAGTTGGCCCTAATTAAAAATAGATATAGAGGTAGATGTGTAGGCTTAAATGTTTAATATTTAACATTTATAAGTAAGCTCAATTAAAATAATAATAAAAAAGTTAAACAAATCAATAACATATAACAAATTTAATCTAATGTCAATATTGGCCCTAATAAAAAATAGATATAGAGGTAGATGTGTAGGCTTAAATGTTTAATATTTAACATTTATATGGCGGCTCAATTAAAAAATAATAAAAGGTTAAACGTAATACCCAAGTATGGTGGAGATGTAGTAGTGTAAACATTTAAATCTTGGCTAAATAAAAAGTTAAAAGTAATAAAAATAATAAAATTCAATTTGTTATATTATAATTTTGTTTTGCACGTCAACTTAGCCACTCCAACTCAAGTTAGAAATTATGCATTAGGAAAAATTGCATAAATAATTGTAAGTTACATTGGTCAATGCTAAATTAGTAATGATTGATAGACAAATCATACGATAGTCTTGCTTTGGTAGTAACTAGAGTTGTGAAGTGGATAAGTAAATTGTTTTCTCAAGCAGGAAAGCTTGCATAAATTTTGGTGGGTAGTAAAAGTCTACCCATTTACAATTTTACTTCTAAATAAGTGTTAAAGAAAACATAAATAATCGTGGGAAGTAACTCTTATAAGTATATTATTTACATCTTATTCATATCCATTTTTATGCAAAGACTTTCTTAAATTATGGTGGGAAGTAATTCATGGTAGATATGTTATTTACTTGAGTAAAATTTATTTTCAAGTATTTTATTTTTAGACAGTTTTCCAACAAAGTTTAAGAATAAAAAATCACTACAAAAATATCTAAATAGCATAAAATATATGCATCAATTATTCACATGGCATTATATATATAAACACTGCAATAAAACCTTCCATTATGGTCAAATCAAATGTTTAATTTTTTTAATAATACTGAAAAATAAATATTTTTTTTTCAAAGTTAAAACATTATAATTTGCATTGGTCAATGCTAAACTAATAGTAATAAATAGACAAATCTATTGTTAGATTTTTTAGGAGGGACTAATAATTATTCCATAACCATATTTAAATTTAATCAATAAGCACATAAAAACTTAATACTTACAATAAACGGAAAATATAACATGTTTCTTAACCATGGATATCCATCCCCACTTTACAATGATATTATTAACTTGTAAATCGGTTTTCCTATAATACCATGGGACAATAGAGGGAAAATGAGAGAGATAGAGAGAGGGGGAGAGAGAGAGAGGGAGGGAGATAATGGTAGAGTTGGAGGGCGGAGTGAGAGAGAATGATGGGTAGGGGAGAGGGAGAGGGAGGTGTAAGAGAGAGGGGGGAGGGTGGGGAGATGGAGGGCAGAGTGAGAGAGAGTGATGCGTAGGGGAGAGAGGGCAGAGGATAAAGATGGATTTGGATGGGGAGAGAGAGGGAAGGAAGAACAAATACATAGAGGGATAGAGGTAGAGAGAGAGGAAGTGACAAGGTAGAGAAGGAAAGAGGATAAGAGGGAAGAGAGAGAGGAGAGGTGAGAGAGAGGGAGAGAAATGGAGGGGAGAGAGGGAGACATGGAGATGGAGGGAGAGAGGGGTGGAGAGAGAGAAGGAGAGAGGGAAGAATATAGTGACAAAGATGGAGGGTAGAGAGAGATATGGGTGGGGGAGAGAGATGGGGGAGAGAAAGGGAGAGAAAGCAAGGAAGAGGTAGAGGACTTAAGGGAGAGGAGAGAGGGAGGGAAGAGAGAAAGGGAGCGATGGATCTAGCCTAGATATGGTATGTGTATATAAAAGCCAACCTAGATCCATCTTAACCTAGATATATCAAGTGTGGAAAGGGATCAAATCTCTTCTCACTTTAAAAGAGATTTGCATCTCACTACATTTGATCCCTCTTAGGGGTTTATGATATATCTGGGATTAGGATGGATATAGGCTCCTAAGTAAACTTAACTCCTATGTAAACATTTGATCACATTATGGTAATGTTTAACATTTTGACTCAGTAAAAATAAAATAAAATAAAATAAATAAAACCAGTCTAGATACATCTTAACTATGGATCCACCAAGAGGAACCAAATCTCTTTTTACTTTAAAATAAATGTGAAACTATATAAATTTGATAGATCTAGTGTTAATATGGATCCAGGTTGGTTTAATTATTAATTATAATTATAATTATAAATATAGTTATTAAGCAAAACTCTTCGGGATTGGATCAATGCTTTTGAACCCCTTCTCAGATTCATCATCAAGAAAATAATGGAAACATGTTGATCAAAAAATTCATGTGATCTATGAGTAAGAGTTTTTCTTAATAATCATGAATCAAATAAACCTCCATTCTGAAGATAAATATAATTATTAATTTTATGTTTATTATTTTAATTTATTTTATTATTAAATTTATTTTTATATTATGTTACTTAAGATACACGTCTCTACCATATTTTATTTTTATTTTTACAAAGTCAAAACTAGTATCCTAGCTAGAGAGCACCAGCACCTCTCAGCCCAATAAAAATAGTATTTTTATTAAAAAATAAAAATATTATATTATAATTTTAAAATAAAAATATTATAATTTAAAATATTATATTCAAAATGTGGAGTCCTCCTATCTTAAGTTAACTATTTTAGGTTATTTATTTAACATTTTCTCACTGTGTGATGGTAAAACCAATGTTTAATTTATTATAACAATTTTAATTAGGGTAACATTAACATTAGATTAAATCTGTTAAATGTTAAATTTGTTAAATATTAAATGTTAAACATTTAAGCTTGACATCTACCCCATATTGAACTTTAGAGCTTATGTGGGCTCAATAAAAACCATAAAATTAACAATTATAATTATAATTAATAATTAAACTCGCTTAGATCCATCTTTTGAATACAAAATTAAGATGGATCTAGGCTAGTTAAAAAAAAGAAGGAAAAATAATAAAAAAATCGATCTGGTGCTTCCATATTTATTTTCCATCAAAAAAAAGATTTTGATTTACACTAGTGATTATTCAAAGTGGTTGAGTGAATATTAATTTAGGTTCATTGGAGATAACTGTATTGATTGCATATTACAGAGGAAAGAAAAGTTTACTTTTTTGACAGTCAAATTTTTACATATTCCCAATGATATGGAGATGTGGTCCAATGGTTAGGTGGGGAGATTTGGTACCCAAGAATGTGGTCCAGTGGCTAGGTGGTAAATTTGGTCCCCAGAAGTCATGTGGTCCAATCCCAAACAAAAATATGTATACTAAAAGCTTGTCTGAACATTATTTCTGTCCAATCCCAAATAAAACTATATATGGCCAAAAACTTCCCTAAACATGATTTCTTTCGTTGAAAAAACAAAAGATGCCCTTGAATATGCCCTTGAAGTTAGTCCAGAAAAATTCGAAAAACACTACTTCTGCTGTTGAAAAAAAAAAGATGCCCCTGAAGTGAGTCTAGCAAAAGTAAAAAATTGAACCGTTCAGAATAGAATCTACAAATCGATGGGAAACTTAAAACGTCCATGCTTATGTTGATATCTGTGCAGAGTAATTTAAAGTTTTGGGAAGAACTAGTATTTGAAAATCCAAATCCTTGCACTTTAGGTTCTCTGTTCTTCATTGGCCATGGAAATCCTCCCTGGGAGATTTTCTTGCTCGACTATCCTCATCAGCTAAACAATTAAAATATTCTAAGGAATGGTGATTTTTGTCTTGATGATCATTTCTCTTCAGTCACAGATTTGCAAGGCACAACAAAATATATGAGGGAGAGAGAGAGGAAGGTGTAAGAGAGTGGGTGGAGGAAGGGGAGATGGAGGGCGGAGTGAGAGAGAGTCATGAGTAGGGGAGATAGAGAGAGAGGGAGGTGTAAGAGAGAGGGGGGAGGGAAGGGAGAGAGGGTGGAGGATAAAGATGGATTTAGATGGGGAGAGAGAGGGAGGGAAAAACAAATACATAGAGGGATAGAGGTAGAGAGAGAGAAAGTGACAAGGTAGAGAAGGAAAGAGGATAAGAGGGAAGATAGAGAGGAGAGGTAAGAGAGAGGGAGACATAGAGATGGAGGGGGGGAGAGGGTTGGAGAGAAAGAAGGAGAGATGGAAGAATATAATGATAGAGATGGACGGTAGAGAGAGAGATGGGTGGGGGAGAGAGATGGGGGAGAGAAAGGGGGAGATAGCAAGGAAGAGGGAGAGGACTTAAGAGAGAGGAGAGAGGGAGGGAAGAGAGAAAGGGAGCGATGGATCTAGCCTAGATATGGTATGCATATATAAAAACCAACCTAGATCCATCTTAACCCAGATGTATCAAGTGTGGAAAGGGATCAAATCTCTTCTCACATTAAAAGAGGTTTGCATCTCGTTAGATATAAAAACTCCCCTAGATCCATCCTAACCCGTATCTATCAAGTGTACAAAGGGATCAAATCTCTTCTCACTTTAAAAGAGGTTTGCATCTCACTAGATTTGATCACTCTTGGGGCTTGATGATAGATCTGGGGTTAAGATGGATATAGGTTGGTAAGTAAACTTAACTCCAATATAAACATTTGATCATCGTATGGTAATGTTTAACATTTTGACTCGATAAAAATAAAATAAAATATAATAAATAAAACTAGTCTAGCTCCATCTTAACTATGGATCCACCAAGAGGGATCAAATCTCTTTTTACTTTAAAAGAAATGTGAAACTATATAAATTTGATAGATCTAGAGTTAATATGGATCTAGGTTGGTTTAATTATTATAATAATTAAAATTATAAATATAATTATTAAGTAAAACTCTTCCAGATTGGATCAACCCTTTTGAACCCCTACTCAGATTCATCATCCCCTACTAAGTTTCATCATCAACAAAATAATGAAAACGCATTGATCAAAAAATTCATGTGATCTAGGAGGAAGAGTTTTTCTTAATAATCATGAATTACATAAGCCTCCATTCTGAAGATAAATATAATTATTAATTTTATGTTTTTTATTTTATTATTAATTTTGTTTTTATATTATGTTACTGAAGATGCACATCTCTACTATATTTTAATTTTATTTTTACAAAGTCAAAAGTAGCATCCTAGCTAGAAAGCACCTCTCAACCCAATAAAAAAACAATATTTTCATTAAAAAATAAAAAATATTATATTATATTTTAAAATAAAAATATTATATTCAAAACGTGGAGTCCTCCTATGTTAAATTAGCTATTCTAGGATAGTTATTTAACATTTTCTCACTGTGTGATGGTAAAACCAATGTTGAATTTATTATAATAATTATAATTAGGGTAGCATTGACATTAGATTAAATTTGTTAAATGTTAAATTTGTTAAATATTAAATGTTAAACATTTAAGCTTGACATCTACCCCATATTGAACTTTAGAGCTGATGTGGGCTCAATAAAAACCATAAAATTAACAATTATAATTATAATTAATAATTAAACTCTCTTAGATCCATCTTTTAGATACATAATTAAGATGGATCTAGGCTAGTTAAAAAAAAAAAAGGAAAAATAATAAAACACTCATCTCGTGCTTCCATTTTTATTTTCCATCATAGAAAAGATTTTGATTTACACTAGTTATTATTCAAAGTGGTTGAGTGAGTATTAATTTATGTTCATTGGGGATAATGTATTGATTGCATATTACAGAGGAAAGAAAAGTTTACTTTTTTGACAGTCAAATTCTTACATATTCTCAATGATATGGAGATGTGGTCCAATGGTTAGGTGGGGAGATTTGGTCCCCAAGGATGTGGTCCAATGGTTACGTGGGAGATTTGGTCCCCACAAGTCATGTGGTCGAATCCCAAACAAAACTATGTATACTGAAAGCTTTTCTAAACACTATTTCTGTCCAATCACAAATAAAACTACATATGGCCAAAAACTTACCTAAACATGATTTCTTCCGTTGAAAAAACAAAAGATGCCCCTGAAGTCAGTCCAACAAAAGTTGGAAAACACGATTTCTGCCATCGAAAAAATAAAGATGCCCTTGAAGTGAGTCTAGCAAAAGTAAAAAATTGAACCGTTCAGAAGAGAATCCACAAATCCATGGGAAACTTAAAACACGGTCCATGCTTATGCTGATATCTGTGCGGAGTAATTTAAAGTTTTGGGAAGCACTAGTATTTGAAAATCCAGATCCTTTCACTTTAGGTTCTCCATTATTCATTGGCCATGGAAATCCTCCCTGGGAGATTTTGTTTCTCGACTCTCCTCATGAGCCAAACAATTAAACTATTCTATGGAATGGTGATTTTTGTCTTGATGATCATTACTCTTCATTCATATATTTGCAAGGCACTTCAAACTATATGAGGGAGAGAGAGAGGGAGGTGTAAGAGAGAGGGTGGAGGAATGGGAGATTGAGGGCGGAGTGAGAGAGAGTGATGTGTAGGGGAGAGAGAGAGAGGGAGGTGTAAGAGAGAGGGGGAGGGAAGGGAGATGGACGACGGAGTCAGAGAGAGTGATGGGTAAGGGAGAGAGAGAGGGAGGTGTAAGAGAGAGGGGGGAGGGAAGGGAGAGAGGGGAGAGGATAAAGATGGATTTGGATGGGAAGAGAGAGGGAGGGAAGAACAAATACAAAGAGGGATTGAGGTAGAGAGAGAGGAAGTGACAAGGTAGAGAAGGAAAGAGGATAAGAGGGAAGAGAGAGAGGAGAGGTAAGAGAGAGGGAGATAAATGGAGGAGAGAGAGGGAGACATAAAGATGGAGGGGGAGAGAAGGGTGGAGAGAGAGAAGGAGAGAGGGAAGAAGATAATGATAGAGATGGAGGGTAGAGAGAGAGATGGGTGGGGGAGAGAGATGGGGGATAGAAAGAGGGAGAGAGCAAGGAAGAGGGAGAGGACTTAAGAGAGAGGAGAGAGGGAGGGAAGAGAGAAAGGGAGCAATGGATCTAGCCTAGATATGGTATGCATATGTAAAAACCAACCTAAATCCATCTTAACCGAGATATATCAAGTGTGGAAAGGGATCAAATCTCTTCTCACTTTGAAAGAGGATTGCATCTCACTAGATATAAAAACCAACCTAGATCCATCTTAACCGAGATCTATCAAGTGTGGAAAGGGATCAAATCCCTTCTCACTTTAAAAGAGGTTTGCATCTCACTAGATTTGATCCCTCTTGGGGCTTGATGATAGATCTGGGGTTAAGATGGATATAGGTTGGTAAGTAAACTTAACTCCTATGTAAACATTTGATCATAGTATGGTAATGTTTAACATTTTGACTCGATAAAAATAAAATAAAATAAAATAAGAAAAAACTAGTCTAGCTCCATCTTAATTATGGATCCACCAAGAGGGATCAAATCTCTTTTTACTTTAAAAGCAATGTGAAACTATATAAATTTGATAGATCTAGAGTTAATATGGATCTAGGTTCATTTAATTATTAATTATAATTATTAAGCAAAATTGTTTTGGAGTGGATACACCCTTTTGAAACCCTACTCAGATTCATCATCCCCTAGTAAGATTCATCATAAAGAAGATAATGAAAATGTGTTGATCAAAAAACTCATGTGATCTATGAGCAAGAGTTTTTCTTAATAATCATGAATTACATAAGCTCCATTCTGAAGATAAATATATTTATTAATTTTATGTTTTTTATTTTATTTTATTTTATTATTAATTTTATTTTTATACTATGTTAATTAAGATGCACATCTCTACCATATTTTATTTTTATTTTTACAAAGTCAAAACTAGCATCTTAGCTAAAGAGCACCTTTCAGCCCAATAAAAAACATAATTTTTATTAAAAATTAAAAAATATTATATCATATTTAAAAAAAAAGAATATTATAATTTAAAATATTATTTTCAAAATGTGGAGTCCTCCTATGTTAAATTAACTATTCAGGTTAGTTATTTAACATTTTCTGACTGTGTGACGGTAAAACCAATGCTGAATTTATTATAAAAATTTTAAATAGGGTAACATTGACATTAGATTAAATTTGTTAAATGTTAAATTTGTTAAATATTAAATGTTAAACATTTAAGCTTGAAATCTACCCCATATTGAGGATAAGGTCCAATGGTTAGGTGGGAGATTTGGTCCCCACAAGTCAAGTGGTCCAATCCCAAAGAAAACTATGTATATTGAAAGCTTTTCTAAACACTATTTCTGTCCAATCCCAAATAAAACTATAAATGGCCAAAAACTTACCTAAACACGATTTCTTCTGTTGAAAAAACAAAAGATTCCCCTTAAGTCAGTCCAACAAAAGTCGAAAAACACGATTTCTGCATTTAAAAAAAAAAAGATGCCCCTGAAGTGAGTCTAGGAAAAGTCGAAATTGAACCATTCATAATAGAATCTACAAATCCATGGGAAACTTAAAATGCAGTCCATGATTATGCTGATATCTGTGCAGAGTAATTTAAAGTTTTGCCAAGCAATAGTATTTGAAAATCTAGATCCTTGCACTTTAGGTTCTCCATTGTTCATTGGCCATGGAAATCCTCCCTAGGATATTTTGTTGCTCGACTCTCCTCATTAGCCAAACAATTAAACTATTCTATAGAATGGCAATTTTTGTCTTGATGATCATTACTCTTTAGTTGCAGATTTGCAAGGCACATCATACTATATGAGGGAGAGAGAGAGGGAGGTGTAAGAGAGAGGGGGAAGGAAGGGGATATGGAGGGCGGAGTGAGAGAGAATGATGGGTAGGGGAGAGAGAGAGAGGGAGGTGTAAGAGAGAGGGGGGAGGGAAGGGAGATGGAGGGCGGAGTGAGAGAGAGTGATGGGTAGGGGAGAGAGAGAGGGAGGTGTAAGAGAGAGGGGGGAGGGAAGGGAGAGAGGGCAGAGGATAAAGATGGATTTGGATGGGGAGAGAGAGGGAGGGAAGAACAAATACATAGAGGGATAGAGGTAGAGAGACAATAAGTGACAAGGTAGAGAAGGAAAGAGGATAAGAGGGAAGATAGAGAGAGGAGAGGTAAGAGAGAGGGAGATAAATGGAGGAGAGAGAGGGAGACATAGAGATGGAGGGGGAGAGAGGGGTGGAGAGAGAGAAGGAGAGAGGGAAGAAGATAATGGCAAAGATGGAGGATAGAGAGAGAGATGGGTGGGGGAGAAAGATCGGGGAGAGAAAGAGGTAGAAAGCAAGGAAGAGGGAGAGGACTTAAGAGAGAGGAGAGAGGGAGGGAAGAGAGAAAGGGAGCAATGGATCTAGCCTAGATATGGCATGCATATATAAAAACCAACCTAGATCCATCTTAACCCAGATCTATTAAGTGTGGAAAGGGATCAAATCTCTTCTCACTTTGAAAGAAGTTGCATCTCACTAGATATAAAAACCAACCTAGATCTATCTTAACCCAGACCTATCAAGTGTGGAAAGGGATCAAATCTCTTCTCACTTTAAAATAGGTTTGCATTTCACTAGATTTAATCCCTCTTGGGACTTGATGATAGATATGGGGTTAAGATGGATATAGGTTGGTAAGTAAACTTAACTCCTATGTAAACATTTGATCACAATATTGTAATGTTTAACATTTTGACTCGATAAAAATAAAATAAAATAAAATAAATAAAACTAGTCTAGCTCCATCTTAACTATGGATCCACCAAGAGGAAACAAATGTCTTTTTACTTTAAGAGAAATGTGAAACTATATAAATTTGATAGATCTAGAGTTAATATGGATCTAGGTTTGTTTCATTACTAATTATAATTATAAATATAAATATAATTATTAAGCAAAACTCTTACGGATTGGATCAACCCTTTTGAACCACTACTTAGATTCATCATCCCCTACTAACATTCATCATCAAGAAAATAATGAAAATGCATTGATAAAAAAACTCATGTGATCTATGAGCAAGAGTTTTTCTTAATAATCATGAATTACATAAGCTCCATTCTGAAGATAAATAGAATTATTAATTTTATGTTTTTTATTTTATTTGATTTTATTATTAATTTATTTATTTATTTATTTATTTTTTTTTAATTTTATTATTATGTTACTTAAGATGCACATCTCTACCATATTTTATTTTTGTTTTTACAAAGTCAAAACTAGCATCTTAGCTAGAGAGCACCTCTCAGCACAATAAAAAACAATATTTCTATTAAAAAATAAAAAATATTATATTATATTCTAAAATAAAAATATTATAATTTAAAATACTATATTCCAAATGTGGAGTCCTCCTATGTTAAATTAACTATTTTAGGCTAGTTATTTAACATTTTCTCACTGCGTGATGGTAAAACCAATGTTGAATTTATTATAAAAAAATTTATTAGGGTAACATTGACATTAGATTAAATTTGTTAAATGTTAAATTTGTTAAATATTAAATGTTAAACATTTAAGCATGACATCTACCACATATTGAACTTTAGAGCTTATGTGGGCTCAATAAAAACAATAAAATTAACAACTATAATTATAATTACTAATTAAACTCGCTTAGATCCATCTTTTAGATATAGAATTAGGATGGATCTAGGCTAGTTAAAAAAAGAAGGAAAAATAATAAAAAATGATCTCGTGCTTCCATATCTATTTTCCATCATAGGAAAGATTTTGATTTACACTAGTGATTATTCAAAGTGGTTGAGTGAATATTAATTTATGTTCATTGGAGATAATTGTATTGATTGCATATTACAGAGGAAAGAAAAGTTTACTTTTTTGATAGTCAAATTTTTACATATTCTCAATGATATGGAGATGTGGTCCAATGGTTAGGTGGGATATTTGGTCCCCACAAGTCATGTGGTCCAATCCCAAACAAAACTATGTATATTGAAAGCTTGTCTAAACATTATTCCTATCCAATCCCAAATAAAACTATATATGGCCAAAAACTTACCTAAACATGATTTCTTCCATTGAAAAAGCAAAAGATGCCCCTGAAGTGAGTCTAAGAAAAGTCAAAATTTGAACCGTTCAGAATAGAATCTACAAATCCTTTGGAAACTTAAAACGTGGTCCATGCTTATGCTGATATCTATGCAAAGTAATTTAAAGTTTTGGGAAGCACTAGTATTTGAAAATCTAGTTCCTTGCACTTTAGGTTCTCCATTCTTCATTGGCCATGGAAATACTCCCTAGGAGACTTTGTTGCTCGACTCTCCTCATTAGCCAAACAATTAAACTATTCTACAGAATGGAAATTTTTGTCTTGATGATCATTACTCTTCAGTCGCATATTTGCAAGGCACATAAAACTATATGAGGGAGAGAGAGAGGGAGGTGTAAGAGAGAGGGGGGAGGAAGGGGAGATGGAGGGCAGAGTGAGAGAGAGTGATGGGTAGGGGAGAGAGAGAGGGAGGTGTAAGAGAGAGCGGGGAGGGAAGGGAGATGGAGGGCGGAGTGAGAGAGAGTGATGGGTAGGGGAGAGAGAGAGGGAGGTGAAAGAGAGAGGTGGGAGGGAATGGAGAGAGGGCGGAGGATAAAGATGGATTTGAATGGGGAGAGAAAGGGAGGGAAGAACAAATATATAGAGGGATAGAGGTAGAGAGAGAGGAAGTGATAGGGTAGAGAAGGAAAGAGGGTAAGAAGGAAGAGAGAGAGGAGAGGTAAGAGAGAGGGAGATAAATGGAGGAGAGAGAGGGAGACATAGAGACGGAGGGGGAGAGAAGGGTGGAGAGAGAGAAGGAGAGAGGGAAGAAGATAATGACAGAGATGGAGGGTAGAGAGAGAGATGGGTGGGGGACAGAGATGGGGAAGAGAAAGGGGGAGAGAGAAAGGAAGAGGGAGAGGACTTAAGAGAGAGGAGAGAGGGAGGGAAGAGAGAAAGGGAGCGATGGATCTAGCCTAGATATGGTATGCATATATAGAAACCAACCTAGATCCATCTTAACCCAAACGTATCAAGTGTGGAAAGGGATCAAATCACTTCTCGCTTTGAAAGAGGTTTGCATCTCACTAGATATAAAAAGCAAACTAGATCCATCCTAACCCAGATCTATCAAGTGTGGAAAGGGATCAAATATCTTCTCCCTTTAAAAGAGGTTTGCATCTCACTAGATTTTATCACTCTTGGGGCTTGATGATAGATCTGGGGTTAAGATGAATATAGGTTGGTAAGTAAACTTAACTCCTATGTAAAAATTTGATCACAGTATGGTAATGTTTAACATTTTGACTCAATAAAGATAAAATAAAATATAATAAATAAAACTAGTCTAGCTCCATCTTAACTATGGATCCACCAAGAGGGATCAAATCTCTTTTTACTTTAAAAGAAATGTGAAACTATATAAATTTGATAGATCTAGAGTTATGGATCTAGGTTGGTTTAATTATTATAATAATTAAAATTTTAAATATAATTATTAAGTAGAACTCTTCCAGATTGGATCAACCATTTTGAACCCCTACTCAGATTCATCATGCCCTACTAAGATTCATCATCAACAAAATAATGAAAATGCGTTGATCAAAAAATTCATGTGATCTATGAGCAAGAGTTTTTCTTAATAATCATGAATTACATAAGCCTCTATTCTGAAGATAAATATAATTATTAATTTTATGTCTTTTATTTTATTTTATTTTATTATTATTATTATTTTTATATTATGTTACTTAAGATGCACATCTCTACCATATTTTATTTTTATTTTTACAAAGTCAAAAGTAGCATCCTAGCTAGAGAGCACCTCTCAGCCCAATAAAAAAACAGAATTTTTATTAAAAAATAAAAAATATTATATTATATTTTGAAAAAAAATATATTATAATTTAAATTATTATATTCAAAATGTGGGGTCCTCCTATGTTAAATTAGCTATTCTATGATAGTTACTTAACATTTTCTCACTATGTGATGGTAAAACCAATGTTGAATTTATTATAACAATTTTAATTAGGGTAACATTGACATTAGATTAAATTTGTTAAATGTTAATTTTGTTAAATATTAAATGTTAAACATTTAAGCTTGACATCTACCCCATATTGAACTTTAGAGCTTATGTGGGCTCAATAAAAACCATAAAATTAACAATTATAATTATAATTAATAATTAACCTTATTCAGATCCATCTTTTAGATACCGAATTAAGATGGATCTAGGCTAGTTAAAAAAAAGAAAGAAAAATAATAAAACACTGATCTCGTACTTCCATATTTTTTTTCCATCATAGAAAACATTTTGATTTACACTAGTTATTATTCAAAGTGGTTGAGTGAATATTAATTTATGTTCATTGGTGATAATTGTATTGATTGCATATTATAGAGGAAAGAAAAGTTTACTTTTTTGCAGTCAAATTTTTACATATTCTCAATGATATGGAGATGTGGTCCAATGGTTAGGTGGGGAGATTTGGTCCCCAAGGATGTGGTCCAATGGTTACGTGGGATATTTGGTCCCCACAAGTCATGTGGTCCAATCCCAAACAAAACTATGTATACTGAAAGATTTTCTAAACACTATTTTTGTCCAATCACAAATAAAACTATATATGGTCAAAAACTTACCTAAACACGATTTCTTCTGTTGAAAAAACAAAAGATGCCCCTGAAGTCAGTCCAGCAAAAGTTGAAAAACACGATTTCTTCCATTGAAAAAATAAAGATGCCCTTGAAGTGAGTCTAGCAAAAGTAAAAAATTGAACCGTTCAGAATAGAATCCACAAATCCATGGGAAACTTAAAATGTGGTCCATGCTTATGCTGATATCTGTGCGGAGTAATTTAAAGTTTTGGGAAGCACTAGTATTTGAAAATCCAGATCCTTGCACTTTAGGTTCTCCATTCTTCATTGGCCATGGAAATCCTCCGTGGGAGATTTTGTTGCTCGACTCCCCTCATGAGCCAAACAATTAAACTATTCTATGGAATGGTGATTTTTGTCTTGGTGATCATTACTCTTTAGTCACAGATTTGCAAGGCACATCAAACTATATGAGGGAGAGAGAGAGAGGGAGGTGTAAGAGAGAGGGTGGAGGAAGGGGAGATTGAGGGCGGAGTGAGAGAGAGTGATGTGTAGGGGATAGAGAGAGAGAGGGAGGTGTAAGAGAGAGGGGGGAGGGAAGGGAGATGGATGATGGAGTCAGAGAGAGTGATGGGTAGGGAAGAGAGAGAGGGAGGTGTAAGAGAGAGGGGGGAGGGAAGGGAGAGAGGGGGGAGGATAAAGATGCATTTGGATGGGAAGAGAGAGAGATGGGTGGGGGAGAGAGATGGGGGAGAGAAAGAGGGAGAGAGCAAGGAAGAGGGAGAGGACTTAAGAGAGAGGAGAGAGGGAGGGAAGAGTGAAAGGGAGCAATGGATCTAGCCTAGATATGTTATGCATATGTAAAAACCAACCTAAATCCATCTTAACCGAGATCTATCAAGTGTGGAAAGGGATCAAATCTCTTCTCACTTTGAAAGAGGATTGCATCTCACTAGATATAAAAACCAACCTAGATCCATCTTAACCCAGATCTATCAAGTGTGGACAGGGATCAAATCCCTTCTCACTTTTAAAGAGGTTTTCATCTCACTAGATTTGATCCCTCTTGGGGCTTGATGATAAATATGGGGTTAAGATGGATATAGGTTGGTAAGTAAACTTAACTCCTATGTAAACATTTGATCATAGTATGGTAATGTTTAACATTTTGACTCGATAAAAATAAAATAAAATAAAATAAAAAATAACTAGTCTAGCTCCATCTTAATTATGGATCCACCAAGAGGGATCAAATCTCTTTTTACTTTAAAAGAAATGTGAAACTATATAAATTTGATAGATCTAGAGTTAATATGGATCTAGGTTGGTTTAATTATGAATTATAATTATAATTATAATTATAAATATAATTATTAAGCAAAACTCTTCCGGATTGGATACACCCTTTTGAACCCCTACTCAGATTCATCATCCCCTAGTAAGATTCATCATCAAGAAGATAACGAAAATGTGTTGATCCAAAAACTCATGTGATCTATGAGCAAGAGTTTTTCTTAATAATCATGAATTACGTAAGCTCCATTCTGAAGATAAATATATTTATTAATATTATGTTTTTTATTTTATTTTATTTTATTATTAATTTTATTTTTATACTATGTTACTTAAGAGGCACATCTCTACCATATTTTATTTTTATTTTTACAAAGTCAAAACTAGCATCCTAGCTAGGGAGCACCTCTCAGCCCAATAAAAAACAGAATTTTTATTAAAAAATAAAAAATATTATATCATATTTTAAAATAAGAATATTATAATTTAAAATATTATTTTCAAAATGTGGAGTCCTCCTATGTTAAATTAACTATTTTAGGCTAGTTATTTAACATTTTTTGACTGTGTGACGGTAAAACCAATGTTGAATTTATTATAAAATTTTTAATTAAGGTAACATTGACATTAGATTAAATTTGTTAAATGTTAAATTTGTTAAATATTAAATGTTAAACATTTAAGCTTGAAATCTACCCCATATTGAACTTTAGAGCTTATGTGGGCTCAATAAAAACCATAAAATTAACAATTATAATTATAATTAATAACTAAAGTCCCTTAGATTGATCTTTTAGATACAGAATTAAGATGGATCTAGGCTAGTTAAAAAAGAAGGAAAAATGATAAGAAATTGGTCTCATGCTTCCATATCTATTTGCCATCATAGAAAAGATTTTGATTTACACTAGTGATTATTCAAAGTGGTTGAGTGAATATTAATTTATGTTCATTGGAGATAACTGTATTGATTGCATATTACAGAGGAAAGAAAAGTATACTTTTTTGATAGTCAAATTTTTACATATTCTCAATAATATGGAGATGTGGTCCAATGGTTAGGTGGGGAGATTTCATCCCTGAGGATAAGGTCCAATGGTTAGGTGGGAGATTTGGTCCCCACAAGTCATGTGGTCCAATCCCAAACAAAACTATGTATATTGAAAGCTTGTCTAAACACTATTTCTGTCCAATCCCAAATAAAACTATAAATGGCGAAAAACTTACCTAAACACGATTTCTTCTGTTGAAAAAACAAAATATTCCCCTGAAGTGAGTCCAACAAAAGTCGAAAATCATGATTTCTGCAGTTGAAAAAAAAAGATGCCCCTGAAGTGAGTCTAGGAAAAGTCGAAATTGAACCATTCATAATAGAATCTACAAATCCATGGGAAACTTAAAACGAAGTCCATGATTATGCTGATATCTGTGCAGAGTAATTTAAAGTTTTGCCAAGCAATAGTATTTGAAAATCTAGATCCTTGCACTTTAGGTTCTTCGTTGTTCATTGGCCATGGAAATCCACCCTATGAGATTTTGTTGCTTGACTCTCCTCATCAGCCAAACAATTAAACCATTCTATAGAATGGAAATTTTTGTCTTGATGATCATTACTCTTTAGTCGCAGATTTGCAAGGCAAATCATACTATATGAGGGAGAGAGAGGGGAGGTGTAAGAGAGAGGGGGAAGGAAGGGGATACAGAGGGCGGAGTGAGAGAGAATGATGGGTAAGGGAGAGAGAGAGAGAGAGGGAGGTGTAAGAGAGAGGGGGGAGGGAAGGGAGATGGAGGGCGGAGTGAGAGAGAGTGATGGGTAGGGGAGAGAGAGAGGGAGGTGTAAGAGAGAGGGGGGAGGGAAGGGAGAGAGGGCAGAGGATAAAGATGGATTTGGATGGGGAGAGAGAGGGAGGGAAGAACAAATACATAGAGGGATAGAGGTAGAGAGACAGGAAGTGACAAGGTAGAGAAGGAAAGAGGATAAGGGGAAGAAGAGAGGAGAGAGGTAAGAGAGAGGGAGATAAATGGAGGAGAGAGAGGGAGACATAGAGATGGAGGGGGAGAGAGGGGTGGAGAGAGAGAAGGAGAGAGGGAAGAAGATAATGGCAAAGATGGAGGGTAGAGAGAGAGATGGGTCGGGGAGAGAGATGGGGGAGAGCAAGAGGGAGAAAGAAAGGAAGAGGGAGAGGACTTAAGAGAGAGGAGAGAGGGAGTGAAGAGAGAAAGGGAGCGATGGATCTAGCCTAGATATGGCATGCATATATAAAAACCAACCTAGATCCATCTTAACCCAGATCTATTAAGTGTGGAAAGGGATCAAATCTATTCTCACTTTGAAAGAAGTTGCATCTCACTAGATATAAAAACCAACCTAGATCCATCTTAACCCAAATCTATCAAGTGTGGAAAGGGATCAAATATCTTCTCACTTTAAAAGAGGTTTGCATTTCACTAGAATTAATCCCTCTTGGGGCTTGATGATAGATATAGATCGATTAAGATGGATATAGGTTGGTAAGTAAACTTAACTCCTATGTAAACATTTGATCACAATATGGTAATGTTTAACATTTTGATTCGATAAAAATAAAATAAAATAAAATAAAACAAACTTTTCTAGCTCCATCTTAACTATGGATCCACCAAGAGGGATCAAATGTCTTTTTACTTTAAGAGAAATGTGAAACTATATAAATTTGATAGATCTAGAGTTAATATGGATCTAGGTTGGTTTCATTAGTTAATTATAATTATAAATATAAATATAATTATTAAGCAAAACTCTTACGGATTGGATCAACCCTTTTGAACCACTACTCAGATTCATCATCCCCTACTAACATTCATCATCAAGAAAATAATGAAAATGCGTTGATCAAAAAACTCATGTGATCTATAAGCAAGAATTTTTCTTAATAATCATGAATTACATAAGCTCCATTCTGAAGATAAATATAATTATTAATTTTATGTTTTTTATTTTATTTTATTTTATTATTATTATTATTATTATTTTTTTTTTTTTTTTTTTTTTTTGTATATTATGTTACTTAAGATGCACATCTCTACCATATTTTATTTTTGTTTTTACAAAGCCAAAACTAGCATCTTAGCTAGAGAGCACCTCTCAGCACAATAAAAAACAATATTTTTATTAAAAATTAAAAAGTATTATATTATATTCTAAAATAAAAATATTATAATTTAAAATATTATATTCAAAATGTGGAGTCCTCCTATGTTAAATTAACTATTTTAGGCTAGTTATTTAACATTTTCCCACTGTGTGATGGTAAAACCAATGTTAAATTTATTATAAAAAAATTTATTAGGGTAACATTGACATTAGATTAAATTTGTTAAATGTTAAATTTGTTAAATATTAAATGTTAAACATTTAAGCATGACATCTACCACATATTGAACTTTAGAGCTTATGTGGGCTCAATAAAAACAATAAAATTAACAACTATAATTATAATTACTAATTAAACTCGCTTAGATCCATCTTTTAGATATAGAATTAAGATGGATCTAGGCTAGTTAAAAAAAGAAGGAAAAATAATAAAAAATGATCTCGTGCTTCCATATCTATTTTCCATCATAGGAAATATTTTGATTTACACTATTGATTATTCAAAGTGGTTGAGTGAATATTAATTTATGTTCATTGGAGATAATTGTATTGATTGCATATTACAGAGGAAAGAAAAGTTTACTTTTTTGACAGTCAAATTTTTACATATTCACAATGATATGGAGATGTGGTCCAATGGTTAGGTAGGGAGATTCGGTCCCCGAGGATGTGGTCCAATGGTTAGGTGGGAGATTTGGTCCCCACAAGTCATGTGGTCCAATCCCAAACAAAACTATGTATATTGAAAGCTTGTCTAAACACAATTCCTATCCAATCCCAAATAAAACTATATATGGCCAAAAACTTACCTAAATATGATTTCTTCCATTGAAAAAACAAATGATGCCCCTGAAGTGAGTCTAAGAAAAGTCAAAATTTGAACCGTTCAGAATAGAATCTACAAATCCATTGGAAACTTAAAACGTGGTCCATGCTTATGCTGATATCTATGCAAAGTAATTTAAATTTTTGGGAAGCACTAGTATTTGAAAATATAGATCCTTGCACTTTAGGTTCTCCATTCTTCATTGGCCATGGAAATCCTCCTTGGGAGACTTTGTTGCTTGACTCTCCTCATTAGCCAAACAATTAAACTATTCTACAGAATGGCAATTTTTGTCTTGATGATCATTACTCTTTAGTCGCATATTTGCAAGGCACATCAAACTATATGAGGGAGAGGGAGAGGGAGGTGTAAGAGAGAGGGGGGAGGAAGGGGAGATGGAGGGCAGAGTGAGAGAGAGTGATGGGTAGGGGAGAGAGAGAGTGATGGGTAGGGGAGAGAGAGAGAGAGGGAGGTGTAAGAGAGAGCGAGGAGGGAAGGGAGATGGACGGTGGAGTGAGAGAGAGTGATGGGTAGGGGAGAGAGAGAGGGAGGTGAAAGAGAGAGCTGGGAGGGAATGGAGAGAGGGCAGAGGATAAATATGGATTTGGATGGGGAGAGAAAGGGAGGGAAGAACAAATACATATAGGGATAGAGGTAGAGAGAGAGGAAGTGACAGGGTAGAGAAGGAAAGAGGGTAAGAAGGAAGAGAGAGAGGAGAGGTAAGAGAGAGGGAGATAAATGGAGGAGAGAGAGGGAGACATAGAGATGGAGGGGGAGAGAAGGGGTGAGAGAGAGAAGGAGAGAGGGAAGAAGATAATGACAGAGATGGAGGGTAGAGAGAGAGATGGGTGGGGGAGAGAGATGGGGGAGAGAAAGGGGGAGAGAGCAAGGAAGAGGGAGAGGACTTAAGAGAGAGGAGAGAGGGAGGGAAGAGAGAAAGGGAGCGATGGATCTAGCCTAGATATGGTATGCATATATAGAAACCAACCTAGATCCATCTTAACCCAAATGTATCAAGTGTGGAAAGGGATCAAATCTCTTCTCACTTTAAAAGAGGTTTGCATCTCACTAGATATAAAAAGCAACCTAGATCCATCCTAACCCAGATCTATCAAGTGTGGAAAGGGATCAAATATCTTCTCCCTTTAAAAGAGGTTTGCATCTCACTAGATTTGATCACTCTTAGGGCTTGATGATAGATCTAGGGTTAAGATGAATATAGGTTGGTAAGTAAACTTAACTCCTATGTAAACATTTGATAACAGTATGGTAATGTTTAACATTTTGACTCGATAAAAATAAAATAAAACTAGTCTAGCTCCATCTTAACTATGGATCCACCAAGAGGGATCAAATCTCTTTTTACTTTAAAAGAAATGTGAAACTATATAAATTTGATAGATCTAGAGTTAATATGGATCTAGGTTGGTTTAATTATTATAATAATTAAAATTTTAAATATAATTATTAAGTAAAACTCTTCCAGATTGGATCAACCCTTTTGAACCCCTACTCAGATTCATCATGCCCTACTAAGATTCATCATCAAGAAAATAATGAAAATGCGTTGATAAAAAAATTCATGTGATCTATGAGCAAGAGTTTTTCTTAATAATCATGAATTACATAAGCCTCCATTCGGAAGATAAATATAATTATTAATTTTATGTTTTTTATTTTATTATTATTATTATTTTTATATTATGTTACTTAAGATGCACATCTCTACCATATTTTATTTCTATTTTTACAAAGTCAAAAGTAGCATCCTAGCTAGAGAGCACCTCTCAGACCAATTAAAAAACAGAATTTTTATTAAAAAATAAAAAATATTAGATTATATTTTGAAAAAAAAAATATTATAATTTAAAATATTATATTCAAAATGTGGAGTCCTCCTATGTTAAATTAGCTATTCTAGGATAGTTACTTAACATTTTCTCACTATGTGATGGTAAAACCAATGTTGAATTTATTATAACAATTTTAATTAGGGTAACATTGACATTAGATTAAATTTGTTAATTGTTAATTTTGTTAAATATTAAATGTTAAACATTTAAGCTTGAAATCTACCCCATATTGAACTTTAGAGCTTATGTTTGCTCAATAAAAACCATAAAATTAACAATTATAATTATAATTAATAATTAACCTCGCTTAGATCCATCTTTTAGATGCAGAATTAAGATGGATCTAGGCTAGTTAATAAAAAGAAGGAAAAATAATAAAACACTCATCTTGTGCTTCCATATTTATTTTCCATCATAGAAAAGATTTTGATTTACACTAGTTATTATTCAAAGTGGTTGAGTGAATATTAATTTATGTTCATTGGTGATAATTGTATTGATTGCATATTACAGAGGAAAGAAAAGTTTACTTTTTTGACAGTCAAATTTTACATATTCTCAATGATATGGAGATGTGGTCCAATGGTTAGGTGGGGAGATTTGGTCCCCAAGGATGTGTTCCAATGGTTACATGGGAGATTTGGTCGCCACAAGTCATGTGGTCCAATCCCAAACAAAACTATGTATATTGAAAGCTTTTCTAAACACTATTTCTGTCCAATCACAAATAAAACTATATATGGCCAAAAACTTACCTAAACACGGTTTATTCTATTGAAAAAACAAAAGATGCCCCTGAAGTCAGTCTAGCAAAAGTTGAAAAACATGATTTCTTCCATTGAAAAAATAAAGATAACCTTGAAGTGAGTCTAGCAAAAGTCGAAAATTGAACCGTTCAGAATTGAATCCACAAATCCATGGGAAACTTAAAACGCGGTCCATGCTTATGCTGATATATGTGCGGAGTAATTTAAAGTTTTGGGAAGCACTAGTATTTGAAAATCCAGATCCTTGCACTTTAGGTTCTCCATTCTTCATTGGCCATGGAAATCCTCCCTGAGAGATTTTGTTGCTCGACTCTCCTCATGAGCCAAACAATTAAACTATTCTATGGAATGGTGATTTTTGTCTTGGTGATCATTGCTCTTCAGTCATAGATTTGCGAGGCACATCAATCTATATGAGGGAGAGAGAGAGAGGGAGGTGTAAGAGAGAGGGTGGAGGAAGGGGAGATTGAGGGCAGAGTGAGAGAGAGTGATGTGTAGGGGGAAGCGAGAGAGAGGGAGTTATAAGAGAGAGGAGGGAGGTAAGGGAGATGGATGATGGAGTCAGAGAGAGTGATGAGTAGGAGAGAGAGAGAGGGAGGTGTAAGAGAGAGGGGGGAGGGAAGGGAGAAAGGGGGAGGATAAAGATGGATTTGGATGGGAAGAGAGAGGGAGGGAAGAACAGATACATAGAGGGATAGAGGTAGAGAGAGAGGAAGTGACAAGGTAGAGAAGGAAAGAGGATAAGAGGGAAGAGAGAGAGGAGAGGTAAGAGAGAGGGAGATAAATGGAGGAGAGAGAGGGAGACATAAATATGGAAGGGGAGAGAGGGTTGGAGAGAGATAAGGAGAGAGGGAAGAAGATAATGACAGAGATGGAGGGTAGAGAGAGAGATGGGTGGGGGAGAGAGATGGGGGATAGAAAGAGGGAGAGGACTTAAGAGAGAGGAGAGAGGGAGGGAAGAGAGAAAGGGAGCAATGGATATAGCCTAGATATGGTATGCATATTTAAAAACCAACCTAAATCCATCTTAACCGAGATCTATCAAGTGTGGAGAGGGATCAATTCTCTTCTCACTTTGAAAGAGGATTGCATCTCACTAGATATAAAAACCATCCTAGATCCATCTTAACCCAGATCTATCAAGTGTGGAAAGGGATCAAATCCATTCTCGCTTTAAAAGAGGTTTGCATCTCACTAGATTTGATCCCTCTTGGGGCTTGATGATAGATCTGGAGTTAGGATGGATATAGGTTGGTAAGTAAACTTAACTCCTATGTAAACATTTGATCATAGTATGGTAATGTTTAACATTTTGACTCGATAAAAATAAAATAAATAAAAACTAGTCTAGCTCCATCTTATCTATGGATCCACCAAGGGGGATCAAATTTCTTTTTACTTTAAAAGAAATATGAAACTATATAAATTTGATAGATCTAGAGTTAATATGGATCTATGTTGTTTTAATTATTAATTATAATTATAATTATTAAGCATAACTCTTCTAGATTGGATTAACCCTTTTGAACCCCTACTTAGATTCATCATCCCCTACTAAGATTCATCATCAGGAAAATAATGAAATTGCATTGATTAAAAAACTCATGTGATCTATGAGCAAGAGTTTCTCTTAATAATCATGAATTACATAAGCTCCATTCTGAAGATAAATATACTTATTAATTTTATGATTTTTATTTTATTTTATTTTATTATTAATTTTATTTTTATATTATGTTACTTAAGATGCAAATCTCTACCATAATTTATTATTATTCTTACAAAGTCAAAACTAGCATCATAGCTAGAGAGCACCTCTCAGCCCAATAAAAAGCATTTTTATTAAAAAATAACAAATATTATATTATATTTTGAAAAAAAAATATTATAATTTAAAATATTATATTCAAAATGTGGAGTCCTCCTATGTTAAATTAGCTATTCTAGGATAGTTACTTAACATTTTCTCACTGTGTGATGGTAAAACCAATGTTGAATTTACTATAACAATTTTAATTAGGGTAACATTGACATTAGATTAAATTTGTTAAATGTTAATTTTGTTAAATATTCAATGTTAAACATTTAAGCTTGACATCTACCCCATATTGAACTTTAGAGCTTATGTGGGCTCAATAAAATCCATAAAATTAACAATTATAATTATAATTAATAATTAACCACGCTTAGATCCATCTTTCAGATACAGAATTAAGATGGATCTAGGCTAGTTAAAAAAAAGAAGGAAAAATAATAAAACACTCATCTTGTGCTTCCATATTTATTTTCCATCATAGAAAAGATTTTGATTTACACTAGTTATTATTCAAAGTGGTTGAGTGAATATTAATTTATGTTCATTGGTGATAATTGTATTGATTGCATATTACAGAGGAAAGAAAAGTTTACTTTTTTGACAGTCAAATTTTTACATATTCTCAATGATATGGAGATGTGGTCCAATGGTTAGGTGGGGAGATTTGGTCCCCGAGGATGTGGTCCAATGGTTAGGTGGGAGATTTGGTCGCCACAAGTCATGTGGTCCAATTCCAAACAAAACTATGTATACTAAAAGCTTGTCTAAACACTATTTCTGTCCAATCCCAAATAAAATTATATATGGCCAAAAACTTACCTAAACATGATTTCTTCCGTTGAAAAAACAAAAGATGCCCTTGAAGTCAGTCCAACAAAAGTAAAAAAACACGATTTCTGCCGTTGAAAAAAAAAGATGCCCCTAAAGTGAGTCTAAGAAAAGTCGAAAATTGAACCGTTCAGAATAGAATCTACAAATCCATGGGAAACCTAAAATGCGGTCCATGCTTACACTGATATCTGTGCAGAGTAATTTAAAGTTTTGGAAAGCACTAGTTTTTGAAAATCTAGATCCTTGCACTTTAGGTGCTCCATTCTTCATTAGCGATGGAAATCCTCCCTGGGAGATTTTTTTGCTCGACTCTCCTCGTCAGCCAAACAATTAAACTATTCTACAGAATGGCGATCTTTGTCTTGATGATCATTACTCTTCAGTCGCAGATTTGCAAGGCACATCAAACTATATGAGGGAGAGAGAGAGAGGTGTAAGAGAGAGGGGGGAGGAAGTGGAGATGGAGGGCGGAGTGAGAGAGAGTGATGGGTAGGGGAGAGAGAGAGAGAGAGGGAGGTGTAAGAGAGAGGGGGGAGGGAAGGGAGATGGAGGGCAGAGTGAGGGAGAGTGATGGGTAGGGGAGAGAGAGTGGGAGTTGTAAGAGAGAGGTGGGAGGTGTAAGAGAGAGGTGGGAGGGAAGGGAGTGAGGGCAGAGGATAAAGATGGATTTGGATAGGGAGAGAAACGGAGGGAAGAACAAATACATAGAGGGATAGAGGTAGAGAGAGAGGAAGTGACAAGGTAGAGAATGAAAGTGGATAAGAGGGAAGAGAGAGAGGAGAGGTAAGAGAGAGGTAGATAAATGGAGGAGAGAGAGGGAGACATAGAGATGGATGGGGAGAGAGGGGTGGAGAGAAAGAAGGAGAGAGGGAAGAAGATAATGACAGAGATGGAGGGTAGAGAGAGAGATGGGTGGGGGAGAGAGATGGGGGAGAGAAAGAGGGAGAGAGCAAGGAAGAGGGAGAGGAATTAAGAGAGAGGAGAGAGGGAGGGAAGAGAGAAAGGGAGTGATGGATCTACCTAGATATGATATGCATATATAAAAACCAACCTAGATCCATCTTAACCCAGATCTATCAAGTGTGGAAAGGGATCAAATCTCTTGTCACTTTGAAAGAGGTTTGCATCTCACTACATATAAAAACCAACCTAGATCCATCTTAACCTAGATCTATCAAGTGTGGAATTGGATCAAATCTCTTCTCACTTTAAAACAGGTTTGCATCTCACTAGATTTGATCCCTCTTGGGGCTTGATGATAGATCTGGGGTTAAGATAGATATAGGTTGGTAAGTAAACTTAACTCCTATGTATACATTTGATCACAGTATGGTAATGTTTAACATTTTGACTCGATAAAAATAAAATAAAATAAAATAAATAAATATAGTCTAGCTCCATTTAACTTTGGATCCACCAAGAGGGATCAAATCTCTTTTTACTTTAAAAGAAATGTGAAACTATATAAATTTGATAGTTATAAAGTTAATATCGATCTAGGTTGGTTTAATTAATAATTATAATTATAATTACTAAGCAAAACTCTTCCGGATTGGATCAACCCTTTTGAACACCTACTCAGATTCATCATCCCCTACTAACATTCATCATCAAGAAAATAATGAAAATGGATCAAAAACTCTTGTGATCTATGAGCAAGAGTTTTTCTTCATAATCATGAATTACATAAGCTCCATTTTGAATATAAATATAATTATTAATTTTATTAATTTTATTTTATTTTATTTTATTATTAATTTTATTTTTATATTATGTTACTTAAGATGCACATCCCTACCATATTATATTGCTATTTTTACAAAGTCAAAACTAGCATCCTAGCTACAGAGCACCTCTCAGCCCAATAGAAAACAATATTTTTATTAAAAAATAAAAAAATATTATATTATATTTTAAAATAAAAATATTATAATTTAAAATATTATATTCAAAATGTGGAGTCCTCTTATGTTAAATTAACTATTTTAGGCTAGTTATTTAACATTTTCTCACTCTATGATGGTAAAACCAATGTTGAATTTATTATAAAAAATTTAATTAGGGTAACATTGACATTAGATTAAATTTGCTAAATGTTAAATTTGTTAAATATTAATTGTAAAAAATTTAAGCTTGACATCTACCCTGTATTGAACTTTAGAGCTTATGTGGGCTCAATAAAAACCATAAAATTAACAATTATAATTATAATTAATAACGAATCTCACTTAGATCCATCTTTTAGATACAGAATCAAGATGGATCTAGGCTAGTTAAAAAAAGAAGGAAAAATAATAAAAAACTGATCTCGTGCTTCCATATCTATTTTCCATCATAGGAAAGATTTTGATTTACATTAGTAATTATTCAAAGTGGTTGAGTGAATATTAATTTATGTTCATTGGAGATAACTGTATTGATTGCATATTACAGAGGAAAGACAAGTTTATTTTTTTGATAGTCAAAGTTTTACATATTCTCAATGATATGGAGATGTGGTCCAACGGTTAGGTGGGGATATTTGATCCCCGAGGATGTGGTCCAATGGTTAGGTGGGAGATTTGGTCCCCACAAATCATGTGGTCCAATCCCAAACAAAACTATGTATACTGAAAGCTTGTCTAAACACTATTTCTATCCAATCCCAAATAAAACTATATATGGCAAAAAGCTTACCTAAACACAATTTCTTCCCTTGAAAAAACAAAAGATTCCCTTGAATTCAGTCCAACAAAAGTTGAAAAACACGATTTCTGTAGTTGAAAAAAAAAGATGCCCTTGAAGTGAGTCTAAGTAAAGTCGAAATTTAAACCGTTCAGAATAGAATCTACAAATCCATGGGAAACTTAAAACGCGCTCCATGCTTATGTTGATATTTGTGCAGAGTAATTTAAAGTTTTGGGAAGCACTAGTATTTGAAGATCCAGATCCTTGCACTTTAGGTTCTTCATTCTTCATTGGCTGTTGAAATCCTCCCTGGGAGATTTTGTTGCTCGACTCTCCTCATCAGCGAAACAATTAAACTATTCTACAAAATGGCAATTTTTGTATTGATGATCATTACTCTTTAGTCGCAGATTTGCAAGGCATATCAAAGCATATGAGGGGGAGAGAGAGGGAGGTGTAAGAGAGAGGGGGGAGGAAGGGGAGATGGAAGGCAGAGTGAGAGAGAGTGATGGGTAGGGAAGAGAGAGAGAGGGATGTGTAAGAGAGAGGGGGGAGGGAAGGGGGATGGAGGGCGGAGTGAGAGAGAGTGATGGGTAGGGGAGAGAGAGATGAAGGTATAAGAGAGAGAGGGGAGGGAAGGGACAGAGGGCGGAGGATAAAGATGGATTTGGATGGGGAGAGAGAGGGAGGGAGGAACAAATACATAGAGGGATAGAGTTAGAGAGAGAGGAAGTGACAAGGTAGAGAAGGAAAGAGGATAAGAGGGAAGAGAGAGAGGAGAGGTAAGAGAGAGGGAGACATAGAGATGGAGGGGGAGAGAGGTGTCGAGAGAGAGAAGGAGAGAGGGAAGAAGATAATGAAAGAGATAGAGGGTAGAGAGAGAGATGGGTGGGCGAGAGAGATGGGGGAGAGAAAGAGGGAGAGAGCAAGGAAGAGGGAGAGGACGTAAGAGAGAGGAGAGAAGGAGGGAAGAGAGAAAGGGCGCGATGGATCTAGCCAAGATATGGTATGCATATATAAAAACCAACCTAGATCCATCTTAACCCAGATCTATCAAGTGTGGAAAGGGATCAAATCTCTTCTCACTTTGAAAGAGGTTTGCATCTCACTGGATATAAAAACCAAACTAGATCCATCTTAACCCAGATCTATCAAGTGTGGAAAGGGATCAAATCTCTTCTCACTTTAAAAGAGGTTTGCATCTCACTAGATTTGATCCCTCTTGGGGCTTGATGATAGATCTGGGGTTAAGATGGATATAGGTTGGTAAGTAAACTTAACTCCTATGTAAACATTTGATCATAGTATGGTAATGTTTAACATTTTGACTCGATAAAAATAAAATAAAATAAAATAAATAAAACTAGTCTAGCTCCATCTTAACTATGGATCCACCAAGAGGGATCAAATCTCTTTTTACTTTAAAATAAATGTGAAACTATATAAATTTGATAGATCTAGAGTTAATATGCATCTAGGTTGGTTTAATTATTAATTATAATTATAATTATAAATATAATTATTAAGCAAAACTCTTCCAGATTGGATCAACCCTTTTGAACCCCTACTAAGATTCGTCATCCCCTACTAAGATTCATCATCAAGAAAATAATGAAAACGCGTTGATCAAAAAACTCATGTGATCTATGAGCAAGAGTTTTTCTTAATAATCATGAATTACATATGCCTCCATTTTGAAGATAAATATAATTATTAATTTTATGTTTTTTATTTTATTTTATTTTATTACTATTTTTATTTTTATATTATGTTACTTAAGATGCACATCTCTACCATATTTTATTTTTATTTTTTCAAAGTCAAAACTAGCATCCTAGCTAGAGAGCACCTCTCAAGCCCAATAAAAAATATTATTTTTTATTAAAAAATAAAAAATATTATATTATATTTTAAAATAAAATATTATAATTTAAAATATTATATTCAGAATGTGGAGCCCTCCTATGTTAAATTAACTATTTTAGGTTAGTTTTTTAACATTTTCTCACTGTGTGATGGTAAAACCAATGTTGAGTTTATTATAACAATTTTAATTAGGGTAACATTGACTTTACATTAAATTTGTTAAATATTAAATGTTAAAGATTTAAGCTTGACATCTACCCCATATTGAACTTTAGAGCTTATGTGGGCTCAATAAAAACCATAAAATTAACAATTATAATTATAATTAATAATTAAAGTAGCTTAGATCCATCTTTTAGATATAGAATTAAGATGGATCTAGGCTAGTTAAAAAAAGAAAGAAAAATAAAAAAAAATTCATCTCGTGCTTCCATATTTATTTTCCATCGTAGAAAAGATTTTGATTTACACTAGTGATTGTTCAAAGTGGTTGAGTGAATATTAATTTATGTTCATTGGAGATAACTGTATTGATTGCATATTATAGTGGAAAGAAAAGTTTACTTTTTTGACAGTCAAATTTTTACATATTCTCAATGATATGGAGATGTGGTCCAATGGTTAAGTGGGAGATTTGGTCGCCACAAGTCATGTGGTCCAATCCCAAACAAAACTATGTATACTAAAAGCTTGTCTAAACACAATTTCTGTCCAATCCCAAATAAAACTATATATGGCCAAAAACTTACCTAAACATGATTTCTTCCGTTGAAAAAAAATGCCCCTGAAGTGAGTCTAGCAAAAGTCGAAAATTGAACCATTCTGAATAGAATCTACAAATCCATGGGAAACTTAAAACGCGGTGCATGCTTATCTTGATATATGTGCAGAGTAATTTAAAGTGTTGGGAAGCACTAGTATTTGAAAATCCAGATCCTTTCACTTTAGGTTCTCCGTTGTTCATTGGCCATGGAAATCCTCCCTGGGAGATTTTGTTTCTCGACTCTGCTCATCAGCCAAACAATTAAAATATTCTACAGAATGGCGATTTTTGTCTTGATGATCATTACTATTCAGTCGCAGATTTGCAAGGCACATCAAACTATATCAAGGAGAGAGAGTGGGAGGTTTAAGAGAGAGAGGGGAGGAAGGGGAGATAGAGGGTGGAGTGAGAGAGAGTGATGGGTAGGGGAGAGAGAGAGAGTGAGGTGTAGGAGAGAGGTGGGAGGGAAGGGAGATGGAGGGCAGAGTGAGAGAGAGTGATGGGTAGGGGAGAGAGAGAGGGAGGTGTAAGAGATAGGAGGGAGGGAAGGGAGAGAGGACAGAGGATAAAGATGGATTTGGATGGGGAGACAGAGGGAGGGAAGAACAAATACATAGAGGGATAGAGGTGGAGAGAGAGGAAGTCACAAGGTAGAGAAGGAAAGAGGACAAGAGGGAAGAGAGAGAGGAGAGGTAAGAGAGAGGGAGATAAATGGAGGAGAGATAGGGAGACATAGAGATGGATGGGGAGAGAGGGGTGGAGAGAGAGAAGGAGAGAGGGAAGAAGATAATGACAGAGATGGAGGGTAGAGAGAGAGATGGGTGGGGGAGAGAGATGGGGGAGAGAAAGGGGGAGAGAGCAAGGAAGAGGGAGAGGACTTAAGAGAGATGAGAGAGGGAGGGAAGAGAGAAAGGGAGCGATGGATCTAGCCTAGATATGGTATGCATATATAAAGACCAACCTAGATCCATCTTAACCGAGATCTATCAAGTGTGGAAAGGGATCAAATCTCTTCTCACTTTGAAAGAGGTTTTCATCTCACTAGATATAAAAACCAAACTAGATCCATCTTAACCCAGATCTACCAAGTGTGGAAAGGGATCAAATCTCTTCTCAATTTAAAATAGGTTTGCAGTTCACTAGATTTGATCCCTCTTGGGGCTTGATGATAGATCTCGGGTTAAGATGGATATAGGTTGGTAAGTAAACTTAACTCCTATGTAAACATTTGATCACAGTATGGTAATGTTTAACATTTTGACTCGGCAAAAATAAAATAAAATAAAATAAATAAAACTAGTCTAGCTCCATCTTAACTATGGATCCACCAAGAGGGATCAAATCTCTTTTTACTTTAAAAGAAATGTGAAACTATATAAATTTGATAGATCTAGAGTTAATATGGATCTAGGTTGGTTTAATTATTAATTATAATTATAATTATTAAGCAAAACTCTTCTGGATTGGATCAACCCTTTTGAACCCCTACTCAGATTCATCATCCCCTACTAAGATCCATCATGAAGAAAATAATAAGAACCTGTTGATCACAAAACTCATGTGATCTATGAGCAAGAGTTTTTCTTAATAATCATGAATTACATAAGCCTCCATTCTGAAGATAAATATAATTATTAATTTTATGTTTTTCATTTTATTATTAATTTTATTTTTATATTATGTTACTTAACATGCACATCTCTACCATATTTTATTTTTATTTTTACAAAGTCAAAACTAGCATCCTAGCTAGAGAACACCTCTCAGCCCAATAAAAAAACAGAATTTTTATTAAAAAAAAATATTATATTATATTCTAAAATAAGAATATTATATTCAAAATGTGGAGTCCTCCTATGTTAAATTAACTATTTTAAGTTAGTTATTTGACATTTTCTCACTGTGTGATGGTAAAACCAATGTTGAATTTATTATAACAATTTTAATTAGGGTAACATTGACATTAGTTTAAATTGGTTAAATGTTAAATTTGTTAAATGTTAAATATTAAATGTTAAACATTCAAGCTTGACATCTACCCCATATTGAATTTTAGAGCTTATGTGGGCTCAACAAAAACCATAAAATTAACAATTATAATTATAATTAATAATTAAGCTCGGTTAGATCCATCTTTTAGATCGGGAATTAAGATGGATCTAGGCTAGTTAAAAAAAAGAAAGAAAACTAATAAAAAAACTAATAAAAACTGATCTCGTGCTTCCATATTTATTTTCCGTCATAGAAAAGATTTTGATTTACTCTAGTGATTATTCAAAGTGGTTGAGTGAACATTAATTTATGTTCATTGGAGATAACTATATTGATTGCATATTACAAAGGAAAGAAAAGTTTACTTTTTTGACAGTCAAATTTTTACATATTCTTAATGATATGGGGATGTCGTCCAATAGTTAGGTGGGAAGATTTGGTCCCTAAGAATGTAGTCTAATTATTAAGTGAGAAATTTGGTCCCCACAAGTCATATGGTCCAATCCCAAACAAAACTATGTACATTGGAAACTTATCTCAACACTATTTCTATCCAATCACAAATAAATTTCCATATTTTATTTCCATATATATATGTTGTGACGTTAAGTGCGTGCGCTGAGAGACACAGACATTGCATAATGTGTAATCATATTTATTTACTTTGTTGTTCTGACGTTGAATTTTAAAGTTCAAAACAATGCAAACTTGAACTGAATCATGGCTTTTTCACATTCTACGGCTACGTGTAGATGTGAATTCAGAATTTTGTCCTATCCTTTGGTGTTATGAAAATATTGGATTGTTATCCTTCTGTATTTGTAGTGTTTGGTATAATTTATTTTTTATATTACTAAGTAAATATTTTTAATTTACTATTATTATTATTATGGAAATTATTAATTTGCGAATAAATTATTGTGGATTATTTATGATTTTTAATGAATTTGTAAAGCTCATGTAATTATATTAATATAATTATATTAAGAAATATGGTTAATTTATATTATTTTTTACATGATGTTATTTGTTATCTGATAATAGTTTCATTATTGTATTAGATAAATGTGAAAAAAGTAAATGCAAATTTAAAAATACAACTCAGTTAATATTGAAAATTCTATTTGTATTATAAAAGAAAATAATATAATTATGCTCACCTCTTTTATTATAATTACATCAACCTAGATCCATCTTTACTTTGGATTTACCAAGCACCAAGAGCATCAAATCTCTCTTTATTTTAAGAGCGGGTTGCAATTCACGAAATTTGATAAGGCTTGTAGATTCAGAAGTGAGATGGATCTAGGATCGTTTAATTATTAGTTATACTTATAAAAAGTGGATCACCTAAGAGGAAATCTTCGATAAAATATAATATTATAGCATTATATTTTACTTAATATTTATTACTACTCCACCCAGTAAAAAGTTGAGAGAAGTGGGGGTGGGGAAATTACTAATTAAAATGTAATATTATTACATTTTATTCAATATTTCCCCTCACCCGTGCTAATTTTATATAGTTGAGTTTGTTTACTTTTAAATATAAAGAAGAATTATAATAAAAGGGGACTTGTTGATGGGAAATATTTGATAAAATATAATATTAGTTTATTTTATTTTATTTTACCCAATATTTCTCGCAAGCTAGTAAAAAGTGGATGAAGGTAGATATAAATATTAGATAAAATGTAATAATTACATTTTACTTAATATTTCTCTCACCTCCTCCCCTCACCTCAACTCACTTTCATGTTAAGCTTATTCATTTCTAAACTTACCATCCTAGATCTTTCTCTATTTCTACAGCACATTGTTACACATAAATTAAGAGAATACATTACATATCTTATATTAATTTGATTATAAAAAAACCCATTAAAATGAAGAATAAACTATTTTTTGTACTATGTGCAATCTTGTTTAACCTTACACTTCTTAAAAATACCTTCATGAATCACCCAATAGCCTCCAGGAAGCTCTAAAGCTTCTAAGAAGATATACACATTATGTAATCATCCATTCAATGATAGAAACAAAACATACAAAAAGACATAGAGCCACCTAACAATTCCATACAAATGCAAGTGTAAACATATCCATAAAATTGTTTTACCTGTAAATGGACCCAACACCATTATTTTCTACATCTAATTATGTATCTAAATATAACATCAAACTAAGATGGATCTAGGCTACTTTAATTTCCCCCTTAAATAGGTTATATTCCACGTGATTACCAATGGTCAATACCATGGGTTCTTAATCCCATGGTCAACAAGATAGGTCATTTTTTTATTATTAATTTTTATAGGATTATTTTTATTTTATTTTCACCTAGCGAAAAAGTTGGCGTTATAATAAGTGACATTAATGTTACACATCTCTACCATATTTTATTTTTATTTTTACCAAGTCAAATTTTTTACATTAACTTTACACATCTCTAACATCGTGGACTCGAGAGTACCTATGAGCCCAATAAAAAAATGAGTAATTTTATTAAAAAATAAAAAATATTATGTAATATTTTAAAATAAAATTATTATATTCAAAATGTAGAGTCCACTAATGTTAAATTAACTATTTTGCTCTAATTATTTCACATTTTCTAGCAAACAGACTTCCACTTTGCACTGTTCCATTAAACTAATTCCACCTAGCTTTTAGTAAAACCAATGTTGAATTTATATTTTGTTTATACATAATAATTATATCGATTTTTAATTAGGACAAACATTTACAAATAGAGTAGATTTATTCACACACCAACTAGAGATGGAAGCACCAACTTCCAACCCACACTCAATAAGGAACTAATATTCTCTGTAGAAGGCAGCTACTATACCTCATATTAGCTTGGTTCTCCTCAGCAGTCTTTCGTCTACTCATCCCACGCTGCACTCTTTCCTCTGCTCACTCTGTAACAACTCGTTGTTCTGCTCAATAGCATTTACTAACACACAACCCACACAAAACTCTATCATTCTCTGCTCACTCTATAGCATCCCAATAGACACATTCCTCTAGATTGGGCAGCATACACTCAACTCTCAACCTTTTTCTTATGCTCTGGCATTTTTATCCTTTCACACAATAATATAGGCTTTCTCGGGGTCTCTTTTCGTAACATAGGAACTCTTAGCCTCTTCTCTACAACACAGGCTCACTCGAATTGACACAACAGTGCACTCACACCCACTGAGCTTTCCACACAAATCACTAGCAACAATGATGCTTCCCCCCATTTTCTCAATGGAAATCCTTAGTTTTGTTCCTCTGTTGCACACTGGTCGATGTTGCTTCTACTGCCATCCATAGTGCCCAAGAGTGTACTCCTGCATGGCTTCTCCATCTTGTTGTTGCATCTCTTACTTGAATTCTTCCACTACATTAAAACATGAGAATGGGCTCTTGAGTGTCCGCATGTTGAGGCATGAATCTTTAGTCAACTTGCACACTACAACAAGGCATTTTCCTTTATGTGAAAAAATCTCTTGTCCTTGAGGTTCTGATATTTTTTCAAATCCTTGTAGCGTGTAAGAAAGATCAGGGATGGATTGTCTCAACTCATGCCAAACTCAATTATTTCATCTTGCACAATCGTGGTCCATTCTGCCTTGACGCAGTGATCCAGGTGGTTTTGGTGGCCACCTACCTATTCCACTTGGACCCCCACAACTGTCTCTTTCAGTTTTTCAATTTCCTTAATTGTAGCACAATTTACTATTTTTAGCAGTTTTTCGGGTCCTGAACTTCCGGAGCCATTTTGAGGCCCTAAACGACATTTTTTGAGAAATATGGGAGACTGTTGTTGCTCTTCCAAAAGTTGTAGTGCTCGGATAGATCTTTCTAACGAGCTATTGTACGCGTCAAACGGAGATTGTATGCCAAAGTTACGACCCCGGAAGTTGATGTACCAATTTACCCAAATGAGGCCCACAGTTTGGCGTTTCATCTTCTAGGGTTAGGTTCTTGGATGTTTAGTGTTTTCCATTATTTCTCAGCAATAAATAGGCCTTCGAGCCTCATTGTAACACAGTTTAGAGGCATGTAGCTGCCACATCTCTTCTTAGAGATAAGCTACCATCACCCTAGCTAGTTTATTTCCATTTCTATTTGTAAGCATATTTCAGTATTTTACAGTAATGAAATGAAGTATTATTTCCATTGCATATCTGTATTTATGGTTATCTCTGTAATTTGTTGTGTTCCTATTTAAATCCATATCAGTGGTATCAAAGGGGTTTGCTCTTTCTTTGTCTTTCTTTGCATGTCCCCAACAAGGTCGAGACATAAGGAGTTAAGGCTTGAATTGGTTGAACCTTTGCAAGACCAGCCTCGCAAATCCCAACGGCCTCCTATGGCAGATGAAAATAAAGACAAGGGGGCAGGAGATCCTATCGAATCTTGCTCGAAGAAGCCCTCGAGTGACAAAGGAACACGATGATCGACAACTTTTCCCAGATCCTTCAACGACTACCCAGAGGCGATGCATCGGCTTCCAACAGCTACTCTAGAAATTCCACACCCTTTAAGGTACAAGTTAATTTTGAAATCCCCATCTTCGAGGGTCAAATAGACGCAAATGCCATAGCTAAATGGTTAAATCTGCTAGAAGGGTACTTTTTTGTTCATGATTTTTCCAGTCGGGAAAAGATTATTTTCGCTCTTCTTAAAGTAGCCCCCCACGTCAAGGACTGGTGGGAAACCTACTACGAGCAGAAGGATGAAAGTACTGGCTCACTATTTTCAGTCGCACCCACTTGGAATTCATTTCAAGATGCCATCAAGGAGCAGTACTACTCTATCAAAAGCTATGAGGACCAATACATAAAGTGGACCACGTTGCGGTAGGGAAGGGACCAAGATGTGTCAGAGTTCACAAACATTTTTCATACCCTTCCCACACAGTTGGGTATCAAGGACTCTGATTTGCATTTGGTACTCAAGTACCGCCGCTGCCTACACAGATACATCCAGGAAGAGATGGAGTTCCTGAACATCTCCTCACTTGGCACAACATACCGATATGCTGTCAAGATTGAGAAAAAGTTTAAACAAAAGAAGCAAGACTTTGGATTTGCAAATCTGAAGACCAAAGGACAAAGCCAAGGTGGGGTGACCCAAGACAACCCGTTAAAGCTGCAAGAAAAGAACAACACCACAAATTCAAAGAAGGACATAGGAAAGTGGTGTGAGTTCCACAAGAGCCCCACTCACAACACAAGTGAGTGTCAGACCAAGCAGTCGCTGATGGCCGAGTTGAAGGCTTCAGAATTACATGCATGTTCTGACCCTGAGTCAGAACCCGACAAGGGGAATGGCAAAGGGAAGCAGATCATTGAAACGGAGCCCAGCGCCACTGTAGCCACTGCCAAGATCCAGAAGAATGAGCCCAAAGATCCAGAGGTGGGGGAGCATCTTTTCCACTCATAGGTGTGGGTGAAGAGTTTGCCGCTGCAATTCATTATTGACAGTGGGAGCCAAAAGAACCTCATTTCAACAGAGGTCGTGAAGCGGTTGAGCCTACCGACTACACCACACCCATAGTCGTACAGTATTGGATGGCTTCACCAAGGACGAGATCTCCGAGTTCGCCAGTAGTGTTGCCTTCCCTATAGCATCAAACGCTTCACATATGAGGTATTGTGTGATGTTGCACCTCTTGATGTTTGTGATGTAGTATTACACCAACCATACTTATGGAGGCGACATGCTGTGTATGTGTAAGGCCTCGCACTGTTATTATCACTTTGGGTAATTCATTATACATGATACCGTAGGTAGCCCCACCTACCGCCACCTCTTTGATCTCTACTAAGAAAGGCAGCAAGCTCATCTCTCAGACTAGGAAATTCATTTTCTATCTGGTTCGCTCCCAAAGTAAGGGAAAGATCATCGCCACATCCATGACCCCCACGAAGGGTTCCTCCATGCAACAGCAGCAGCAGAGGGATACGGTCATGAAAGAACACATGGACAACTTCTCCTCACCCACAAGGGTACCACACAAGTTTCAGGTGGGTGACAAAGTTTGGTTGCATCAGCAGAAAGAACGCCTTACCAGAACCTATCAGAAGCTCAAACCACTCCGACATGGTCCTTACACCATTACCAAGGCTATGGGAAACAATGATTTAGAGCAAAAAATTCCATCATTCCTTTTCCTGCACCAAGTGCTCAATGTGTACCACCCTCAACCATGCTTCCCACCATTAGTGGACACATCCGAGATTGCAGAACAACTCACTAGGGACCAAGTTCAGCAGATGGAGGAACTCAACGCAATGGGGACCATTACCTCCTATGGGGGGAGGAATGATCTAGGTGGATGTTGGTGGCCACCCACCTATCCCACTTGGACCCCCACAACTGTCTCTTTCAGTTTTTTATTTTCCTTAATTGTAGCACAATTTAGTATTTTGGCAGTTTTTTGGGTCTTGAACTTCCAGAGCCATTTTGAGGCCCTAAACGACGCTTTTTAGGAAATATGGAGTAGCATGGGTCCATGGAATGATGTTTCCCTTCCTAAAGTTGTTTTTCTCAGATAGATCTTTCTAACAAGCTATTGTACGCATTAAACGGAGATCATATGCCAAAGTTACGACCTCGGGAAGTTGATGTACCAATTTATCCAAACGGGGCCCACAGTTTGGCGTTTCATCTTCTAGGGTTAGGTTTTTGGATGTTTAGTGTTTTCCATTATTTCTCAACAATAAATAGGCCTTTGAGCCTCATTGTAACACAGTTCAAAGGCATGTAGCCGCCACATCTCTTCTCATAGATAAGCTACCATTGCCCTAGCTAGTTTATTTCCATTTCTATTTTTAAACATATTTCAGTATTTTACAGTAATGAAATGAAGTATTATTTCCGCTGCATATCTATATTTATGGTTATCTCTGTAATTTTTTGCATTCCTATTTAAATCTGGATCAGTGGTATCAGAGCGGTCTGCTCTTTATCTCTCTTTCTTTGCATGTCCCCAACAAGGTCGGGATATAAGGAGTTAGGGCTTGAACTGGTCGAACCTTTGCAAGACCAGCCTCGCAAATCCCGACAGCCTCCCATGGCGGATGAAAATAAAGATGAGGGGGCAGGAGATCCTATCAAAATCTTGCTCGAAGAAGCCCTCGAGCGACAAAGGAACGTGATGATCGACAACTTTGCCTAGATCCTTCAGCGGCTACCCAGAGGCGACGCATCGACTTCCAACAGCTACTCTGGAAATGCCACGCCCTTTAAGATACAAGTTAATTTTGAAATCCCCATCTTCGAGGGTCAAATAGACGCAGATGCCATAGATAAATGGTTAAATTTTCTAGAAGGGTTTTTTTATGTTCATGATTTTTCCAGTCAGAAAAAGATTATTTTCGCTCTTCTCAAAGCAGCCCCCAAGTCAAGGACTGGTGGGAAACCTACTGCGAGAAGAATGATGAAAGTACGGGCTCACTATTTTCAGCCGCACTCACTTGGAATTCATTTCAGGATGCCATCAAGGAGTAGTACTACCCTATATAAAGCTATGAGGACAAATAAATAAAGTGGAGCACGATGCGGTAGGGAAGGGACCAAGATGTGTCGGAGTTCACAAACTTTTTTCATACCCTTCACACAGTTGTGTATTAGGAACTCTGAGTTGCATTTGGTACTCAAGTACCGCGACTGCCTACACAGATACATCCAGGAAGAGATGGAGTTCCTGAACATCTCCTCACTCGGCACAACATACCGATACACTGTCAAGATCGAGCAAAAGTTTAAACAAAAGAAGTGAGACTTTGGATCTGCAAATTCGAAGACCAAAGGACAAAGCCAAGGTGAGATGACCCAAGACAACTCGTTGAAGCCGCAAGAAAAGAAAAACACCACAAAGTTGAAGAAGGACATAGGAAAGTCGTGTGAGTTCAACAAGAGCCCCACTCACAACACAAGTGAGTGTCGGACCAAGCAGTCGTTGGTGGCCAATTTGAAGGCTTCAGAATCAGATGCATGTTCTGACCCTGAGTTAGAACCCGACAAGGGGAATGGAAAAGGGAAGCATATCATTGACGCAAAACCCAATGCCATTGTAACCACTGCCAAGATCCAAAAGAATGAGCCCGAAGATCCAGAGGAGGGGGAGCGTCTTTTCCACTCACAGATGTGGGTGAAGAGTTTGCCGCTGCAATTCATTGTTGACAGTGGGAGCCAAAAGAACCTCATTTCAGTAGAGGTCATGAAGCGGTTGAGCCTATCGACTACACCACACCCATAGTCGTATAGTATCAGGTGGCTTCACCAAGGACGAGATCTCCGAGTTTTCCAGCAGTGCCGCCTTCCCTACAGCATCAAACCCTTCACATATGAGGTATTGTGTGATGTTGCACCTCTTGATGTTTGTGATGTACTATTAGGCCAGCCATACTTATGGAGGCAACATGCTGTGTATGTGTCAAGGCCTCACGCTATTATTATCACTTTGGGTAATTCATTATATAGGATACCAGAGGTAGCCCCACCTACTGCCACCTCTTTGATATCTACTAAGAAAGGCAGCAAGCTCATCTCCCAGACTAGGAAATTCATTTCCTATCTGATTCACTCCCAAAGTAAGGGGAAGATCGTCACCACATCCATGACCCCCGCGAAGGGTTCCTCCATGCAACAATAGCAATAGAGAGATACAGTCATGAAACAACATAGGAGCAACTTCTCCTCACCCACAAGAGTACGACACAAGTTTCAGGTGGGCGACAAAGTTTGGTTGCATCGGCAGAAAGAGCATCTTACCAGAACCCATCAGAAGCTCAAACCACTCCGACATGGTCCTTACACCATTACCAAGGTTGTGGGAAACAATGTTTTGGAGCACAACATTCCCTCATTCCTTCGCCTACACCAAGTGCTCAATGTGTACCGCCCTCGACCATGCTTCCCACCATTAGTGGACACATTCGAGATTGCAGAACAACTCACTAGGGACCAAGTTCAGCAGATGGAGGAAATCAACGAAATGGGGACCATTGCTTCCTATGGGGGGAGGAATGATCCAGGTGGATGTTGGTGGCCACCCACCTATCCCACTTAGACCCCCACAACTATCTCTTTCAGTTTTTCAGTTTCCTTAATTGTAGCACAATTTACTATTTTTAGTAGTTTTTCAGGTCTTGAACTTCCAGAGCCATTTTGAGGCCCTAAATGGCGTTTTTTGGGAAATATGGGAGCAACATGGGTCCATGGAAGATTTTTCTCTTCCCAAAGTTGTAGTGCTCAGATATATCTTTCTAACGAGCTATTGTATACGTCAAATGGAGATCGTATGCCAAAGTTACAACCCCGGGAAGTTGATGTACTAATTTACCTAAACGGGGCCCACAGTTTGGCGTTTCATCTTCTAGGGTTAGGTTTTTGGATGTTTAGTGTTTTTCCATTGTTTCTCAACAATAAATAGGCCTTCGAGCCTCATTGTAACATAGTTCACAGGCATGTACCCGCCACATCTCTTCTCATAGATAAGCTACCATCGCCCTAGCTAGTTTATTTCCATTTATGTTTGTAAGCATATTTCAGTATTTTACAGTAATGAAATGCAGTATTATTTCCACTGCATATCTATATTTATGGTTATTTCTATAATTTGTTGCATTCCTGTTTAAATCTGGATCACACAGTGATCTCTCTCTCTGTCTCCTTCCCGCGATAGTCGTAATTGATTCCATCAACAAACTCTTCTGCACGCATTTACTTAGCTGCTGACTCATTCATCCTTCACACTCCTATGTGTTGGAATGTTTTAGCCCAATCATTTACTAACTTTATTAAGTAGATGTTACGAAATCGTGAGATCTTGATTGGTCTTTAGCCCTTTTTGCTTAGCCCCCTTTTTTTTGCTCCATGTGATTACTTGTTGTGACAGGCGGCTTCATACACCTCCATATTGGAATTTTAGAGCTCCCACATATTGTAACTTTTTATTAACGCGATCTTACAATATTACAAGATCTTGAAATCCCAAGCCTAGCCTTTAGCCCCGTTTTCTTAGCCCATTATTTCTTTTCACCATATGATCGGGTGTTGTGACTAATGACATAACACTTAGATGTTAGGGCCTTCAGTCTCCTATCGGGGGCCGATCTCCTTGTGTTCTTTCTCTTCTCCTTTGGTTCTTTGGGCTTTCACGACCAAACGCCAACACATCATAGCTCCATGTATTAGGTCTTTCTCAAAATTCACTTACGAAGGAGTTACGAAATCTCCAGCCTCTGAAATACCCATGTGGTGTCTCAACAACACATAAGTGCTAAGCCTTGCTTTGTGCCCTTGTTTCTTTGGGTATCCATGACCAAACACCAATCATCATCGGAAGCCCCTTGCATCAAAATTTTTTCAAATTTCAATTAGAATGAAGTTACAAAATCCCAACCTCCGATGTGTACTTCTTAAATGATGTCATTCTCTCATCATAAACTCCATGTGGTGCCTCCATAGTGGTGACACGTGTCACCAATATTTTCCCCATTAGGCCACCTAACTGTAATACCCCCTCCTCCCATGTCTACCCAAGCAAATGACCAGGTAGGGTAAACATGTGACGAGAGAGGCCACTATAAGGGATTCAACCTCCTTGGTGATGTTAACGAAATGGAATCGACAGAAAACATCAACCAAACCCACCCACATCAGCAACAACACCCTCAGGAGACATGTTAGCCACTCAAACATCTTGTCCCTGATCCCCACTGATGTTTTAAGCCTTTCACCCCCTGGTTTCTCTCATTCTATAGGCATGAAAACATCTAGAAACCCAGAGATGCTCTCATAGGCATATGTGTCAGCGTCCATGGACTCTTCTTAGTAGACCTGTGCCAGGTTCACCAATATTTGAGCCACTTTTCTAGCCCAGAATCTTGACCTTTTCCAAGAACTTGTTACAACCTCCATAATCCATCAAAGACATGATGACAATACTATAAATAAAAAATAAACCTCATTATTAGGCATGAGCATCCCCAACCGAGACTGACATTCTATCAAACACTTGGCATCTGAATGCAACCTACAAGTCTAGGATACAAGACAGAGCATGAATGATTGAAAGCAGTTATGAAACATAACCAAAAGGATCAACACCTTCTCCATTGAACTATTATAACCTCAATTATGTCTTGCATCCATCATTTTAAAAATTATAAGTAAATACATGAGATGGCCATGACATGAACCAATCATATAACCATTCTTACAACCAACATAAAACCATATAAATATTAGAGATATGACAACCATTAAATCCACTTATAAACAAGTGCAAAAGTAAGAGAACTTAACTTTTATTAATCGAAGGAAAACCCAACTAGGTTCAGGACTTCCACGTACCACCCGACCATAAACATGGCTGAACCAAATCTTTTTTTCAACTAGTCACCCTCGTGCCATATTCCAAGCATGAATGTGATATCTCATAGAAAAACAAATCCAAGAACAATCAAGGGAATCCAGAGGTTAATCAACTTCCACCCTCATCAAACTGGGATCACACCAAAACCGGTGCTCCGATCATAACCGAACTTGCAATGCCATTTGGAATCCATCACTATCCTTGAGGATTTTTTGGCCTCCTTGTCTCTCAAGCTTTACCACAATCCAATCCTGGATCACTATGCCCTAAATCGAGATCAGTCTCTCAAGCTTTACCATAATCCAAACCCAGATAACTAGGCCCTAAACTGAGATTTATCCCTTAGGCTTTACAGTGTATCCTACCAAAACCGGTCAAGGGATTCCTATGCCTTTGGGAATGAAACTTTAGACCACCTCCACCCCAGATTCTGGAATCCATCCAGCAAACCAAAGCTCAAAAATTGAAATAAACATCCCAACACCATGGCATCCAAAAAAAAGGCAAGATTATGCTAAAAACTATTGTCATAACTCGGTAAAACCATACCACCGAACCATACACCAACATGCAAAGCCATGCATGTCCAAACCAGCTAGGAAATCACACATGAAAAAGGTTACCTGCAAATATACGTGTTGAAGCTTCTTGATCCTACTTTTCCTTCCTTGATACTTGCCTTCCTTCCTTTCCCTTTGCTTTCTTTTCCTTCCTTGCTCCAAAACTAGATTGCTCCAAGAAAACTCTATATGATCAAGAGTGAGAGAGAGAGAGAGAATAATTAGAGAGCTCCAAACTTCAACTGACAAAAGGTTAGCAAAAGCTTTCCCACTGATCCTCAGAAGCCTTTTTATTAATGAGGCCTCTATTTCTTCATTTTCCTTTATTTTCCTTCATTTTCCTCCTCACATGCAACCTGTGACCTTTCACCTTAATTTTCTCCTAATTTCCTTTATTTTCATAAATAAATGTGCAAAAAATGTCTTTTTTCCTTTTTAATGCCTTTACCTTAGCCTTTGCCAATTTTCCTTATCCAAATAACACATCCAGTGATGCCTACTAGGATATCTTTGCCCAACATTCAACTTGGAATAACTGTCCCTTAACCATGGTCTTATTTTTCCTTTAATAACTTTTATTACATGAAGTTTTCACCAGGGTTGTTAAAGAACCCTCCCCCTTGGGGAACATTGTCCTTGGTGTTAAACCACACCATGACCTCAACAAAACCGCTGAAAAGAAAACATACTACCCATGGAGCTTTATAACTTAGCTCGTTCTAGTATTTACAATGAATACCTACTCAAAAGAAAAACATCATGACAACATGACAAGATAACAACCATAAAAACATGACACCCATACCTCTTATTGGAGATTCATAAATTATCTCATGGTGGTATTTACATCCATATACATATACATACATATACCAAAACATCAGCAAAACATATGCCAAATATGTACCAACATCAAACCAAAAATACAATGCCTCAATAGGAAAACAATGAAGGATACAGGGTCCGCATCTGATCCACCATCTCCCATATAGCTTCCCCAAAGTGCTTCCGCTACACTTTACATCTCTCTATGGCTCTGTTCCTGAGCATGAGATGTTTCCGCTGCAATATGAACTGAGGCTCCAGCTGGAACTCTCCTTCTTGCTCCACCTGCAATACAGACCAATCAATAACATGATCAACATCCTTTATATACTCATGAAGCAATGAAATATGGAAAAAATCATGGAATTTCACTGTTGGAGGTAGTGCAAGTTGATATGCCACTGGTCCAATCCTCTCAAGGATCTCAAAAGGCCCGCAATACCGTGGTGCCATCTTAGCACATGATCCAATCCTCAAAGAGATTTTCTTGGGCTTGATGCATAAATACACATGCTCCCCATCCTGAAACTCCTTGAATACCCCTTGCTGATAAGCATAAATATTCTATCTATATTGTATTTCCTTTATATTCTTCTTTATAACTTTGATTTCCTACTCCATGTCTGTCAACATATCCGGTCCAATAAGTATCCTGTTCACTGGATCACTCCAGCTGATGGGAGTGTTAGAAATTGGTCCATACAATGTTTCAAAAGGACTCATCCTCAATGACTCCTGATAACCATTGTTGTATGCAAACTCAACCAATGGAAGATACTCCTCCCATTTCCTCTAGTGGTGCATCACATACACCCTCAACATATCCTCCAAAATCCCATTGACCCTCTCTGTCTATCCATATGTCTATGGATCATAAGTTATAGTGAAGTCCAACTCTGTACCCATGTTTACAAATATCTCCGTCCCTTGGAAGTGAAATTTACATCCCTGTCTGACACAATCTTCTTTGGAACACCATGCAGTCTCACTATCTCTCTAATGAACACCTGTGCTACCACACTGGCTCAATATGTAGTCTTTACTGGAATGAAATGAGCTACCTTGCTCAACCTGTCAACCATGACCATAATAGAGTCATGCTATCTCGCTGTCCTCGGAATACCTGTAATGAAATCCATGGAAATGACCTCCCATTTCCAATGCAGAATCACAATAGGCTATAGTAAACCACCTGGATGCTTACATTCTACCTTTACCTATTGAAAATCTAAGCATCTAGCCACGAACTCTGTGTTATCACTTAGAATGAACCTCAAGGCTGAGAAGAGGCAATTCCGAGGTAACCACAGACCAAGCTTTCAATTTGGCATCTAGCCCTGCCAGACCAGAGAGGGCTCTCTCTTTGCCACCAAAATGTGGCTACAATGAGTGAATCTTAGGCTAGTTATGGAGTGCAAGGATTTGTTTGAAAGTTTTTGGGTCGAAACAACAAGAGAAAGGACGATTGGGCTATGGAGTCAATGCCAGTTTCTGCTGGCAAACTTGGGGCAAATTAAGTGCCATGTTTAGCCAGATAGAAGATTGCAAATGTGAGAAGAATAGAGGGGAGAAAGCCCACTGCCCTGCAGGCATCAAACAAGGGATAGATCTCCAGTAGCAGCATTAGACGAAAGAGAAACATGAGGTTGCTCAACAAAGCATCTAGCAAAGTATGAATTCTGCAAAGACAACCATTACATCTAACAGCAAAATCATCATGAAAGGAGCATCATAGGGGATGGATTCCTAACACATCACTTAGATAATGTTGTAACAAGGTAGAGAAAACAAAATATGTAAGTGAATTACAGGAAAAACATATTGAACAATAAACACTGTGATGGATCCCAGGTCTAAAGGGCAAAAACTGCTTTATTAAAATGATATTCAGGAAAACTTTACACAGTGCCGAGCAGCCTCTCTCTGCTGCCAAAATCGAACCTCTACCCTTTAAAAATAATCCTATATATACTAACTTATAAATCTATTTTTATTTCCTCAACATAGGAAATAAAAAAATTAAAATAAAAAAATACAATTAATGATAAAATCCTATCATAAAACAATATTAAAACTAAACAATATTGAATAAAAATCTCATGAAATATGGAAAATAGAGTTGTTTTGGAAAATCAAAATTAGTGTATTTTGGTCAAGATCTGCTTCCTTTAAGGGTGGAATTCCACAAAATCTTCCCTTTGACTGCCACTTTGCACCTGCCTGCACGAATTTTGGAGTTGGTTGATTAACTTGTTGTTCCTGTTTCCTCCTTGGATGTTCTATGACCGCCATTTGTACCCAGAATTCTACGAGCTATTAATTTGTACAACAATAACTGTAATGTCATCACTACAAATGTCATACTCCAACCATAAATGATATAATTCATTAACAATTTCGGCACAAGCATCGCGAGGATCATCGAATTTGGCAACCATATCCACCATCGCTTGACTGGAGATAAACTCAAAGATTCCATCACAAGCAATACTGCAACAAGATCCTTTCCATAACCACAGATTTGCTACAATTGTCTGACCATTTCCATAGATTTAAAACATTACCAACATTCTGTGTCATTTCTGAAAACAAATTTTATAAACTCAACGATCATTCCAGCGCAGTTCAACAAACCTTGTTTAATAATCATTAATAAAACAACTAGTTTGTTTTCGATTTGCTGAAGGTGTCATCATTGGACATCTGGAACGTTTTAATAGCTACACTCTGCCACCATTTTGCTCATAATCATTGTAGGCACGATATTTTCCTCTGTCATAGTTTCTATCGCTTCTTCTTGCATTGTACTACTTATTTTCCAGGTCCATGTATCTACCAAATTCCCTCTCTTTCCCATATCCAGTCCGATCATCATTTCTTCCCCTATAATGGCTTCCAGATCGATCTTCGCATATTCATATCCACCACTAGTGCTTGGCTCACTACTAATTACATCAAAGACCTTCTGCTCGATTCCGGGCACCTTCAGAACTTTGTTTTATAAGATGGCTCTACGCACAGTGCCATAGTCCAGAAGCACAATGCCACAACCAGGAGCGCAGCGCTACACTCCAGATAGGTTTGGTTTCAATTTTTGACTTGTGTGTGTTTGTGGATGCAAGGGCGATGAGCTAGGCTTTCGGTTCTCATGGTTAGTATGACAGAAAAACAAGAATGTTTGTAACCCATACGCAAGGTTGCTTCAAAACCATGTTGCAACTTATCCTCCCCAAAATAATTTAACAGTTTGACTACTCTCAGAGTAACCACCTGTGTACCAAGTGTTGTTTCTCTGGTCATCAACATCAAAGTCATGCTCTCCCCAGAAAGCAGTTGATTGAACTCCCTTGCATTAAATAAGCTCATCCATGATGGTGAAATCAAATCTGATAATCCTTTATTGAATGCATTTATTAGTGGTTGGATTTGTCGATTAAGTTTATAGTCTGCCATTGCATGTACATACTGTAACCTATTTTCATTTGTAACAGTCATATTAGCACCACCTAGTCTAAGCTCAATAACCACTAGATTTCCAAAAACCTCCTATGTTACTGTGAAATCCAAAGCAAGGTCTCTAACATCCCCTTCATAATGCTTTAGGTACACAAGATTTTGATGCAATTCTGGATCAAGGCCAGAAAGCTCATCAAGGAAGCTATATCCACCTAGCAGTTTCCGGACAAAAACATGAGAGAAATAGTAATCTAGTAAAATTCCCTCATACAAATTTTTTCCAACAATTCTACCGAGGAACTCAATCATCTGCACCCCAGTTGCAAGGATTCTTGCTGACGGGTGTGGAAATAGCAGACACAGCTTCATGTGCTCTAGTTGCTGCAGCAATTGGAGGACGATATTTGATAGCAAGAGCAAGCCATAGAGATGGGGGCCAGAAACTACATCTACAATCTCTTTCATATAAAAAGTACAAACACCTAACAGTTACATCCATCAAGGGATTGTTATAATGCCCAAAATTATTCAAAAATCCATTGTAGACCATTGTATTAAGCATTGCCCCAATTGTTCTTTGTTGTTCCAGTGTAAAAAGAGCCAATTTTTCATAGAATTCTTCACCATCAAGAATCATAAGCAAGTGGGGATAAGTTGCACAAAATAGAAGTAACATTGTTGAAGTATCTTTTGGAATGCCATGAGGACCCTTCTACATAGGTTCCAAGTCCCATACTGTGCATGCATCATCTTTATCAGTATATCGTTGAAGAGATTTATCTTTACACATATCAGTACTGCTATCTCCATTTGAAGACTTCCCTTTCATTCTTAGAAAGGCAGAGGCCCATTTATTGCTTACATTTCTGATCAAACTTTCCTCCTTTCTGCCAACTATATCGTGAATTTGGTTCTCACCAATACTTAGACTGGTCTGGAATTGCTTCTGAACTCTTGTAAATCCATCTTTCTTAAAAATAAGAAATCTCTCTAACCATTCCCACAAATGTGACAAAAATCCCTGAGTGAAAGCTAATAAATTAAGAATAGGCAAAGGTCCACCAAAGGAATTCAAGGAAGAAAAGGTAGCGAGCAGGTATGAATACAATTGGGCAACATCTTTCAGTTCCAATTTTGTCTTTAAGCCCCCATGACCCAGATATACTTCATGCACAGAAGAACCCTCCTTTTTCACTATAGCTAGAAGCTGGTGCAGATGCCACTGTTGATGGACTGGACTCAAATACTCGATGAGTGATGAAGTCAATTCAGTAAATCCATCCCCATTTTCTGTACCACTCAAAAAATGGTGCTTGCGAACACTAACTATGGTCATCATATTCTTCCTCATCCTCATCTGCTTTCCGCTTTGATCGCCGTTTTTTTCTCAATCCATGGCATCAAATTCTCTAAAATACAGGAAAGAGCAAACACATATTCTCTACAACATAAGCCCTCCACAAGGTGTCCAGAATGTTCAGGGCTCTCGATAGAACCTAATGCCAAATTAACAAGATAACTTCCTTTGAAATCTGCCATTACCACCATTGTTCTCAAACATGGAGAGAAATTCGATGAATGTTGAAGAGCAGGTAACAATGCAGCAGGAAGCCTCTGTGTGAGATAAGAAATTGTAAGTATATATACACAAAATTGTTCTGCTGCACTTTTAACTCTAGCATCATAACCTTAGAGACAATTTTTTTGATTTGATATAGAAAAGACACTTTCACATAAATCCGATGGCATAGAATGGAAAGGACGGAGGACCATGGTTATAGCACTTGCAATAATGATAAAAGTTTCATCTGTCTGTACAACAACCTTGTTTTTCCTATTCATTGCACTATTGCATGTCATAATGTATTGATGAATTGAAGAAACAGTTTGGCTGGCTGACATATGAAGAAAAGAAAGGGTCTTACAATATCTTCTAATATCTGTTTTGCATTCAAAGAAATATCTTCTGACTGAGTTAAATGTGCATCCCACTGATAACGAAACTTTTCTGCAATATTTCCAGTTGCACAGTGTCCTCTCCAGACCCTCTAAATGAATAATGCTACAGCAGTAGCCTTTTTGGCATGATTACGAATTTCCCTTTCATGTGTAACTTTCTCCAATAAAACATCTCTAGTTATCTCGTTCACACTTTCTCCCCTTAGTGAGACCTTTCACCCGCAATATCGTTGTCAGCAATGTACAGTGTCCTCTACACAGATTCATGGATATCTCTTTCAATCAAAGCAGAATGAGCTCGGCATATGTTGAGATGAGGATTAGCAGCATGGTAATAGGCATTCAAATGCTATGTTCTCTCCTTCTCTATCATAATTCAGCCACTGACATCTCCTAGTTTCCTCTGGATCATTAAACACATAAACAGCTGCATGGGGAGATCTTTGAGTTAATCATTCATTTGATCATATCTTCTGATCCAGGAACCAGTTTTTGGAGTGTGATATACCGTTGGAAATCTCTTTCTGAGCTACTTATGATGGACACATTTAAGACATGTTTTGTGCTGAAAATCATGTGCAAAACATCTAACAAAACCAGACATAGTAAGAGGCCATGTTGATCCCTAGTGACAGGCTGCGAAGACTGGAACTAACATCGGCCTTATTGGGGATGGCAGCTCCTTGGAGGTGCCAAGAATCGTAGATCTCTAGGAACATGTAGATTAGTGCCTCATCCATTGGGCAATACGGTCAAACAACTACAAACTTGAACAACTTATACCAACCCAAAAACATAGACACACTGCAACCTATACATAAACAAATATGGGAAGAAAAATGCTTCCTTGGGCAGCTTATTTATTTACGAATCTACCCTACTCTGATGCAAAATCAATAGATCAAGTGATGTTGTAATGCTAGATCAACCAATCAAGTAACTGTGACAAGGATGTTGCTTGGAAGTGCTTGAACCAGGACACAAGTGGAAATGTTGACATCCATACATGCACATAAGGAGTCTGGTTGTGTAAAAGACAATCTAACCTATCATTCAAACTGAAAAAAATTTCCATGTACGCTGCAATAGGATCGAAGAAACCGGACTCTGTTTGCTGCCTTAACTCCTCAATGCATGCTTCTAGCTACAAACTATCAATGCAAATATCCACGAGTAGCCCTATTGTTTCTTGTTTTGAAGGAGGGAGAGTTTCCAAGAACTTTTTGGGATCTCGAAATTCATGTGATTTAATTTGAACATCCAATAGTTCAATTTCATTTTCTAATCTTTCAGCAACTAAGCCAAGAAAACAATATTTATTTTCAGGTGTGAGTCGGCTGGATTTCAAACAAAGAAATACTAATGTTGAGAAATTCTGATCAATCTGAAATTTTGCTAACTCATCCCTTAAAGTCAATAACATTTCACTAAATAATGGATTTGCCACATACCCTGTCATCAGTGATTACCATCAATGTTCTGAAATCTGTATTGGCAGTGAAGTCGCTTTAAAACTTTGAAGTTTGGGATCTTGAACAATGGAGTCATCAGGTGGATGATTCCAGCCTTCATACATGTCTGACTACTATCCATCATCAGCAATCAGATCTGCAACTTGAATGATCTTTCCCGTAGAAGATCTATCACCTCGTCCCTGGCAACGATGACAAAATGTTATCACTCAAAATGAACCTCAAGGCTGGTAACCACAGACCAAGCTTTCGATCTGCCAGACTAGAGAGGGCTCTCTATTTGCCACCAAAATGTGGCTACAATGACGAATCTTTGACTAGTTATGGAGTGCGGGGATTTGTTTGAAAGGTTTTGGGTCAAAACAACAAGAGAAATGACGATTGGGCTATGGAGTCAATGCCAGTTTCTGCCAACAAACTAGGGGAAAATTAAGTGCCATGTTTAGCCAGATAGAAGATTGCAAATGTGAGAAGAATAGAGGGGAGAAATTCCACTGCCCTGTAGGCATGAAACAGGGGATGGATCTCCAGTAGAAGCATTAGACAAAAGAGAAACATGAGGTTGCTCAATAGAGCATCTAGAAAAGGATGAATTCTGTAAAGACAACCATTACATCTAATAGCAAAATCATCATGAAAGGAGCATCATAGGGGATGGATTCCTAACACATCTCTTAGATAATGTTGTAACAAGGTAGATCCCCAGATGCGGGTGAATAGGGAGGTGATCAGCGTGATGGGACAGGAGTGGTGGGAGGCAGCTCGACACCTGCTCACGCTGTACGTGAAGTGTAATGTCAATCGGGGGAGGGCAGCCTGGAATGCAGGCCATTACATTCTCCCGTTAAGTGCCACAAGATCCGCTATTATGGCTTCGGCTCTCGCACGCTGTGACCTGCAAGCGATGGCGGCCTTCATCAATGAGGTAGTTATGGTGTGGGTTAATTGAGAAAGGGCAGACAACTATAAGGAGGGGTAGAGTAAAGCTAGCACGATGCAGCGATATGAGGTGTTAAGTTGGTTTCTCTCTGTCAATTCTGAGCCTGAAGCGGAGACGTTGTGTCTGGTTTTTTCTAATTCTCTCTGGGGTGCTAGTCGGAGTTCGGGCTCTAGGAAGTGCCCTCTGATTTCGGGTCTTGGGTGCATTGGTCCTGTCTCCCGCAAATATTATGAAAAGGGGGGAGGGGACATTGTGGGAAACTGCCTCTCCGCTCCCGTTCGTTCCTATTCCATCTCTGTTAGCTCTGAGGTTTTTAGTCTCAAGGTCGGCAGCATTCCATTTGTTATGTTATCTGGCTTTGAAAGGAAGCCTCTGTATTTCTCTTCCCTTAGCTTGAACCTCCTATACGTTGGCCCTGTTCTGTGTGTGGTCCTGGAAAGGGGTGGGTGGAATACAAGGGAGAACAAGCCATCTTGTCTTGTTCGGTCCTCTCCCACCTCTGCGGGCTTTCAAGGCTTCAGTGTGGTGTTTGGTGAATATCTGTCAGAGGCCCCTCCTATTATGGCCCGCCTTCGACAGAGAATGGGTTGCCATCGAGGCCAACCCAAGCGTGCCTCCAATGACTCCACTTCGGACTCGCCGGCCACCAGCGAGCTGTTCACTGGGCGTTATCCGAGTACCCGTAGTGGGCGAGGAAGGCACCGTGTATCCAATCTACCTCCGGGGCTACGTGCGACAACTGGGTCAGCCATTTTTACTTTCAACAGTTCGCTTCATCGGCCACGGGTCACTGCACACATCTCAGTGGTGTTCTACGAAACCATGCAATTGGAAGGATCTGATAGTCACACGGGAGGTTCGGTAGCTGCTGATGGTCCTCCCCTTGCGTTCTAGCTTGGCATTGGTATGATGCCACGGCTTGCTCGAGCGGAACCAGGGAGAGGTATTCAGGAGACGGAGATGCAACCTGCCGATCCCGGTCCCTCTGCTCAGTTCAACGCTCCCTTTTATACCAGATGGGACTCCTACACCAAATGGTGTGAGGTATGATTGGGACTTCATATCAGGGAGATCCCCTGAATGTTGGTGGGTCCAACACCATTAACATTTCTGGCGCTAGAAGGAAGGCAACCACTATTTTATGGCTGATAAACCCACCGAACCCATCATTCCATCTTATGGTCAAGGAAGCAATGGTCATTGCACCTCCCCTACTTGTGCTTCTGAAGTTGGTGATTCTTCTTAGCCTAGGCCTGAACCTGAAATTCTGTATGATCAACTTCAAGCCATTCGCCCTATAACCCGTCAATTTGCAAAAGTTGTTGGATTGATTCCTGGAGTAATAATTATTCCACATTCTCTAAATACGAACAAGACCACCTCCACAGGGATAGTAATTTAGACTCTTGAAGACATGTTTCTTGCCACTCCTGAGGAATTAGCAGACTTTGTGGAAAATCAAGAAGAGACTCCAATCATTTACGTTGGTGATAAATACAACATTCCACTATCAAACACATTTTTCAGCAGGACATGCGGAAAAGAACAAGAGGAAGAAGAGCCATCAGATTGTTACAAAGAAGAGGAGGACAATGAAGAATAAGACATGAAAACCAAAATCTAGACTGGATGACTCATGTCCTACACGCACTTCTGGGTTTTCTACACAAGATGCCAAGGCATTCAGAGAAGCTCTTAACAAAGTATGACCTTGATAAGACAGTGAAGGCTGAAGACCATATGGACAACTTTTACCTACATCTGCAAACACTTGAGGTACATTATGATGATGTTTCATGTAGACTTTTCCCATGTACCTTGGATGGTAGAGAAACTTTATGGTATCACAACCTTCCTCTAAACTCCATCTAGAATTGGATGGGGTTCAAGAAGATATTCATCGAAAAATTTACTGATGATAATACCCCCACCATGTTATTGAAAGAGCTAGGTAATCTTAAGATGGAGCAAAAGGAAAAATTGAAAGATTTCAATTAGAGGTTCAATCGCATCTTGAACAAATTTCCGGAAAACACAAAACCTCATGAATCAATCACCATAGATTACTACACCTCTACCTTACCAGCAAGCATTCTGCAGTTTGTGAAGCGAACTGCGAAACAAACATTGACAAAAAATTATGAAGAGGTTATTGCTGTCGAGAAGCAGTTGCACACTATTGGAGTCATTTTTATCACCAAAAATTGATCATCTAGCCTTAATTTACTAGATGGATCGAAGTACACCATGTAAGACCAATTTTACCATAGTAAAAGTGCTTTGATTGCGAGAAATTACTTAATAAACCATATTTGTTAAGTAATTTATAATTAAACCCATGAAGAATAACTAAGCAAATCATTATTTATTTAACTATCTTCTAGGAATACTTAATTAAACCATTATTCAATTAATATTCCTTATCATATTTGACGCAGTTATGAAAAATAAACTGATAAATTATTAATTATATTATTTTTCTCAAAGAATAATTAATTAATCACTAATTAATTATTATTCCTTGTCAAGTTTGACTAAATCTCTTAGGAATAATTAAATAAATCATTATTTGTTTATTATTCCTTAACCATATTTCTTGAGATGATAAATAAATCATTTATTTATTTACTATTTCTAAATAAAAGTTTAAATACTTTTTCCCTCCTAACCAAATCTAATAAAATATTCCAAGTGGTTATTTCTAGAATGGGGTTAATAATATTTTATTATTGCGCATTATTCGAGGATAACCTGATATTTTGCTATAGATAGGAGGGTTTCCCATTTATTATTCACTTTCGATTATTTTTATTGTTGCACTAACTGTTGCAACTCTGATTATTATCACTGTTGCTCACCATTTTTCTTTTCCATTTGAGTGTTTATTGAGTTCAAACATTTTATATGCTAGGTTTTACACATCATAGATGAGAGAGACTCTATAAAAAAGCTGAAGACATTGAGGATAGCAAGGAACCCATCCCATAGGGGGGGACTGGTAACATTTATTTGTTCCCTTCACAAGTTTTGTTTAATAAAATATATTCTTTGTATATTTGGTTTCCATTGGATTATTGGAGTTACCCGCATTTATTACTACTTCATTTTGCTGTTTAATTATGATTGTGGCATAGATCAGGGCTTTGGCAGGTTTTGTTTCTGTCATTTCTTGTAAATCTACAATGTTTAGCAGCCATTTATATTGTTGAGACTGTTTGTCATCCACAGTCTTAGGTGATTTCTTTTCGTACACCTTTGAGTAGAAAACACTACAACAAAATTGGTGACTCCGCTAGGTTTTTACTTCTCATCCGGAAACCTGGGTGACCTTCAGTTTTTAGCTTAGGGTTTCTTCTTTTTTCAGTCTCTTAATGTTGTTTACTAGTGTTATAACGCTATATTTGTTAAATTTCTAACTTCTGTAAGATTTCTGGTCTTTTCCGCAGGTCACAGGAACCAACTGCGACAAAGATGACAATTTTTTTTTAGACTTGTTGATATGGAATGAAGAAGCCGAAATCACACTTTTCTACCCCAAAAGTGCAATCTACCATGAATCAAGTCAGGAACTGTGAAATTATTATTTATTTATTTTTTCTTTTTTCCAAATGTGTTTCTGGGTTTTGCCGAGAGCTATTTTTTGGGTTGGTTGAACACTGTCCTATCTCGCCTAGGCCTTGATCTACTCTATTTTTCTCGTCGAAGTGGAATTTAGCCCCTTAGGGCTTCTATTACGCTTCCACCTTTATAGGAGGAGTTTAGTTGAGTAAAAAGTCTCAATTTTTTGTAGTGCTTTCAACCATATTTTCCAGATATGTACCTTTATGTTTCAGATCTTCAAAGATAGTTTGTTTCCATCCAAAGTTTCATCTTAAACCTTGTTTGGTCATTTGCCTTAGGGTCCCATTGGTTTCCCTAGGTTTCACACCCATCTCCCTATCTTTTTGCAACGATTTTCCTCTTTGGTTTATTAATGTTGCTGCACCAATTTCTAGTAACATAGCTTCATTTGATCCCAATCACACCGACGCTTAGATCTCTTGGCCTTTTTAGTGTGTTTTTAGTTGATTTCACGACCAACTAGCACAGTGTTTGCAAACCTAGTTTGGGTGGGGTTTAGTTAATTGATTTGCTATTCATTTTCTGTTTTTAATTTCAATCTATTTTAGCAATTTTTTTTCCTTTTTCAAGCACAATCCGAGCTTAATTAATAAACGCACTTGCACACACAATCACACCTTAAGCAAAGGGCGCTTGGTTTACACCGCCAAGCCAAGACTTAACTTAATTCATTTATCTCCCCACACAGAGACAAAAACATCTTATTGATCTCCCTTCACCATTTCTGTGTCACTTGTGTCTTTCCACCATTGCACCACCAAGGCATTTGTCACTGAGACTCTTAGGCCTTCATCCCCTGTTTTTGCTTCGGCATATTACTCCCCCTTGCAGGGTTCGAGTTCATAGTCCCCCGAGTCCCCATATTGACTCCTCTTCTAGTTCATCTGATTCCTCATCTAATTCCAATCCTTCTTCAACGTACACTGTCACCATGTCTGGACCTACTGCTGGTGCAAGAACCCAACCTGCTGTTGGCTTTGGTTCTACCTTTGTGGTCACATCTAGCAGAACTGTCTCAGGAACTGTTCCGACAGCTCCCATGCTACCTTTCACGACTGGGTTAAGTCTCGCAGATTTTAGCCAGTTGATAATTGACCGTATACACCACGATGTTGGTTGGCCAGCTATGCCGACTAAGCTTCCCTCCAACATCCCCAAGTTTGAGGGTAATTCTAGAGAAGATCCTACCAATCACGTCCACTCCTTCCATATGTGGTGTTCATCCAATTCCATCACCGATGACTCCATTTGTCTTCGGTTGTTCCAAAACATGCTCATTAGAGAGGCTACAAAATGGTATGTAGACCGACCCGCCGCCTCTCATTCCATTTTCGCGACGCTTTCTAAAGTGTTCCTTTCATATTTTCAGTTACTTCTTCAATACGACACTGGTATGGAGCTCTTAACTGCATTCCATTAGTCCTATGCCATTCGTCTTTCCGATCATGTTCAGGAATGGCATAGAAGGCGTAGCACATGTCGTGCCTCGCCCTTCGAAGACCGTGTCTACCTCGATTGGTTTCTAAGGAGCCTTTTATCGCCCATTTCCAAAGATGTTGTGTCACATTTTCCTCAAACAGAGGAACAATCTTTCCAAACCGCTCTGAGATATGAATTGATTTATGCGCAATCCATGTATGTCTATACCATCATTCTAGACCTACCCTGTCCTGGAGTTGCAAATGCACAGGGGGAATCTCACACCACCAATGATATCGTTGGAGCCATTACACATCCTTCACCATATACTCAACAAACTTATGGCTATCCACGGGGGGAACCAGTTCCTCCAACTCTTATGCCCCTCCTTCTAGAAACATGTTTTCAGGGCCAGCCCAATGCTCAACCTGAATACCAAACCGTTGCCCCTCCACCATCTTATCCCTATGCACAACTGAGCGCTCTAGCCCCTCAAGCATTAACAGCCTCCCATGCATCCTTAGCCCCAGCAGCCACCACCCCCTTAGGGTCAAGTGTTTTCACAATAGAGTGTGACAAATCCCCAAAGTTAGAAGAAAAATAATAAGGGGAAAGTTAGCAAAGGTAACCAAGGTAATTAAGGTAATCAACCTAGTGAACCCCAGGGGAACCAACCTAACACCAAAAATTAGCGACAGGGTAGTCAGCCCAAGCAGAACAAGGCTATTTGTACGAACAATCCTTGTGCATGTTGTGGTGTAAATGGACATTATACACATGAGTGTCCTCTCTTACCCCAGATGCGCCAAACGTGGGAATGTCAAGCAACTTCTAAAGGTCAACCACCCATCCAACAATCGCCTCAGAATCATGTGCCATCTCAATCGGCAGTGTTTGCAAATCCTTTCCCCCAGCAAGGATTTATTGCTGCTCATCCTCAGCTAGGTCAAGCATCGCATCCCCCGCAACCTTCTGGTCTTGGTGACTACTATATTCTTATGATAAATTCTGATGAGGTTAATAACTACTATACAACCTGCAAACTTGGTTGTGTCAATATGACAAGCCATCGACTTCATCCACCACTTAGTCCAAAACCAAAACATCTACTGAGCCTCTTATGACACCAAATGGACCGTTACAGATCCCTAAACCTAAAGTTGAGTCAATTCCTAGGATCCCCAAAGGATCATTACATCGTAACGTGACTTCTAACCGAGCTACCCATACATACAATATAATAGTCGACCTGGCGCAATCCCCTACTGCCATGTCGACGCTGGAAGTCCTCCAATCATGTCCTTATCAAAAGAAAGCTCTACTAACTGATTTGGGTGTAGTAGATCCTTCAGAGGATCATTTGATTGTCTTCCTAGTAGATACATTAGAACATCCCCCATTACCTTCATCCGTTGCTTTTCAGAAACCAGTCCAAGTCCGTAATGCCGTACATCCACTTGTGTGATGTCTGCTGCCATTTGGAAACAACTTAAGTCACCTGAATTGTCCCCATCCACTATCACTTTGCATGCTTGGGATGATCACCCCTCCTAGCCTCTCGGCATGTATCGCAATTATCCAATGACTCTTGCTGGTAAGAATGTTCATGTAGACATTGAGGTTATGGATGCCCCTCTAGATTACAACATTCGTTTGGGTCGTAGTTACACATATGCCATGTTAGCTGTCACATCTATGGTTTTCCACAAGATATTCTTCCCCCATGAAGGGAAGATTGTCACCATTGATCAGTTGACATAGTACGAGCTAACATCCATGACCTCCCCTGAGTCCATTATCTCGTCGATGTCTAATAAATAATCTGTCACTTCTCTCACCAGTGAGTCTACAAAGATTTCTCATTATTAGGTGCTTTCCCCGGTCTCCCCCTCTCATCTTTGAGCCTAGCTCTTTGAGTGTTTACATGTTCAAAGCATCACGGGCTACTCATAAGCAGTCTGATACATTTTATCAACATCCAACTCCTTAGCACCCTACTATTACCCTCTCAGTTGAGCCATCCAGATCCACCTCCCAGGACCACCTTCGTTTGTGGGTGTCTCTCCTATGTTCCCACCAGGAACTGTTCCTCTAGGTCTCAACCATCCAGGAGTTGTTTTGCTGGGACATTACCCTGCAGGCCATATATCTTTCTTGCTTCCTCCTATGGGAATCTTTTCTGTCCATGTCATGTCTTAATTTGTCCTCCCTAATATGACTTTGGGGATCCTAGTCTGGTACATTAGTCCTCCTGGAAGCACTCCGCATCGTCAGCTAAGAACATATCATGATTTGATCCCGGTTCAACCGGTCCCTACGGCGCCTGCCGCTGCTCCAGTTCCACCGCAACCTCAATAGGAAACCACTCCTATTGCGAAAGCATCTGGAGAGGGGGGAAATCCAAGAGGAAAGAACCTAAGGACAAGGCTCCCAGGCTTCTCTATCCCCTAAAGCTCCAAAGTCGACACCTTCTTACACTTTGTGTGAGGTCGTTGGGGATGCCACTAATAAGTGTCCTGAGCTTCCTTGTCTAAAACCTTTGGTTCATTAAATGTTCCCTGAGTCAAATATCCCTAAGGTCCAAGTTACCTTACCGGGATCAACCAAGAAACTCAAAACGTTGTGCAAAAATCACCCTTTTTCCTTGTGCGATCATTATGGTCACTATTCCCATTGTTTCCCTTGTCTCAAAAAATTTCTTATTGCTTACAAGCACTTTGTGAATACGAGGCCACTCGTAGTGGGTCACCTACTCATCTACCTGTGGATTTTGGTACCACTACTACACCAAAACAGGGAGACTTTGGTCCGACCATCATGATCCCTCCCCCCGATGTCGAGATGACAGAATCCATAGGCCATATCCTTTACCTGTCGTCATCCTTGAGTTCCTAGCAAGAAAACCTCTCTGAGGTTTCTGCACACGCTTCTATCGAACCTCCCTCGTCAGAAGCGTAGGTCTCAACATCGTTAGATTCTCCATCTACTAGCTCGTCGTCTACCATTTCAGATGATGCATATGTGAACCTTCTTTCTCAGGATGATGCACCAGGTATTGCCGCCACATCATCTAGTCAATCTTCCTCTTGTCCACCCATCTTCCATTATGAGGAGGACATCACGGAAGACATGACTACCCTTGATTACCCATGGGATGATATGCACCATCGTGCGTACTTCCTTCCATATTGGCGCACCTAGAAGTTTGCTTCCCCCCTTACTCATGGTGATCAATGACTTATCCAATACTATACCCCCATCTATCTTCTCACCGGCGATGACCTTTATCGTCGCAGTGTTGATATTATCCTTAATCATTTTCTCACTCATCATTATGGCTAGGACCTTACATCATTTGTAAGGACTTGGGTAAGGGGGCATCATTTCCATCTTTTCATACGAGTTCAGTCCCCTCCATCACATATTCTTGCGGGTAGTATCCCATGCTTGGGGGCATGATGGTTTTGCCCTGGCCATCTTCTCAATTGATTAACATAAGTCTCAGCCTAGATCACCATTGGATCTAGGTATGGTCGATTATCCTCCCATTCATTGGATGGTTTGTCGTACCAGCCTCTTCGGTGAGCCATATTCACATCGCATATCATAGACGTTTGATACCATATCTTCAAATATTCTACTCTATGTCATACCACCTTTACCACATAGTCCCCATGTTTGACTTAGTGAGTGAGGATAACTTAGACCTCCTCTAGTAGTTCATTCTCGTTTTCCTTTACCCTTAATTCTTTACAAGGAACCATCATTCCAAGAAGCATTGAGGCCAGCTTTAGACAAGTAAGGCCACTTTCCTGAAATTCGTAGATCCCGATTTCGATAGTTAGTTTGTCTACTACGATCTCCACAAGATCGAGGGCGTTCTCCTTCTTTCAAATTGGAGGGAAAATGTCCTTTTATAGAAAAACCCACAATTTTTCTATCGCCCATTGCGACCAGACCATAGCTCCATTTAATGAACCATCAGGACCATTGGAAATATCTCACTGAGTACTATAATGGGTATCTCTTAGTTTTTGATGATTTTACACTTCACCAGGAAGCCATTTTTCCAAGAATGGCCACTTCGTTGCCTCTCAAAATCTGATTTCTTCATATGCAATGCTTGTACTTTGGGGACCACCTTCCCTTGGTACTTATCATCTCACGTGTTGATTTTCATCATGAGAAACCATCATTTTCTCATTATTTCATGGTCCCCACCGAGCCTATTATGTGTCGCAACATCATCGAGTCAACCTTGTTCAGAGCATCTGCGATGAGTCACCTTTGCATATGTGGAGTCTGTTTCGTGTGTCATTATATCATGTCACAATATTCTATCCATATTTGCATCCTATTCATCTTGTGTTGCCCATTTTATCATTCAGTCATACTGTCCACCATCCCACCCAGAGTCAAGTCAGTCGCTGCGAGGTCAACCATGCACTTTATGCTCTGGCAAGAGAAGTCATCTATTTGTCCCTCAGTACCATTTTCCCCATTGTCCCTAGTGTCAGTCCATCATTCACATTACTATTCTCCCTTGTACCTTAGTTGAGAATCCTCATTGCCTCACCTATGACGAGCCCTATTCTATCGACATCAACACATCTATTCTAGAAGAACGACCTAGAGGGCAGTGTATCTTGGTTCCATCTTCCACTCTTGTTTGGTGCCTCAGATGAAGCAAAGGGAATCATCGTTTCCCTTTGACTTGGTTGTTTCATGTTCATGATTCATACACTTGATGGTCCAGTGATGCATCAGATTGTACCAGTGATTCCAGGTATGTGTGAGATGTTTAAGACCTCATGAGGGGGTGGCCCTTCAAGTAGCTCCCCACATGCTCAGAGGCCTTCATATTATGTTACAATGTCAGATGTAGTTCCACAAATTTGATGGGTTTGGTTCCTGCCAATTGCTGTGTTCATAGCACGCACGTCTCCTTTAGATGATGCATTAGTTTTTGAGAGCCCTTCTCTGTTCAGTAGGGCTTCTTTGGTTGTCCTACCCATCCTCCCACCCATTTTTTGAGGGAAGGGCCATTATATCTCATGTACTCATATTTTATTGTATTCAGTCCTCGCTCATGTTTTTTCCAAGTGCGTTATGTATATGAGACACATTGTATTATTTTCTGGTTGAATTATGCCAACATGTCATGTACCATTCAACATGTACTTTATTGCTCAATTTTATGTTTATGGGCGCATCATTAGTCTTGTACTAAGTTATATCGGCAGGTATAGGTATGCCTCCCCCGCCACACTGAGATCCGATACCACAACATAAAAGGAGACTTGCATTAGTCTCACCCCCTCTATCCCTATCCTCTTTCTCTTCAGCTCTATTGGTCTCTCTCTCTCTCTCTCTCTCAAAATCCACGTTGTTTTCTAGTGATTGTGTCTTTACAGCATACTTCGGTCATACGTTTTTCTCCTAACACTCGTACATTAGGGGGCAATCTGTTATCACAAAAAAATTGATCATCTAGCCTTAATTTACCAGATGGATCGAAGTACACCATGTAAAACCAATTTTATCATAGTAAAATTGCTTTCATTGCGATAAATTACTTAATAAACTGCATTTGTTTAGTAATTTATAATTAAACCCATGAAGAATAACTAAATAAATTGCTATTTATTTAATTATCTTCTAGGAACAATTAATTAAACCATTGTTTAATTAATATTCCTAGTCATATTTGACACAGTTATAAAAATTAAACAGAGAAATTATTAATTATCTTATTTTTCTCTAGGAACAATTAATTAATCACTAATTAATTATTATTCATTGTCAAGTTTGACTAAATCCCTTAGGAATAATTAAATAAATCATTATTTGTTTTTTTTTTGTTTGTTTTTGTTTTGTTTTGTTTTGTTTTGTTTTTTTTTTTTTTTTTTTTTGTTTTTTATTTTGGTTTTTTGTTTGTTTGTTTTTTGTGTTTTTTTGTTTTTGTTTTTGTTTTGTTTTGTTCTCCTTTTTTGCAGTATCTTAATGTTTTTTACTAGCATTCTAACCCTAGATCCGTCAAATTTCTAGCTTCCATAAACTTTGTGGTCTTTTTCACGGGTCACAGGAACCAGCCACGACAGAGACGAAAATTTTTCGAGACTTGCCGACCGGAAATAAAGGAGTAGAAATCACATTTTTTTTGCGAGAATGCACCTTCTGGCCCAAAAAGTGCAATCTCCCAAGAATTAGGTCAATACCTGCGAATTTTTATTTTATTTTTGTTTATTTATTTATTTTTGTTTATTTTTATTTTTATATTTTATTTTATAAATATACATATTTTATTTATTTATTATTATTATTTATTATTTATTTATTTTTATTTATTTATTTTTTATTTATTTATTTATTTATTTATATTTTTTTCAGATCTGTTTCTGGGTTCTACAGAGAGCTGTCTGCTGGGTTTGTTGACCATTATCCTATCCTGCTTAGGCCTTGAACTACTCTATTTTGCTCGTCGAAGTGGAATTTAACCCCTTAGCACTTCTAGTATGCTTCCACCTTTATAGGAGGAGTTTAACTGAGTAAGAAGTCTGAGTTTCTGCAGTGCTTTCAACCATATTTTCTAGATTTGTACCTTTTTGTTTTAGATATTCGAATGTAGGTTTTTTCCATCCAAAGTTTCATCTTAAACCTTGTTTGGTCATTTACCTTAGGGTCCCATTGGTTGCCCTAGGTTTCATGTCCATCTCCCAATATTTTTGCTGCGATTTTCCTCTCTGGTCTTTTGTTGTTGTTGTACCACTTTCCAGCAGCATAGCGTCATTTGATCCCAATCACATCGATGCTTAGATCTCTTGGCCTTTTTAGTGTGTGTTTCAGTTGATTTTTCCACAAACTAGCACATTTTGCAAACCCATTTTGGGTGGGGTTTAGTTAATTGATTTGCTGTTCATTTTATATTTTTTATTTAAGTCTATTTCAACAATTGTTTTTCTTTTTTCAAACACGATATGGGCTTAATTAATAAACAAACTTGCACACACAAGCACACCTTAAGTGAAGGGCACTTGGTTTACACCGCCAAGTCAAGACTTAATTAATTTATCTCCCCACACAGAGACAAAAACATCTGGTTGATCTCCCTTCACCATTTTCGTGTCACTTGTGTCTTTCCACCATTGTGCCACCAAGGCATTTGTCATGGAGACTCTTAGGTCTTCATCCCCAGTTTCCGCTTGGGCATATTACTCCTCCCCACAGGGTTCGAGTTCATAGTCCCCCAAGTCCCCATATCGACTCTTCTTTTGGTTCATCTGATTCCTCATCTGATTTTGAGCCTCCTTCAACACGTACTATCACCATGTTTGGACCTACTACTAGTGCAGGAACCCAACTTGGTGTTGGCTCCGGTTCTACTCTGGTGGTCACATCTAGCGGAATCGTCTCAGGAACCGTTCTAGCAGCTCCCATGCTACCTTTCATGGTTGGGTTAAGTCTCCCAGATTTTAGCCAGTTGATAAATGACCCTATACACCACGATGTTGGTTGGCCAGCTATATCGACTAAGCTTCCTTTGAAGATCCCCAAGTTTGAGGGTAATTCTGGAGAAGACCCTACCAATAATGTCCGCTCCTTCATATGTGGTGTTCATCCAATTCCATCACCGATGACTCCATTCGTCTTCGGTTGTTCCAATGCACACTCACTGGAGGGGTTGCAAAATGGTATGTAGACCAGCTCATCGCTTCTCATTCCATTTTTGCGATTCTTGCTAAAGCGTTATTTTCATATTTTCAGTTACCTCTCTGATACGACACTGGTATGGATCTCTTGATCACATTCCATCAGTCCTCTGCCACTCGTTTTTTCGATCATGTTTAGGAATGGTGTAGAAGGCATAGCACATGTCATGCCCTGCCCTTCGAAGACAATGTTTACCTTGATTGGTTTCTGTTGATGCCTCGAAAATCGCTGCAACAACATTGGGGGATAACCACCCGGTCCGGACCTTAAAGCAGCTCCTTTTCCGTTTGGTGTGGTGGCTCCGACTGTTCAACTAGGTCCAGTTACCTTCTCCCTATTGCTATTGGTTTATAATGTATCTTTAACTACCAATAGACAGGGACATCAGATCACTTCTTCTTGCTGATCAGGCAAGAGAATGACCCTTAAGATGATTTGGGTTCAGCCAAGCCACAACTAAAGTTTTGCCTCTTTGAGGAGAGGACTTAAAAGAATGTAGAATTTACTCTAAATGCAAGCTTATTCTATGATGCAAGCAAAAGAAACTAATCTAAATCCTATCTTAATTAGGCAGATATAGATCTAACCCAACTAAGAGCAAGATAATTAAAGTATTGGGATTTAGATATGTCTTGTTTATAATGAATACCAAGTTAATAAAGTAGTTCAATTAACTGATATTACGGATATCAAAACACATCCTATTGAGACCTCTTAACTGAAATAATAAACCAACAACACTCGGGAAGTAGTTCACATAAATGATATTGATTATCAAATCAGCAAATCCAATAACTAAACAATAATATGTGGAAATAGTTCACAACATATTACCATTCAATAAATCAGTTTTAATAAGGTAGATTTCTGAGTAAATAGTTACTCAGAAATCAAAAATTAATCCATAAGAACAGAGATACATGATAACAACATTGAGACAAACTACCCATATTGACAATAGTGCACAAACATGAATAAAATGACACATTCCTGTTACCATAAAAATGAAACTGATATTTGAAATAATAGTATTAAAAATACCAATTTATTGCATCAATTTCTCTGATCTTGGTCTCCAACAGTCCTTTACATTGCTTGAACTTCTGCCTTTAAAACTAGAGCCACAATAGTGCAAACTCTGCCCCTCATACATAATCCAAGATACAAAGGAAAAATCCTCAATAATCCCCAGATCTGAGATTTTCTCTCCTCTCTCCTACAACTCTAAATTCCTATTACAGTAGTGCTTTTTTAGAAGTCTAGCATTGCAGAGGAGAGCAGCCCCGTATTCCATTTTGCAATCTATTACTTATACTATTGGTGAAAGAATTCTTGAGAGCAGAGTTTGTTGAAGAGAAATCTGCTAAATTCAATTCTACTTGCTTAAAATTCTGATTTTCAATTGCTGGAGCATTCTCATTGATTGAGAACTTTTTCTCCATATTCCTTCCACTGTTTTCTTGCAAAAAGAAATCAAAATAAATTAACATGCAACAATAAAATCAATCATGGTATTGTTGGCATTTAAATCAAATCCAATCGAATTCTATTTAAATAAATAATTGAAAATAAAATATAAACTTTCTCTTGATGTCTGGGATGGTTTGATTGGCAAATAATATCATTGACCAATGGATCTGCATTTAGAAGAGGCTTTGGACAAATGAAAATGAAGAAAATAACTCAGAAAATTGATTTTGTTTTCAAAATTCGGAGCCTGATCTTCTGCCTGATTTTTGACTCAATAAATGATTAAATCTGTTGGTGAAAGCTCCTCCAAAATGTTCTCCTTGATTTCTCTTTCCAATGAGCCGTCCTGGGCCTCATTTGGCCAAGTAAAACTCATTCTATGGGCTTCCAAAGTTGATGAGTCAAATTTGGCATGAATCTGGAAATTCTGTTGCTGGGCTAAAATCAGAATTTGAATTAAAAATCTAATCCTAAATTAGCTTCTAATTTAATTGTTAATCATTAATCTAACTAACTAATATCTAATTAACTATTTATAAACAAATTTAATCTAATTAAAAACTAATTCTAAATGATATTTAAATCTAATTAATCAAATTAATTAAATATCATAAATTAATTAATCTGATTAAATTAAAATTCATTAATTAATTAATATATATTAACTAATTTTAAATATTAAAAAAGTTAATTTAATATATTATATTATATCTTTAAACTAATATACCTACCTTATATTACTTACCTTTCCTCACTTCACTCATACGTATGAGTGATTCGAAAACTTGAAATCAAATACCAAAGTTTTAATGCGACTTGAGTTAATGCGTCATGCTCCATCGCATCGGCGAATCGGAGGATGGATGGGTTGATAGAATTGTTTCGCATATAAGTTCTAATGTGATCGAAGTTTTTTAATAAGACTTGGTAAATGTCTTATTGTCTTATGAAGCCATCGCATATCAGCCATCGGAAGGAGGGGATATCGGGGGTCTATAAAATATGTTGCAAATAAAACTTGCGACCCGATATCGCATCGGGGGTGGCTTATGGTTTTTTTAAAATATGTTGCAACCCAAAACTTCCGATGCGATTAAAAGCCCAGATGCGATCGGAACAATTTTTATTATATATATATATTTTTTGTTTTAAATTTTAATTTAATTAAATTAATTATATAATAATATTAATTAATTTAATTAATTAAAATTTAATTTTAAACTTAAATTTTTATTTTTGTTTTATTTTTATGACATAAGTTTCTAAACTACAGCCACTTGGAAAATAAATGAAAAATAAACTGCAGCCACTTGAATGTTTAGATTTTTGAGATTAGGATTTGATTTGGAAATTGGAATAAATTTCTTAAATCTCGATAATTAATGATTTGGCCGCATAACTAAAATAAAAAATGTTAGTAAAAACTCGCTACAGGTTAATATTTAAAATGAATGCCTTATTGAACTAATTTATTTACAAAATGCAATATTGTACATTTTATGCATTTTTAACCCAGGCTAGATAAATGATGAGACTTCAAAGGAGTGCCATTTTCAAACCAGTTGACCAAATGAGGCGAAACAAGCGTCAATGGGAAGCTTGTAAAAAAATCGATTCTAAGAAAACAATCAAAACAAGAATCCAAAGAAAACTAAAAATTAACAAAAGCGTAGGGCAATCAACTAAAATAAAAATCCAAAAAGGTGTTTAGCCAAAATTTTATAGAAAGGGTCCCCATTATTTGAAGTGAACACATCAATAATGAGGGGGTTGTGTTTTTACCACAACAATGGCGACACGCGGGAGAAGAACCAGTTATCTCTGTTATGAATGAGATTTTCTTAAAACTAAAGCAAAAATAATTAAAGAAGAGAAAATTATGCTTGAAATGCTTGACTAAGTTTATTAATCTGAATAAAAACAGGAATCATCTAATTGTAATTTTTCTCAAAATTTCTCATGAATTAAAATATTTCAAAATTCTATATCAATCCTTAATTAGTTGTAGAGATAAAGCAAGTGTCACTTTACAGCTTAGCTTTTAAAATATACTCCTTTGTCATAGGTAGAGCCGATGCTGCCAGCAAGCATCTATAGTTTCGACAGGGTTACCTTTTAATCATAAATGATTCAAAATCCCATCTATTTAAGAATTATTGATCTAGAGATAAATCCATTTATATATGTTTATTTTATTTATTTATTTATTTTTTTGTTTTTTTTTTTTTTTTTGTTATAAATCTTAAAAGCCATTGTCCTGGTTTGGTGGCCAGATAGTTGACAATGCCACTCACTGGCTATTATCGGACTGAACAAGCTGGCTCGTGATGAGACCCCTTGTCTTATAATTGTTTGCAATCATAAGTCATTACCCTGGTTTGTTTAGCAGTGTTGGTAATGTCAGCCTATTTTTCCCCTATGATCATGGTAAGCAGGCTCACGATGAGACCTCTTATCTTCTAAGTTTAAATATATTTTAGGATTATCCTCTAGAAAAATAAGACTCTTTGGGACAGGGAGAATCATTGACTCCTTAAGAGTTAAGAATGACAATTTCAGAGTTAAAGGTGCTTTGCTGTAAAGTGTCTTTACTTGGTTAAAAATAACTTTCCTTAACTGATAATAAAACTTTGAAAGATCTTAATAAAATTTTGAAATCTCAAAATAATTACAATTTGATGAAAAAGAAATTTTCAGATTTTATGATACTTTGCCAACTTCTCTTGATTGGTAATCTCTTTCTTAAGTATGTCTACCTTTATAATAAGAAAATCAAACTTCACTAAGAGATTTAAGAAAAAGCTAATAGGTGACTATTAACAATTTTTTCCATGTATGCTGACCATCGTTAGGTAACAAGAAGACCTTCCATATAAATCACGGCAAAGTCACCAAAATCAAAACTGAAAACCAAAAGAAAAGAAGTCTTATGCTAAAGTGAGAAAAGAAATCAGCAATAAAAAATAAAAACAAAGAAATCTCTAAAAATGGGAAGGAAAATCCAAGTTTCGCATGATAAACTCAAACAAGAATGTTTATACCAATGTCTTCAACAATATGAAGAAAAAGAAAATAAGCATGTAATCATTCCTTCTTATGTTGAGATCTAGAAACATACCTTGCAGAGTTGTAAGTGTTTTAGGCTTTTTGGATAGCAGTGACGATAAAATTCAGCCACCATGAAAACTTTCTGTCTGATATTAATTTTCTTGTTTCAAAGCATCATCTTAATTGTTTTCCAATGAAAGGAATGCTAAAGAAACAAACTAAAGGTTCAAAAACTTCCTGGTGTAGCTGTTTCATGGAAGATCATCGCTGCTTCATGAAATTAAGCCAGGAGAAGAGTATGGACTTCGAAAATATGATCTGGCAGAGGATTGAAAGCTTTAAATGGAGAGCTGCAAAACAGAGTTTTATATCAGCATAATTTAAGAACAAAAATGAAACTAGAATGATGAAATGGAAATTAATGAAAATGGGCACATGAATCTTACCATTGGATAATTGCTTTTGATCTTACCTGAAATGTATCAATTTCCCCAAACTAGCTGACTCCTTATTTTAATTATCATTAAAAACATGAAGAAATCCCACTAACCAAAATCCTATAACCCAAAATCATTATTTATTTTATTTAAACTAAAGCAAGCAGTAAAATGTAAAAATAGAATGCTTAGTGCTCAGGGGAATTGAAATAAAAGAAATGCATCAGAGATGAGAATGAGAATTTGCAGTAATGACTATTCCTCAAATATTATAAGTTTAATATAAACTCCATGATTTGATAAATTGTCCAGAATCAAGACCAAATCCAAGATAATAAAATTTAAATATAAAGATAGAGGTCTTGAATTCCATTTTTAATTATGGAATTATATATTTAAAACTAAAATGTATGAGAAATTGAAATGATTTTTGTATGCTGCAAATTTGTCATCAATTGCCTTTTTACCATAGTGGTTACCCAAGCTCGCTTTAACACATCGCCTCATCGGATGATCCACACAACATGTTTCTTCATCATGCTTTAAGTTTAATTTGCAAGACTTCAATTTTATTGCTATGCCATATATTGATTAAATGTTAACGGCTTAGAGGCATGCATTGGAAGTTCTTGCATCAAAGGTTGCAATGGCGAATCGCCGATATGAAAATATGCGATGAGAAGTTGTGCTATGAGATAGAGCGATCGCATCATTAAAGAAATATTAAATCAGGGATCGGGGACAGTTATGTCACAAATTGCACATCGCACACCGTATCTTGCGATTTGTACTTTGGACATCGCGCATCGCAGATTTAGAATAATGATATGGCCATAAATAAAAATGCAAGGAAGCGATTGCGATATCGGCGATGCGATGGATGACATAACTAATCGGCGATCGGCAATCTTAAGCACCCGATGTCACACAATATGATTCCTGCGATGCCGATGTGCGATGAATGTCGTGGCTAATCGGCGATCAGCAATCAACGCAATCGGCAACCTTGAGCACATGATGTAACCATTCTCGATACGCTGATATGCGATGAAGAGTGGACCCGATAACTTTATGATGGGATTTCAATAACATATCGGATACGAGACATCAGCCCTTTTAAAATTATGCCCTTACTTTTATTGCGATTGAACGGACACGATATTTATATGAATTTGATTTGAATTTCATATCGGTTCCGGAATTATGTGTTCATCGCAATATTGGTAAAATCGATTATCGGAGATTGGCGATTCATGATAATGGAAGTATACTTCAACTGCAAAGCTCCGATATGCGAAATGAGATATGGCATATGAGTAAGATAATACATCGGAGGTATTTTATGAACGATTTGTTATCAAAAGAAATGCTAAGAACTACTTCTGATGAAATCTTATGATGCGAATGGTCTTATGATATTCTTTGAAATTTCAATTGTGTTTTTTCTAAGTGAATAAAAGCAAATTTAAAGAATGTTCAAATTCTGATGAATCAAAAATAAAATTTCCCTGAATCCGTTGCAATTTGAAATGGGTTTGCTGCTTACTTCAAGTTTTGAAAACGAATGAAAACCTGCAAATAAAACATAACACAAATAAAAAAAATAAACTAAAGAAAAGAGAAACTAATAAGAGATGAGAATGAACTTGCAAATGCGTACCTGAAAGGAAATTGTCTGCAAATTTTACCTTATGAATCTTCAAATTCTTCCTTTGATTTATCAAATTTTCCCTTCGTTTAAAATCATCTCATTATTTATTCTAAATCTAAGTGTGCAATCAGCCTAAATAAGATCTGTTTATTCATGTTCAGGAAATATAGAATTTACCAGAAATAAATATGAAAATAGTCTTCCCTTTCAAATTGAAACAACAATTTATTACCTCTGCTCATTCCGAATTAGCTTGAAAAAAATCTGTATTGCTATAGTGACTGTTTAATAATGCCTTTAGTAAATAAATATGATGCGTATTGTAGCATCAAATAATAAACTAAAGATCAGAATGGGATAAAGCCACTAATTGAGGAAAAATGTCAAAACAGATTTGAATGTGTGCACCTGGCAAAATGGAAATCCTTAATGTCAGCTTTTAGCAAATTCCGATGAAGATAATATGAACTTCATATGATTACCATGAAAGGTTAGACTGACTACTAATGATTGAGTCAGAATTAAGCTTATCATAGACAGTCATACATTTCATGGAATAATGAGATCATGACGCTCTTATATCCTCAACCTTTATTGTATAAATTCCAAAAGAAAATCTTAGAAGGAAATCTTGAAATGAAGAAAAATGGCTTTGAGGTGATCGATGCCAAGTGCAACCTCAATTGAATTTCATCAAGACATTATTCAAAATAAGCAGAGTAGAGATATTGCTGCAAAAATTTTAAAAGGCAAGCAAGAATTAAAACTTTCTGATAAGGAGAAAATGTTTCAATGAACATGCATGAGAAGGCTGATTGCTTTGTTTTATTTTTTTAATCTAAAAAACTGTTAAAAACAAATTAACTATACAAAATAAACTAACTAAATTAATTCTACTCCTATTCTAACCATATACATGAAAATGACTAGGTATAGTCATATTTCCAGTGTAGCCATTTTCTCATTTTAATTGCTGCGTTTATGTACAGTTCAAATGTTAGTAATAAAAATACAAATCTAAATAAACTAAGGAAAATAAATATGAAATCAGAATGTACAGTTATTGTTAGGAACTTAATCAAAATCTCTTTCTCTTGAAATTTCCTTTCCAATTGACTACCAATTGGATCATAAAAATCTGGATGGATTTTCATTAATGATTGGGAAACGTTCAAAAGAGGAGATGACAGGCCGAATTGTGGATATGAGTTTTCAAATTCAAAGGCCTCGAAAAAATTGTTAGTGTTATGTACAAATGTTAAGCTATTAACAATCTCCTTTGAGAGAAAAATTTCCAAATATTTTTCAAATGAATTAATGAAAAATGGATGGAAATTTTTCAAATGAAATGGAAAATTATTAATTGAATTGCATTGCTGGCCAGATTGCAAAAATACATTTTCTTGTTGACATTGCCTTTGAAAAAATAGAAGCTTTTGATGAAACATTAGCATTGATTGAAATTGAAATATTGATATCTTTTGATGCTCATGATTATAATATGAAACTTCAATTTCCCAATTGGGCAATGCATCAATTGAGTGTTTGATAGTAAGGTGTTCAATATGCCAACGAAAAATGTGAAAATTTTGCAAAATAAAATCAGAAAATAAATCTAAATTTAAACAAAATAGCTGTGAAAGAAAAACTAAAATGAAATCACTATTTGTACAACTAATGTTACAACACAATTGAGATTGTTTTGAAATAATTTCTCTTTCACAAGGATTGGCTGGAATTATGAAATTTGGGTAATTTCGAATTCCAACTTGTGAAATAGAAAATGAATTATGATTATGAATAGGAATGGGAGTTTGATTCTCATATGAATCATAAATTGGAATGATTTCTTGAATGGTGAAATCATGAAGATAATTTGCTGCTCTAAAATGAGGATTAGTTGAGATAATTCCTAAATTGAAGCGTTCTTCATCCTCAGATGTTATTTGAATTTTATCATGAGGATTCTCTTGAGAATAATAGAAATCAACATCCTCAATGTCAGAGTAATTATCATAAATAACTTCACAATATTCTCTACAATTCCCTTCATTGGTGGCAAAAGAATGATCAATAATTGTTTCTTTATCTTGATAAAAATTTAATGGTAATTCATTTAAATCATCCTCTTTAATTTCTGCAATATCATTGATACTAAGAGGAGAAAAATTACTATCATTAAAAATATCAGGATAAAGGGAAAAATGTGAACCTGAAACAATGCATTTAAAACTGTCTCTGTTTGAGAGCTCTTGTGCATTATGCTCATTGTAAATTTCAGATTGCAGATCATTCCTTTGCGTGCGTATGCTTTCTTGAAGAACGCTACTTTGCTGCTCTGATTTTGGCTTTTGCTCATCATGGAGAAATTCAGAAATTTGTACAGCAGTTTGCATTTTGATTGCTGCTTGTACTTGCTGATTTGCGATTTGATTTTCCGAATTTACTTCAAAGTGGCTTTCAGATTTGAAGGCGGCTTTTTCCCCAAAATTGCTATTGTTGTCTTCTTGGATAGAAATATTTTTTAAGCTTTGTGAAACCACTTCATCACAATTGATTTGGACATCCATAATGGAATTCTCATTTATATTAGAAGGGGATGGAACAAAGCTCGAATTAATTTCATATGGATTGGGAATGGTTGGAAGAGAACAAATATATTCAAACCAATCTAATGATTCTTCTTCCGTAGGTTTATCTTCGTCTTTAAATCTTAAGCAATTCAAATGAAATCGCATATTAAAATCATTAACAGACTCATTTTTAAACCTTCGTAGATATTCAATTTCTTCACATGCCTGTTGATAATCATAGCTGTCGAATTTACAAATGAAAATTGTAACAAATTGATCCCAGCTGTGGATTGAAGCAACTGGAAGAGTTCTACACCAGTTTCTGGCTTTTGCCGCAAATGTAAGAGTAAAAATTCTGCATAAGATGCCTTCATCAATTCCTTGAAAATCGTCATTTGAAACATTTTGAATAAATTGAAAGACATGGTTAAAAGCAGAAGAATTTCTCTTACCATTGAATTTTACCTGAGACAAGAGTCTTACCACTTCGGGTGGAGTATTGGAAGATGCACGTCCATGGATACAACTCCAAATTGGAAGTTTAGGAGGAGCCATCACAATAAATAAAATATTAAAATTGAAAAGACTCCAACAGACAGAAAGTCTCAGCCCTCCTTCTAGCGCCAAAAATGTTGATGCCTCGAAAATCGCTGCAACAAAATTGAGGGATAACCACCTGGTCCGGACCTTAAAGCAGCTCCTTTTCCATTTGGTGTGGTGGCTCCGACTGTTCAACTAGGTCCAGTTACCTTCTCCCTATTGCTATTGGTTAACTACCAATAGACAGGGACATCAGATCACTTCTTCTTGCTGATCAGGCAAGAGAATGACCCTTAAGCTGATTTGGGTTCAACCAAGCCACAACTAAAGTTTTGCCTCTTTGAGGAGAGGACTTAAAAGAATGTAGAATTTATTCTAAATGCAAGTTTATTCTATGATGCAAGCAAAAGAAACTAATCTAAATCCTATCTTAATTAGGTAGATATAGATCTAACCCAACTAAGAGCAAGATAATTAAAGTATTGGGATTTAGATATGTCTTGTTTATAATGAATACCAAGTTAATGAAGTAGTTCAATTAACTGATATTATGGATATCAAAACACATCCTATTGAGACCTCTTAACTGAAATAATAAACCAACAACACTCAGGAAGTAGTTCACATAAATGATATTGATTATCAAATCAGCAAATCCAATAACTAAACAATAATATGTGGAAATAGTTCACAACATATTACCATTCAATAAATCAGTTTTAATAAGGTAGATTTCTGAGTAAATAGTTACTCAGAAATCAGAAATTAATCCATAAGAACAGAGATACATGATAACAACATTGAGACAAACTACCCATATTGACAATAGTGCACAAACATGAATAAAATGACACATTCCTGTTACCATAAAAATGAAACTGATATTTGAAATAGTAGTATTAAAAATACCAATTTATTGCATCCATTTCTCTGATCTTGGTCTCCAACAGTCCTTTACATTGCTTGAACTTCTGCCTTTAAAACTAGAGCCACAATAGTGCAAACTCTGCCCCTCATACATAATCCAAGATACAAAGGAAAAATCCTCAATAATCCCCAGATCTGAGATTTTCTCTCCTCTCTCCTACAACTCTAAATTCCTATTACAGTAGTGCTTTTTTAGAAGTCTAGCATTGCAGAGGAGAGCAGCCCCGTATTCCATTTTGCAATCTATTACTTATACTATTGGTGAAGGAATTCTTGAGAGCAGAGTTTGTTGAAGAGAAATCTGCTAAATCCAATTCTACTTGCTTAAAATTCTGATCTTCAATTGCTGGAGCATTCTCATTGATTGAGAACTTTTTCTCCATATTCCTTCCACTGTTTTCCTGCAAAAAGAAATCAAAATAAATTAACATGCAACAATAAAATCAATCATGGCATTGCTGGCATTTAAATCAAATCCAATCGAATTCTATTTAAATAAATAATTGAAAATAAAATATAAACTTTCTCTTGATGCCTGGGATGGTTTGATTGGCAAATAATATCATTGACCAATGGATCTGCATTTAGAAGAGGCTTTGGACAAATGAAAATGAAGAAAATAACTCAGAAAATTGATTTTGTTTTCAAAATTCGGAGCCTGATCTTCTGCCTGATTTTTGACTCAATAAATGATTAAATCTGTTGGTGAAACCTCCTCCAAAATGTTCTCCTTGATTTTCTCTTTCCAATGAGCCGTCCTGGGCCTCATTTGGCCAAGTAAAACTCATTCTATGGGCTTCCAAAGTTGATGAGTCAAATTTGGCATGAATCTGGAAATTCTGTTGCTGGGCTAAAATCAGAATTTGAATTAAAAATCTAATCCTAAATTAGTTTCTAATTTAATTGTTAATCATTAATCTAACTAACTAATATCTAATTAACTATTTATAAACAAATTTAATCTAATTAAAAACTAATTCTAAATGATATTTAAATCTAAATTAATTAAATATCATAAATTAATTAATCTGATTAAATTAAAATTAATTAATTAATTAATATATATTAACTAATTTAAAATATTAAAAAAAATAATTTAATATATTATATTATATCTTTAAACTAATATACCTACCTTATATTACTTACCTTTCCTCACTTCACTCATACGTATGAGTGATTCGAAAACTTGAAATCAAATACCAAAGTTTTAATGCGACTTGAGTTAATGCGTCATGCTCCATCGCATCGGCGAATCGGAGGATGGACGGGTTGATAGACTTGTTTCGCATATAAGTTCCGATGCGATCGAAGTTTTTTAATAAGACTTGGTAAATGCCTTATTGCCTTATGAAGCCATCGCATATCGGCCATCGGGAAGGAGGGGATATCGGGGGTCTATAAAATATGTTGCGAATAAAACTTGCGACCCGATATCGCATCGGGGGTGGCTTATGGGGTTTTTAAAATATGTTGCGAACCAAAACTTCCGATGCGATCAGAACAATTTTTTATATATATATATTTTTTGTTTTAAATTTTAATTTAATTAAATTAATTATATAATATATTAATTAATTTAAAATTTAATTTTAAACTTAAATTTTTATTTTTGTGAACATAAGTTTCTAAACTACAGCCACTTGGAAAATAAATGAAAAATAAACTGCAGCCACTTGAATGTTTAGATTTTTGAGATTAGGATTTGATTTGGAAATTGGAATAAATTTCTTAAATCTCGATAATTAATGATTTGGCCGCATAACTAAAAATGAGAAATGTTAGTAAAAACTCGCTACAGGTTAATATTTAAAATGAATGCCTTATTGAACTAATTTATTTACAAAATGCAATATTGTACATTTTATGCATTTTTAACCCAGGCTAGATAAATGATGAGACTTCAAAGGAGTGCCATTTTCAAACCAGTTGACCAAATGAGGCGAAACAAGCGTCAATGGGAAGCTTGTAAAAAAATAGATTCTAAGAAAACAATCAAAACAAGAATCCAAAGAAAACTAAAAATTAACAAAAGCGTAGGGCAATCAACTAAAATAAAAATCCAAAAAGGTGTTTAGCCAAAATTTTATAGAAAGGGTCCCCATTATTTGAAGTGAACACATCAATAATGGGGGGGTTGTGTTTTTACCACAACAGTTTCTTAGGAGCCTTTTATCGCCCATTTCCAAAGATGTCGTGTCTCATTTTCCTCAAACAGAGGAAGAAGCTCTCCAAATCGCTCTGAAATATGACTTGATTTATGTGCAATTCAGTTATGTCTATACCATCATTCCATACCTGCTCAGTCTTAGAGGTGCCAATGCATTGGGGGCATCTCATGCCGCCGAAGGTATCGTTGGAGCCATTACACATCCTTCACCATATACTCAGCAAAGTTATGTCTATATGTAGGGGGGAACCAGTTCCTCCAACACTTATGCCCCTCCTGCTAGCAGCATGTTTTAAAGGCCAACCAATGCTCAACCTGTCTACCAAATCGTTGCCCCTCGACCATCTTATCCCTATGCACAACCGAGCGCTCCAGCCCCTCAAGCATTAGCGATGTAACCTCCCATGCATCCGTAGCCCCAACAGCCACAGCCCCCTCAGGGTCAAGTGTTTACACAACAGATAGTGACCAATCCCCAAAGTTCGAAGAAAAGGAATAAGGGGAAAGGTAGAAAAGGCAACTAGGGTAATAAAGGTAATTAATCTAGTGAACCCAAGGGGAACAAACCTAACACCAATAGTCAGCGACAGGGTAGTTAGCCCAAGCAGACAAGGCTATTCGTACGAAAAAGGCTTCTGTATGTTGTGGTGTATGGTGGGCTCCAGTATTGTAGCAATAATGCTACAACTCCTGGAGCTTCCTATCTCTAATTTTATCAACCCGGTAGTTCGTACAAACTTGGAAGCGATGGTGCTGTATGCACAAGTACTAGCTCTTGTCGCAGCTGTCACTTGGTCAGCTGGCACAAGTCCGCTAGGGCTCAAGCCAACTTCTATAGGCTCCCAGAAGAAGCTTTATGAATGATGGACGAAAGCTAACTTAAAGAAGACTAATCTAGTTGCAGAAAGGAACTGAAAGTCAACAAAGCATGTAAACCCTAGTAAACCCTAATTTGACTAGCTAGACCCTAACTTTGCAAAACTGTGAATGAAACCACTACCACTAATGCCATTACTTGCAGTGAACTAAAATACATGCATCTAAGCTACTTGCATCTGAAAAGACATGTTTTTGTATTTTTTCATTAAGTGGTTGGATTTATTGTGATGATGCTTTTGATTAGGGTTTGGTTGTGCAGGAGCTGTTGGAATTGAAGGAAAGCATGGGCAAGGTCAGGATGGCTAGGGGAGGTCCCAGAGGGTCTCTAGCATCAGTCCACAGAAGTCTACCACGTTCGGATGCTCAGCAACCGAGTTTGCAGGCTTCTACAGGAAGTCTGCAGGGGATCCTATAGGAAACTCAGGGGTTTCTACAGGATGTTTGGCCGTGGAAGTTTTGGGAGATGGTGAAGTGTTGGAGTGGTGTGGGAGGATAGGTGAGATGGAGATGGAGCTGGTGATGGCTCTGGAGTAGAGAAATCAGATGGAGGAAGAGTGCATGCAGAGGTTTGATGGTAGGAAGGATGGGATCAACGAAAGTGTAAGTAAATGGAGCTGAGCGATTAATGGATGAGTTGGACAGAGGCTGAGTAGGTGGATTGAGGAGAGATCAAGAAGAAGAAGAAGGAAGTGGAATGATAAGGAGCAGTGTAAATGAAACAAATGACTTATGTACCCAAAAACGAGAAATTCATTAACTTATGATAACTGTGCTATGAAACCTATGAACAGCAATGGAAAACCAAGAAATGAAACTCGTGCATGGAAGTGAAATGTAGAAGTATGGTTAAGTATCAAACGTGCATGGATGGATCTTCAATGAAAATGTCTATGTTGAAGCTTGCATGGAAGTGAGAAGAACTGCGTTTCTTTTTGGTGGTTGGTTATGGACTGCACCCCAATCCCTAAGAGAGATGGCAGTGAGCCTTAACAACCTTTTGCTAGAGCTCCAATAATTTATAACTATCCTCTTATTGAATCTAAGCAACTGAAACAAACTCACCATAAACTAATCCTATCTAAGCTCATGAAAAGACTAAATTAACAAACTGTAAATTCGAATTGCATGTGAAAGTAAAAACTCAAAGTGCTGGAACGAAATGCAAACACATTACAACACCAAGGAGATCTATTGCTCTCAGGTTGGGCCCTAACCTGAGAGCTATAGCTCCCTTAGAAACTCAGAATGAGATCAAAATCTGCCTGCCTTTATTCATAAACGAAAGTCTGATTTCATGCCAAAACTGGCTTACAAAAGGAACAAACACCGAGCTGTAGCTCGTACTTCCAAATTACAAGAGCAGTACAAAAGTTCAAAAAGCTTCTATCCAAGGCTACAACTTCAGTATTTATGCAAAATGATCATCCAACAGGTGTCCTTGATTTGAGGAGCTCGGCTGTCCAACTGAAGTTTAAACTGTTGATCCTGTAGGACAGTCATAATTACTGTTCCTGTAGAATAGTTATAACTGTTGTTTCTGTAGAATAGTTGGCTGCCTCTAAGCTCGGTGGGGAGATGGATTGGAGCTCGGAGCTATGGTGGGAATCACGAGGAAGGTCCCCAAAACTGTGGACATCCTCTCCTAAAAACCAGCAGTGCCACCTCATTGTCTCCTTGTCTCCTTTTTCGTGATCTTTGCTCCCTTTTAATGCCAAAAACCTGAAAGCATCATGCATTAGTCACGTAGATAGAATGCCTACCCTTCTTCCTACAAACAACACGAATAAACCAAGAAATGAATGCATAAGCAATAAAAAATGAATGGTTTGAGCAGAGCAAGTAGGCCAAATGAGCGCAAATTGTACCAAAAATTGGGGCTCATCATCACCCCCCAGCTAAACTATTTGCTCATCCTTGAGCAACTTTTCCCTGGCTCCTCGTCTTTGGTCGAGAACTAGAGCCCGGAGCATGCTTTTCCTTTCCTGTTTTTGGTGGCCTTGCCTTTTCTGCCGAGGGTGGCGCTTCTTCCTTTCCCGTTTTTGGCGGCCCTGCCTTTGCTGCCCCTGGTGGTGACGAAGGTGATGCTTCTTCCCCCTTTCCTATTTCCTTGAGCCGGGCTTCGGAAGGCGATTGGCCTATTTTTCGTGTCTAGGAAGTTATTTTTGGGCTCCCCTTCTCGGCGGTGGCTGCTGTTTTAGAGGGGGTTCTTGCACTAGGTGAAGTAGGGACATCCCCTAAAATAGTTTGGTTGCCGGGTGGAGGCTGTGGCTTGCCCGTGGTTATCCTCTTGCTTCTCCTGGCTTCAGATGGTAGAGGGGTCTCCCTCTCTCTCTTCTCCTTTGGCTTTGGAGGTGTACTGAGGGTGGCCAGCGCCGCTGCTGCCTCCTTTTCTAGAATACCAGCCTTCTTTTCCTTGTGTTTTGCTCTCTCAGAGCTCCTTGTAGAGGGCCCCTCCTTTTCAGATTTCGGGCTTCCTGTAGAAGACCCTGCTTTTCCCACTTCCGGGCCTCCTGTGGAAGATTCTTTCTTTCCCGCTTTCGGGCTTCCTGTAGAAGACCCGGCTTTAGCCACTCCCGGGCTTCCTGCAGAAGTCCCTGCTTTGGTAGTCTTCAGGCTTCCTGTAGAAGCCTTTGTTTTTGTTTTTGGGCTTCCTGTAGAAGCCTGTTTTTGCTTTCCTGTAGACATAGGTGTCTCCACCTCTGCTTGCTTGCTTGCCTGAGTTTTACTTTTTGCTTTGGTTGCAGGTGCTGTTGAGGTACTTGGGCTGACGTGGACCACCTCAGCTTTGTCCATTCTGCTCTTCATCCTCTTTTCCCTTACTGACAAGATAGGTGTGCCACCTTTTTCTTGGTCCTCCTTTTCCTCATGCTTCTTCCTTTGTTCCTTCTTCTGTACTGTTGTCGGGGTCTCTTGGCCTTCTTCTCTCTGTCCCTCGGCCACTGCTTCTTGTTCCTCACTGCTGGAGGAACCCGTTTCTTCGATCAACATTTTAATGTCCCCATCTTTTGTCAAATTCCGGAAGGATTCCCATGAGAGGGGAACCTTATATGAGTGCAATGCATCTTCCACAAGAAGCTTGATCAACCCATGGTGGGCTATCTGATCTGGTATACCCTCTTTCAGCTTTGTAGCACACTCCATTAGAGACTGCAGGAGGTAATAAGGGATGCTCAGTTTTTGTTCTACAGGAAGGTCAATTCGGTGCCTCAACTCAGTGAGCAGCCGAAAGTGATATGCATACACGATGCTGAAACGACCTTCACAAGTAATATATTTCATGATTTGCAAACTGACTTCATTCCAAGGTGGCAACAGGCTCGTTCTTCGCACCCCATTTTTGTCCTCCGAGAATTCTTCCTCAGGTGGAAAGAATTCTTTCTTTGCCTGCTGACTCAGCTTTCTCTCCTCTTTATCCCACGGCAGACCCATAGGAAGTTCTGTGATCCGACTGATATGTTTTGGGGTGAGCTTGAGGCTTAGACCTCTGAAGTTTACTGTGGCCAATGTCTGGGATTTAGGCTTCAGAGCCTGCAAGAATTCTTCGGCCACTTCATCATCGTAGCCCTGCAGCTTATCACAAAAAGGCATCCATTGTGCTCTGGTGAAGAGCTCTACCACTGCCGGGTTTTCCCTTAGTTTAGTTGAATCAGTGGGTTCCCGTCTTATAAACCCACCCGGCATGATGAAAACGGTCGTTTTAATTAAAGGTGGCAAATGAAAAAGAGATTTGGTCTATTAAGACAGAGCATGCACATAATCCACAGAATTCAACACAGTCTACTTATACCGACATCTTGTAGAACGACAACATAGGCACAACAAACAATAATTCCACCAATATCTTTATGACCCGACTGTGGACGATGGTCTTGCCACTTTTACTAACCAGTTGCATGAAGAGTTCAGGGTTACCTCTTTAATTGGCCACCTTTTTCGTGAGGCACCCGCTTCCCTGTAGAAGACTGCGTTCCTGTAGACTGCGTTCCTGTAGAACTGCGTTCCTGTAGAACTGCGTTCCTGTAGAAGCAGTGCGCAATTCTCGGGGAGGACTGTAGTTGGCCCGCGTTCAAGGTGTGCTTCACCGGCGTTCTGGTAGCCAACAGCTCGGCATATCAACGTGCAGAGGAGATCAGAATAGCCACCCGAGTTTGAAGTGTTGGATGATAAATGCATGCGCATGATCTAGCCGATTAGATTTTGAATCGGCGCAATCCGTGGCGCGGGGGATGAGCTGTCCCCGCCAGACCGTTGGGCGACGTCATCCATCATTCGCCTGCGTATTCACCTGCTGCCGCATCCATTCCCACAGATTTGCCGCCGCCTTTTCTTGTTAAACTCATGCTTCTGACGGGAGTGTTCTCACGTGCGTGCCGCTCATTCTCTTTGTCGTGGCCGCCACCCAAACTTCCAATTACACTTTAACTAGCCGACGTGGCCAGTCGACTGGCCATACGGCCGCTCAACCATTCAATTTTACGCTATGCAAACAATTTCAAAGTAAAATTCATGCGATTTGATGGAAGGAAGGGTTGAGACACTTACCTGCGTGGCTGTACACGATTTTTCCAGTTCTTGGACGATGGTGAGTGGATCTACCTGCTGCATGCGACTTACACAGACCCGGAGGCTCGTGGTTACAGGCTGCCAACGATGGAGTGGATGTTTTGCTTGCATGCGCCCGCATTTTATTTCAGATGGCGGTGCTGTGAATGGTATCCACTCAAGCAGGTTGAACTGTTACAGGATTCCCGCGAGGTGTCTCGTAACAGTCCTTTCTCCTTGGGTGCATGCTGCACGACGGAGACTCTGGCTTTTCAATCACATTCCCGGAGCTCTTGATGCCTGCGGTATGAGATCCCATCATTTGTTTAACTTTGAAAATGGCTTTCCCGTGAGAACTCATCGATCTTCTTTGTTGGTGCAGGGACTTGGTCGCATGTCGACAAGGATGGTGGAGCAAGGTGACAGCAATGTGCAAGGGTGCCCACAGAGGCTTGCATGCATCCAAACCAATCCATAGTCGCTAAATCTCCTTCTAAGATGAATTCTGGCCGTCCAAAACTCCTACAGGAAGTTTCCTGTAGAACACAGAGCTTCCTGTAGAAAGTTCGGCCTTCCTGTAGAAAGTCTGTACTTTCCTGTAGAAAATCCGCGCCTTCCTGTAGAAAGTTTGTACTTTCCTGTAGAAAATCCGCGCCTTCCTGTAGAAAGACTGCATCTTCCTGTAGAAAGACAACATCTTCCTGTAGAAGATTCAAACCAATGTTAAAATTGCGCATACCTTGAAAAAACATGGGTACCCTTGGAGGAGGTGCTAGTGAGGTTCCTTGACAGCATGATAAGGACCCTTGGCTTTGAGTTGAAGGCTTCCTCTCCTCCATATAACATCTGCAACCTGCATGCAATTTTACCATATTTTGCTTATTGTTTTTTTTTTTTTTTTTTTTTGAAAGATAACAGGGGCGCCTCAAAGAGGTTTTCACCCATGCCATCTGCCCTGAGCGCCTCAGAGGGGTTTTCACTCAAGGATCTTTTTCACCTTTTCTCTTTTTTTTTTTTCTTTTTTTTAAAAGACAATAGGGGCGCCTCAATGAGGTTTTCACCCCTACTACCTGCCTTGGGCGCCTCAGGGAGGTTTTCACCCAAGGATCTTTATTTTTTATTTTTTTATTTTTTTTCTTTTTTTTTTCTTTTTTCGTATCCCTCAGGGTATGCCAAAAGCAGAGGCAGAACCCTTCTCTATGACCAATACAGATTTCTCCATAGTTTTGATGAACTCTTGTCTTGAGAGAGGTCTCCTGTAGATCTTCAAACGATGCCCATTGACAAGCATGGGAATGGCTTCCTCATCAATGGTTCGAATGAGGACAGATCCATTGTCATGGAATTTCTCCACTGCATATGGTCCTAGCCATCTGGTTCTCAGCTTCCCCTTGAAGTCTTTGTATCTGGAGTCATACAACAAAGCCCAATCTCCCGGCTGAAATTGCTTGTCATGGAGATGTTGGTCATGCCACACCTTTCTCTGAAGTTGAACCACTTCTGAGTGAAGGAGGGCCTGCATTCGGTGCTCATCCAGTCCATTCAGCTGCAGTAGCCTTTCTTGTTGTGCATGGCTGAGATCTAGGTCCAGCTGAGCTGCCATCCTCAAAGTGTTGTATTCAAACTCAATGGACAACAGAGCTTTCTTCCCATAGACCAGCTCATACGGTGTGAAGCCGGTGGTGGTCTTCCAAGTGGTGTTGTAAGCCCATGTGGCTTCAACCAGGCGATCTGCCTAGTCCTTTCTGCTGCTGCTCACCACCTTAGTCAAGATCCCTTCTAATGCTCTGTTGGTGACTTCCACCTACCCATTTGCTTGAGGGTGATAAGGGGTGGAAGTCCTATGCTTGATCTTGTGATGAGCTAGGAGATCTTCAACTAGGTTGGAGGTGAACTGGCTCCCTTGATCGGTGACTAGCTCTCTTGGATAGCCAAACTTATAGAAGATGTTCTCTCTTAGGAACTCGGCCACCTTTTCTTCTGTTGCTGCTTTGATTGCTTTGGTCTCTGCCCACTTTGTCAAATAGTCAGTACACACAATGATGTAAGTCCTTTGCCTCGAAGAGGGGTTGATTGGGCCCACAAAGTCCATGCCCCACTTCTCAAATGGCTCAAGAGTCACTTGAGGTTGGAGAGGCATCTCATCCCTTTGGGTCGGTTTCCCCATTCTTTGGCATTGGTCACACTGACTGACATATCTTCTGACATCTTGATGAAGTGTGGCCAATAGTAGCATGCCTGCAAGATTTTGAAGGCAGTTCTCTTTGCTGCAAAATGTCCTCCACAAGGCCCATCATGACAAGTGAGGAGGATATCAAAGACTTCCTCCTCCCTTACACAACGCCTTAAGATCTGATCGGGGCCAAGCTTGAACAGATTGCCCCCGATCCAAGTAAATGAGGCACTTTTTCTGATGATTCTGCTCTTCTCTCTGGAAGATAGGTGTGGAGGGAACTGTGCTGAAACAAGATAGTTTGCTATATCAGCAAACCATGGAGAGAGTACTGAAATAGAAAACAGATGTTCATCAGGCATCTGGTCATCCACGGTTCCATCCTCATCTGCAGACAAATCCAATCTAGATAAAAAGTCAGCAACAACATTTTCTCTACCTGGTTTGTCAACAATGGTCAAATCAAACTGCTGCAATAAAAGTAACCATCTAATAATACGAGCATTCACATCTGGTTTATTCATTAAATATCTAATAGCAGCATGGTCAGTATGTACAAAGGTCTGGTAACCAGTAATATAATGTCGGAACTTGTTCAATGCATGGACCACAGGCAAGAATTCTTTCTCGGTTATAGTGTAATTCAGCTCAGCTTTGGACAAGTTTTTGCTAACAAAGTAAATGGCATACGGAAGTTTTTGCTCAACTTGTCCTAAAGCTACACCTATGGCTTTGTTCGAGGCATTAGTGTGGATGTGGAAAGGTAGGGCCCAGTTTGGACCTCTCAGGATTGGGGCTGACACCAACTTGTCCTTTAATTCATTTAAAGCCCTCTGACAATCGTCAGTCCAATTAAACTCCACATCTTTTGCCAACAGGCCAAACAATGGCGAGGCTAGCTTGCTGAAATCTTTAATGAATCTCCGGTAGTATCCTGCTAATCCCAAGAAACTCCGGACATCCCTGACCTTTTGAGGAGGTGGAACCCTCTTGATGAGAGCAATTTTGTTAGGATCCACCTGCAATCCTTGGCAAGAAATGGTATGGCCTAGCACGGTCCCTTCAGTCATTAGGAATTCACATTTTTCAGGACTAAGGGACAAGTTCATCTCGGTGCATTTGGTTAGGACTTTTCCCAGGTTGGTCAATGCTTCCTGGAAGTTGGCCCTATAAGGAGTAAAGTCATCCATATAGATTTCTACTGCATCATGGACCAGCTCCGAGAAGATGCTCAAGACAGCTCTCTGAAAGGTAGCAGGAGCATTGCATAGCCCAAAGGGAAGGACTCGATAGGCAAAGGTACCCCAAGGACAAGTGAAGGTGGTCTTATCTTGGTCTTCTGGGCTGATTTGGATTTGGTTGTACCCGCTAAACCCATCCAGGAAAGAGAAGAACTTCTTTCTTGCTAGTCCATCCAACACTTGATCTATGAAAGGTAGAGGGAAATGGTCCTTCTTGGTAGCTTTGTTCAGTTCTCGGTAGTCCACACAGATTCTCCATTTCCCATTTTTCTTGGGAACCAACACTAGAGGGGACACCCATTCACTATCTGAGATGGGGTAGATGAACCCGGCATCCAACAGTTTTTGCAATTCTTCCTTGACAATGTCCTTAAGGGCTGGATTCATTCTCCTCTGAGGTTGCCTAACCGGTTTACAGTCCTATTTGATGTATATATGATGGGTACAGACCGAAGGATGGACTCCTTTCATTTCCTTATAGCTCCAAGCAAAAGCATCTAAGTGATTGGCCAACAGACTACAGAGCTCCTTTTCCTGGGAAGGAGATAGGGAGGAGCTGATATTCAATGCTTTCTCAGGGCCGAACTCCACATTCTTGACTCTGGGAGTAACAGGGTTGGTTGTACAAAGATCCACTAGGGTGCTAGCTTGGGCATCCTCCACCAATTTCTCTAAGGGTAGTGCACTGGAAGGTGGATTCTGGATCAAAGTCTTGATCAAGTCATCCTCGGTTGGGGGGTCTCTTCTAGTGGTATCTAAGGTGCACAGAGGTGCTGAGTACACCTCGTCTTCCTCTCCTTCTTCCAACCAGAGTGGTAAGTCATGCTCTAAGGAGGGTTGGGCAGGAGGGCATAGGACTAGCTGCTTGGACATGGGACCATTTTTGATGGTCATGTTTCCCGCACGACAACTGATGTAAGCATCTGCAGTAGCTAACCAAGGCCTTCCCAAAATGAGAGGATATCCAGTAAGCTTGGCCTTTGGTTGCAGAACCAGGAAGTCTGTAGGGTATTCCCAAGAGTCAATAGAGACCAAGACATCCTCCACAATCCCTTCAGGGGTCACGGTGGAGCGATCTGCTAATTGCAGTACTGTCGAGGTCTTTCTCAAGGAACCTTGAAGATTAAGCTTAAGCATGGTATCCCTGGTCATCACATTAATGGCAGCCCCCAGATCAATCAAGGTGTGAGGTATAATGGTGCCATTGATGTGAACATCTACTACAGGACTTCCAGGATCTAGGTACTTTGGGCAGATGACTTGTCCTAACATAAGGTCAGACAGTTGTCCTATGACATTGATAGTTGAGGCATCTTTCTTCCGTCTGCCTGGGTGTTTGAAACACTTCTCCTTAACCAGCTTGTTGTATATTGGCACATCCTTGATGGCTTGGAGAAGTGGTATTTTTACACACAACTGCTTGAGCTCACCCAGAATCTCATCCTCCTCTGGGTTGGGTTGTGTGGTGGCTGTTAGTCTCTCAGGAAAGGGTGGAATAACCTTTGGTTCACTTTCCTGTTTATCTTCCTCATCCTCTGGGGGAGGAGGTTGGCGATCTAGTAGAGTCTTTCCAGATCGAAGATTGATCTCCTGGATCTCCACAACATAGGTAGGGCATGAGGTTTCCCCAGTGTATACCTGCTGGGCCTGTCTATTGTTGGGGTTCGGGTTCGGTTGAGCAGGCATTTGAGGTTGCCTTGGAGGAGCAGGAGGTAATGGCTGAGGTTGAACTGGTGGTGGAGGCAAGATGGCAGGAGGAGTGTTGTATTGGGGCCTCCACCCCGACTGAGGTGCATTCCATTGAGGCTATGGCTGGGCATGTGAGTGATATGAATGAGAAGTAGGTTGAGTGGGGTACTGAGGTGGATAATACCATGGAGGCGGCATGGACCATGAAGGATGAGTAGGGGGACCCCAGGAAGGCATAGGAGTCGATTGGTTGGGGCTGTAATAAGCTTGAGATGCCCCTTGCATCCCCTGCTGATAAGGTCTAGATCCCTGTGGCCTCCTTTGGTTGAGGTAATAGAGAGGCTCTGTGGGAGCTTCTGTCCCTTGGTACATGGCTTTAAACCCAGGTAAGGTTGGACACTGATTTGTGGGATGGTCCTCCTCACAAACGAAACACACTTCAATCGAATGCAATGGACATTCGTTTTTAGGGTGTCTCCTTGTGCACCTAGGGCAGAAGACAGCCAAGGCTCTCTCAGCTTCTTCTTTCTTTTGCTGAATCCTGAATGTGTCAAGCTGCATGGCAATGGTTTGTCTCACCTCACTCTTAAGATCTTCTAATTGATTTGCAAGCTCATGTTTGGAGAAAGGGACACTAGTTGAGAGGTGGTTTCCTCTACCTCGTTTCCGAGCTGCCCTGGAATGGTTTCTAAACACAGTCTTGATGTCCTCATAAGGCAGTTGGTAAATGTCCCCCCCAGCTAACATGTGAAGGGTATCTAAGAGGTCTTCAGGGACTCCTCAGAGCAGGACCAACTTGAGGGATTCAGGGTCAAGTGTGCACCTGGCCCGCTTATAGCTTAGTTGGAACCTCTCCTCATAATCCTCTAAGGACTCATCATTTCCCATGGACATCTGAAAGATTTCCCCCTTTGTTTCCTTGGACCTACAGTAATCTCGGTACTTGGTATTGAAAGCTTGATGCATCTGAGCCCAAGTGGTGATACTATTCCCAGGTAAGCCCATGAACCAGCGTAGTGCTGCATCCTTAAGAGTGGAAGGGAAAAGTTTCAGCTTTTGCTCATCTTCAGTATAGTCATAGGTTCTACAAAGGACAGCAAACTCAAACAGGAAGGTATCCGGATCTTCAGTGGTCAGCCCATGGAAGTGAGGTAAGGCGGAGGGGCTAATGTTCTTCATTTTCATCTCTCCATTGGTCTCTCGGATGGGAAAGGCACCTTCTATTCTCTCATCTTCTCTTCTATTGTCAGCCATAGCTTCAGATGGAGTGGTCTCTAACTCTTCTTCTACTATAGGGTCTTTGGATATCTCAGGATGTTCACCTATAGGTTCTTCTGGGTCACTGTCACCAAAGAAGAGAGAAGGGTGACTCAGTGATGTGGTGGGGGTGTTTGGTAGGAATTTGCCTGATCTATCTCGGTTCCTACGAGGCATGAAATGGAAAAGACTTTCTTTTTCCTTTGATTGTTTTTGCTTTGCTTTTCTTTTGGTACCTGCAAAACTGAGACAGATTGATCTACAACTAACTATGAAAGATGCGAAATTAAACTGAAAGCAGGAAAGAACTAATCTACTTTGCTCAAAGGAAATTGCAAGAATGGAAATGCTAGTCTATGCTTGCAGAAAGGAAATGTTAATCTATGAAAGCAGGAAATGCTAATCTATGAAAGCAGGAAATGCTAATCTATGAAAGCAAGAAATGCTAATCTATGAAAGCAGGAAATGCTATGCTACTTTTGCAGAATGGAAATGAAGTAAACTACTTAGCAGAAGGCAAGAGTAAGAAAATAGAAGAAAAGCAACAATTAATAATACTCTGACGCTTCCCCGGCAACGGCGCCAAAAATATGGTGGGCTCCAGTATTGTAGCAATAATGCTACAACTCCTGGAGCTTCCTATCTCTAATTTTATCAACCCGGTAGTTCGTACAAACTTGGAAGCGACGGTGCTGTATGCACAAGTACTAGCTCTTGTCACAGCTGTCACTTGGTTAGCTGGCACAAGTCTGCTAGGGCTCAAGCCAACTTCTATAGGATCCCAGAAGAAGCTTTATGAATGATGGACGAAAGCTAACTTAAGGAAGACTAATCTAGTTGCAGAAAGGAACTGAAAGTCAACAAAGCATGTAAACCCTAGTAAACCCTAATTTGACTAGCTAGACCCTAACTTTGCAAAACTGTGAATGAAACCACTACCACTAATGCCATTACTTGCAGTGAACTGAAATACATGCATCTAAGCTACTTGCATCTGAAAAGACATGTTTTTGTATTTTTTCATTAAGTGGTTGGATTTATTGTGATGATGCTTTTGATTAGGGTTTGGTTGTGCAGGAGCGGTTGGAATGGAAGGAAAGCATGGGCAAGGTCAGGATGGATAGGGGAGGTCCCAGAGGGTCTCTAGCATCAGTCCACAGAAGTCTACCACGTTCGGATGCTCAGCAACCGAGTTTGCAGGCTTCTACAGGAAGTCTGCAGGGGATCCTATAGGAAACTCAGGGGTTTCTACAGGAAGTCTGTGCAATTCTACAGGATGTTTGGCCGTGGAAGTTTTGGGATATGGTGAAGTGTTGGAGTGGTGTGGGAGGATAGGTGAGATGGAGATGGAGCTGGTGATGGCTTTGGAGTAGAGAAATCAGATGGAGGAAGAGTGCATGCAGAGGTTTGATGGTAGGAAGGATGGGATCAACGAAAGTGTAAGTAAATGGAGCTGAGCGATTAATGGATGAGTTGGACAGAGGCTGAGTAGGTGGATTGAGGAGAGATCAAGAAGAAGAAGAAGGAAGTGGAATGATAAGGAGCAGCGTAAATGAAACAAATGACTTATGTACCCAAAAACGAGAAATTCATTAACTTATGATAACTGTGCTATGAAACCTATGAACAGCAATGGAAAACCAAGAAATGAAACTCGTGCATGGAAGTGAAATGTAGAAGTATGGTTAAGTATCAAACGTGCATGGATGGATCTTCAACGAAAATGTCTATGTTGCAGCTTGCATGGAAGTGAGAAGAACTGCGTTTCTTTTTGGTGGTTGGTTATGGATTGCACCCCAATCCCTAAGAGAGATGGCAGTGAGCCTTAACAACCTTTTGCTGGAGCTCCAATAATTTATAACTATCCTCCTATTGAATCTAAGCAACTGAAACAAACTCACCATAAACTAATCCTATCTAAGCTCATGAAAAGACTAAATTAACAAACTGTAAATTCGAATTGCATGTGAAAGTAAAAACTCAAAGTGCTGGAACGAAATGCAAACACATTACAACACCGAGGAGATCTATTGCTCTCAGGTTGGGCCCTAACCTGAGAGCTATAGCTCCCTTAGAAACTCAGAATGAGATCAAAATCTGCCTACCTTTATTCATAAACGAAAGTCTGATGTCATGCCAAAACTGGCTTACAAAAGGAACAAACACCGAGCTGTAGCTCGTACTTCCAAATTACAAGAGCAATACAAAAGTTCAAAAAGCTTCTATCCAAGGCTACGGCCTCAGTATTTATGCAAAATGATCATCCAACAGGTGTCCTTGATTTGAGGAGCTCGGCTGTCCAACTGAAGTTTAAACTGTTGATCCTGTAGGACAGTCATAACTACTGTTCCTGTAGAACAGTTATAACTGTTGTTCCTGTAGAACAGTTGGCTGCCTCTAAGCTCGGTGGGGAGATGGATTGGAGCTCGGAGCTATGGTGGGAATCACGAGGAAGGTCCCCAAGACTGTGGACATCCTCTCCTAAAAACCAGCAGTGCCACCTCATTGTCTCCTTGTCTCCTTTTTCGTGATCTTTGCTCCCTTTTAATGCCAAAAACCTGAAAGCATCATGCATTAGTCACGTAGATAGAATGCCTACCCTTATTCCTATAAACAACACGAATAAACCAAGAAATGAATGCATAAGCAATAAAAAATGAATGGTTTGAGCAGAGCAAGTAGGCCAAATGAGCCCAAATTGTACCAAAAATTGGGGCTCATCAGTGTACATGGCCATTATACACATGAGTGTCCTCTCTTACCCCAGATGCGCTAAATTGTGGGAAGCTCAAGCAACTTCTAGAGGTCAACCACCCATCGAGAAATCACCTCAGAATCCTACACCATCTCAACCGAAAATGCTTACAAATCCTTTCTCCTAGCAAGGACTTGTTGCTCCTCAACCTCAACTAGGTCAAGTAGCCCATCCCCCCCAACCTTTTGGTCCTAGTGACTATCAGATCTTTATGATGAATTTTGATGAGGTTAATAACTCTGATATCAACCTGCAAACTCGGTCGCATCAATGCGACAAGCCATCGGCTTCGTCCACCACTGAGTCCAAAACCAAAACATTTACTGAGCCTCTTACGACACCAAATGGCCCATTATAGATCCCCCAACCTAAATTTGAGTTAATTCCTAAGATCCCCAAGGGACCATTACGCCGTAATGGGGCTTCTAACTGAGTTTCCAATACATATAGTATAGTAGTCGACTTTGCGCAATCCCCCACTGCCATGTTGATGCTGGAAGTCCTCCAGTCATGCCCATCTCAAAAGAAATCTCTACTAACTACTTTGGGCACAGTGGATCCTTCAGATGACCATTTGATTGTCTTCCTAGTTGATACATCAGAACATACCCCATTACCTTCATTTGTTTCTTTCAAAATACCAGTCCGAGTTCATAATGCCATCACCTCTTGATGCATTATTGATGTAGTGCATCCATATGTGTGATGTTTGCTGCTGTTTGCAAAAAACTTAAATCACCTGAACCGTCCCCATCTACCATCGCTTTTCATGCTTGGGAAAGTCACTCCTCCCAGCCTCTCGGTATGTATCACAGTTGTCTAGTGACTCTTGCGGGCAATATTGTTCATGTAGACATTGAGGTTATTGATGCCCCTCTAGATTACAACATTATTTTGGGTCATAGTTACACAAATTCCATATTAGCCATCGCATCTGCGGTTTTCCGCATGATGTGCTTCCCCCATGAAGGGAAGATCGTCACCATCAACCAGTTAACATACTACGAGTTGACATCCATGACCTCTCCTGATTCCATTATCTCGTCGATGTCTGATAAACAGTCTGCCACTCTCACTGGTGTCTCACCCGGAGTCTACAAAGATTCCTCATTATTAGGTGCTTTCCCTGGTCCTCCCCCTCTCATCTTTGAGCCTAGCTCTTTGAGTATTTGCATGTTACAAGCGTCACAGGCTGCTCACAAGCGGTCTGGTACATATGATCAACAACCATCTCCTCAACACCCTGCTATTACCCTCTTAGCCAAGCCATCCAGATCCATCCCCCTAGGACCTCTTCCGTTTGTGGGTGCCTCTCCTATGTTCCCACCAGGAACTATTCCTCTAGGTCTCATCCATCAAGGAGTTGTTCTATCAGGACATTACCTTGCAGGCCATAAACCTTTCTTGTTTCCTCCTTCGGGAATATTTTATGTCCTTTTCATGGCTTTGCTGGTCTTCCTTAATATGACTTTGGGGTTCCCAGTCTGGTACATTGATCCCCCTGCAAGCACTTCCCCTGGTAAGCTAAGAACATATCTTGCTTTGACCCTAGATCAACCGGTCCCTACCCCTACAACCTCAACAGAAACCCACTCCTATTGCGAAAGCATCCAGACAGGGGGACAAAGCCAAGAGGAAAGAACCTAAGGAAAAGGCTCCCCAAGCTCCTCCAGCCCCCAAAGCTCCAAAGTTGACACCTTCGTGTGATTTGTGTGAGGTTGTTGGGCATGCCACCAATAACTGTCCTGAGCTTCCTCATCTCAAACCTTTCGTTCGTGAAATTTTCCCTGAGTCAAATATCCTTTAGGTCCAAGTTACCTTACCGGGATCAACCAAGAAACTCAAAACATTGCATACAAATAACCCTTGTTCCTTGAATGATCATTATGTTCACTATTCACATTGTTTCCCTCGTCTTGGAAACTTTTGTGATTGCCTTCAAGTGCTTTGCAAATACGAGGCCACTTGTAGTGGATCACCTATTCCTCTACCCATGGATTCTGGTACCACTACTACACCAAAACAGGGAGACTTTGGTCCCACCATCATGATCCCTCCCCCCAATGTCAAGATGACAGACTCCACAGGCCATATCCTTTACCTGTCGTCATCCTTGAGTTCCTTGCAAGAAAACCTCTTTGAGGTTTCTACATGTGCTTATATCAAAATTCCCTCATTGGAAGCCCACGTCTCAACATTGATAGATTCTCCATCTACTAGCTTGTCGTCTACCATTTCAGATGATGTGTATGTGAACCTTTTTCTTGGGATGATGCACCAGGTACTGTCGCTGCATCATGTAGTCAATCTTCCTCCCGTCCACCCATCTTCCATTCTGAGGAGGACATCATGGAAGCCATGACTACCCCTGATTACCCATGGGATGATATACACCATTGTGCATATTTCCTTCCATATTGGTGAACCCAAAAGTTTTCTTCCCCCCTTACTCGTGATGATTGATGAGATATCTAATACTAGGACCCCCACTATCTTCTCATCAGCGATGACCTTTATCGTCACGGTGTTGATTGTATCCTTTGTCATTGTCTCACTCATCATTATGGATAGGACCTTACATCATTCGTAAGGACTTGGGTAAGGAGGCATCATTCCCACCTTTGCATACCATATCAGTCCCTTCGATCACATATTCTTGCGGGCAGTATCCCATGCTTGGGGGCATGCTGGTTTCCCCTGGTCATCTTCTCAATTGATTAACATAAGTCTCGACCTAGATCATCACTGGATCTAGGTATGGTCATTTATCCTCCCATTCCTTGGATAGTTTGTCTTACCAGCCTCTCAGGTGAGCCATATTCACATCGCATATCATAGACGTTTGATACCATATCTTCAAATATTCTACTCTATGCCATACCACCTTTACCACATAGTCCCCATGTTTGACTTAGTGGGTGAGGATGACCCTAGACCTCCTATAGTAGTTCATTCTCATTTTCCTTTACCCTTAATTCTTCACCAGGAACCATCGTTCCAAGAAGCATTGAGGCCATCTTTAGACAAGTAAGGCCACTTGCTTGAAAATAGCAGATCCTGATTCCGATAGTCGGTTTGTCTGCTATGATCTCCACAAGATTTAGGGCCTTATACTCCTTTCAAATTAGAGGGAAAATGTCCTTTTATAGAAAAACCCACAATTTTTTTGTTTCCCATTGTGACCAGACCATAGCTCCAATTAACAAACCACCAGGACCATTGGGAATCTCTCACCAAGTACTATAATGGGTCTCTCTTAGTTTTTAATGATTTGACACTTCTCGAGGAAGCCATTTTTCCAAGAAGGGCCACTTCGTCGCCTCTCAAAATCGAATTTCTTCATATGTGACACTTGTACTATGGGGACCACCTTCCCTTGGTGCTTGTCATCTCACGTCTCGATTTTCATCATGAGCAACCATCATTTTCTCATGCTTTCATGGTCCCCACTTGGTCTATTATGTGTGGAAACATAATCTAGTCACCCTTGTTCAGAGCATCTGCGATGAGTCACCTTTGCATCCGTGGAGTCTATTTCACATCCCATTATATCATGTCACAGTACTCCATCCATATTTGCATCCTATTCATCCTATGTTTCCCATTTTGGCCTTCAGCCATATTGTCCACCATCCCCCCACTAGTCGAGTCAGGCACTGCCATGTCAACCATGCACTTTATGCTCTGACAAGGGAAGTCTTCTGTTTGTCCCTCAATACCATTTTCCCCATTGACCCTGGTGTCAGTCCATCAGTCACATTACTATTTTCCCTCCTGCCTTAGTTGAGGATCCTCATTTCCTCACCTATGACATGCCCTATTCTGTCAAGGTCAACACATATATTCCAGAAGAATGGCCTAGAGGGTGGTGTATCTTGGTTCCAACTTCCACTCTTGTTCAGTGCCTCAGATCAAGCAAAGGGAATCATCATTTCCATTTGATTTGGTTGTTTCATGTTCGTGACTTATACACTTGATGGTCTAGTGATGCATCAGATTGTACTAGTGATTCTTGGGTATGTATGAGATGTTTTAGACCTCATGAGAGGATGGCCCTTCAAGTAGCCCCCCACATGCCTGAAGACCTTCATATTATGTTACAACCTCAGATGCAGTTCTGTAGATTTGATGGGTTCGGTTCATGTCGATTCAATGTTCATAGCATGCATGCCTCCTTCAGATGATCCATTCAGTTTTGCAAAGCCGTTCCCTATTCAACAGGGCTTCTTCGGTTGTTCTACCCTCCCTCCCACCCATTTTTTGAGGGAAGGGCCATTATATCTCATGTACTCAGATGTTATTGTATTCAATCCCAAATCACTTTTTTCTAGGTGCATTATGTATATGGGACACATTGTATTATTTTCTAGCTCAGTTATGCGAGCATGTCATGTCAACGTTGCCATCCTGAAAGTGGTAGGTGACTCATAAATTGTGATGCGACAGGTACACAACACCATACATTGTGTGTCACCTGATCTTAGAAGTTATCAACAAGAGGTATGGCATATCATTTCACATTTCCAAGATTTTAATATTATTTCTATTCCAAGAATGCATAATGCAACTGTAGATGCATTGGAAAATGCTGTCGCTAGGATGTCACCATTCAGGGACAATTTTTCTGTTGAAATTCCTTATAAACCTTCCGTCCTGGATAATACCATTATTTACAGATTTTTGATGACGACTAAGAGATACTGTTCTTTATAGCGAATGATGACATATTTAAAGATGCAATGATCGATGAGGATGATCACAAAAAAGAACTGTAGGATGTAGCCAACACAAGCAAAGGAAACGTCATCCCCAAGGGTGTGGTGTCATTGGAAAATTTGTATGACATACAAAATCACTTCTGGGGACCCGTCAATGCCAAGAACTATAGTTCCATGCTATCGCATGAGCATATCAACTTGGGAACAAATAAGGATTTGAAATATGTTAATCTCGGTACTTTCCACACACCACAAGTGCGAAAATACTTCATCTACTTATTCAAGCAGTAACATGATGTCTTCGCATGGCCATACGATGAACTCAAGACATATGACACACGGATCATCCAACAAGTGATATTGATTAAGGAAGGGGCCAATCCATTCCAACAGAAGTTAAGGAAAGTACATCCAACACCTGAGCCTCTCATTCAGAAAGAGTTGAAAATTATTGGATGCTTGGATCATATACAGAGTGCGGCACTCAATGTGGGTGTCAAATTTGGTCCCTGTAAGGAGGAAGTCTGGGGAGATCTGCCTGTGTGTAGATTTCAAAATTATCAACCGCGCCTTAGCCAAAGATAACTACCTTATGTTGTACATGGAACAAATATCACAAATAGTATAGGGGTCTGAAATGTTTTCTCTGTTAGATGGATATTCTGGATATAATGAAGTTCTGGTTGCAAAGCCTAACAGACTCAAAACAACGTTTAGAATGAAGTGGGGCACATTCCCATTTTGACGAATGCCATTTAGGCTAATCAATGCTAGTGTAACATTCCTACATGTTATGGACATTGCTTTCTGCAGACTCATTGGGTAGAGAATAATGGTATATGTTGATGATGTAACAGTCTTCACTAAATAGAGGTCAGATCACCTATGCCACTTACAAAAGATCTTTGAGCAATGTCGCAAGTACAAGATATCCTTAAATCCTAAGAAAAGTATCTTTGTAGTGTTTAAGGGTAATATATTGGGCCAAATCATTTCTAAGAGTGGGATTAAGGTAGACCTAGATAGGTTCAGGATGATCACGCAGGTTCCCTTCCCAGTGAATAAGAAATCCATGTAGTATTTCTTGGGGAAGATCAACTTCCTTCGCAAGTTCATCTCTGACTATGCCAAAATTGTTAAACCAATACAGGAGATGGTGATGACGGACACAGTCTACAAATGGGATAAAAGGGAAAAGGACATGTTTTTTTGTATTAAACAGGCTATAGTAGAAGCACCCGCATTGTATAGCCCAAACTTTGGTAAAGGTTTATTGCTCTACACTTTTTCTTTCGATACCTTTCTTGCTACTATGCTCACTCAGAAGAATTAATTGAATAATGAGCGGCCTATCTCCTTCATGAGTGCAAGTCCACAAGGACCAAAGCTTAACTACCCTACCGTGGACAAACATGATTATGAAATATATAAGGCGGTAAAGCATTTTAGGCCCTATCTATTGAAGAACCATTGTGTTATCTTTGTCCCGCACCCAACAGTCATATCACTGCTTGTTCAACAAGAGATGGGTGAAAGGAGAGAAAACTGGATGACTGAGTTACAAGAGTATGATCTAGAAATCAAGCTAGTTCACACAGTCAAGGGCCATGGTCTTTTCCAACTAGCAGCAAAAGAAGTAACTGCGAAGGAGGAAGAAGAATATCTCTCAGGATGGGAGCAAGAGATTGAGATGTATAATGTTGAGCGGGACTCCCCCACTAAAATCATAAACTCTTGGTACACAGATGTGTGTCAATACCTTGAACATGACACAATTCCCTCTCACTTTTCCTCATGACAGAAGTGGCACTCATACTTAAAGCATTATTTTATCAGTTGTTCAGAAAGAACAACAACGAAGTACTGCTCTTGTGTTTGGAGGTGCATGATTCAGAAAAGGTATTGTGTGATCTCCACGATGGACTAGCTGGGGGACACTTTGAAGGAAACACTATAATTCATAAGGTTATGTGGGCCATATTTTACTGGCCTACATTATTTAGAGGTGCTCATTCTTATGTCCGCAAGTGTTCAGTTTGTCAAAGGTGTGCCGGCAGAAAGAAAAATTCAACTGCCCCACTATAGCCCATTGCAATGGAAGAACCTTTTCAACAGTGGGGCTTGGACATTATTGGGGAATGTTTTCCACACTCATCAAAGCAACATTGCTACATCTTAATTGCTAAAGATTATTTTAGGTAGTGGATAGAAGCAGTTTTGTTTAAACAGGTGAATGAACAAGAAGTCATTAGCTTTCTACAACATAACATCATTTCTAGGTTCGACATTACTACATCACTTGTTTTTAACAATGTAACATTATTTTCATAGTTAAGACTCTATGATTTTGCATTGGAAAATGGTATCATATTGAAACATTCAACTAATTATATTCCACAGGGGAATGGTCTTACTGAATCCATGAACAAGAACCTTATCCGCATTATAAAAGAGACCATATTATCTGGACAATGAAACTGGCACTCTACTTTGATGAATGTCTTATGGGCTAAGTGAATCATGGAAAAACCTTCCTTGAACACCTCCCCTTACTTCCTAGTGTACGTAAAAGAAGCAATCCTCCGGATGAACATCTACTTGCCCGATCTCCAACTATGACAGGAATCCCAAGGCAAGTCATGTTTGTTAGTTGAACATAGGATGGACACTCTTCATAAGCTACAAGAAGAAAGGTTGAAAGCTAAAGAAAAAATTTCACTTCCCCAGAGTCTTATGAAGAGGTGGTTTGACAAGAAGTTTCCAAAGAAAAACAACTTTAGTGTGGGTGACTTAGTCTTAAAGTGGGACAAATCCCACGAGGACAAAAGTAAACACACTAAGTTTCAGTCCCTGTGGATTGGGCCATTCATGGTGCATGGAAAGCTTGGGAAACACACATATCATCTTCAATCACTTGATGATAAGATTGAATCTCTCCCTATCAATGACGAAGACTTGAAACAATATTTTCAGTGAAAATCTGGGGTTGTGCCCTACATTGTGTACATAGTCTGTTCTTTTGTTGTTTGTTTGTTTGAATCGTGTTTTGGTTTCTATTATGTGAATAAGTGTTGTGCATGATTATATCACAACTTCTAAGTATTTGTGTGGCTAAACTATAAAGACACTTGTGACACTTCAATATTTGGCTAGCCTTCTGTCCATCTTCCTAGTGTTTGTTACACATTTGGTCGATGAAGTTCCGACGGAAAATATGATCCATCTGTAAGGAGATATTTGGTCCAACCATGAACCCATGTCTAGTTCGGAAACCTCAAGCCTATACTTGGTTTTTTCTGCTTTGGTGTTATTAAGCTTATCCAACTGGTAAAAATGAAGAAGGGGAAAAATATAATGAGAAAACCTAAATCAGAGGTCTCTATATGATTCTCTAAAGGAAAAACCTCTTCTACTCTTAATAAGTTAGCATCCCTCTTGTACCCCAAAATAAATAGGTGCCAATGCACATTTCTCCTTAAATAAATAAATAAAGGCAAAAGAAGAGAAAGGATTCATGCACAAAGAGGTGAAGCAAGCAAAACCGTTGGGGTACTGTCTAGGCTCGCAGGCAGCGGAGAAATGTTTATGTTCCTGCATGACTCTGCTGGAGTACTATCCAGGCCTGCTGGCAGTAGAGTAACACCAAAGATGAGAATTATACTCTGAAAATATTAAGCTCTCAAGCTACACTACCCTTCCCAACTCGAAACATTGTGATTATGATTAATATTATGTTGTGTTTAATTGAGAAGGTACAGAGGGGATCATGTATGTTCATGGGGTAAGTGGGAAGGTCAAAGCAATCTGCACGATGAATCAATACTCCCCGAACAACCAAGGCCCTGCAAAGAAGAAGTTAACGAAGATAGAGAAGTTGGAGTTCAACCAGTGTGTCGCCAAGTGTTGTAGCTGCTGCAATATCCTCCAAATTTTTGGCTTACACTCAATTTTACAACCTTCCTTGGTCTTTTAAATTATTGTTGCAAACACTAAAGCTCATTTCATGAGATTTCTTGCAGTTCTTTGGTCCCTTTTGCATGTTGGGCTAATTGTCATCTTTTGGCATGTTTGGTTGTCGTACAATGTTTACGAGCCTTTTATGATGTTTTCAAAGGTTGATTTTTGTGTATATGAGTTGTCCCAACCATGTAAACATCTCTCGCATCCATAAAGTCATGAGCACTGCCACACAAGTGTCGTCACGGTCATCCTAAAGCCCATCTTAAGTGTCACACTTGTTGTATCTTGTCATGAGGCAGTCACACAAAGGGGAATGCTTTGTTCATGTGTTCCGAAGATCTTTTTATCGTGTCATAAAATTATGTTAAGTGTGTGATCATAGTCAAGGTTCATCACATTTCATCAACCATCGCACACTTAGCCATTCTCAGAAAATATTTCTGATCAAGCAACTTAGCTGAACTGGGTCCCGACTGAATTGTGCACTGCTCAATCTCAACTCTCTAATATATGAACTTGCTTGTTGGAACTACCCAATGCACATTCCCTGTCCTCCAGGGCTACTGCTTTATGCAATTCCTGAGCCCAACACTCAATTTTGACTCCCAAAATTGCTCAGTTGTGTCTCCCAGTATGTCTTTAACTACGCATTTCGCATGTTCAACCCTCAAGCTTTTCCCTTTCCTACTGGAATTGTGCAATACACATAAGCCTAACCTCCCTTGGAATCCAAAACTATGCATATGCTTCTTTCAATGTCCTTTCCCTCAGCCGGATCCCATTACCTCTAGAAACTGCACAGTTCTGTCCTTCAAGCCTCCCTGAGCTGCATATTTCATAGTCTCATAGCCCAAACTCTCCCCTTGAGTGCTGAAACTGTGGAATGTGCAGTCACTGGGTCCTTTTCCTAGTCAGTGACTTGTCCCAGATTTAGTTCATGGATAAGAATGCATCATCTTAGACTATGGGGTTTTTGGGATTGATGTTGTTCCATCATGAGTGAAGTGTGGGAACAGGTAGAATATCAAGTCATGGTGAGATGATGATATTAATCAATGTTTTCATTGATGTCAATATGGCATTGGCCAAGATGGAAAATATTCTTGATATGCCTAATGAATATCATGAAACCCTAGAATGAGATGATAAGATTGAAGAAAATAGATGCCTAGTTCCATATGATGATGTCGTAACTCTTGTTTGATAAGAATGTCATCAATTAATATGTCAAGTCACTAATGAAGAAGTCTTAAGAAGTGCCAAGTGCCAAGTATTTAGAAGCCCTTGATGACATATGGAGGACTACATTTCATGATGTCATATTCTTGATGAATGACTACAATTGATGATGGCACTTGATGAGGTCTTGATAACATGGTTGGAGATCATTTGATGGTTGGAAGATTATTTTGGAGTTCTCCTAATGATGTTGCACTATGACTGCACTAGTATATGATGACATTGTTCATGCATCATGCTACATGGATGTTGCACTCCTACATACTGACTTTATGATACTATGATGACATTGATAACAATGAAGAAGCCACACTGTCCCAAACATTCCTCATGCTGTCCCAAACTTTTTATGCATAAATTTAAGGACAGTCACAAAGAAAAAATATTTTGGACACCTTGGAGGATTTTTTCCTCTTTCTAATGAGCTTTTATTTGCCCCGAAAATCTTAATAGTTTGCGAGATATTGAATTTTTAAGTTAAGGAAATTATTCCTAGCAGTGAGCCGACCTACCCTTAGTCATACAAGTCAGCCTCACTTCAAATAGAAATGTCCCTTTAGTTATAAATGAAATATCTATAAATACATGTCTAAACACTTCATTTTGATAAGTAATTTGGGAAAGAATTAAAAGATATGAAGTATAGAAGAAGACTAGAGGTCGAGGAGAACAAGGAGACTATGGTTTAGGACAAAAAAAAAGGATAATTCTATTTGGAATAAAATCTTGGTTGAAGTTGTCGTAGTTGCTATAGTTGAAGTCACCGTAGTTGCCGTGGTCGAAACTGCCATAGTTACCATGGTTGAAACTACCGTAGTTGTCGTGGTCAAAGCTGCCATAGTTGTTGTGGTCGAAGCTACTGTAGTTGAGGTGGTCGAAGCTGCCATAGTCAAAGTTTCCATAGTTTCCGTGGTCGAAGCTGCCATAGTTTCTGAGGTCAAAGCTTTCGTAATTGTCATGGTTGAAACTGTTGTGGTCAAAGTTGTATAGTTTTCATGGTTGAAGTGTTGATTTATTAGGATTGGACAAATAGAGCTTGTTGAAGTCTTCTCTTGAGAACATAATAGGGCAGAGTTTGAGAACTTTATGAAGCAACATATTGAATATTTGTGGAGATCATTGAAGACCATGATGCATTGAAGCCATTATGAGGTGACCTTGAAGAATTTTTGTTTGGGTAACATGAAGAGTAGTGGTGACACCTTCATGTGAAGAACAAGGTTGTAATTGATGATGTGACATGGAGACTAAGTGAAGGCATAATTGAATATTGATAGCTCTTGTTGAAGAAAACATTGGGAGCCGTGAAGTATAACCAAACATACCTTGACAAAGTGAAGCTATAGGGTTGGAGCCCTTGGGGTTGGTGCCTCAAAATTGACAAGGTTGGTGCCTTGGAAAGTCCAAGTTGGTGCTTGGAAAATATAGGATTGGTGTCCTTAGAGTTGGTGCTCCTAAACTCAAGGTTGGTGCCTTGGATAAGATAGGGTTGGAGCCCTAGAGGATCAGAGTCCTCAAGAAACCAGGTCGGAGCCTGAACCAAATATAGGGTTGGAGCCATTGAGGCTGGTGCCTAAAATTGACAAGGTTGGAGCCTTGAAAGTCCAAGTTAGTGCTTGGCAAATACAGGTTGGAGCCTGGGAGATTAAAGATCGGTGTCTTCACCTAGGGTTGGATCCCTACATATATTGTACTTGATTTATTGAAGAAATTAATAAAAAGATTTATTCTTATTGTTCATTTTGTGTTCTGAATATAAGTGATATAACTGGTAAAAGTAACAATTGAAAAGAAATGTTGATTCACCCCCCTCTCAGTATTTCCAACAATTGGTATTAGAGATAGTACCTTCACTCAAAGCCTAACAGCTTGAAGGTTTATTAGAACACAAATGGAAAAGCCAAGGAAGAAAGTCTCCAATCATCCTAAAAATGTGTCTCCCTCAACCACCGAAATTAAAGTCAATCAATTTGTGAAGGCTCCATTTTTCAATGGAAACTTTGACATATGGGAAGCAAGAATGAGGAATTTCTTAAGGACTCAAGGAATTGAAGTCTAGAAATTGTTGATTGTTGATAGCATGATGGATGGCGAATCCAAGGCACATAATACAAGAGCAATGAAAGAAATCTTAAATGGGCTACCTAATTCTATGAAGGCCATTTTTGAAAAATGTTCATCAAAAAAAGGCATATGGGATAAACTTCATGATCTTCACTCAAAAGGAGCATTGACAATGATATCTAGTCAAGAAAATGATGGAAAACAAGAAGGAAATCTAGAGCCCATCAAGGAAGCTGAAGATAAGAGTGATAACATCAAGGCTAAAGAATATCTAGAAGATGAAGAAAATGAAGAAGATTTTGAAGAAGATGTCCTCACTAAACTTATGACTACCATAGAAGAGATTAACAATTTGAAAAACGAAAATGAGGAACTTAAGAAGAAAGCACAAGTTGGTGACCAGGACAAGACAAGGAAGGAAGTTCACCTTGTCAAGCTTCAAGTACAACAAAGAGATGAGGAGATCACCATGATTAAGGAATAATTTCATCAAAACAAGAGAAATCATCATGAAGAAGTCATATCCATGAAAAATCAATTGGATAAGGCAAAGAAACGGGAAGATACCTTTTCAAGCCACCTTGAACAAAGGCACAAAAGCTTGAACAAACTTGAAGAAGAGATTGGTCAATACAAGGAAGAGGTCTCCTCCCTTAGATCCCAACTAGAAGAAGCAAGGAAACAAGCACAAGGAGCTGAGAAGGTGATGAAAGCCTTGGTATTCATAGAAGGACAAATTGATGAAGCAGAAAAGGAGAAAAACACCATGATATGCCAACTAGAAGAAAAGGATGATGACATCACCAAGTTAAGAGTAGATATCACTTCTCTTAAGGCCCAATCATGTGAAGCAACCAAGGTAAAGGAAGAAATGGAGATCATTCTATCAATTAAGGATGAAGATTGTGAAAAGTTGAAAGAAGAAATTGTCTTTCTTAAAATGGAAGTTGACTTGCTAAATAAGAACTTGAAAAGTTCTCAAACCCTAGATGAAATTCTAAGTCATCAAAGGTATCCCCTTGATAAATCAGGTCTTGGCTATGCAGGTGAATCCTCAAGCAAGAATGATAATGCTTCAAACAACAAGTATGTGAGGAAGCCTGAAAGAAATGTTGATGCCCCCAGCAAAGGCAAGAGTCAAATTGACATTGGAAGAAATCATACTCCAAGAAGAAATGCGGATGGTGCAAAGGATGCAAGAAGAAATGGTTATCATCAAAGGATATCAAGGCATAAATACTTCAGAAGTACATCAAGGAAATCTCCATCTCCCAGGTATCAAAGTCTATTTCTTGGTTATTGTTAAGCTTGTACAAACTTTAGACACATGGTAAAATATTGTAGGGCATATAATGGTCCCTGTCAATCTCCGAGAAGCAATTTTGCAAGAAGAAGTCATGAATTCTTATTCATGAACAACATAGAGTGCTTCAAGTGTCATAACATTGGATATATGTCACGTGATTGTAACTTGACTTGGCCCCCTACACAAGGAAGAACCATGCCAAAGAAGAAAGTTATAAAAGTATGGAGAAGGAATCAAATTAAATCTGGAAGTCCCTTGAACACTCTAGCCTACACACATGTTGTTGACTTGATGAAGTCATCCTTGATATTCCAAGTATTTGACGGGGAGACTCTACCAAAATGAAGACCATGCATACAATTAGGGGGAGCTCATGATGATTAAGCATTCTTGTAGAAGCTATCCATGAATGGGTCTTATGAAATCCTTCATGAGCTATATGAACAATCATTCTTTGATAGACCATCTCTCAGGAACACTCCTTGAAGAATATACTCCTTATTCATCTGATCGATTATTATTGAAGATCTCTTCCACTTGATCACTAGTAGGTAATCCTTGATGAGGGAGATTTGGTTCATCACATGAAGGAATTTAAGCACATCTATCATGGACCACATTTCCAGAAGAAATAGCACCATGTCACGGGGAGTAACATACCTATGAAGAACTAGTATTGATAAATAAAATATGGTGAAAAGAAGCAACTTGATAGGGGGAGTACTTGGGCACCCCATTTTCCACTGATGTCAAAGGGGGAGAGAATGTTGGAAGGGAAAAAATATTGTCATCAATGACAAAGGGGAGATTATTAATCAATGTTGTCATTGATGTAAATATGGAATTGGCCGAGATGGCAAATATTCTGGATATGCCTAATGAATATCATGAAACCCTAGAATGAGATGATAAGGTTGAAGACAATAGATGCCCAGTTCCATATAATGATGTCGTAACTCTTGTTTGATAAGAATGTCATCAATTAATATGTCAAGTCACTAATGAAGAAGTCTTAAGAAGTGCCAAGTGCCAAGTATTTAGAAGCCTTTGATGACATATGGAGGACTACATTTGATGATGTCATATTCTTGATGAATGACCACAATTGATGTTGGCACTTGATGAGGTCTTGATAACATGGTTGGAGATCATTTGATGGTTGGAAGATTATTTTGGAGTTCTCCTAATGATGTTGCACTATGACTGCACTAGTATATGATGACATTGTTGATGTGTCATGCTACATGGATGTTGCACTCCTACATAATGACTCTATGATCCTATGTTGACATTGATAACAATGAAGAAGCCACATTGTCCCAAACATTCCTCATGCTGTCCCAAACTTTTTATGCTTAAAATTTAAGGACAATCACAAAGAAAAATTATTTTGGACACCTTGGAGGCATCCTTTCAAAATGGATCCTAGACCATATTAAAGAGGTTTTTTTTCTCTTTCTAACGAGTCTTTATTTGCCTCGAAAATCCTAATAGTTTGTGAGATATTGAATTTTTAAGTTAAGGAAATTATTCCTAGTGGTGAGCCGACCTACACTCAGTCATACAAGTCAGCCTAACTTCAAATAGACATGTCCCTTTAGTTATAAAAGAAATATTTATAAATAGATGTCTAAACACTTCATTTTGATAAGTAATTCAGGCAAGAATTCAGAGATACAAAGTATAGAAGAAGACTAGAGGTCGAGGAGAATGAGGCATAAAATCTTGGTTGAAGCTGCCATAGTTACTGTAGTCGAAGTTGCCGTAGTTTCCGTGGTCGAAGCTGCCATAGTTACCATGGTTGAAACTGCCGTAGTTGTCGTGGTTGAAGCTACCATAGTTGCTGTGGTCGAAACTACTGTAGTTGACGTGGTCAAAGCTGCTGTAGTCAAAGTTTCTGTAGTTGTCGTGGTCGAAGCTGCCATAGTTTTCGTGGTTGAAGCTGCCATAGTTTTCGTGGTTGAAGATGTCGTAGTTGTCGTGGTTGAAACTGTCTTGGTCGAAGTTGTCATAGTTGTCATGGTCGAAGTGTTGATTTATTGGGATTGGACAAATAGAGCTTGCTGAATTCTTCTCTTGAGAACATAATAGGGTAGAGTTGGAGAACTTTGTGAAGTAGCATATTGAAGATTTGTGGAGATCATTGAAGACCATGATGCATTGAAGCCATTATGAGGTGACCTTGAAGAATTTTTGTTTAGGTAACATGAAGAGCAGTGGTGACACCTTAATGTCAAGAACAAGGTTTTTATTGATGATGTGACATGGAGACTAAGTGAAGGCATAGATGAAGATTGATAGGGCTTGTTGAAGAAAACATTTAGAGCCATGAAGTATATCCAAACATACCTTGACAAAGTGAAGCTAAAGGGTTGGAGCCCTTGGAGTTTGTGCCTCAAAATTGACAAGGTTGGTGACTTGGAAAGTCCAAGTTGGTGCTTGGAAAATATAGGATTGGTGTCCTTAGAGTTTGTGCTCCTAAATGTTGGAAATAATACTGGGAAGGGGGGGGGGTGAATCAGTATTATCAATTCAATTATTTTCTTTTTCAAACCCAGATCATATACGCTAATTCAGTTAGTTAAAACCACGTATATACGCAACTACAGATAAGGAAACCCGCGTATACAATGCAAACATATAATTTAATTTATCTTACAGATGTTGATCATTAATCTGTGTATCAGAATCAAATAAACAGTAACTAGAACCAGTGAAACAGAGCAGAAGACAATCACACACAAGAACACAAGATATAAGGTGGAAACCCAATGTGGGTGAAAACCACCTGCTGCAATTCGTCTCTATCTTCTTTTAATTAGAAACTTCTTTTTACAATGTTTTTGTACTGGTGCAGTCTTTTAACAGTACGCATGCTGCTACCTGCAGAGAGCTACAACCCTTTCTCGTTCTCCAGCTTCTCCTGGAAGGGAGCTACTACCCCCTTAGCTCTTGTACTAGTTGGAATACTAGTACACAGACTACTATCTACAAAAGGCTACAACCTTCTCTTTACTTCTAGGGACCATGTTTCATAAATTTTCAAACTGGATCGATGAACATTAATCAATCATCAAGAATTTCTGCATAAAACAATTTCCTTTTCACCAATTAGAACTGAATCAAGTAGACACTTCTCTGACAGCTGTACCCAGAACACAGTAACAGTAACCACACACCAAATTCTGAACCTAGAACAACTGCAGTAATAAACAGAGGCAGCTAGAACACAATTCAAGAGATGTACGCTACTTTAATAACCAGAAACCTGCGTGCATACGCTTCTGTGTTTGGACCAACCTGCGTATACGCTGTTTTTACTCACAGAACCAGCGTGTATACGCGTCTTCACTTCACTGAACCTGCGTACAGATCTATAAAGGATAATTCACTCTTTCAAATATTCAGACATTAATTAACCCAGATTATCAGATTTATAGATCAAGCATGCACCACATATAACGGATCGAAATGATCCAAAGATACTATTATTCAAGCCTTAAGATTATGACCCATCAATAGAACTTATCCTTCTCTTTGCGCTTAGGTTTCTCCTTCATTCAGATCCAAATCTGCACCATAATCTAATCACCAATATTCCAGATCTAGCACTTTATCAGATATTCAATAATTCAGATGATCCTTTGCCAAATGATCTCCTTCCTCTTTTATAGTCTTAGGCCTTTCACATACCACGGTCCAAAACCATAACAAAACAATACCATGGACCCAATACTTGGGATCAACACTTTTGATGAGATACCATGGCCCAAAACCATAGGTTCAATTACCAAGGACTAAATACCACGAACCAAAAGTAAGTTTTCCAACATGTACGCGCTTTTCCTTGCATGAAAGTGTGTGTATACGCATACGCGCCTTTGTAACGTATAACCTGCATGTATACACGTCTTCGTCTAGGTGAACCTGCGTATATGTCTTTTCCTTCATTCTGAGAGCCTGAATTGAGATCTATCACCAGAGTGAGTTGCCATCAAGGAAAACATCTGTGCCATAGCTCCAAACCTGTGCCATAATGCCAACAATCTCCCCCTTTGGACTTGATGGCAACCCCAAGATCCTCAAAGTCATTCTCCCCCTTTGTCATCAAGGGCAAAGGGTTGTGCTCCCCCTGAGTACATGCTAAAATCTCTGCTCTGCTGTGTTGACCATGCTCCCCCTGACTGTAGACAAGATTTGCAAAAAGATGTTCTTCAAGAAGAACCATGACTTATACATCATAAAAGACCTTCCTATCACCAAAAATACTCTATACATACATCCATCACCCAACCAAGTGGGAATACATCAGAAATTTACATATGACAACCAAGTACATTACATCATTCATCCCAGGCATAGTGGGGAAACCAAAATAGGCCGTTACATGACCTTGACACCATAAAAGAGATACAGGACATAGAGACGAAATATCTGGAGCAAGACTTATGAAAGTCACCAATAACTGATATCAACAACATCTGAAAATCACTATTCAGCTCAACAACCATGTTTTCCTTATGTTCTCCTTATGCATTTGTTCCACCTGAGACAGCAGCTGTGAACCTGAACCAAGAGCTTCTAATGTAATGCCAATAATGCATTATCAGAAGTTTATCTGCTCCCCCTGAACTTGTGCCAGATGGTCTCTGTCAGACCCATATCAGACTTTCTTCAACCAGAGTTTGTCCCCACTGATTTCTTTCAAACTGCCATATACGCGACTGTCTCTGCATAAACTAGCGTATGTACGCGGATCCTCCTCAGGCAACTCGCGTACACCCATTTTTCTCTGAAACAGACAAGTTTCAATAGCAAGATGATGCATCAACTACTCCCAGCTTTTGTCTGAGGTATTCAAAAGTTTCCCTGGGCAGTGGTTTGGTGAGAATATCAGCAACTTGTTCCTTAGAGGGAACATACTCCAATTTGACCTTTTGTTCCAACACTTGTTCCCGGAGAAAATGATACTTGATCGGTATGTGCTTAGTCTTTGAATGCATGACAGGATTCTTTGAGATACTGATAGCACTTGTATTATCACATAAGATGGAGATAGGTGGAGTACAAGTGATTTGAAAATCCTGCAAAGTTTGCATCATCCAAAGGAGTTGTGTGCAACAAGATGCGGCAGCCACATATTCTGCTTCAACTGTAGATAGAGCAATCGAACTCTGTTTCTTGCTTAACTAAGACACTAATCTGGAACCCATAAAGAATGCACCACCACTTGTGCTTTTTCTGTCATCCACGCTTCTAGACCAATCTGCATCTGTATAAGCATGAAGAGTGAGATCTGTATCTCTTGGATACCATAGGCCATAGTTTTGAGTTCCTTGAAGATACTTGAAAATTCTCCTTACTGCCTGAAGATGGGTTTCCTTAGGATTTTCTTGAAATCTTCCAACTATTCCCACTGCATGCATGATGTCTAGTTGGGTACCTATTAAATAGAGCAGACTTCCAATCATGGATCTATAAGTTGGTTGATGCACTGCTACTGATTCATCATTTGCACTGAGGCTGCATCCTGTAACCATAGGGGTACATACTGGTTTCGAATCTTCCATGCCATACTTCTTCAAAATCTGCTTGAGGTACTTGGTTTGAGATAAAAAGATATCGCCTTCATTTTGTTGGATTTGTAATCCAAAAAATATGTCAGTTCTCCAAGAAAGGACATTTTCAAATTCTTTCTGCATCACCAAGGCAAAGTTTTGACTCATAGCTTCTTCATTGCTACCAAAGATGATATCATCAACATACACAACAAATATTAGCAATTTGTTATTTTCAATTTTTATATAAAGATTGCTATCTGCTGATCCTTTTGAGAAACCTTGTTGATGAAGATATTTGTCCAGACGATAATACCAAGCCCTTGGAGCTTGTTTAAGACCATAGAGAGCCTTCTTAAGTCTGCATACAAGTTTTGGATCATTTCCAAGGATGAATTCATCTGGTTGTTCAATATACACTTCTTCTTCTAAGTCTCCATTCAGAAAAGCTGATTTCACGTTCATTTGAAATACTTTGAATTTTTGAAAGCTTGAGAGAGCAAGGAACATTTGGATTGCCTCAAGTCTAGCAACAGGAGAAAATTTTTCTTCAAAGTCTGTTCCTTCTTGTTGAGCATATCCTTTACACACAAGTTTGGCCTTGTTTCTAATAACTTCCCCATTTTCATTCAACTTGTTTTTGAATATCCATTTTGTCCTTATGACATTCTTATCTTTTGGTCTACGAACAAACTCCCAAGTGTTATTCTTTTCAATCTACTCAAGTTCTTCATCCATTGCCTTGACCCAGCATTCATCTTTGCATGCCTCTTTTACATTTTGTGGTTCAGTGGAGGAGAGCAATGCCAAATAGCTTGAGGCTTCTGCAATTGTTCTTCTTGTTTGTATACCTGCCTCTTTCTGCCCCAAAATTTGAGATTCTGGATGATTCTTCTGAACGTACCTGGATGGAGTCTTATCTTCTATCCTTATCTGTTCTTTTGGTGCCTCTTGAGCTTCTTCTTCATCATAAGTCTGATTTGATGTTGAAGGATAGTCCTCATCATCCTCAAAATCTTCGGAATTCACTTGCCTAGGAATGTTTCCTTCTTCATCAATCACTACATCAATGCTGTCAACAATTCTTCCAAGTCTTTTGTTGTAACACTTATATGATTTGCTGTGGGGAGAATAACCAAGGAGAATGCCTTCATCTGCTCTAGGTTCAAACTTGCCAAGATTTTCATCATTATTTTTAATATAGCATTTGCTTCCAAAAATTTTGAAATGTTTTACTGTAGGAGTCTCACCATACCAGAGCTCATGAGGAGTTTGAGTGCTGTTTACCCGGACATTTGTCTTGTTGAGAATAACAACTGCAGCAAATGCGGCTTCACCCCAGAAGGTTGCGGGAGTTCCAGACTCATCAAGCATAGCACGAGCCATTTGTTGAACCGTTCTGTTCATCCTTTCCACTACTCCATTTTGCTGAGGAGTCCTAGCTGTAGAGAATTCCCTTCTTATTCCATGTTCTTCACAAAAATCGAAAAATTCATTGGAGGTAAATTCTCCTCCTTGTTCAGACTTGAGTCTTTTGATTCTATGATTAGATTTGTTCTCCACCAAGGCTTTGAATGATTTGAATTTTTCAAAGGCTTTGTCTTTGTGCTTCATAAGTCCTATCCAACATATCCTGGAAAAATCATCAATGAATAATATAAAGTATTCTTCTCCTCGGGGTGACCTTTTCCTAGATGGACCACATACATTAGTATGGACAAGTTCAAGTGGTCTGCTAGCTGATCCTTCCTTCTCAAGGAAGTTAGTTCTGGTTTGCTTACCAAACTGACATGATTTGCATATTGTATTGTCTGGAATTCTGATGTCTGGAAGACCACGAATTGCCTGGTATTTGCATGCTTTCCTTATCAGTGAGAAGCTAAGATGCCCCAATCTTCTGTGCCATAGCCAATGGTCATCTTTCTTGCTTAGATAGCATTGATGTTGTCCTTCTTTGAATATGTATAAATTATTTGGAGTTCTTACGCCTTTGATCACTGTTTTTCCTGTATCAAGATCACGAACACTACATCCATTTGATCAAAATATTACCTTAGTTCCTTGATCACACATCTGACTGACACTTAATAGATATGCTTTAAGCCATAAACATACATGACATTTCCAGCTTTGACCCTCTCTTTCAACTAAACAAAACCTTTACCTTTTATGAGAGCAGGGGTGTCATTTCCAAAAGAGACCTTCTTCTCCTTCTCTAAGGCACTATATGACTGAAGTTTTTCTTTATCACCTGTCATTTGTTTCAAACATCCATTGTCGATGTACCATTGATTTTCCTGCCCTTCCGCATAGAAGGCTATACCACATCTTTCTGGTTGTGGTTCTTTTATTCTCCATGATTTGGCACTTGAGGCTCGCTCCTTTTGAGTTGTCTGCCGAAACCTGCTCCTGCATTCAGAATCTTCATGATCGAAATTGTTACAAATAGAACATTCTATTTCATTTTCAAGAGCAGAGAAGTTATTGTAGGTCCTTTTCATGATCCCAGTCATACTCCTCTGTTTATGAGCTTGTCTAGTCATGATTGTCTTATAGGAAACACATTGAGCTGCTTTGTGACCAAAGTTATGACAAGAAAAACATTGGCCATTGAAGAAACTCCTGTGATTATCAAATCTACGATCCAAATGATTGTAGTTCCTATTGACATCCATTCTTAAGGCAGTTTGAGAAGGTTTTACCTGTGGCTGGTTGTATCTTCTGTTCATTCTAAAAGTATATTGCCCCCAATTTATCTGATAGTCTTTGTTCATTCTTGTGGTGAATTATCCCTGATTTACCTGGAGATTTCCATTTGGCATTTATTCACTTTTCCTTGTTGCATCAAGATAACTTTTGGAGGTATATGGTTCCTGCGCTTGAGTTGTTTCTTCATTATATCCCAGACCTGTCTTGATTAGTGGAGAACACTGCACTTTGATAATCTCATCTAATGTTTCAGATCCTTTAACAAATCTAAGATTAAGAGCTTTAGATTTCTCAATCTCTTTTCTAAGTCCCACAATTTCACATTCTAACTTTTCATGATGTTTTTCCCTTTCAGCCAGTTGGAATTGCAGAGTATCAATAATCATATTTCTCTCTTCTAAAAGAATTTTGAGTTTAGAAATATCTTCACAAAGACCTTCTTCATCTATAGCATCCATGAAATCTTCATCTTCAAAGGCCATTAAAAGTCTATATTTATTACCTTGTTCATCTTCATCACTATTTGAAAGTCCATCACTGTCTTCATGAGTGTAATATCTTTTCTTATTTACATTTTGTTTCTTGTTCCATCTAACAGGTTCCTTACCCTTGTCAAGCTTATCTTTATGAGGACATTTGGTAGCATAGTGACCAACTCTTCCACAAGCAAAGCATTTGAAAGGTAACTTACCTCTGAATCTTCCAGCACCCTGTTGAAGGTTCTTGACAAAATTTGATTCTTCCTCTTCTTCTGACATATGTCCTGACACATAGTACTCTCCTTCATAGCTCAGAACAATCTTGTCCCATATTTCTTTTGCGGATTTATACTACATAACCTTGACAAATTCTGATTTAGATATACATCCTAATAGAGTATTGATAGCCTTTGCATTTGTTTCATATTGCTTCTTACCAGCCGAGTCAGTAGGAGTTGTGGATGGAAAGGTGTACCCTGTATCTATGATATCCCAGACTTCTGTACCAAGATATTGAAGATAGGTAGTGACTCTTACCTTCCAATAGATGAAGTTGGTCCCATCAAAAATTGTTGGCCTCATAGATGCTTCTCTCTCGTAGTTTCTCATGATGATGGATCTTCCTTCAAGCGATCAAGCTTCTTCAGAAGGACCTGCTCTGATACCAACTGTTGGAAATAATACTGAGGGGGGGGTGAATCAATATTATCAATTCAACTATTTTCTTTTTCAAACCCAGATCATATACGCTACTTCAGTTAGTTAAAATCACATATATATGCAACTACAGATAAGGAAACCCACGTATACAATGCAAACATATAATTTAATTTGTGTATCAGAATCAAATAAACAGTAACCAGAATCAGTGAAACAGAGCAAAAGACAATCAGACACAAGAACAAAAGATATAAGGTGGAAACCCAATGTGGGTGAAAACCACCTACTGCAATTCGTCTCTATCTTCTTTTAATTATAAACTTGTTTTTACAATGTTTCTGTATTGGTGCAGTCTTTTACCAGTATGCAGGCTGCTACCTGCAGAGAGCTACAATCCTCTCTTGTTCTCCAGCTTCTTCTAGAAGGGAGCTACTACCCCCTTAGCTCTTGTACTAGCTGGAATATTAGTACGCAGGCTACCACCTGCAGAAGGCTACAACCTTCTCTTTACTTCTAGGGACCACGTTTCATAAATTTTCAGACTGGATCCATGAACATTAATCAATCATCAAGAATTTCTGCATCAAACAATCTCCTTTTCACCAATTAGAACTGAATCAAGTAGACACTTCTTTGACAGCTGTACCCAGAACACAGTAACAGTAACCACACACCAAATTCTGAACCCAGAACACTGCAGTACTAAACAGAGGCAGCTAGAACACAATTCAAGAGATGTACGCTACTTTAATAACCAGAAACTTGCATGCATACGCTTCTGTGTTTGGACCAACCTGCGTATATGCTGTTTTTACTCACATAACTAGCGTGTATACGCGTCTTCGCTTCACTGAACCTACGTATAGATCTATAAAGGATAATTCACTCTTTCAAATATTCAGACATTAATTAACCCAGATTATTAGATTTATAGATCAAGCATGTGCCACATATAACGGATCAAAATCATACAAAGATACTATTATTCAAGCCTTAAGATTATGACCCATCAATAGAACTTATCCTTCTCTTTGCACTTAGGTTCCTCCTTCATTCAGATCTAGATCTGCACCATAACCCAATCACCAATATTCCAGATCTAGCACTTTATCAGATATTCAATAATTCAGATGATCCTTTGCCAAATGATCTCCTTCCTCTTTTATAGTCTTAGGCCTTTCACAATACCACGGTCCAAAACCATAACAAAACAATACCATGGACCCAATACTTGGGATCAACACTTTTGACGAGATACCATGGCCCAAAACCATAGGTTCAATTACCAAGGACTAAATACCACGGACCAAAAGTAAGTTTTCCAACATGTACGCGCTTTTCCTTGCATGAAAGTGCATGTATACGCATACGTGCCTTTGTAACGTATAACCTGCGTGTATACGCATCTTCGTCTAGGTGAACCTGCGTATATGTCTTTTCCTTCATTCTGAGAGCTTGAACTGAGATCTATCACCAGAGTGAGTTGCCATCAAGGACAACAACTGTGCCATAGCTCCAAACCTATGCCATAATGCCAACACTAAACTCAAGGTTGGTACCTTGTATAATATAGGGTTGGAGCCCTAGAGGATTATAGTCCTCACGAACTAGGTCGGAGCCTAAACCAGATATAGGGTTGGAGCCCTTGAGGTTGGTGCCTCAAAATTGACAAGGTTGGAGCTTTGGAAGTCCAAGTCGGTGCTTGGCAAATACAAGTTGGAGCCTGGGAGATTGATGATCGGTGTCTTCACATAGGGTTGGATCCCTACATATATTGTACTTGATTTATTGAAGAAATTAATAAAAGAATTTATTCTTATTGTTCATTTTGCGTTCTAAATATAAGTGATCTAACTGGTAAAAGTAACAATTGAAAATAAATATTGATTCACCCCCCTATCAGTATTTCCAACAATTGGTATCAGAGCTAGTACCTTCACTCAAAGCCTAACAGCTTGAAGGTTGATTATTAGAACACAAATGGAAAATCCAAGTAAGAAAGTCTCCAAATCTCCTAAAAATGTGACTCCCTCAACCACCGAAATTGAAGTCAATCAATTTGTGAAGGCTCCATTTTTCAATGGACTTTAATATATGGGAAGCAAGAATGAGGAATTTCTTAAAGAATCAAGGCATTTAAGCATGGAAATCAATGATTGTTGATAGCATGATGGATGGAGAATCCAAGGAACATAATACAAGAGCAATGAAAGAAATCTTGAATGGGCTACCTAATTCTATGAAGGCCATTTTTGAAAAATGTTCATCAGCAAAAGGCATATGGGATAAACTTCAAGATCTTCACTCAAAAGGAGCATTGGCAATGATATCTAGTCAAGAAAATGATGGAAGGCAAGAAGGAAATCTAGAGCCCATAAAGGAAGCTGAAGATAAGAGTGATAACATCAAGGCTAAAGAAGATCTAGAAGGTGAAGAAAATGAAAAATATTTTGAAGAATATCTCCTCATTAAACTTATGATTTCCATATAAGAGATTAACAATTTGAAAAATGAAAATGAGGAACTTAAGAAGAAAGCGAAAGTTGGTGACCAGGACAAAACAAGGAAGAAAGTTCACCTTGTCAAGCTTCAAGTACAAGAAAGAGATGAGGAGCTCACCAAGATTAAGGAATAATTTCATCAAAACAAGAGAAATCATCATGAAGAAGTCATATCCATGGAAAATCAATTGGATAAGGCAAAGAAATGGGAAGATACCTTGTCAAGCCACCTTGAACAAAGGCATAAAAGCTTGAACAAACTTGAAGAAGAGATTGGTCATTACAAGGAAGAGGTCTCCTCCCTTAGATCCCAACTAGAAGAAGCAAGGAAACAAGCACAAGGAGCTGAGAAGGTGATGGAAGCCTTGGTATTCATAGAAGGACAAATTGATGAAGCAGAAAAGGAGAAAAACACCATGATATGCCAACTAGAAGAAAAGGATGATGACATCACCAAGTTAAGAGTAGATATCACTTCTCTTAAGGCCCAATCATGTGAAGAAACCAAGATAAAGGAAGAAATGGAGATCATTCTATCAAAGAAGGATGAAGATTGTGAAAAATTGAAAGATGAATTTGTATTTCTTGAAATGGAAGTTGACTTGCTAAATAAGAACTTGAAAAGTTCTCAAACCCTAGATGACATTCTATGTCATCAAAGGTCTCCCCGTGATAAATCAGGTCTTGGCTATGTAGGTGAATCCTCAAGCAAGAATGATAATGCTTCAAACAACAAGGATGTGAGGAAGCCTAAAAGAAATGTTGATGCCCCTAGCAAAGGCAAGAGTCAAATTGACATTGGAAGAAATCCTACTCCAAGAAGAAATGCAGATGGTGCCAAGGATGCAAGAAGCAATGGTTATCATCAAAGGATCTCAAGGCAGAAAGACTTCAGAAGTACATCAAGGAAATCTCCATCTCCCAGGTACCAAAGTATATTTCTTGGTTATTGTTATGCTTGTACAAACTTTGGACACATGGAAAAATATTGTAGGGCATATAATGGTCCCTGTCAATCTTCGAGAAGCAATTTTGCAAGAAGAAGTCATGAATTCTTATTCATGAACAACATAGAGTGCTTCAAGTGTCATAACATTGGACATATGTCACATGATTGTAACTTGACTTGGGCCCCTACACAAGGAAGAACCATGCCAAAGAAGAAAGTTATATAAGTATGGAGAAGGAAGAAAATTGAATCCGGAAGTCCCTTGAACACTCTAGCCAACAACACATGTTGTTGACTTGATGAATTCATCCTTGATATTCCAAGTATTTGATGGGGAGACTCTACCAAAATGAAGACCATGCATACAGTTAGGGGGAGCTCATGATGATTAAGCATTCTTGCAGAAGATATCCATGAATGGGTCTTATGAAATCCTTTATGAGCTATATGGACAATCATTCTTTGATAGATCATCTCTTAGGAACACTCCTTGAAGAATATAATCCTTATTCATCCGATCGATTATTATTGAAATTCTCTTCCACTTGATAACTAGTAGGTAATCCTTGATGAGGGAGATTTGGTTCATCACATGAAGGAATTTAAGCACATCTATCATGGACCACATTTCCAGAAGAAAGAGCAACATGTCACGGGGAGTAACATACCTATGTAGAACTACTATTGATAAAGAAAATATGATGAAAAGAAGCAACTTGAAAGGTGGAGTACTTGGGCACCCTGTTTGCCATTGATGTCAAAGGGGGAGAGAATGTTGGAAGGGAAAAAATATTGTCATCAATGACAAAGGGGGAGATTATTAATCAATGTTGTCATTGATGTCAATATGGAATTGGCTGAGATGGAAAATATTCTGGATATGCCTAATGAATATCATGAAACCCTATAATGAGATGATAAGGTTGAAGACAATAGATGCTCGGTTCCATATGATGATATTGTAACTCTTGTTTGATAAGAATGTCAGCAATTAATATGTCAAGTCACTAATGAATAAGTCTTAAGAAGTGCCAAGTGCCAAGTATTTAGAAGCCCTTGATGACATATGGAGGACTACATTTGATGATGTCATATTCTTGATGAATGACGACAATTGATGATGGCACTTGATGAGGTCTTGATAACATGGTGTTTGATGGTTGGAAATTATTTTGGAGTTCTCCTAATGATGTTGCACTATGACTACACTAGTATATGATGAAATTTTTCATGTGCCATGCTACATGGATGTTGCACTCCTACATAATGACTCTATGATCCTATGATGACATTGATAACAATGAAGAAGCTAAAGAATGAAGAAGCCACATTGTCCCAAACATTCCTCATGATGTCCCAAACTTTTTATGCATAAAAGTTAAGGACAGTCACAAAGAAAAATTATTTTGGACATCTTGGAGGCATCCTTTCAAAATGGATCCTAGACCATCTTAAAGAGGATTTTTTCCTCTTTCTAACAAGCCTTTATTTGCCCCAAAAATCCTAATAGTTTGTGAGATATTGAATTTTTAAGTTAAGGAAATTATTCCTAGCAGTGAGCTGACCTACACTTAGTCATACAAGTCAGCCTAAGTTCAAATAGACATGTCCCTTCTGTTATAAATGACATCTCTATAAATATATGTCTAAACACCTCATTTTGATAAGTAATTTGGGGAAGAATTCAGAGATACGAAGTATAGAAGAAACCAAAGGCCGAGGAGAACAAGGAGACTATTTTTTAGGACAAAAAAAACGGATAATTCTATTTGGGCATAAAATCTTGGTTGAAGTTGTCGTAGTTGTCGTGGTTGAAGCTGCCATAGTTATCGTGGTCGAAACTACCGTAATTTCCGTGGTTGAAGTTGCCGTAGTTGCTGTGGTCGAAGCTGCCGTAGTTGACATGGTCAAAGCTGCCGTAGTTTCCGTGGTCGAAGCTGCCATAGTTTCTGTGGTCGAAGCTGTTGTAGTTGTCGTGGTTGAAACTGTTGTGGTAGAAGTTGTCATAGTTGTCATGGTCGAAGTGTTGATTTATTGGGATTGGACAAATAGAGCTTGTTGAAGTCTTCTCTTGAGAACATAATAGGGCAGAGTTGGAGAACTTTGTGAAGAAACATATTGAATATTTGTGGAGATCATTGAAGACCATGATGAATTGAAGCCATTATGAGGTGAACTTGAAGAATTTTTGTTTGGGTAACATGAAGAGTAGTGGTGACACCTTCATGTGAAGAACAAGGTTGTCATTGATGATGTGACATGGAGACTAAGTGAAGGCATAGATGAATATTGATAGGGCTTGTTAACGAGAACATTGGGAGCCGTGAAGTATAACCAAACATACCTTGACAAAGTGAAGCTATAGGGTTGGAGCCCTTGGGGTTTGTGCGTCAAAATTGACAAGGTTGGTGCCTTGGAAAGTACAAGTTGGTGCTTAGAAAATATAGGATTGGTGTCCTTAGAGTTGGTGCTCCTAAACTCAAGGTTGGTGCCTTGGATAAGATAGGGCTGGAACCCTAGACGATCAAAGTCCTCAAGAAACTAGGTTGAAGCTTGAACCAGATATAAGGTTGGAGCCCTTGAGGTTGGTGCCTCAAAATTGACAAGGTTGGAGCCTTGGAAGTCCAAGTCAGTGCTTGGAAAATACAGGTCGGAGCCTAGGAGATTGAATATCGGTGTCTTCACCTAGGGTTGGAGCCCTACATATATTGTGCTTGATTTATTGATGAAATTAATAAAAGCATTTATTCTTATTGTTCATTTTGTGTTCAAAATATAAGTGATCTAACTGGTAAAAGTAAAAATTGAAAAGAAATACTGATTCACCCCACTCTCAATAATTCCAATAGATGAAGAAGGAGAAGAAGTAGGGAAGCATGCCTAAAGACTCTCTTGTAGTTGAACTCACAAGTGGATCAATCAAGATAAAGCAAAGGGACACAAATTGCAACTACCATCCAAGACTAAAGATCATTGAAGACTCCGAATCATCAAGCCATGCAAAGGTGAAGAGAAAGAATATCCAAGAAGACATCCAAAACTCAGTAGAAACAATGACTTGACACTGCCACATCACCAAGCAATCCATGTAAGTGATTTCATGTCATGTCATGTCATGAGTAGTCATATGCCACATCACTATTGTGGACCATGTATATTGTATTCAAATGTATTATGAAGTGGAAGTCCATAGGACACACATGAATATGGAGTGTCATGTAAGTTGAAAAGTCATAGGAAGTTGAACAATCATGAGGGTAGTCAAAGAGTCACAAAGGGAAAGAATCACCCCTTGGATATATATACCCCCTCATTGTATGATCAAAGGATTTTTCACCTTGGATCCTCTTGCAAGGCATTAGAGAGATCCAATAGTTCTTTGAGGAGCAAGGAGTGGCTCCAATGTCCCACTACTGGGGCTAGTGATGTACATTGTAAACATGTGACTTGGAATTTTTTCTTAATAACAGAAGCCTTTAAGGCCAACATGTTCTTCATGAATGGACTATAAATGTTTGTAAGACTATTCTATGGACGTTTCTATTTCATGTTTGCTTTCACATGTACTAAGATAGTTGAACTATTTCAACTATTTTAGTTCTTATCTTATTGAGAATGTGTTGTAATGGTTGTTATTGCTGTCGCATCCTTGTGGACCATTTTGTGGGATATTAGACAAATATTTCCTTCTTTTTTGGTTGTAACGACTATCGCATCCACTGTGGACTGTTCTACTGGATGTTAGACGGATCCTTCTGGTTCCCCTATGTCTCTTTTGGGGTGGTACTATTACCTCTCACTTAGAGGCACACTTTTCTCCCCCCTTTGCAGTAGAATAACCTTGACAAAGTTGCAACTACACACTCACCAGGCACACCTCCCTTGCTTTTTGAAGACACCATTGCATCCCTCTCTCGTGGTGATAGCTAGAGCCAAGGGAAATATTTTAGGATTTGGAAACCAAGCCTTTATATTGGATGGGACTCCTACACCAAAGAATGTGAGGTATGATTGGGACTTAATATTGGGGAGATACCCTAAATGTTGGCGGGTCCAAAACCATCAACAGGTTGGAACAGTCTTACCTAGAAAGCTCCATCACAAATAACAAGTTTCAAAATTTCCTCACGCTTGCTAAGAAGTTCAGTGCAGATGGAGACACATTCGTGAGAAGATTACAAGGTTTGTTGAAAGATGGCATCCATCGAAAAGGTAAGAATGTGAATTGGATTAAAGTAGTGGTTGTGACACATATTTTTTCCCACAGGCAAGACCTTCAAATTTTTGTGTAAGTTATTCAAGTTTTTATTTTTCTATTGCACATTACTTTATATCTGTTTTAATTGTTCGTATCTTTGTGTATGTAGGTTGGGAAAAACTATGGTGGCTTCACTGGAAATTTCATTATAAGTGACCCCGACCTTCTAGTTGTTAGGTTAGGAGTAGGATTAGTTGCATCCTATTTTTCCTTCTCTTGCACTCATCCCGTGTTGTTCTCTTTAGTCTCTCTTGTATTTTCTTACTTTTCTCTTACATTATGGTTTGGTTTAGCTCATTTTGCTTGTCTTATGGTTTTGTTTCCTTGTTGTGTGTTGTCTTTCCTTTCATTTTGTGAGACAATGCGTGAATATGCTCTATCGGCTCAAACAAAATGTGGAAAAATAAAAAAGGACTTTGTAACGCTACAACATTTGGCTAACTCTCTATCATTCTTCCTTGTCTAGGTTACATCTTTTGGTTGATGATGTTCAGACAGAAAATATCATCCTTGCGTTAAGAAAACCCTGTGTCGAACCATGATCCCCATGTCTATTCTGGAAACCTCATGACTGCACTCGATTTTATGTTTCAGTGTTTTCAAGCTGATCCAAACAAGTAGAGAAGGACAAGGGGAAAATCTTAACGAGAAAACTAATATAAGAGGTCTTACATATGCTTCATTGGAGGGAAAACCTCTCCTACTCTCAATAAATTGGGATCCCTCTTCTACCCATAAATAAATAAGTGTCGATGCACAATCCTCTTTAAATAAATAAATAAAGGAAAAATAGAGAAAGGCTTCAAGATTAGAGAGGTGAAGCAAGCAACTCTGCTAGAGTACTGTCAAGGATTGTTAAAAGAAAAAAAATGTTTGTGTTCTTGTAGTGACTCCACCGGGGTACTATCCAGGCTTAATGGTAGTAGAGAAACACCAAAGATGAAAAAATATACTCTAAATATCTAAAGCTCATGAAATTCCTTACACTATCCTGATTAGAAACATGTTGTGATCACTGATCTTATATTTTTGTTTAACCAAGTAAAGGAATGAAGGGGACTATGTTTATGCACGGGGTAAGTGGGGAAGCCATGGTAATATGAACGATTAATCAATACTTCTTAAATAAATAGACACTACACAAAATAATTGACCAAGGCAGAGAAGCTGGAGTTCTACTAGTGTGTCACCAAGTGTTGTTGCTACAAAAAACACCCTCCAAAATTTTGCATACACTCAAATTTTGGAGCCTACTATGGATGTTATGATTGGTCATTCCATGTTACTTCTTGGTTAGTTGATGCTTTTAAGCTCCCTTTTTGGATCATAAGTTTTGAATTCACTTTCTCACACATGCTGAGTCCACAACAAGTTCATGAGCACATTCTTTTATGCAAGCTTGTACAATCATAACATGTTCCATCAAGACTATGCATGTACGATGTCCAATCCATGTCGACAGTCAGTGTCCACTGACAATGATAGTTTCTCATATTATAGCTACGTTTGTACTTCTATTTTGGTGAGTTTTGAAAACTGTTGCTCCCTTACACCTTTGTTTATGCAATTATCACTTTCATGTTTTCGGTTGTGGCTTTCACTTGCTTTCATTATAACTAGTTTCATTTTCATGTTATGTTTTATATGACATGTGTTACTTTCACTATCATTCACATATCACAAGAGTCATTCACACTTTAGAAATTGTCATATTTTTCACATGTTAGCTATCACATGATGTATGAATGCCTAGTTTCAAGGGGTTATCTCTATGTGAATGAGTTGTTCTAACCATGTAAACATCAGTCGCACCCATTCCCAAATTTTGAAGCATTGTCACACAAGTGTCGTCATGGTCATCGTAAATTGTATCTTAAGTGTTGCACTTGTTGTAAATTTGTCACATAGAGGGAAATACATTGTTTATGTGTCATGGATGATCTATGTTGGTTGATTCATCAAGTATTCTAAGTGTGTGATCACAGTCGAAGTCTTATCACTGTTCACATGAGTCTCTCTGGCCTCAGACTTAGCCATTTTTAGAAAGGCTTCCTGACCAAGAAACCTAGCTTCACTCGGCCTCCTTGAACTGCACATTGCGCATTTTCATCTCTCTAGTTGTGACCTTCCCCCTTGGCGTTGCACAATTCATAGTTCCTACCTCCCAAGACTGCTGCACTATGCAATTTCTATGCTTAAGCTCTGACCTTGATCTCCAAAATTGTGTTATTCCTTCTCCCATCCAGGCCTCAACTACACACTTCGCAATCTCTAGCCTCAAGGTCATCCCTTGAGTTGCTGATTTGCATAGTTGTGCAATAGCCCAACATCCCTTGTCTCCTAGAACTATGTAGTGTGTTCACTTAGTGTCCATCCCCTCAGCCTGCCTCATTGGCTCCTAGAACTACGTAATTTTCTCCCTCAATCCATCCCGAACTACACACTATGTAGTCAAGGCTCAAGCCTCAACCCTGAGCTTTTGAACTGTGCAATTGCATAGTCACGTGAGCTCATATTTCCTCAAGAATTGTGCAAAAGACTGATCCAGTTTTGTAGATTCACAAGCTAATGCAACTTGTTAAAGGAAGAGACAAGAATCTACTTCTACTCTTTACAGCGGAAGCCCATAAACATTAAGCAAATGATAATCAATAGAGGAAGAGAATTAAAGGCACATGACACAAAAAATATCCGCAGAAAGACACAATTCAAAACCCCACTATCTGTTTTTTTTTAATTCAGAAAATCAAGATGAAATTACAATGCTTGTTCTCTCTAGAACAATCCCAACACTCAAAAAATTCAATCTCCAAATCATAAGCAAGATCAAGGCCAAATATTAGCCAATTCAAAAGCTCTCCAAGTCTCTATTCCAATGTGTAATTCCTCTAAAGGGTAGCTTGTATTAAAGGGAAATCAAGCCTCTAAAAGTAGCGTAATCCCTCAAGGATCAGTTCCTGAATGCATGCACTATCAGTGCAACTCAAAAAAATCTAAAACAAATAGTACATTGTCCCTACACTCTAGAAACAGAAACAACATGCATGAGTTTCTGATGGTGGAATCTTTAGTTAGCTAGAGTATCACTAAGTATGTCACTAGTGTCCGAACTGACTGTTTACTCACTATTAGTTCCTGAAACTGATTGTAACTAATTTAATTGGACTTAACTCAATAAACTGAGTTAACTAATTACAACTCATTCATGACTCATCCTGAACTCCTATAAGTTAGGGAGAACATATACATGTCTTCTAAAAGACTTTTAATTCGAATTTCCTAAATTAATTAAACTTAATTAATTATCTTCAAATTGCTATGAGAAAAGAATTCTATTTTAATTCACAGTTTAATTCAAGGAAAAGTTAAACTGGAATTTCTTGTTGCCATTTCTCAACACTTCTTCTCAACAAGAAAGGGATTATCCACTACCCCAATCCTATCTCTGTGAAACTTGAATTTACATCTTGGCAATGTCTTTGTCAAGATGTCAGCATCTTTCTCCTCCGTGGGAATGTAATATAACAACATGATCCACCTCAATACACAATCTCTGAGATGATGATACTGGATATCTATATGCTTGGATGGATCATGAAAAACTAGATTTTCAGAGAGTTTGATACAACTTTGATTATCACAATAAATTATTGTCGGATCCATCTGATGACCAAACAAACCAACTAGGATCTTCCTCGTCTAGATAGCCTCACATGTTTCTTGACTTGCAGCCATGCACTCTGCCTCTGCCGAAATGAGTGCAACCAATCTTTGTTTCCTGCTATACCAAGAAACTGCATCTAACCCAATACTAAAGATCCCTCATGATGTGCTCTTCCTGTCAAATGGAATCCTCACCTAATCTACATTGGTGAAGCCTTGAAGCTTCACTCCCTATGTCCGTCTGTACCACAACCAAACTGAGTAGTGCCTCTGAGGTATCTCAATACATGCTTTACCACCTTCCAATACATCTTGGTAGGCCTAACCATCGCTTGACTAAGCTGGTTAATTTCATAGCACATATTTGGCTGTGTGTTCACCAAATACATGAGTGAAAGCACAAGCTACCTGTAAACAATAGCTTCTACTACTTCTCTTGAAGTAGCATCCTCCTTCCTCTAGTTACTAGCTAGAGGAGTCTCCATGGGTTTATTGCTATCCATGCGGAATCTCCTAAGTATCTCATTGGCATACTTTCCTTGTGAAACAACAACTCCCCATCTCCCTGCCATATTTCCATGCCAAGAAAGTAATGCATGAGCCCCATGTCCTTCATCTCAAACTCTCTTGCAAGATCCTCCTTGCAAGATTTGATGAGCTTCTCATCACCTGTCAGTATGATATCATATACATAAAGTATAATGATCAACAACTTACCTTCCACAACTATGTGATACAGGTTCGCATCTGCTTCACTCTTTGTGAAGCCCAACCTAGTGAAGTAGCTATCTATCCTGGTGTATCAAGCATGGGGTTCTTGCTTCAGCCCATACAATGCTCTCTTGAGTTGGCACACATGCGACTCACGGTCCAAGGTTTCAAAATCTTTAGGCTACTCTATGTACACATCTTTCATAATCATGCCATTAAGGAAGGAAGTCTTCACATCCATCTGATGGATACTCCAACCCATCTATGCAGATATCTCCAAAATAGATCTGATAGATGAGTACCTTGCAACAAGAGCAAAGGTATCATCATAGTCAATCCCCTTTACCTGTGAAAAGCCACGTGCCACAAATCTGGCCTTATGCTTCTCCAAACTACCATCTACAGCTTGCTTTACCTTGTAAAGCCAACGGGAGCTCACAACTAACTTTTCCTTCGGTCTCCGGACCACATCCCAAACACTGTTTCGAACTATGGAGTCATACTCCTCCACCATCGCATCAATCCAAACTAGCTGTTGCACTGTTTCCTGAAAGGAATATGGCTATGTTACAACACATGCACCCATAAGTGCCATGTATCCAATGTACCTCTCTGGTGTCCTCCTTTGCTTGTGCTGAGAAGAGGGTGCTCCCACATTCTCCCATGCATCATCCAATAATCTGTCAGCCTCTCTGGTGCACTTTCTTCCCTCTCTGGAAGACTCTGCCTGAGTGGATGCCTCCACTCCCAGAACCTTTGCATGTGGCTGCTCCACATCAATCTAAGGTTCCTCAAAATTAGGAACTAAAATTTCCTCCTCCACATGTAGCTCAAGTTCCCTCTCAAAGGATACTCGCATGGCCTTCTCCTCATCAAACTTGATATCCCTGTGAACCATTGTCATCTGACTAGTTTGCATGTACACCTTATAGTTATGGGGAGTATCAGTGTACCCCACAAAGATCCCCAAATCTATTGTTGGCTCAAGCTTCTTCCATGCATCTTTGGTCACATGGAAATAAACCGATGACCCAAAAATCTTGAAGTGACCAAAATCTGGCCTCTTACCAGAATAATATTCCTATGGTGTTTTACTCTCAAGTATCTGGTGTGGACTACAGTTCTGAACATAAACCGTTGTGTTGCATGCCTCAACCCACAAGTGTAGTGGTAGGCCCTGATCATGCAACATTGCCCTTGCTGCCCCTACTATGCTCCTGTTATTCCTCTCAGAAACCCCATTTTGTTGAGGGTTATGAGGTGCCATCAACTCTCGTTTAATCCCTTCCACTACACAAAAGTTATTAAACTCATTGGAGACATATTCTCCACTGTTATCACTCCGTAGATCTTTAACCTTATTTCCTGACTCTTTCTCGACCAATGCTTTGAATTCACCAAACTTTGTGAATGTATGATCCTTTCTCTGCATGAAAAATATCCAACATTTACGAGAATAGTCATCTACAAATATAACATAATACATGTGTTTGGCGGTGGATGTTGTCGAGAATGGTCCACACACATATAAATGGACTCTCTCCAGAATAGACTCTGCTCGATTGTCTCTATCTCCAAAGGAATACTTTGTGTATTTTCCCAAAGTACAACCCTTGCATGTATCAACTTGCTCAAGCATACCTTTGGGAAGACCGGTAGATATTTGCTGCAATATATTTAAAGCCCCATGATGCAAGTGGCCCAATCGCTTGTGCCATAACTCGTCGACATCTTAGCTCAACATATTTTATGCTTTTGAACTCAAAGTAGCACAATACTCTATCTCTATCTTATAGATATTCTGAACTTGAATCCCTATCTTCTTTATTTGACCCGTGGCTATGTATCGAAGGAATGCCTTTCCTTTCAAAAAGATCACATCATAACCTTTATCCTCAAGCATGGCAACGGATACCAAGTTCTTTGTCAGTCTAGGTACATGCATAACATTCGTCAAGGTGAGTGGAGCCGCATGCTCCCTCTAAAAAGTAATAGTGCCCACACCAGTAACACTATACTCACCATCATCACTCATATTGATATGCATTTTGAGATCTTTCTCCTCGAGTTCATTGAATAAATCTTTGTTGCCAGTCATGTGGAAAGAAGCTCCACTATCTAAGTACCAGACACTTCCCATCATTGAAGACACCATGCATGAAATGAGGGAAAAGTCTAATTTGAATTGGGAGGCCAAAGCCTCACTCGCCGCTCCTCCTGAGGACTTCTCCTTAGACTTCTTCAATGGAAAATTTGTAGCAAAGTGACCCATCTTGTGACAATGAAAGCATTTAACTTTTGTCATGTCCTTCTTCTTACCTCCATGATAAGAATATGATTTGGAACGAGAAATTTTACCTTTCCCCTTCCTTGCCTTAATCTCTAAGGCACAGTTCTCTTCATCATCAATCCTTGATGAAGAGCCATCCCTGGTGTTCCTCCTAATCTCATCCTGCATCAAATCTAACCATAGTCATTCCCAATCTGGCAACTTCTCCCGACCATTGATAGAGTCTTGATAATTATGCCAACACTTTAGGAGTACAAGAAGAGAAAGGCTCACCATATCCTCCTCAGAAACTGTGATTCCAACACTTCCAAGTTCATCCCAACATTGAGTGAACCTGGTTAAGTACTTTGGAATTGTCTCACCTTTCTCCATCTCAATTTTACGAAGTTTATCCTTCAGTGCCAACTTCCTTTGATCACTGCTATTTTCATACAAGTTTGTCAATATTTTCCACATAGCATGTGGATTTTCCTTGCCATGGAGACTTGAGACAATGTGGTCTTGAACTCCCTCAAGGATTATCTTCCTTGCCTTCACCACACACTTCTTCCATTCGGCCAAGTTCTGTGCATCTGTAGCTACTAGCTTGGGGACTTCTTGATCAATGAATTCCTTCAAGCCATTATATTCTAGCACAAACTCCATCATGTCCCTCCAGGCTATAAAATTTGATCTTCCTTCCAAGGCATACTCAAGTCCCAACCCATGGAACACCATCTATCGATCCTGAAGTATGTATGCAAATTTGAATTTCACCTGTAACCCAGAAACTCAAAACTTCAAAATCTCCTCTAGAGAGCTGATTTTAAATGAGCGATATCTCCCTCATCCGAACTCTGACTCGGCCAATTTTTTTTTTTGAATTTGGGTATATTTTCCCAAGGAATCCAAATCTGCAATTTGTTTATAAAAATTTTGTACATAAATTCTCATAACTTCTCTACAAACTCTTGGCCCAAAAAATAATCTTGCTCCGATACCATGTAGAAAAACCTGCAGGTTCACAAGCTAATGAAATTTGATAAAGAAAGAGACAATAATCTACTTATACTCTTTACAGAGGAAGCCCATAAAAATTGAGAAAAAAATAATCAATAGAGGAAGATAATCAAAGGCACATAACACAATAAATATCCGGGGAAAGCCACAACTCAAAAACCCACTATCTGTTTGTATTGATCCAGAAAACCAAGATGAAATTACAATGCTTATTCTCTCTAGAACAATCACAGCTCTGAGGTCCCTATAATACTAGTCATTCCACCATTACTATTGTCATTGTATCCCTTATTGTTATTGTTGTGCCCCTATTGTCCCCATATTGTTATTATTGTGCCCCATAGAAGCCCACTATTGTTATTTTTATGCCCTTATATTATTATTGTTAGGTCGGCTTTGGTTATATTGTGACCCCTTAGACTCCTATATATAGAAAGGAGGTTTTTTCATTTGTATCATCCAAGAATTTTCATTTGTGTAATGTAAAGGAGGTTTCCCCCTCAAAGAGGCTGATTTCTGAGTTGTTGATCTATCTTTTCTATATTTTTGTGATCTGGTTTCATAACATTTGGTATTAGAGCTTGGATTCTAGGGTTTGCTGCTCCAAATAGGTCATCGTGGCATTTTCTCTATAACTGTTTTTCTTCGATGTTTCAGAAGCGAAAAAGAAACCCATTCGATTTGAAATATCTCTAAACCTCGGGTCTGAATTTCAGATCTTGTATCGCTATAATTTTGGAGATATGATCCAAGGAAGTTAGGGTTTTTACAGGATGCATATTATATCTCAAACAGGTGACCTGGGGAAATCATCATGATTTTATTTATTTATTTTTATTTTTATTTTTATTTTCTTTTTGAGCATCAGATTGAAATTTCATAAGAAGTTACAGAAAGAGGACAATCTGTAGTTGTCTGTGTATCAGTTTCAGATCCTAAGGTCACAATAGTGACACGTGGAACTTCGTACAAGCTTGCTCTACTGAACCAATGACTATAATCAGGTCATCATGGGAGATTTGGCATAACTCTTCATTGGAGAATCCAATATTTATCAGACTTATGGGGTTAGAAAGAGTACTCGGAGGGTTACCACGAGAAGAAATTTCAGATCTTGGATATCCAAAATTACATAGATACAACAGATTCAATATCGAGCTCTTGTAAAGTGAAAAAAGGTGTGTAGTTTTTTTTAAATTTTTGCATAAGTTTGGTTTGAAAAATTAGTTGGAAGGAATTCAAAGGGTATAGTGAAGCATTATTATTAGCAATTGATGCCCTGAAGAAAGAAAATGGAAACACCTAGTAAGCAACCTGAAAGCTCTAGCATGACTCATGAAGAAGAGGAAGAAATGCAACATGATATATCAAAATTATGAGACCAAGTGCAACAAATTTCACTCACACAAAAGGTAAAAAAAGCTAAGATGGATGGTTTAAAGAAAGATGTAGAAGTTAAGATGTATGGCGTGGAAGCTAAGATCGATGGTTTAAAGAAAGACATAGAAGCTAAGATGTATGGTGTGGAAGCTAATATGGATGGTTTAAATAAAGGCGTAGAAGCTAAGATGGATGGCATGGAAGCTAAGATGGATGATTTAAAAAAATGCATGGAAGCTAAGATGGAAGTTTGAAGACAGATTTGGCAAAGTTTCTACAAGAAATTCTTACTAATGGTGAAAGGGTAGTAAAGGAAACTCATGATGAGAACAAAATAAATGTTAATCATGATTTCATAGACTCTAACGTTGGATCGAAGAACCACCATGTTCCAAAGATATATATGAGGAATTTTGATGGCAAGGATCCCGTATCATTGATACTACAGATGGAGAATTTTTTCGATCTCCATAATGTGTAAAACACACAAAAGGTACTCATTGCAACTTTATATTTGGAACCAAATTAATTTGTATGGTATTGATGGCTTTTCTCTCATAAGCAAACTATCACTTGGGATATTTTTACGGATGAAATGATAACACATTATGAGGATACAAAAAGCAACACATTTTTTAGCTAATTGATAAATCTCAAACAAAAGGGTTCAATGATGGAGCACATTGACGACTTCTGAAAATTGAATATAAGGGTAAAATATATTCTAGAGGAGCATAGGATTGATGTGTTCATAGGGACTTTAAAGGATAACATGCAACATGAGGTTTTCCTTTGGGAACCTGATTCACTGGAGAAGGCATTCAGGTTGGCAAGAAAAATGGAAAGAAAAATTATGGCAAGAAGGAAGCCTACCACTTACAATCATAAAGATGAAAGTGTTGTTGCCTCTACCCATCCAAAACCTACAAGGTTGACACCACAACAATTGGAAGAAAAAAGACCAAAAGGGCTTTGTTACAGTTGTGATAACAAATACACTAAAGGTCATAAGTGTGTTGGGAAGGAATTATTTTACATAGATTGTGAAGAGGAGGAAGAAAAGGAACAATAAATGTCAAAAGAAGAGGATATACACAAGGAACAAACACTAGGGAAAGAAGAAATGAATCCAACCATATATTGTAATGCATTGGCTGGAATTGTCACTCCTCAAACTATCAAGATATAAGGGCATATCAAGAAGAAAAAGGTAATAGTGTTGATTTATTCGGGCAGTACCCATAATTTTATTCATTGTAAGATAGCCAAGGAATTGAATTGCTTCCTATATCCAACACCAGAGTGTCAAGTGATGGTTGCAAGTGGAGGAACCATAAATTTCTCAAGAAAGTGCCATAATATCAAGCTATCCATGGGAGAATATGTATTGAATAGCCCAATACTTTCCATTCCAATGGGTGGTGCTGATGTTGTACTAGGAGTCCAATGGCTACAATCCTTGGGTACAATAGCTCTTAATTTTCAAGAACTTTTCATGAAATTTTCTTCAGAAGGAAAGGAAGTTGAATTAAGGGGTATCGCAGGGAAATCGGGAAAGATAATTAGCTCTAACGAAATGACAAAGCTTATAAAGAAAGAACAACGAGGCATAATTGCACAATTATGTTCTTTATAGGTTTGCACATCGAAATCATCTATTTCTCCAGATCTCTAGAAATCCTTGGACAATCATTTCAAGGTATTTGAGACTCCCAAAGGCCTCCCACCTATTTGTGATCATGATCATGCTATTCATTTGATTCTAGGAAGTGTTCCTCCAAACATCAGGCCTTACAGATATCCCTATGCCCAAAAGAGTGAAATTGAACATATGGTTGTAGAAATGATAGAGGTTGGTATAATTCAACCTAGTCAAAGTTCTTTCTCTGCTCCAATATTATTGGTTCACAAGAAGGATGGATCATGGCGCATGTGTCCAGATTATAGGGAGCTTAAAAAGCTCACTAATAAAGATAAATTTCCCATTCATGCCATTGATGAATTATTGGATGAATTGCACAGATCAATTTACTTCATCAAGTTGGATCTTCGTTCACGATATCATCGAATCAGAATGAAGACTGAAGACATTCCAAAATCAACATTTAGAACTCATGAGGGTCATTATGAATCTTTGGTCATGCCTTTTGGCCTTACCAATGCACCTTCTACATTTCAAGGTTTGATGAATTCCATTTTCAAACCCTTCCTTAGAAAATTTGTGTTAGCATTTTTTGATGATATACTAATCTACAACAAGTCTTGGAATGATCATGTTCAACATGTTGATAGGGTGCTCAAACTATTGGAGGAGAAACAATTATATGCAAAAAGCTCCAAATGTTTCTTTGGAGTACAAGAGGTTGAATATCTGGGTCATATTGTATCTCATGAAGGTGTTAAGGTAGACCCTAGCAAAATTAAAACCATTAAGGAATGGAAAATTCCCACATCCATAAAGAATCTATGAGGATTTCTCGGGTTGACAAGGTATTATCACAAGTTTGTTAAGAATTATGAGAGAATAACAGCACCTCTAACAACATTATTGAAGAAAGATGCATTTTCATGGACTCTAGAAGCAACGAAGGTCTTTGAACATCTTAAATAGGCAATGTGCCAAGCATCGGTCCTAGCTACACCAGACTTCAAAAAAACCTTTATTTTGGAATGTGATGCCTTAGGAAATGGAATTGGTGTTGTTTTAATGCAAGAAGAAAGACCCATTGCTTTTAAAAGTCGTCCCATCAAAGGAAAGTATTTACACAAAGCTATTTATGAGAAGGAAATGTTGGCAATACTACATGCACTTAAGAAATGACAACCCTACCTAATGGGAGGACACTTCAAGGTAAAAACAGATCATGATAGTCCTAAATACTATTTATAACAAATATTATCTTCAGAAGAGCAGCAAAAATGGGTCACAAAGATGTTGGGTTATGACTTTGAAATCATCTACAAAAAAGGAAAGCAAAATGTTGTGGCAGATGCACTCTCAAGAAAGGATGAGGATGTGGAAGCATTTCTTTGTGCCATTTCTATTATCCAACCAAATTGGATAAATGAAGCAAGGGATGAATGGAAGAATGACGAAGAAGTGTGGGCACTCATTCAAAAGTTACAACAAGATCCCAGTGCATCTGATACATTTAGCTGGAAAAATGATTCATTATGGTACAAAGATCGGTTATACCTATGTAAGAATTCCCAACTCAAACAAAAGATTCTTAGGGAATTGCACACCTCTCCCTTAGTAGGGCACTCGGGATTTATAAAAACTTACCACAGGGTTAAGAAGGATTTTTTTTGGGATGGCCTTAAATCGGATATTCAAAAGTTTGTGGTGGAATGTTTGGTTTGCCAACAAAATAAAGTTGAAACAATTAAGACCCCAGGTCTATTACAACCTTTATCCATTCCAATCCAACATTGTGAGGAGGTTTCAATGGATTTTATCGCATGTTTATCCAAGTTCGAAGGAAAGAGTGTTATCATGGTGGTAGTTGAAAGACTTACCAAGTATTCACACTTTTGTGCATTATCTCATCCATTTAAAGCGAGTACAATTTCTACTGCATTTATGGAAACAATTCAAAAGCTACATGGAAACCCAAAGATTATTGTAAGCGACAAAGATCCCATTTTCACTAGAAATTTTTGGACATAATTATTTTCTTGTCTTGGTACTCAGTTAGCTCATAGCTCATCTTATCATCCTCAATCTGATGGGAAAACTGAGATAGTAAACAAATGTTTGGAAGGATATCTTTGTTGCTTTGTATTTGATAAATAGACACAATGGGTCAAATGGTTGCCTATGGATAAATGGTGGTATAACACTTCCTTCCATACTGCAACAAAAATGACCCCATTTATGGCACTTTATGGATATCATCCACCATCCATCACATCATATTTAAGAGAAAATTATAAGGTTCAAGCAGTGGAAGATCACATCGAGCATCAACAAAAAGTTCTCCAACTCTTAAAGGATAACCTCACCTTGGCGCGGAATAGAATGAAACAACAGGCAGATCAACATCGCAACGAAAGAAGTTTTGATGTAGGCGATTGGTTATTCCTATGGCTATAACCATATAAACAAATGTCCCTCAAGCAAGCTCAGAAGGATAATAAATTATCACCAAAATATTATGGTTCGTATAAGGTGTTGCAAAAGATAGGTACTATGGCATACAAATTGGATCTTCCTACAGCTTCCCAAGTGCACCCAATTTTCCATGTTTCAGGCTTAAATAAGATTCTAGGTGACAAGCTCCCAGTCCAAACAATTTTTCCAGAACTTGATGAGGAAGGAAAAATCATATTGGAACTTGAATAAGTCAAAGAAATAAGAACTCAACAACTACGACATCAATCAATTTCAGAGTATCTCATCAAGTGGAAGAAATTACCCGTTGAAGATTCCACATCGGAGGATGATAATTTTATACAGAAGCATCCAGAACTACTCAAGTGTTGAGGACAACACTTTTTTGAAGGAGTGGCATGTTAGGTCCATATAATACTAGTGATTCCCCCATTACTATTGTCATTGTATCCCTTATTGTTATTGTTGTGCCCTATTGTCCCCATATTGTTATTATTGTGCCCCATAGAAGCCCACTATTGTTATTTTTGTGCCCTTATATTATTATTGTTAGGTCAACTTTGGTTATATTGTGACCCCTTAGACTCCTATATATAGAAAGGAGGATTTTTCATTTGTATCATCCAAGAATTGTTCATTTGTGTAATGTAAAGGAGGTTGTCCCTTCGAAGAGGCTGATTTCTATGTCATTGATCTATCTTTACTTTCTTTTTGTGAGCTGGTTTCATAACACCAACACTCAACAAATTCAATCTCCAACTCATTAGCAAGCTCAAGGCCAAAGCTTAGCCAATCCACAAGCTCTCCAAATCTCTATTCCAATGTGTAATTCCTATGAATAATAACTTTTATTAAAGGGAAATAAAGCCTCTAAAAATAGCACAATCCCTCAAGGATCAGTTCTTGAATGCATGCACTATCAGTGCAACTCAGAAAATCCTAAAACAAATAGTACACTGTCCCTGCACTCTAGTCTCAACTAGGTCTTTCTCAGAATCAACATGCATGAGTTTCTGATGGTGGAATCTTTAGTTAGCTAGAGTAGCATAATTAGGTCACTAGTGTCCCAACTGATTGTTTACTCACTATTAGTTCCTAAAACTGATTGGAACTAATTTAGCTGGACTTAACAATAATCTGAGTTAACTAATTACAACTCATTCATAACTCATCTTGAACTCCTATAAGTTAGGGAGAACATATACATGTATTCTAAAAGACTTTCAATTCGAATTTCCTAAATCAATTAAGTTAATTAAAATAAATTAATTATTTTCAAATTGCTATGAGAAAATAATTCTATTTTAATTCGCAGTTTAATTCAAGGACAAATTAAACTCGAATTTATTGTTGCTATTTCACAATAAGTTCCTATCCCTTCAACCTATCATATTGAGCTCCCAAACTACGTAGTTTTCATCCTCATCCCAGCCTAAACTACACATTTCGTAGTCTCAAGGCAAGCTTCACCCCTGACTACTTGAGTTGTGCAATTGCATAGTTACCAAGCCTCTTTCCTAGCATGTCACCCGGTTCCATCTCAGTTAGTGGATAAATGTGCACCATCTTAGACTAGGGGTTTATTAGACTGATGTCATCTTGTCATGAGTGAATTGCAGATGTAGGAACTCTATCATGCTATGGAAATATGATGAAGAAGGAGATGGAGAAGGAGAACATGCTAGAAGACACATATGGAGCTGAAGAGATAAGATGATTAGTAGGTGAGAAGACGAAGGAACATCAAACTCTAACAGAAGATGAAGATCAAGATCACATGGAAGACTCCTCATCTTCAAGTCATAAGGAGGAGGAAGAAGAAGAACATGTACCATCAATTCAAGAAGACACAAAGAAAGAAGCAACAAGAAGGACATCTTGGCATTGTCACATCATCATGTAGTCCATGTCATCAGTGTCACGCCATGTCTTGTCATATGTCATCCAATGCCACATCATTATTATGGATTATGTAATTACCTATTGGAAATGTATTGTAAAGTGGAAGTCCAAAGGAAACACATGGAATGTGAAGAGTCACATAAGTCAAAAAGTCATAGGAAGTCAAACAATCATGAGGGTAGTCAAAAAGTCACAAGGAGGATGAAGCATCACCCCTTGGTTATATATACACCCTCATTGTATGAGCAAAGGACTTTTCACCTTAGATCCTCCTGTAAGAATAGGGGTGGGGCGAGATGAACCGAGGTTTCGTTCGCCACGGCTCCCCCATTCACTTGTTCAGTGAAGATAGTGGGGCTAAAAAGCCAAAACTACCTTTTTCATTAAGGTTGCCCCTTCCATCCACATAGCCTGCCTTGCCCCTCCCTATTTATTCATCAAAGAGATAAGCTAGTTCTTTTGAGGAGCAAGGAGTGGCTCCAACGCTCCACTATTGGAGCTAGTGGTGTTCATTGTATACATGTGTCTTGGAATTTTTATTTAATATGAGAAGCCCTATGGGCCATCTCGTTCTTCATGCATGGATTATGGATATTTGTAAGACTATTATGTGAATGTTTGTAATTCATGTTTGCTTTCATCTATTCAGTTATTTTGGTACTTATCATATTGAGGATGTGTTGTAATTTCAATTATCATTGTCGCATCCTCATGGACTATTCTGCTGGACAGTAGATAGATCTTCCTTGTTATATTGGTTTTAATGATCATCGCATCTTTGTGGAATATTCCACTTCATGTTGTACGAACCCTTCTTGTTCGTGTGTGTCTCTACTAGGGTGGTACTATTACCTCTATCTTAGAGGCTCACTTTTGCTCCCCTATGTAGTGAAATAACTATGACACACATACAATCGAACACTCACCAGGCACAATATCAACTCAATTTATTGTGTAAATTAAGACATGTATTTTACTATCAATCCAGGTTGGTAATCTTAGAAGTAAACCACAATTTATGAATTTTTTGATAAAAACTAATATAGAAATTAGTTATGAGAATAGAAGTGCATATTACAAATATAAATCATTCTACATAGCTGCAATAACTATTTCATAAAAGCATACATGATTAGTCAATTAAATTATACTACTTTAGAGAAACAAGGAAGAGGCTCTTTTCAAAGAGACCTGGTTATCCTTCCTCAATATTTCTATAACGACATTGCCAATATCTAAGTAAGCATAAGAAAATGTAATGAAAGCATAAGAATTTAATTTGAGAAAGCTTTGAAATAAGTGAATCTTGTTCAATACTAGTCCTAGCTCACGGAGAAGAGGCTCTTTTCTAAGAGACCTGGTTTTCCTTCCACATTCAATATAATCACTAAAAGGAAGCAATCTTTACTTAACACATAGCCATAAAACAAATTCACATTAAGGAGATTTACAAATATCTACAACAAATGAATATAATGAAATGAAGAATTTAAACTAACATATGCACAAATATGAACATCATACAACAAAGTGTACTTAGCTTGGTATGAGGGCCCCCCAACCTTGCTGGTACACTGCTAAAACACCCATCTACATCAACTCATTTACTCTAGAAAACACAAAGTGTTATGAAACCAGCTCAAGAAAAGATAGAAAAGATAGATCAACGCCTTAGAATTCAGCCTCTTCGAGGGGGCAACCTCCTTTACATTACATGAATGAACAATTCTTCGATGATACAAATGAAAAGACCTCCTTTCTATATATAGGAGTCTAAGGGGTCATAACATAATCAGAGCCGACATAACAATAATAATGTAAGGGCACAATAATAACAATAGTGGGCTTCTATGGGGCACAATACTAACAATATGGGCACTACATGGGTATATCAATATAATAAGTGGGTTGTATTAATAATAATAAGGGGTTACACTAGTAGTATAGGGGCCTAACATGCCCCTCTCCTTCAAAAAGCGTTGTCCTCAACACTTGAGTAGTTCTTGATGCTTCTGTATAAAATTCTTGTCCTCCCATGTGGAATCTTCAGCGGGTAAGTTCTTCCACTTGATGAGATACTCTGAAATTGATCGATTTCATAGCTGTCAGGTTCTTGTTTTTGTGACTGCTCCAGGTTCCAATATGATTTTTCCTTCCTCTTCAATTTCTGGTAATATTGTTTGAATTGGGATCTTTTGCAACTTTTGAATAAGTGGCCATACTTCTTCGTCCTTCTTCCATTCATCCCTTGCTTCGTTTATCCAATCTAGTTGGATAATAGAAATAGCACAAAACAATGCTTCCACATCCTCATCCTTGAAGAGTCTTCCCATTCGGTAAGGTCGCCATTTTTTAAGTGCATGTAGTATTGCCAACATTTCCTTCTCATAAATAGCTTCCTTGAGATGTAGCAATAAAAATACCCAATCACCTACATCAAAACATTTTTCACTACGATGTTGATCTACCTGTTGTTTCTTTTGATTTTACACCGAAGTGGCGTTATCCTTTAAAATTTGGAGAACTTGTTGTTGATGCTCGATGTGATCTTTCACTGCTTGAACCTTTTTATTCTTGATATGTCCATCTATCTCTAGGGTTTGAGGAGTGGTAATTTCTTCCAATCCTTTACAAGATATGGTCGGATTCATTTCTTGATGCTCGATGTGATCTTTCACTTCTTGAACATTTTTCTTCTTGATATGTCCTTCTATCTTGATAGTTTCAGGAGTGGTAATTTCGACCAATGAATTACAAGATATGGTTGGATTGATTTCTTCTTTCTCGATGTGATCTTTCACTTCTTGCACCTTTTTCTTCTTGACATTTCCTTCTATCTTGAGAATTTGAGGAGTGGTAATTCTTGCCAATGCTTTACAAGATATGGTCTGATTCATTTCTTCTTTCTCTGGGGTGGGGTCCTAGCATATATCTTCCTCTTTTGATGTTTCTTGATCCTTTTCTTCCTCCTCTTCATATTCTTTGTAAAATAATTTCTTCTCAGCACACTTATGACCTTTAGTGCATTTTCTATCACAATTGTAACAAAGCCCTTTTTCTCTTTTTGCTTCCAATTGTTGTGGTGTAACCCTTGTAGGTTGTGGAAGGCTAGGAGAAACAACACTTCCATATGTATAGTTGTCAGGGGTATGCTTCCTGGTTTCCATAATTTTTCTTTCCACTATGTCACAAAGCCCTTTTACTCTTTCCAATTGTTGTGGTGTTGCTCTAAAGAAGGTGTTGCTCTTTGTATCCTCATAATGTGCTATCATTTCCTCCGTGAAAATTGACCACGTAACAAGTTGTTTACGAGAACAAAGCCCTTCATACCATAAAACTTGATTTAGTTCTAAATATGAAGATGCAATAAATACCTTTTGTAACAGTGGTACACCATGTAGATCAAAATATTGCTCCATTTGAAGTATCCAATTTACCGGATCCTTGCCATCAAACTTCCTCATCTTGCTTTTTCTTGATTTTAGGAGCTCGATCTTGAAACGATTGTAACTCTGTACTTTCAGATCTTTAAGTTTTGAAATTGCGATCTGTGGTAGCCCTCTGTGTCCTCTTTCCAATACCACCAGCCTGACCTAAATTGGATTCTCCAAGGAAGAGTTCTGCGAAATCTCCCACAGTGACTTGATTATAGATTAGTTTAGTAGAGCGAACTTGTACGACATGCCACGAGTCACTGTTTCAACCTTTGGATCTGAAAAATGCATAAAAGAAGCTATAGTCTGTCCTCTTTCTGTACCTTCTTATGAAATTTCAATCTGATCCCCAGAGAGAAAGTTATGACGATTTCCCCGGGTCACCTGTTTGGAATGTAATTCAGGAGTCTGCACAAAGACCAACTTCCTCAGATCATATCTCCGCAAATATAGCGCAAAAAGCTATGAAATTTGGACCCAAGGTTCAGCGCGATTTCTTCTCAAATGGGTTTTGTTTGCAACTTCTGAAACGTCACAGAAAAAAATTTATAGCGAAAATGCCACGATGATCTGTTTGGAGTAGCGAAACCCTAGAATCCAAAGCTCTGATACCAAATGTTATGAAACCAGCTCAAGAAAAGATAGAAAATATAGATAAACGCCTTAGAATTCAGCCTCTTCGAGGGGGCAACCTCCTTTACATTACATGAATGAAAAATTCTTCGATGATACAAATGAAAAGACCTCCTTTCTATATATAGGAGTCTAAGGGGTCATAACATAATCAGAGCCGACATAACAATAATAATGTAAGGGCACAATAATAACAATAGTGGGCTTCTATGGGGCACAATACTAACAATATGGGCACTACATGGGTACATAAATATAATAAGTGGGTTGTACTAATAACAATAAGGGGTTACACTAGTAGTATAGGGGCCTAACACAAAGAAATCATGAAACAAAAGCTCTGTCTTCAATTATCTCAAAATAATAATCTTCAAGTTTTTCTACATGTTCTAACTATGAATGCCACTCTTTAAATAGGAAAAACAATAACCATATAAGCTAAAAGGTATGAAACAACCATCATTAATGCTATCCAACTTCATCAAGTCAAATCCATCCATTAGTTACAAGAAATCTAGAAGAATTCCAAAAAATCCTAAAACTGCATCTTTTTAATAGGGATTTCTAAGTGATAGGTCAAGTCTGACTAGCGTTGACCAAACCAATAGATGTTCATCCATCCATGGTTCCTAATATTTCAAAATATGTATTCAGATCGTGCCCATGTGTCCTAAACATATCACTTTAATGGATCTATTACGGGAATTTTTAATGCAGTCTAAAATTAATTTTAAAACCCAATTTTTACAAAAAAATTCTAAAAATTGAAAAACTTAATCTAATTACCTAAATATGAAAAATAAGGGTAAAATGAAGCATATGTGAATGGAATAGGGTGGAATATTATTTTAATTAAGTGGGTTTATGATAAAAAAAAAATGACCAAAATTGACAGTCAACATCTCCCCCTTGTTGATGTTGAAGCATGTCCTCATGCTTGCTTCCTTCGCTTGGACCTTCTGAGTGTTGATGCCCCTGCAGTATCTATACCTATAGCCTCCTCTTGTGTAGCTTGAAGTAGCATATCAATGCCCTCATGTTCCCCTGCTTTGTAGATGGCAACTTTTACCTTTTGTTTTTCATATTTGTATTGCCATAGTTTATTCTCTTTTAGCCATCTATATGCTTGTTTTGGAATGAGCATGTTTTGAGTTTCAAGATTTTTTACTTGCTTCTCCAATTTCTTATTTTGTTTGGACATGTTGTTGTTGTTTTCCCTGTACATCTCGTTTCCTTCTTCAAGTGTCTTTCCATAAGTTTGCTATCCCTTATCTCATCAGTCAACTCTATTATTTTCTTCAGATCTTCCTCATTGTGCAACTCTTCCCTTACCTCTTTAGCATATGCATGTGATGAAGTGGATTCTATCCAAGGATCCTCAAAATAAGAGCCTTTTTCTATAGGCTCTTCCTGAGATTCATCCTCCAATATTTGTATGATTTCATTGATTTTTTTCGATGTTTGTAGACGTTCTTTCTCATCAATTTCAAGTTCCGGATCTTTCTCTTGGTTACTTGGTCCTTCTTGCGATATCCTTCTTGGTTTCCTTGGAATGGAAAAAAAATGATTTTTATTTTTCCACCATAACGCTATTCTTTTTCTGTTTAGATCCTGTCTTATGATATGAAGGGGAATTCATAATGCTTTTTGTAATATGTAGTAGCTCAAGCCTTTCCTCATTCCCTATTTCTTGTTCTTCAAAGTTATTTTTGGCCAAGAACTCCTTCCGGGATGTCCCTTTGTTTCTCACTTGATATTGAACAAGTATTTTAATCAACCCACAATGTTATTGAACTTCTATTTTGTTTTTGGCTCCTTCTATCATTTTAGTCAAACTCTTCAAAAATAAGTAAGGGATGTTGATTTTGCAGTCTCCTTTAATATGCAGTAGCAGTTTTATATGATAGAGGTAAACTATGACGTGCTTATTGTCACAAGTGAAATATCTCTAGATGATTAGAACTAATTTTGACCAAGGCTCCTTAAAACAATCCCTTTGAATTCCTTTTGATCTATCAAAGGTGCCTTTCCTCTTTTTTTCTAGGAAAAAGGTCCATCCTTTCTCCTTAAAATGCAACCCTTTGTGATATTCTTCCCCTTCTAAAGGTAGTTCTAAAGCTTGAGATATAAATGATGGGTTTATTGGTATGGGAAGTTCACTCACCTTGGTTTGCCCATTTTCAAAATTTTTGATGAATTCCTGTGTAATCTTATCATTATGACCATTAAATTTCCTAAGGAATTCAAGTAATCTTGCTTGAAACAATTTTCCCAATGCATCTTTGCTCCAATTTTCTAGTTTGAACTCTCCAGGTTCCATTTTTGTTTCCAAGTACTTTGTATACCAATTAATATATCCTTGTCCCGTAAATAACCTCATAAAAATATATGAAAACAAAATATGCAACAAGAATTTTGGTAAATTTACTTACCAGTTTCCTTTAGCTTAAAAAAAAAAACAAATGAAACTCTTCAATTTATGTGTATTATATCTTCTGCTGCAATTTTTGTGCTCTCTGAATGAAGGAAAAGAAAAAATGGTTACAGTGTAAAGACCCAAAACACACAAGAAAAACCTTCACTATACATTTCCTCATTGTCTTGCAATTCGTGTTTTTTTATCTCTTCATTTTGCAAAGTTTACTATGCAAAGTACGAGAAAGAAAGGAAAAATAAATTCTCTATTCTAAAACATGTATGATGCAAACATTCACTGTGAAAAATATTTGTCAAATTTTGCATGAAGAAATCATTGTTTGATACCTGAACTAGAAGAGGAACTTGTTGAGAACTCCGTGTTAATGACTTCTCTTCCTGTTAGTCATATAATTCAATTAAAACTACTTCCCTAACATTTCAAGAAATTGTTGACTCTTACAGGTGGCAAAGGATTTTGAAGACAATAATAGCAAAACAATTGTGGAACTAAAGTCTCATGTGACACATTTCAACAAAATCTGAAGTTCTATTTTCCAAATCATTTTTGTTTAACTGTTGAGAGGATTGATTCTTACCTTCACTAGGAGTTCACTGGATAATTCAAGGGATTCTGCATTAATTCATGGCTTAGGTTGGAGCTTGGCGCAAAACCTTCTTCAAAACACCGTTAAATTCCTCTTTAACTCTCCACGCTACTCAGTGCTTCCCTTATTTCTCCGTGCTTCCCTTATTTTCTACGCAGCACAGGGTCTTACATTGCTCCTTTCATAATTTCCACAACTCAATGATTTCTCTATGGCTCAGATTTATGCAAAATTTTTACATCGAATTATCTACAGCTCAGGAGTAGCTCTTCTCTACGGCCAGAAGCAACTCTTCTCTATGGCCCAAGAGTGTTCCTCTACATCTTAGGATTGTGTGAATTCACTGTGTTTCAGAGCTGAATGAGCAATGATAACCGCAAAGCATTCCTTTGAAAATTTGACCATTTTCGAATTGTCCCTTTGATGTTGACTTCCAATGCTACCACAACATGATTTATGACTCTGTACTCATTTGACATTTGTTTAATCAGGACCTTAGGTTATGATTTACGTTGTATGAAATATACTCATACCTTCAACACATACCTTCAACACATTTTGTATACTCATATCATACCATTTCACTTTTTATTGTTTTTTTTTTTTTTAACTGTAACGGGTATAATTTATTATTTGAAGTATGGTTGGGCCTAAGCCTAATCAATTGTCTTTACATAGCTTTTCCTTGCATCTAAATGCTTCTTGTTCAATTTTGCGCTTGAATTAAGGAATACAATATGGGATAGAGCTTTTATCATTGATGTTGAGAGCTCCCGGTGCTAAGAGAAATCCTTTGTTTGCCATTTCATCCGCCTCACTATTCAAACTTCTGAGAATATGATATATTTTGAAGGAAGTGAAATCTTGCAGAATTATCTTTAACCTTTTCAGAGACTTGTTGAGAATGGCGTTGTTGAACTGGTCATCTGAGGTGATCTTCTTAATGAGGATTTCAGAATCTCTGAATGCTTGTCATTCTTTGATGCCTTTATCACGGACAATTTGGCAGGATTTTGTGAGAGCAAGGAGCTCTGCCTGATTGTTTGTGCGAATACCAAGCCCCCAGCAAAAGCGAACTTTTCTGGGATTGTCTGAGAAGTAGATGACTCCTCCAGCTCCCACAGCCCCAGGATTTCCCTTGGAGGCACCGTCGAAAAAGATTGAAGTTGTGTTTTGGGTCTTCCACCAAGCTTGAAAGGAAGCTTCAGGTTCTCTAATTTTCCAAGATGGATTGGGGAGAGGAAGGGGGAGGGAATGGGCTTTGCTTTTGGGATGAGGGCTATGAAGGTTCAGCCATGCCTTGTCTGTGGGGAGGAGGGAGGAGTCTGATTTTTGGGAATGCAGGAGGACATTTTCAAGAAGAAAAGCTTTTGCAATAGAGGAAGATTTAGCAGGAGAGCGAGTAGAGTTGTTGAAGATTGAGTCATTCCAGGCAAGCCAGATTTCCCAACATACAAATTTGGGGATGGAGAGCCAAATGTGAAACCAGAGTGAATTGTTGGGGATATTATGAGGATAACATTGAAACCAATCAGTAAAGAGATCTGCCACGGAACTGTGCTGGGGAGGGGAGGCGTGCAATCCAAGAAGAGTTAATTTCCAAACTTCTTTGGCAAAATCACAATCAATGAACAGATGAGAGGTTGTTTCTCCAGAGTTTCTGCACATTACACATCTATGTGGCCCAGTGATATTTCATTTTGACAGATTGTCCCCTGTGAGCTGTTTATTCTGCATAAGAATCCAAAAAAAGAAGTTGACTTTGGGTAACCCATTGGTGTTCCAAACATGTTTCCATAATGCTGGAGATCTAAGTCTATCTTTTTTGGGTTGCAGGGCAATGTAACCCAAAGCTGAAGCATAAGATCTGGAGTCACCCCACCCCCATCTGTCTGTGCTGTTGCGATGGACCGACGCTGTGTTTGAGAGCAGCTTTTTGAGCAGTGCGAGATGATTGTGGAGCTGCGCCGGCACGGGAGGGAATACCCAGTCAACCCAGTTCCCTTTACTGTCCCATGCGGAGATGTCATTCAAATTTCGTATACCTGCGCTGTGGAGCCATTCTCTTAGCTCGCGAATTTCTTCGTGGGAGATAAGAGGGGGGCTGTTCATAATGTGGTCTTTCCAGAGTAAGATTTTCTCCCTGTTGCTAGGTATGCGATACAAGTGATTCCTGAAGTTGCTGATACATTTCCTACAAAGATTCCAAGTATATGTGCCTGCGGGAGTATTATTCGCTGACATATGCCAGAGAGAGATCCCCTGCGCATATTTGGAGGTGAGCGTTTCACTGACAGGATGTGTGGGGTTTGAATAGATTTTCCAAAGGAGCTTGCATCCAAGTGCTAGATTAGATAAAGCAGGGTCTCTAATCTGTAGACCTCCGTCCAATATTGGCTGCTTGACAAGATCCCAGTTTTCCAAATGCAATTTACTGTGATTGCCTCTACCTCCTTTTCAGAGAAAGTCTCTCAGGAGACAAGAGATCTACTCCATTATGTGTTTTGGAGCAAGAAGGAAAGAGACTTGATAAATGGGGAGAGCAGATAAGACAGATTTAAGTAAGATAATTTTTCCTCCCTTGGTGAGCCAGTAACCTCCCCAGGACGTGATCTTGTCTTTAATTTTGCTAATGATGCCATGCCACAGAGATCTGTTGTTGACTCCAGATGTGAGAGGTAAGCCGAGGCATTTGATGCTGTCCCAATGGGCGAAGCACTCAAAACCAAGAATCTGGGCTATGGTGTTTAGATTGTGTTGACTTACATTCCATCCATAGATCGAACTCTTTCTGTCATTTATCACAGCTCCTGAGGCTCTGCAATAACTTCTTAGAACAGAGTTGAAATTAGCTGCTATTCTAATAGAGGCTCCGCCTAGAAGTAGGGAGTCGTCTGCCAAGAGAGCATGATTTATAGGCTTGAGAGCATTTGTAGTTCGAATTCTTGGGAGTCCACCAGTGTTCATTTCTGCAGCCAGCTTCCTGCTAAGAGTATCTGCCATGAGTATATACAGAAAAGGCGAGAGCAGACAACCTTGCCTTAGTCCACGATGGGCTTGGAAGAAGGATGTTGGGCGGCCATTGACCATGGGAGCTATCCAAGGGTTTGAGATGCATGCTTTAATGAGATTGATAAACTGAGTAGGGAAGTCGAAGGATCGGAGAACTTGGAGAAGAAAGGAGTGGTTAACTCTATCGAAGGCATTAGCCATGTTAAGCTTGATCATCATCCCCTTCTCTTTCCTCTGTTTGCTAGAGTGGATAGCTTCCTGCACTTGAATGGCGTTGTCCAAGATGTGTCTGCCTTTAACGAACCCCCCTTGGGAGATGGATATTAGTTTGTCAAGTAGGGGTTTGATTCTGTTTGCAATGATTTTGGACAAGATTTTGTAGGAGGCGTTGCATAGAGAGATGGGCCTAAACCTGCCAAAAGTTTCCGAGTTAGCCTCTTTTGAAATTAAAGAAAGAAAGGTGGAGTTGATGCCTCCCCCAACCTTGGCTTTTCCAAAAAAACCTTGTACCATTTTCAACAGATCTGTTTTGATGATGTCCCAATAGACTTTGTAGAAGTGTATTGTAAATCCGTCTGGCCCAGGGGCCTTATCTGATTCCATTGCCCATGTGACCTTGATGATTTCTTCTTCAGATAAAGGTTTCAGTAAAGCCTGATTGTCCTCATGGGTGATGAGGTGGGGAATATAGGAGAGGAGATCTTCAGTGTCTTCTGTGCTGCCTTCATTCCCTAGACCATAGAGGTTTTTAAAATGGTTTTCAGCTGTTGTTTTAATTTGGTCAAATTTGTTGCAGATCTGTCCTTCTTCATTCTTGATCTCAGTGATGTGGTTTTGAGATAGGCGGGCTTTATACTGGCGATGGAAGAACGAGGTGTTTCGATCTCCTACCTTGAGCCATAGACTGCGAGATTTGAGCCTCCAATACTCTTCTTCCCTTCTGAATGCTTGATGGATATTTATTTGGTAAGCTTCCTCTTTGTTTAAAATTTCAGGGGTAATGTGGAGACCTTCCATTCCAATTTGCAAAGTTTCTAGCTGCTGAACTTCATCTTTTCTCTGCTGAGAAGAGGGATTGGGGAGTTTCCTTAGCCACTCTTTTAAGGCTTTTTTGGTGGCTTTCAATTTTTGCTCCCACACATAGCTTGGGGATCCGTTGATGGGGATATCCCAAGCCGATTGGATAGTGTCTAGAAAACCTGCTTTTTCAATCCAGAGAGGACTGAATTTAAAGGGAATAGGACCAAGGTCTTCCTCAGGGGCCATAATGAGTTGAATTGGCTTATGGTCCGAGGAAATTTTGGGGAGAATTTTTGATGAGATAAGGAGGTTTTCCAGCAGCAAGGAGCTTTGGATTAGAAATTTATCCAACCGGGCAACAATATGATCAGGCCCAATTCTATTATTGGTCCAAGTATATTTGCCTCTCACCGGGGCAAAATCTAGCAGGCCCCTATGCTGCATTGATTCCTCTACCAAAGGTAACAACTAATCTCTGCTACTGTTTCCCCCCCTTTTTTCCTTTGGTTTCATGACTAAGTTGAGATCTCCTCCCAGGATGATGTTGTTTAGGGAGTGGAGATCTAAGAAATCAGAGAGAGTATTCCAGCATTCTCTTTTTTCAGCATAAATGACAGGAACATAAAGATTGAATAAGGCTATAGTTAACTTACTTTCAAGGTGCTTGAGCTCAGTGAAGATCCAATGTTGGGTCTCATGGGAGTTCAACGGATGGAACTAATCTTCAGACCAGATAGTTGCAACGCCTCCCGAAATTCCCCTTGAGCTGACTGCTATGCCTTCGTTCTTCTTCCAATTAGACTTGTTGATATCCATAAGGGCTTGCCCTTCGATTTTGGTCTCTTGGAGCAAGAGGATATCTGAGGGCTCTATTTTCATCAGATCTTTGACCGCTTCAATTTTTGGTTGGGTCCCCAGGCCTCTGCAGTTCCAAGAGACTATACGCATTATTTACCTGGTGAGGGATTTGGGATTCCTCCCTTGGTGGATCTTCCTCTAGTATTTCTACCGATAGTCATCTCTATTGTGGACTGGCTGCCTTGCATTTTTAGGCGTTCTGCCTCCTCCTCCCTGACTGCTTTGTGGGTCTTCCTGCCTGTTTTCTTCGAGGGTCTCTCATAGGTCTCATCCTCTGAGGAGTCTGAGGGCTCTGGCACTTTTTTCTTCTTTGTTATATCTACATATGAAGGCATGGAGGGGCTGCCCTGAGGAGAACCAGACGAGGCAGCTCCGCCTTCGTCTTTATTTGCATGTGGATCTTCGATCTGTGCTGGAGTAGTCAGATCAGTTTGTGGGGGATCTGGTGGAGAGGTTCCTTTGGGGATTGGGATCTCGTCTAGGTCCTGAGGGGTTCTATTATCATTGCTAGGTTCTTCTTGGTTATTCCCCTTTGTGGATCCTTTCCTGACTGCTTTTTCATGGCCAGTTTTCTGGACTGACATCCATTGATCTCCCTTGGGGATGTCACTCTGCTCTTCAACTTTTTTCTTGCAGTATTTTGCAAAGTTTCCATAGCCATGGCAGTGTCTGCATTTAAAGGGGATCTGCTCGTAATCCAGCTCTTGAATATGGGACCATCTAGCAACTGTGAGTTTTATTGCTTCAGGTAATCCTTCTTCTAGATCTACTTCCACGCATATTCGAGCACAGGAGTACTGATCTTTCCTTACGGCCTGATCAATGTATTTACCAAGGGAGTTGCCGATAATTTGGAGAGATTTCTGGCTCGAGCAGTGCAGGGGAAGATGGGGAAGCCGCACCCACACTAGAACTGTAGTAGGAACATCCTGGGTCGGATCAAAATCTGGAGACCATTTATTTAAATATAAGCCCTGCGGCCCCATGAAATATGGCCCATTCTTGAAGATGAGACTCCGGTCTTCTGCTGATTCAAACATGAATACAAAGAAGCCTTTACCTACAAAATATGATTTGATTCCTTCCTTGATCAGAGGGGACCAGTTTCTCTTGATCCAGTCTTTAACAGATTTGGGCGATGGCTAGAGGCCGGTGAACTGCCCAATGAGCCCTCTATCGGCTAGATTCAATGTAGAGCGACAAGTTTCTTCCTCAAGGAGGGCCACCATGGGAATGCAGTCTTTTTTCTTGACAAATTTCTGTTGTTGTGCAGAGGGAGGACATTTTCTGCATGCATCTACCATTTTTTGAAAATCGAGGACTTCAGGAGGGAGAGGGGGGGGGTTCTGAACCCCCATTGCTGGGCATGCCTGCCAGGAGGGCCACAACTGCTCTGTAGCAGGTGTGCGCAGCGCTGGCACGGCACAAAAGCTCCGGGGAGCTAGGTCACGCAGCGCAGAAAAAAATTGTCAGATTATATCTTCCTAACCTTAAGTTATTTTATTGTTGTGTTTTTAACATTGTCTTTTGTCCTTTGTTTATCATATGCACTCATGTATTTTATTTTCCTTTGTTTATATGTGCTCATGTATTTTTAAAATGACCATAGTTTTAGGTCATTTTAAATCAAATATCTTTAAAATGGTACTAAATTTTTTATTTTGATTTTATAGATACATAACCTAATATTTCTTGGTGGTATAGACAAATAAAAATGGAGGATATGTGGTCAACAAGATTAGTCAAAATTTGTAAATGATATGGTTGAGATATGAATGTATGTGTCATGCGAAAAGAGTCGATTTTGTGGACAAAACCAACCTCCCTAGAAGCTTAAGGCTTTCTAGTGACAAATAAGACAATTAAGAGCAATCCTTCTCTAAATTTGCATTTATCATACAAGAAATCAAGTGTTTAGATCCTACCTGTAACCCAACGCTGTTGTAGTAGTCCAGCCTCGTCGATCTAGATGAGCTCCTCCTTCTCTTCGAAACCTGCATTCACTAACAATCAAACGATTAAATAGCACCTGAATATCTCATAAAACAAAACATATTTAACATACAGACCAAGGAGTATATGAAACAACTCATAAATAACAAATTGTTGAGAAGAATGGACTTATTTGTATTAATAGGAAACAAAAGAAACCATTACAACCTGAGCCTTGGTGTTGTGCAGGTCCCTCCTAGGGTCCAGCAAGAGTTTTCCTTTACTTTGATAAGCTCACCCACTTCCAAATGAAACAAGAAAGGATGGGAATCTCTCCTCACAAGCTTCTACAAGGAAGTCCTAATTCCAATAGCATCTACCCTTAGGAATGTTCAGCTTTCAACCTCCCCTCCTTCTAGCCCAATGCTTGTATTTATAGTGCTCTAGAGGAAGTTAATCAGGTCCACCATCAATGGGATAAGCCCCTCTTTGGATGGGTTAGCTCCCCTCTTGATGGGATAAGTTCCTCTTTCATAGGGATACATGAACCATCTAGAGGCGCTCAATACACGTCAAACAAGTTTCTAGAATGCTCTAGAAATGACCACAAGTAACTTTTTTAAGATGAAACTCACGCCTTTTGACCTTTACAGGGGTACGCACCCATCCCTTTACATACAGAGCGTACAAGTACGCAGATATTGTGAACTTGGGGTGCGTACACGCAGGTAAGGCTAAGAGAAACTACGTACCCAGAGATATATAGATTTTTAATGACTTTCTCTCTTTCTTGGAGTTTGACATGGAGAGCAGAGGTATGAGGCTTGCCAAGGAGGATAGTATGACAATTGATGGAGCCATACTAACTGCAAATAGTCATGGTGACAAATTTTAGTGTAACAGATTGCCCCCTAAAGTGCGAAGCCTGTAGTAGATTAGGGTTTCATATAATCTAGGAAGGGTGAAGTACTTTATCATTTCAAGGATTATTTTGTGGAGAGCCCAGTCGGAACCTGCAAGTATTCAACACAAAATACATATATAAGATCATATCATCGCTGAGGTAGGCATTCCCATACTCAGATTGAAAACTTTAACTAATTGACTATCTACTGTTCTGATACAGGAATGATTTTGCAGTACATCATAATCATAGACTTTTGTAGACACAGTATGGACGCAGCCATCTGTTTATGATTAGTCTACTGTATAATGAATACAAAACTCCTCGCAGCCTGGATGGTGGAAACTAGATCCAGGGTCTTCATTTCTACTTCCCGAATTGGTACGATTCTATCCATGTGAATAAATGAGTTGATGTCGAACATGGTAGAAACCACTTGATTACCAGTCAACGATGTAAACTGTTAACAAGCGTGAGAGAGACCACCAGTGATGTCAATGGTTCTCAAAGTACCTAGTACAATCCATGAGATGCGAATGAATGGGTTGATGTCGAACATGTCACGGAATCCTTCGATCGAAAGTCAATGATGTAAACTGTCGTCAAAGGCGAGAAACCTGCCATTGATGCATGCAGACTTCAAGGTACTGACGATTTCTAAGTCATCTTTCTGGATAATGTGTTGATGTTGATAGAAAGCGACCCGTTGCAGGCAAGCCCACAACACGAAATCATAGTTCAAGTTGAAGAAATGTTGCTGTAAGGACTGACTCAGGGATGGTCAAAATGGATGACAAGTATTTTGCATATGAATGGTTTATTTGCAGAGACCTCTTGAACACATAACGACACGACAGATGGCTTGGTGACGATTGACCCAAAGTTAATACCCAGAAACGGTTGAAGACTTTCAAAGTGGCTTAATCAACTTTAAGGCAAAGGATTTCCCAACCCAGGTGAATGAAAAGTGTCGTGTTCAAGAGTGGTAATAAGGTTTTTTTCTGTGACAAAGGATGACAAATAGGCTCATTCTTCTCTCTTTTCCCCCACCATTTCTGGTAAGTACCTCTTTATTTTTTACAAGCTTGAGGAAGATAACATATGCTTGATTATAAGCTCATCCTTCGGATGAGTCCAACTTAGTTTAGATTCGGACCCTAAGAAGGAGTGGTCCGTTCCTGTTTGTAATCGAACAGGTCCTTTACTATGAAATTTTAATGAGTCCAGTATAGGAAAAACTCGGCGTTTTTCAATTTTAGAGAGTCTGAAAAAACTAAAGAAGACTCCAGGGTTGAACTTTTTCGTAAATTTGTGTCTCCCAAGCCCGAAAAAGTATAAAATAATACTTGAGAGAACCGCTTGATCTTGCGACCAAGGAGTACTTTCATGATTATTGTCTTTGACCTGAAAAGTAAAAAACGATCAAGGACACGTCGTTTTATTTCCAGTATCGAATTTGAAACGACAAAAATCCGACAATCTTTTCCTGTTTTTACGGTCAGAAAAGGGCTATAAGGGGACCGTCTTTTAATTCCGTTTTAACGAGTGTAAAAGAAACGCTCGGCAATCTTTTCATATTTTAGGAGTCAGAAAAGGGCTTAAAAGATGACTCTGATGTTTTGGTTCGTGAAAAATGATAATTTTCCCTGAAAGTCCTTTTGTCCTGCACAAAAACAACACATTACTCATACCTGTTTAAGATAGGCAAAAATACATTGAAAAATATCCTTCCATGGTGAAAAATAAACAAACTTAGCATTCATTTATCCAAAAAACCTATAAAAAGACCTTTTACCATGTCATTTTTACCATTTTACTATTGAAGGAGAGAAAAGGGCTTTTGGCAAGAAACTTCCCGTGGACTTTGCGGAGAATCCGACTGTCGGAATCGAGCGCCGTCTCTTTCAGGTATTTCACAACATCCTCCTCTTTGTTTTCATCCATTTAGAATTTCATTTTAAGCCCTAGTTTGATTTTTTGGGGGCTTTGGGGTTTCAAGATCCGCATTTCGGGGTACGTAGGTGCCCCATGGGCAGCGTGCGTACCCCGACATTTTCGTTAATGGGAAAATGGCAGGAGTACGCAGCCTACCTTCAGAACAGCTGCGTACCCACGCTCTGTTTTCTGAAAGCGGGGTGCGTACTCCGCGCAAAGTAAATTTAAAACCCCAAATCTCAAAACTAAACCATTAATTTTTGATTTAATGAATTCTAATGAATGTTTTCTGGTGTGTAGATTGCCCACCATGCTTGATTGGCGTGAAAGAGAACACGAAGATGTCGATTTGGCCGCAATAGATCATCAACCTTCCATTGATGCTTTGAAGGCATGCGGTCTCTACAAATACTGGGCCATACCTGGCATGAGGGCCCAGGTGCGATTCTTAGAATGGCTGGTTGAAAGGTGGAACGTTCAGGATCAATGTTTTTACATCGGAGGGCACCAGCTCGAGATAGAGCCCTCAGACATATACTTTCTCACTGGTTTGCCTAATAGGGGCGAGCAACTGACTCTGTCTGGAACTAGGCCGGGTGGCCAATCCCTTGCTAGTCTCCGGCTAGAGTGGTGCAATAATCAGCACCAGGAGAAAGGGATAGAAATCAAATACATATCCCTGCCTGAACTTATGGTAATTGCCTTTATTGTTACCAGACTCTGCGGCGCAGCCGCTTTGCATATTGCCACCGGGTCCCGAATGCGGATGGCGATTGATTGCTACCGAGGCACCATTTTCAACTGGTGCGACACTGTGTTGGCCAATATGAAGGGCCAACTGACTAGGGCAAAGAATGGGCAATTAAAGACCTTTGGTTATGGGCCTCTAGTTGTGAGCTTTGCCTTAGAGAGGGTTTCGATGCTGATCCCACAACATCTCACTGTTGCAGTTGGGCCTCCTCGGGAGCCAAAGTTGATGCGATGGTTGCGGTGATGGCCCGGCATCCTGATGAGGGAGCAGGAGTTGTCCGATTTCCTGCGGGTTACTTTCACTGGTTGGAGGACCAGGTCTTTGCGATCCAGGATTTTCCTTATGCCGGAGTGGATTTTCGTGGTGATCCGGACATGGTTCTTCCACAGGGAGAACAATGGGACGACAGAGGTACTTCATTTTTCACAAGTTTTTAAATTATCTATATTTTTTTTTTGTTTTTTATATCGTCTCAAAACTGACAGTGACAATTTTGAAAATGCAGATGTAGGTCCACAGCGTCCGGCCAATCTCCGACCATTCGAGAGAAGAGTACCAGTTGCACCAGCACCGGCCCCACAGGATGCGGCCGCAGAGACCTTAGCCGAGTTGGAACAGGACCTAGAGTGTCTTACGGCGGACATACCAGAGACGACTATAGACGATATTACTATCCGACTTCAGCGCTATGTGGTCGCAGTCCCAGGACCTTTCAGGAGGTTCCTGTGTAGGGTAGCGCGGGCAGTGGTGTCGTATAGAGAGCACCACCAGTGATTGACTAGTCATTTTTTGTAGACACATGTGACATTTTGGTTTTTTGTACTTATCATTTTTGCCGATCATAAGGTGTTTTTCAACCTATGATCGAAGACGATGTATATTTTGACACACTCCTATCTATATATATCATTATTACCGGCTTATCTTGTTAAACATGTGTGATGAAATGTTTTTAAATTTACATGTATGATTATCGCAAATGTCTGTCTAACATTCGAGAAGCAATTGCATCTGCTAATGTATTTAATGACCTTGGAATATGCTGATATTCAATGTAATCAAATTCACGTTCCAAGAGACGCACCCTCAAAAACAATCTTAATAACACTGGATTTCTAATGGCATAGACTCTATTAAGCTGTAATACAACGAGTTCAGAATCTAACCTCACTATCAAACTCCAAATCCCAAATGAAATAGATTCAGATAATAACTCAATCACTGCACTGTATTCTGCAATGTTGTTTGTTGTTTGACCGAGGCTCACCCCATGCATAGAAACTAACTCGTCAGAGGGCGAATAGATAACCCAAGCTGCGGAAGAGATATTCCGTGTACTACGACAAGCACCATCAGCGAATCCAATGTACGTTTGGAGAGGCGTCGACATCTGCAATATCAAGAGTAAAACCAAGATAAGCCAGAATAATGACGAAAACACACTTTCTAAGCTAAGCACACTGTCTAAAAACACACCAGCTAGAAAGAAAAATTAACCTAACTAACCTAACTAAAATCTCCACACCCATCATTTAAGCATAATACCTCTTTAGGTAAAGTCCATTTCTGGGTTTACCCAAAGAGTCCCCATCAAAGTCAACCAGCTCATAGGCCCCTTTTGCTAGCTTTCGCTTAACAATGTAGGGTCCATGCCACATAGGAACGAATTTTCCAGCACCTAATTTATCGTTAGCTTGATCATATAATAGCACTAGGTCTCCTTCCGAAAAATTTCGAGGGGTCACGTTACGGTCATACTGAGCTTTCATCCATTTTGCATGAGTCTCGATTGCCAGTGCAGCATCGCGTCGAGTCTCATCTAATTGAGCTAAGTATAACAAACGCTTCTCCTCTTCGGAAGTAGCTGGAAGTAATTCGACAGCCATTTGAAGTGATGGGATTTCGCATTCAATAGGCAGCACAGCTTCCAAACCATAAACTAGTTGGAAAGGAGTGAACCCTGTTGATGTTTTCACTGAGGTTCGGTATGCCCAAAGCGCTGAAAATAACATGTTGTGCCAATTCGACCGATGAATACCAATGATTCGTCGGATCATGATAACTAGAACTTTGTTGATGGACTCAACCAAACCGTTTGCTTGGGGATAATAAGGAGTAGAACTATCATGACGTAAACCAAGCTGGCCTGTAAGTTCTGTCATCATAATGTTTCGAAAATGGCGCCCATGGTCAGTGATTATCGCTTGCGGGACACCAAACCTAGCAATAATGTGATTGAATACGAAAATTGCAGCTGTCTTGCCGTCAGCCTCGAATGTAGGTGTTAGTGTCGGTCTTGAGCCCTCCATCAGTGATCAATAACTCTTTGCATATGCATTTATAGGTGTCTCATCAGTGTCAGTTTTGCATCCCGCTAGGCATGCCATAACACTGAATGGAGGAGCTGGTCTTTGTTCCCTTCTTGGCTTTGCTGGATCAGGTCATACAACAATGTAATTGAGTCATACTTGTTTTTGTTTTTGTCTTGAGGTCCCATGGTCTTAGGTCTAGGGTTTTGAGTCAAAATCTTTTCAAGGTCATGAGTCATGGTCAGCAAGTGCCCAGCAAGCCGGAAGGAGTTTTGTACATATGTTTCATTATCATTTTCTTCAGCTACAGTTCATTTTATGCCTTGGATTTAAAAACCCTGTTTTTAAGTCCAAGGCCATGTGGAATTTGAAAAAATAAAGAAATTTTCAAAAGTTTGTAAAAGTGCCGGCAACAACCCTGGTTCCTTCACTACAGTCCATCAGGCGGTCAACCTGCAAAAAGAACGGAGTCAAACGCATCAAAAGAGCTCATTTCAGGACAAAAAGACTCTAAACAGTGTTAAAAAGAAAAGCAAGTTGAAAACATTAGAAAGTGGGTTCTAAAGTTAAATTTTTTTAAAATGACCCTATAAAAGCTAATTTCCCTCTTTAGTCACTCTTATTGTGCAATTGAAAGTGAAAATTTCGTGCTAGAGGCAAGAGGAGGCAATTCGGGCAAGTTTCTGCAAATTACAAGGGTTAAACTGGTGCGCGACCAAACCACAGGTGTGCGCGACCACGTGGGTGGGCGCGACCAAACGGAGGCCAACGCACAGTGTTAAATAACACGGGCGCGACCAAACGAAGGAGCGCGACCATTCTCAGAGCGTGCGCGACCAAAAACTCTGTCTGCCGTAAAACTCACTCAAACGCCAAAATCACCCTCAAATTCTCTCAAATTGTTAAGGTATGCCTATTTCGCGTGGTTTGTGATGGTGTTATGATTGCAAAGGAGGATTATGGTCATAATTTCATGCAAGAAATAAATAGAAGATAGGTTGAATGATGGTTGTTTTGCAAGCATATGTTATGACAATTTGTTTGTTTTTCAAGGCAATTTTCTTTCCTTATGTCCCTCCTTTCATTTTCCCATGTTAATCACATATGTTAATATGTCATATTTATTGATCTCATTTGCAAATTAACCATACAAACCCTACCCCTAAATCCTATCAAACCCTAGTTCTTTCTAACCATACAAATCCTACCTTTTCCCCATGTATAATGATCAAACCCTAAACACTAGTATACACAGCAAATTATATATGAAATGCACAACAAAAGAATGAAAAGAAAACAATGTAAAAAAAAAACAAAAAGAAAAGTGATGACAAGGCATGCACACAAGAATTGTAAAAACAGTGAAATTTTCCATTTTGCATAGCCTCAGAAAAAACAAAGGAAAAGGGTCATCTTACTGTGTATATGTCAAAGGTTGCAAGCTATGTTAAAGTCATGACAAAAATCCATTAAATGTACAGCTGCATAGCTATCAAAAAAAGATCAGTTTTGCTGTGATTAGGGTTTTGCATTAACATGGTATTCTTCCCCATCCTTAAGACTCTGTTTTTCCCTATATATTCCCCATATGAAAACCTAATTCAAATTGCATTTCCCTTCATACAAAGCTCCTTAAGCAATTGAATTTCCATCCCCAATGTCGAAGCATACAGTGAAACCCTAATTCCCAATGACAAATGCAAAAATGAAACTACCCCTGTTTAAATGAACTGCTGTTATGAAAATTGATTGGCAGTGATTATTAAAAAGGTTTCATTGTTTCCCTAACCCCAATTCCCTATATCCCCTCATCTCCCTAACTCACAAGACATCATACCCCATTTCCATTGCAAGTCTATCACAGCAAACCTTCCCTTCCTCTTGCAATCAAATACCCTAAATCCCTGTTTCCCAAAGCATCAAATGGCCATTCTAAAGTCATGAAAAAACAGAGTATTCTCTTAAATAACATTCAAAGCAAAATGAAATGAGCAGCCTGTTACTTGTACATAGTTGATGCTATCCTATTCCCCTATACCCATGACATCATTCCCTCCATGATGAAGATTTTCATTATCCTTTCCCTTGGTGCTTAAAAAACACAGTTTCCCTAAATAAAGTATTGATTTGCAAATGGTGAGAGATGGAATGACATGTTTAGCATTATGTGATGTTTTCCTTCAAAATTCCCTGCTTATATATATTTTTCCCTTTCCTATATGTAAATTCCCTCCCCTAACATTTCCCTCATGATGTTTCCCCTTGAAAACAGCATACTTCACAGCATTTTGCAGGCAGGGCAGCGGTCATTTTGACTTGTTGATTCCACCTTGCTCAATAACATCAGGTCAACCAATGAGACTAATGAGCAAGGTGATGACCGGTCTTCTTCAACGGAGGTTGAGACACAGCAGAGGCTTTTAGAGAAGGCAAATCATGACAAAGAGCTGCTACGCAACATGAAAACACATTATTGGGCCAGAATGCATGTTTACAAAGCAAGGATGAAGATCCTTCAACGGCGGTTGAACGAGGCTCTCATGAGGAAAAAGAAAAGAACAAATCCCCGTATCTTGGCTGAGGCATCCCTCACTCATCATGGTACTCATTAGCCTTGATCTAGCATCAAAATCTGAAAATTTTGAGAATTTTGGAGCATTTTGGAAATTTTTGGTAAAATTACAGGTTTTGCCCACGGTTTGGTCTCACCCCGGGTGAGACCATTTTGGAGGACTGCTCGGAATTTTGAAAACTTGGAATTTTTGGAAAGGGAATGCAAAAAGAAAAATTACCAATGCTTGGGAGAAGCCTGGTTTTGAGTTTTGAGCCTCCAAAAGCTCAAAATACATCAAAAAAATGACTTTCTGCCCACTTTTTGAGTTGCAGAAAGTGACCTTGGGAGAAATGGTTTTTGAGGGGTCAAATCAACACCAAATTCAGAAATTCCACTTGGGATGGAAAGTAGACAGGCCAAGCTTTCCAATGAGCCATCTTGCACCTGATTTGGACCAGTGGAACCCACTCAAAAACAGCTGTGAAGGGGCGCGACCAGAACTTCCAGGGGCGCGACCAGAACTTCCAGATTTGCCAGAATTCACATTTTTGGTCAAAAAACACTGTTTTGACTATGGTTGACTATTTTTACTTGTAGATGATGGATAAATGTAATATTTTCATGGCACTTTGATGGATTTTATCTCTCTTTACCCTTCTAGAAGCTTCCATGATGTAAAAAGTGAAAAATTAATGCATGGATGAGTTAGCTAAGTAATAGAGGCAAGTTGTTTGGCTGCCTATTTTCTAGTTCTTAGTTTAGAATTAGTTCAAACTGCTCCTAGAAAGCTGAGCTCGACCCCTAGAGGTGGGGAAAGGAGTTAGATGGTCTAGATGGTCTATATTATGCTCTCTCCTTCTCATTTTCATGGTTGGACTCTTGTGGGAGAAAGCATTATTGTGTATTGTGCATCTATTTCTGCAATTGAAGGCAAGGAAAGCCAGGGTTTTACAGACATCTTTGAGGATTCTTGTGGATCTGATTGTTGATGGTGTGTTCTCTACATGTTCTTGTAAGTTTGTTTATGTGTTTCACATCTCTCTTATGCTTCTAAATTGGACAGATGAAGTGGTAAAGTTTGAACTCATGTTTTGACATGCTCAGCTTTTTAGTTTGTTCAATTTTAATGTTTTCTACTGTCTAGAGAGGATTCGAATTGTGTGTTTGCCCTCTTTAGCTCCTCCTCTATCATCTCTGATCATCCATCTCAGATTAAGACATCAACACTCATTCCTACCTTGCCCCTTAGATCCCCCTGTGAAAACTGTGCTCAATCCCCGCACCTTGAATTGCACTTCCACCAATTGCCACCAAAAACCCCAAAAAATCATTAAATCAAACCCCCTTATCAATTTACTAGCCTAAAATCTTTATTATTAATTGGTCAGCCTAATCATATTGAAAGATCTATCGAATCTGACCCGAGAGAGCCTTCTCATACCTCGTAGGGCTAGCTACGAGGTGAAATGGTTTGATGTAGCCTTGAGAGTTTGTCTATCTCAGCCTAGGTGAATTCCAAGCGCTAACAGTAGGCATCGCCTTGGCCCACTTAGTAAACTAATCAACCGCAAGGATGATATACGCATGCCCCCCGGCCGAGTGAGGGTTACATGTAATAAAGTCAATACCCCATTTGGCAAAAGGACCAACGGCAATTATAGGGTGGAGAGGAGCAGGTGGTGCGCGCATCTTGCGATCAAACACTTGACAGTTGTGGAATTTTCGGACCGCAATGATACAATCTTTAAACATGGACGGCCATAAGTAGCCAGCACGCAACACCTTCTGAGCTGTGGCATACCCAGACATATGACCGCCACACGCCCCAGAGTGACACTCATTCAAAACCCTTTCTGCCTCTTCATGAGTTAAGCAACGTCGGAAAACCAAGTCTGCCCCACGGCGATAAAGAGTATCTCTAATAATTTTGTACTGTTGGGACTGGAATCGAATTTTCCGACTTTGAAGCTTCGGGCCGAAAGGATTGGGTTTGGAGATAGACAATTATATCCCCATACCACGGATCTAAAGTGCTGATGAGAAACAAAGATTCGTCCGCAATGGGTTCCTCTGCCACAATTTCCGTGTCAGCACGCGGGAAGTCACACATCAACTCTGCAAAAACTAAAGATTTCTTAGACTTAGATTTTTCAAACTCTAAGTCGAACTCTTGCAGGATAACGATCCATTTAGAGTACTTGCCCCCTAGCAATTGTTTAGTCAAAATGTAGATCATAGGGTTGCAATCCGAAATGACTGTAGTTTTACGGAGAAGAATGTAATGACGAAAACGTTGGACAGCCTGAACGGCTGCCAGGGCCAATTTCTCCACATGCGAATATTTTAGCTCAATGGGATTTAACGTCCTACTAAGATAATATATCACATGTTCCGTTCCGACTTCGTCTTCCTAAACTAACACCATTCCAATAGTGGAATGAGAGGCGGCGAGGTACAAAAAGTAATCTTGGTTGTAGTTGGGAGGATGCAACAACGGTGCATGGGTCAACGCGTGTTTAAGTGCATCGAAAGATTGCTGAGCTATCTCATCCCAAGAGAATTGAGCGTTCTGTTTCGACAACCGCGTAAAACCTTTTGTGACCTCGGCGTAGTTAGGAATGAACCGGCGTAAAAAATTTTCTTTCTCCTGCAAACTTTGGAGTTGGCGAAGACTCGAAGGAGGAGGAAACTTGATGATAGCTTCTACCTTCGAGGGATCGACGCGAATGCCGGCTTTTGAAACTACAAATCCCAGCAATCGTCCCACTTCTATACAGAAGACACATTTGTGTGGGTTCAAACGTATACAATAATGCCTACACCTCATGAAGATTGCTCGTAAATGGACAAGGTGATCAACTCGATGTAAAGAATGAGCAGGCAAATCATCGAGATACGGTTGCACAATGTGTTTGATGTCATGAAACGCATAAGACATTGCCCTTTGAAAAGTGGCTCCAACATTCTTAAGTCCAAAAGGTAGTTTACAATAAGCAAATGTCCCCCATGGACAAATGAAAGCCGTTTTTGGTTGATCGGCAGGTAGAATATTGATTTGATTGTAACCGGAAAAACCGTCCATAAAGGAAAATATTTCACTGCCGGCACAATCATCAATTATTTGATCGATATAGGGCGTGGGATAGTTGTCTTTTGGACAAGCACGATTAATATCCCTATAGTCGATGCATATTCTTATTTTTCCTTGTTTCTTGTTAACCGGAACAATATTCGATACCCAATCCGTTAACGGGATCGGATAAATGAAACCTGCTTTCAACAGCTTCTCAACTTCTGCTTTAATCGCAGCCACTTTCCGACTGTGTATCTGATGCAGACGTTGCCGAACGGGTTTAGCGTCCGGGTAAGTCTTGATCTCATGAACAACAATGGAGGGATCAATTCCTGGCATTTCCTCATAGGACCAGGCAAACACGTCACGGAATTCTTGAAATAGGGCCTTGTATGTTTGAATTTCGTCATCTGTACACGAGGCGCCTATATGAATGTTCTCAACAATTCCAGTTTTGACTGAAATGTCAATGGCAATAGTTTGGGAAATGTTTCCCAAATTCAACTCTGAATCAGGATGTTTCATGGGATTCTGAGCGTCCTTGACATATTCAGCCGTAAAGATTGATGAAAAATCATTTTCAAAGCCATCACCCTCAGGTAAAAACGAAGATCTATGATGGAGATCTTCCCATGGTAGATCGTCTACACTTAGGATTTCGCGAAGTTGCTCGTCAGATGACACGACTTCGGGAAACGCTATCCGTTCTGAGGTTGATGTGAAAAGTGATTCCTCACCAACCACATTCATTTTGTCGATTTGGGTTGAACGAGGGTCGGTAAAAGACTGCATGGCTTCATAAGCAATTTCATATGGACTCAAAGGCATAGCATCACCGAATGAGTCTATCTCAGATTCAGATGGGACAATCCAAGGATCATCGTAAATAATAGTACCTGACGTAATCATATGAATGAATGCGAATGAAGGGTCTGCGTTGATTGGAGGAAAAGGAAAAGTTCCTAGTAAACCGGAATCTTTAACTTATCCTACGCCAACATCCTTATAAGGGATAGTCGTTTTACCGACATGCTGGATACTCTCTGAAGAGGCTGGGTCGGATGAAAAGAAAGCCAGCTGGTCTATTGTCACGATCTTGCCATTATGTGGAAACTTTATAACTCTTAAGACCGATGAGACGACCGCTGTCATAGCGTAAGACCAACTTCGACCCAAGAGAAGGTTGTAGTCTAGAGGGGCATCAACCACCTCCACATTCAGACTAACGGTTTTTCCTTCAACCCCTATAGGCAAATCCTGTAAAATGCCAAACGGATGGAACCCAAGGCCATCAAAGGCCTTAAGAATTGTCAGGGATTGGTTCAGCGAAGGAGAACCAAGCGATCTCCAACACTGAATCGACGTAATACACGTGGAAGCTCCCTCATCAATTACAGTCCGATGAATAGGCCTGTTTTTGACTATCACTGGAATCTGGAAAGCCATCTGATGAGGGAGACGTGGTGTACTATTTTCTAGATCAAAGATTATCGGGTTCGGGTCCTAAACATCAACAGCTCCTATAGCCGACAAAAGTAATTTTCGTTGTGCTGGGCATGATTGCAGCACTTCTAAAGCCGACATTGCTGAGGGTGAAACAGCTAAATCCTCAACAATGTTGTAATTCTGGGCCGCTCTCGCATGTGGATTGAAAGCAGACCTTCGAAGTACACACTTGGCGGCCAGTTTGATTACTACATCAGGGTTAGGTTTCTCGATCTGTAGTGGATCGGAACCAAGAGCTGAGGTTGATGGATTTGATTGAGAAGATTCTGCTTCTTTCGATCCATCAACAGGACTTTTACTACCATAATCGTGTGAACGAGTCGCAATCCTTACATGATACATCATCAATATGGGTTCTTCACTGGCACTCGAGGAAGAACCTATCATCTTACTCTCCTGCTTTGGAAATGGATCTTTCAAAACAGCAGGAGTTGGGGAACCCTTGACGATTTTCACAACCTCAACCCGATGAGGGCAATCTCTTATAAAATGATCCTCTTCACAAATAAGACAAGGATATCGAGGTTTGCGCTTTTCGTCATTGGTTTCTGACTTTTGTTTTTTCTCCTTTGGAGCCTTGTCTGCTTTATCCTTCTTCTTGCCTTTCTTTTTCCCACAGTTTTTTGATTTAGCCGTAGATGACTCTACAGCGTGAATATCAGCGGAAATTTCAGGAGAAGATTCTCCTGTCGGGGAGTCTGGTAAGGTTATAATGGGCGAAGAATTCTTTGAAGAATTCTTCTTGCTTTTAGTATTTACCGTACCAATCATGCCATTAGCAGCATGAGACCCCGAAGGAGCAGCAACAATTTGATTTGACTTTGGAAGATCTGGGATCTTTTCGTGTAACGTACCCGACTGAGTATAAACTAAGTCAAGGTACTGCGCTTGAGCAATTACTTGCTCTTCAGTAACTACTCCGGCCTTAGCTACGTCTTCAGTAATCTTCGGTAATAATGATTTAACAAACCATTCAGCTAAGATTTGGTCCAGGATAAAAACTTTCACTAATCGCCTTCGACGTCTCCATTCATGAATATGATCGGAAATATAAGTGGACGTCGACTGTTTTAATGAAGTTAATAACTCAGTGCCATTATCATACCTGACCGACAACTGAAAATGTGTTAAGAACGAGGTAGCTAACTGACTAAAATTATAAAAAGAGGCCCGTGGTAACTCAATGTACCACTTGGCCGCGAGACCAATGAGTGTACGCTGAAAAAGACGTAAACGGATCGAATCATCCGAGATAGAATTTGAAGCACACCAGAGGTGGTAAGTCATCACGTGATTTGATGGATCCTCTCCAGACTTACCTTCGAACTTGGGTATGTCACTAGGCAACTTATTTGGCATTGGCGGCCAGAACGGAAGATAATTTATTGGATCGTTCGTTAGGCACGTCAAGTCTGGTAAATCCAAAGTTGCGATAAACGGCAATTGCCGATTAGGATCCCTAAAACTCTGGGTCACAAGACCAGTCCCAGGAGGAGGATATCCAGGATAACTTGGAACAGGAATTGCATTCGAGATATTGTATCCTCCCGGAAAACCAGGATTAACCGGACCGTACTGGGGTTGCTGTGGTTGTTGATAAGTGTACCCAGGATACGGTTGATACTGGTAAACCGGTTGTTGGACAGCAGGTCCGTATTGGTACTGTCCCTGGTACGGTTGATAAACAAATTGTGGTTGACTAGTGACAACTGTACTTAAACCAGGCTGCCCCACAGGCATCTGAACCGTAGTTTGAATCGTGGATCCAGACAATGGTAAAGATGTCTGCGGAGTAGTGGCAGAGACAGTAGAAACCGGAGCTGTCGATACTCCAGAAGTAAGTGCGGTGGAAGAAACAGATGTTGCGGTAGTTGCAGCAGTCGTTTGAGATGGAGTACTAGGTGCAATTGGCGACTGAGTAACTACCGAAGGTACAGAAGTTTGAACATTAGACTGGACTGGTTGCTGGGGTGGACCAGAAACCACAGGTTGTCCAGTTTGAGATGACAACTGTATGCTTGGCTGCAACACTTGTTGAACTTGCGATGGATCCCACACTATGTTCATTCCAGGGTATTGACCCATGACAGGTTGAGGATATTGAGATCCATAACCAGATTGAGGGTAGGATTGATAATTGAAAGGTACATTTCCCGTACCTTGAACATAAGATTGACCTTGGGGTGGTTGATAACCTTGACTCGAGTACTGACCTTGGGGTAGATACCCTTGAGGTAAGTACTGATACTGGGGTTGACCTTGAGGCATAAATTGATACTGAGGTTGACCCTGGGGTACATATTGAGGCTGGGGTTGACCTTGAGGAATATACTGTACCATAGGTACATATTGTCCTTGAGGCTGCCCCCTAGACGTAAGTTGTGTACCTTGAGGTTGCCCCCCAAGCATTAATTGAGGCTGCCCCCCAGGCGGTAATTGGCCACCTTGAGGTTGAGAACCGGGAATTGAACCTGACATCATATAAATGTCTCCTACGCCCAACGGTTTATTACCATTGTTTCCAGTTAATGACCCATGTCCAACGGGTTGAGGAGATGCTCCTGCAAAGGTACCAGAAAGTGATTGATACCCAGTAGGAACAGAAGGACCACCATACAAGAAAGATTCAGGAGATTGAGTGAACACGGACGACTGACTAGACATATTTATAGGATTATAAATACCTCCGGATGGATAAGGAGTACGTGGTGGAGAAAAACTTATCCCTGAGTTGTCTAAATAATTAGTTAACGAAAGGTACCAAGTAGTACTTCTAGGTGGACTGTAAAAGATAGATTCACGCTCCCTTAGATCAATAGTAGGTTGATCTTCAAGAATAGGGTCGCCTACGTCTTCTTCTGGAGCAAGTTCTTCAATAGCTATCAAACCAGAAGGAAGATTTTCGGTGATGACTCTTTCTACCCTAGGTGAATCAGGAACACTAGAAGTTGGAGTAACAGGTTCAGATATTTCAGGTTCTTCGCCTATATCACTAGTAGATGAAAAACTACCAGCAAGCTCAGAAACTGCAACAGCTTCAGGATTATAACCTATTTCTAGACTTTGGTAATCTGGATGGACTACCAACGAAGACTCTCCTTCTTCAGGTGAACCTACTTTACTGCCACTAGGAGGAGTTACAAGGACTTTCAAACCTTTGTAATGACCCGGGACGTCTTCAGGAGGTTCGCCCCGAAGTCTACAGGACTTCCTCAACAAATCGGCCACGGTAACAATCTCAGGAGACTAGCCCCGAAGTCTACGGGACTGTCTCGGTAATTCCGCCACAGTTAAAACTTTTAACTACTGCACACGCAAACAAAGTAAAATCTCAAAGCAAACCACCTAAAGTCTCTAAAGAACCAAACAAATTTGAATCATACGCCTAAAGAATCTAGGGCGTCAAACCATACACAAACAGTAGCCTTCCAGACCGAAAACACTAGTTGGTGATGAAGCCCAACATCGCCGAATTCAGTACAGAAGTGGTGGGTGTAACAGTTACCCCGACAACCTACTTAATGAATAGACCGGCACAAGTTCCTCCACTTTAACCGTCTCGAGTGAAGTGAACCCCCCGGAAAATCCAAGTGAGTCTAGCCGACATCTGCTCTAGGTACAGTGGGATCTTCCCTCCACCGTCACCTCGGGTAGAATCCTAAAGATAATGGTCACTAAGGTTACCAACAGCAACAAATACACCTGGGGGAATAGTCTACGCTCCGACAGCACGCAAGGGTAGAGTATCAAGCTCAATCCCCTTGCCGGCTCCTTGACAATAATCCAAGGTTTACCGACAAGTGACCCCTGGCTCCTCGACAATGGTTAATCCGAGGTTTACCGTTTGTAATACGTGTGTGTCTGGCGTCGTTCCCAACGAGGGAGGATTGATCCCCTCACTGGTTCGGACATGAGCTCGTGCTTCTCCTTTAAGAGGAGCTTTCCCAGAGTATAAATGCAACAGTTGGATTTATCCTACCACAAGATAAGCTACTTGTTTGGTTTTGTTGTCTTGGAGAGTTAATTACTCTCCTACTCCAAGACACTAGCCTGATCTATATTGGTGTTTCAGAGCCCTAGTAAATAAAAGTTACTACGTTGATTTTACTTTAAGCGTTAATTTTTATGGCTTTTCTTTAAGACAAAAGGTAGCGGAGATGAAACTGATGGTGTGTAGACTCGACTCAAATCCACTAAAAAGATGCACTTAGGATGACTTATACTAATTTTCTTTTTCAATGAATTCCCTAGCTAAGAGAGTTGGAGAATGCAAAATTTATAAAAGACAACTTTCTTGGCAAAGACAATCAAAGAAACAATCTCTTTATCTTTTCCAAAACATACAACACATGACCACTAATTATTCTACGAAAATTCCTTTTCCTTTCAAAGACTCAAATGCTACCAAAGCAAACTTTCCTTCAAAAGATATTTTTGTATTTTTTTTCTAATTAATAAAGCATGTAAAACTCACTTTAACAAAAATCAAAGTTAAAAAAGCTATGGCAATCAAATCAACTCAATTTCACTCAAAAGCAAATCTAGAGAAATGCACCTAAAAACTAAATCAAACGAGGCAAAAGCCTACTAAAGATGATTCCTGGATGTTTTACTCAGTCAAAATGCAACTAAGGACTAGTTAATGCAGAACCAAAAACCAGTCAAAAACAAAAATCAAAATCTTTTGTTCTTTTTCTCAAGAATAAAATTCAAAGTTCAATCAACAAACTTTTTTGAGATTCGCAAAGAGAAGACACAAAGGTAGGTCTCTCACAAGGATGAATTCTATGATAGGCCCGACTCCTAAGAGGGTTGAACAAAACCAGGGAGATTCAAAGTTTGACAACCTCTAACGCCAAAGTCACTACAGGACCAGTTAAAAATCAAACCCTAAGGAAAAATCTCTATGAATTTCACTAAAACTCTCGACACTGACGAAACAAGCTTAGGTGAAGATTTATGGTAGAAAACCAGTGGATCTGGGTAGAGAAAACAAATTAAAACCAAAATCTAAAAGGCAAAAAGAAGAAAATTGAAATTTTCTTAATTTTGACAGGGTACGCAGGCGACCTGTTTGCACAGGTGCGGGTACGCTCTGTGCACAAAGCTGCAGTGCGTACAAGTACACACTGTGCTCAACGCAGAGGCTGCGTACTTCTAGCAAAACAAAGAAAAACTAAAATCTAATTTAACCCTAAGCTAGTCCACCCAAAAACACAGTCAGACAGCCAAAAACCAGAAAACAAACGACTTTTCTCAGATCAAAATTTCATACAAAGGAAAAATCATTCACATCAATGGAGTTCCCCAGTGGAGTCGCCATTTTGTCATGCGGAAAGAGTCGATTTTGCGGACAAAACCAACCTCCCTAGAAGCTTAAGGCTTTCTAGTGACAAACAAGACAATTAAGAGCAATCCTTCTCTAAATATGCATTTATCATACAAGAAATCAAGTGTTTAGATCCTACCTGTAACCCAACGCTGTTGTAGTAGTCCAGCCTCGTCGATCTAGATGAGCACCTCCTTCTCTTCGAAACCTGCATTCACTAACAATCAAACGATTAAATAGCACCTGAATATCTCATAAAACAAAACATATTTAACATACAGACCAAGGAGTATATGAAACAACTCATAAATAACAAATTGTTGAGAAGAATGGACTTATTTGTATTAATAGGAAACAAAAGAAACCATTACAACCTGAGCCTTGGTGTTGTGCAGGTCCCTCCCAGGGTCCAGCAAGAGTTTTCCTTTACTTTGATAAGCTCACCCACTTCCAAATGAAACAAGAAAGGATGGGAATCTCTCCTCACAAGCTTCTACAAGGAAGTTCTAATTCCAACAGCATCTACCCTTAGGAATGTTCAGCTTTCAACCTCCCCTCCTTCTGGCCCAATGCCTGTATTTATAGTGCTCTAGAGGAAGTTAATCAGGTCCACCATCAATGGGATAAGCCCCTCTTTGGATGGGTTAGCTCCCCTCTTGATGGGATAAGTTCCTCTTTCACAGGGATACATGAACCATCTGGAGGCGCTCAATACACGTCAAACAAGTTTCTAGAATGCTCTAGAAATGACCACAAGTAACGTTTTTAAGATGAAACTCGCGCCTTTTGACCTTTACAGGGGTACGCACCCATCCCTTTACATACAGAGCGTACAAGTACGCAGATATTGTGAACTTGGGTTGCGTACACGCAGGTAAGGCTAAGAGAAACTGCGTACCCAGAGATATATAGATTTTTAATGACTTTCTCTCTTTCTTGGAGTTTGACATGGAGAGCAGAGGTATGAGGCTTGCCAAGGAGGATAGTATGACAATTGATGGAGCCATACTAACTGCAAATAGTCATGGTGACAAATTTTAGTGTAACAGTATGGTATAATAATGAATGAATAAATGTGTAGGGTAATGATATAATGCATATAGATGGTTCAGATGTAAATGTATGGTGGAATAATGAATGAATGAATGTGTAGGGTAATGATATAATGTATATGGCTAGGAATTTGCATATTCAATTTTTTAAACTAAATTATCAATCCTAGGAAAAAATTTCAAAATCAAAGGTTTAAAAAAAAAAATAAACTTACAACACTTTCCTTTGATTTGATAGCTCATTTCTTTTGTCATCACTTGACTTTTAAAAATGATTTCTTGTCAATATTGGATTGTAGATAGATGTTTGTAGTTGCTTTAGGTCCCTTTGATGTTTTTTGATGATGATGTTTTAGGTTCCTTACTGATACTTGTTGATGATTGATGTTTTAGGTCCCTTACTGATACTTGTTGATGATTGATGTTTCAGGTCCCTTACTCATACTTGTTGATGATTGATGTTTTAGGTCCCTTCTGTAGAACAACTGCTTGATATCAAACAATTACATGGTTTGTTGATTTATTATGAATCTTCCCCCCTTGCTGATATTGAGACTTGTCCTCAAGTCTTTTGAATTTTGGAGAATGATCCTACAAAAATGAAAATGGAAAGAAAAACATGAAATAGAATTCATATTGGCCAAACATGTTGGTTTTCCGATATGAATTTGAGTTTGTATTGTGCCAATATCTTAGATTTTCAAAACCAAAATATTTTATTATTATTATTATTATTATTATTTTTTGGAAGTAGGGAAGGCATATTACTATTCTTTTCCAGTACTTCTATATCATTGTCTTCTGAAACTGTTTTCAAAAATTCTTCTTTGTTTATCGGCTTATGGTAAACTTTTAGTCTATGACCATTAACCAGAAAAGAATTTGCTACTTCATCAATTGTCTTTATCCTTACTGCTCCATTGTTAAATATTTCTTCTATTTCATATGGCCCAAGCCAATGAGTAGTAAACTTTGCTTTGAAATCTTTGAACTTAGAGTCGAAAAGTAGTGCCTAGTATCCTTTATGAAAGATTTTATTTTTAATGAATTTGTCATGCCATTTTTTTCTCTGTTGTTGAACTAGAGATGTATGTTCCATAGCTTGTTTTTTGATCTCATATAGTTCATTTCATTGCATTATCCTCTGTTGTTGTGCTTTTGTTAGGTCCAGTCCCAATTATGCTGTAATTTTATATGTAGGGATCTCAAAATAAATTTGCAACAAAACTTATTTTCCATAAAAATGTTGGTAAGGGCTAAATCTAGTAGTATCTTTCCATGTTATCCTATAAGCCCATAATGCTTCATTCAACTTCTCTGACCAATCTTTTTTATGCATGTTCACTGTATTTGTCAAGATGTTCTCAAGTACTTTGTGTTATGCTCTTAACCTGCAAAATGATACCCAAATACAGAATATGCGAAGAAAAGATACCTAGAACATAGAATAGCAATGATTTTATTATTCAGAGAGTAATGTTCCCTTGCCTCTCCGAGGGGGCAACCTCCAATAGAGCAGAGCTCAATTACAAAAATAAGACACGATGCTCCTCGCAGGGAGTCTCTATCCTTTATATATCACTCATACATGCAATACCATGGGCCAATACTGTGGGTTTTATTAATACCATCTATCTAATACTATGGCCCATTTGCAACTAACTGTGGTTCCGTCATTAATTGCGGATTAACCACTTACAATTATTAATATGGGCTTTATTGACTCTTGACTATGATGTGATCCCATTACATAAATAAGGGGGTTAGGGTGGGACCCTAACATGCCCTCCCCCTTAAGACTAGCCTTGTCCTCAAAGCTGAAGTTGCGGAAACTGCTGAAGAATAGTGGCTGGTTCCCAAGTTGCATCTTCCGGAGAGGTGTCTTTCCATTTGACGAGGACTTCCTTAATCATGCGGCCGCGCAGTTGCTTGTCTCGTGTGTCTAGGACCTGTTCGAGTTGAAGCCAGATGGACCCTTCTTCGTCCAATTCAGGTAGACTGGTTTGAATTCTGCAATTGTTCCCAATCACTTTCTTGAGGCATGAGACATGGAAAACTGGATGGATTTTTGCAGTAGGTGGCAAGGCCAACTTGTAGGCCACTTCTCCAATGCGCTGAAGTACTTGATATGGTCCGTAGAATTTGGGAGAGAGTTTCTGACACCCCTTGTCTTTGAGTGATGTTTGCTTATATGGTTGGAGCCGTAAAAATACCTAATCCCCTTCTTGAAATTGGCGCTCTGAGTGATGCTGGTCTACCTGTTGCTTCATGTGGTTCTGAGCTTGATGAATATTCTCTCGAAGATAGGTGAGCATGGTTGCGCGGTGTTGTAGGAGTTGATCCACTGCTTGTACTTTTGAGCATCCCTTGAGATACGAAGTAGGTGAAGGTGGGAGTTGACCATATACTGCTTCATAGGGAGTCATTTTGGTGGTGGCATGATAGTTGGTGTTATACCACCATTCAGCCAGAGGTAGCCACTGTACCCAAAGGTGTTGCTTTTCTGAAGTGAAATGCCTAAGGTAGGTTTCTAGACATTTGTTGACGGCTTCGGTTTGACCATCTGTTTGCGGATGATAGGAAGTACTGAGTTTTAGTTGAGTGCCTTGTATTCTGAAGAGTTCCTGCCAAAAATTACTGGTGAAGATCGGGTCACGGTCGGACACAATAGAAGTGGGCATGCCATGCAATTTGAAGATATGATCCATGAAATATTGAGCAACCAAAGTTGGTGTAAACGGGTGGGGTAGGGCGCAGAAATGAGCATACTTCGACAGTCGGTCCACAACCACCATGATGACTGACTTGTTCCATGACTTTGGAAGACCTGTAATGAAATCCATAGAAACCTCCGTCCAAATTGATGCCGGAATGGGTAATGGTTGTAATGTGCCTGGTGTGTTGACGGTTTCCCCTTTGTGGCGTTGACAGACATCGCATTCTGCTACGAAAGTAAGGATGTCCTTTTTCATGCCTGTCCAAAAAAATGATCTTCTGGTGCGAGCATACGTCTTCTGAAAGCCCGAATGTCCTGTAATGAGAGATGAGTGCAATTCTGCCAAAATGCGACTTTTGAGGGTGGATGTTGGTGATATTACGACTCTGTCCTTGTAGCGAAGAATATCATCCTGCCACGAGTAGCCCTTGGTGGAATTTGGATCTACCTGCAATTGAGAAATGAGTTGGGAGAGCCCGGGGTGTGAAAACCATTCCCTGTGAGCCTCTTCAATCCATTCTGGAATGGGGAGGGAAATAGCTAGCAGTGTACTTTCCTCCTCAAATTGGCGAGATAATGCATCTGCTACACTATTGTCTTTCCCTTTCTTGTAAATGATCTCATAATCATATCCCAGCATTTTGGCTAGCCATTTATTTTGTTGTGGGGAGGATAGGCGTTGCTCCAAAAAATATTTAAGACTGTGATGATCTGTGCGGATTTGGAAACGTCGCCCCAATAAGTAAGGTCGCCAGGTCTCGACTGCATGTAAGATGGCCATCATTTCCTTCTCGTAGGTAGATTGGCCCAGATTCCTCCCACTAAGTTGTTGGCTTGTGAAGGCCAACGGTCACCCTTCCTGCATTAGACCGCCCCAATACCTGTACCCGAAGCATCACATTCAATGACAAAAGATTTGGTGAAGTCAGGTAGTGCTAAGACTGGAGTGGAACACATGGCATTTTTTTAGAGATTTAAAGGCCTGTTGTGCTTCCTCATTCCAGAAGAATGAATTTTTCTTTAGGAGTTGGGTGAGGGGCTTCGCTATGCGACCATAGTTGCGGAAAAATTTACGATAATAGCCTGTGAGACCCAAAAATCCTCTCAAGTTCTTCAAGGTCTTAGGTTGAGGCCATTCCTGCATTGCCTGGATCTTTTTGGGGTCCACCTTAACACCTTCACGCCCCACAATGTGGCCCAAATACTCTACTTCTGTCATGCCAAATGAACACTTGGACATCTTGACAAATAATTTATGCTTGCAGAGCAGTTGCAAGAGTAGATCTACATGCTGAAGATGTGCGGCCCAAGTGCAACTATAGATGAGGATGTCATCGAAGAAGACAAGGACAAATTTCCTGAGATATGGTTTGAGAATGTGGTTCATAAGGCTCTGAAAAGTAGAGGGGGCATTACAAAGACCAAATGGCATGACCAGGAATTCATAATGGCCTTCATGAGTTCGGAAAGCAGTCTTGGGGATGTCAACTTCCTTCATGCGAATTTGGTGGTAGCCTAAGCGAAGATCCAGCTTAGTGAAGAATTGAGCCCCATTGAGTTCATCCAGCAAATCATCAACCACCGGGATGGGAAATTTATCTTTGACTGTCAATTTATTGAGGGCCCTGAAGTCAGGACACATCCGCCACTCCCCATCTTTCTTGAGCACCATGACCACTAGGGATGAATAAGGACTAATGCTGGGACGAATGACACCTGCTTCCAAAAGTTCCTTGATGATTTTTTCTATTTCATTCGTTTGGGTGAACGGATATCTGTAGTGACACACATTTGGGGGTTGGGCCCCTGGAACCAAGGTGATGCTATGATCATGTTCCCCTCGCGAGGGTGGAAGCTCATGAGGCTTGTCAAAGACCGGCATATGGTTATTTAAAATCTGTTGCATCTCAGGATGAATTGGCAGAGGCTTGATTTTGACTGCCTGGATGGCATTAAATTGAGCTACAACTCCATGATTGCCCTTTTTTAACAATTTTTCCATCCTATGCGAGCTGATGATAGAGGGGGCTCCCGCCTGGAGTCCACGGAGGGTATGTGTGTAGTTGTTCTGCTTAAAACTCATATATAACTCCTGGAAATCCATTGTGATTGGCCCAAGAGTGCGGAGCCATTCAAGCCGAGGACAATGTCGCAACCCCCCATGTGTATGGCAAACATGTGAGTTTTCAAATAATCCCCCATTTGAAGTTTTTCATTTTCACAGCGGCCTTCAAATTTCATTGTGCCTCCATCCGCAATTTGAACTTGGAAGTTAGAAACTGCTCGTACAAAACAATGCACTGCTTCTGCGACTTTTTTATGGATGAAATTATGTGTACTTCCACTATCAATCAAGACTACTACTGGGCGATGTTTAATAAAACCTCTGATTTTGATAGTTTGAGGGGAAGAAATCCCTGCCAAAGCATGCAACGAAATAACTGGTTCGTCAGAGACATTATCCTTTTGGTTGTATTCTTCTAGCGGCTCATGTTCCTCCAGTGGTGGATCTTCCTCTGTTGAGCTGTAGTCAGTGGCATCAATTTGAAAAAATTTGGGCTCCTTGCATTTATGACTTGGGGAGTATTTTTCATCACAGTAGTAACATAGGCCTTTCTTTCTTCTTTCGGCCATTTCCGCAGGTAACACCTTTTGGACCTTAAGTGTTTGAGTCGTGTTGTGAGCCTGTGGGGGGCGACCTTTAGCAGAGAAATTTGGGTGACTGTATCGGGCTGCTAATGCACGTTCCACGTTACGAGCTACCTTGCAAGCCTCCGTCCATGTGGGAGGGTTGTGCAGTAGGACTTGGGCTTTGATAGATTCTTTAAGACTGCTGATAAAACATTCCATGTAGAACGCATCTGAGAGACCCCAAGTGCGGAAGGCTAAGGCTTCAAAAGCTGTAATATATTCATCCACTGTACCAGTCTGTCGGAGCTTAGTAAGACGACCCAAAAAAGATGATTCCTGGTCAAAGCAGTCTTGAAGAGCTTTGGTGAATTTGGTCCAAGTCTTAAAAGGTCCAGTGCAACGTTGATTCCATTCCCACCATTGCCACCTTTCATTGTCCAAGTACATGCTCCCCAACATAAGCTGAGTCTCATCATCGAAGATGCGATTCAGTTTGAAATACTGCTCCATTTGTGCTATCCATGCCGACGGCTGAGAACCGTCAAATTTATGCATATCCAACTTGGGAGGTCGCTGACTGGGTTGTGGGTGGGTGTGCCAGACGTGAGTAGAGTGGCTAGACTCACCCTCATTGTGTTCATTGCCATTATACGCCTCCTCGTGGGCTTGCTCCTTGCCCTTCGGGCCTATTTTCTCGACCATGCTACATAGTTCGGTAAGCTGAATGTGGAGGTTTTGCAATGATTCTTCAAGTTTGTCCATCCTTTCATTGGCCATCGCTTGAGCTCTAGTTTCTACCATACACCAACCGGAGTTTTTGAAAATTGGGACTGCCTAAAAAAAAATTTCACTAAGAAGTGAATGGTACCACCATGCTCAGCTCGTCGTCCTGATTCTGATGGGCTAGATCACCAATAAGCGCCCCGAGTTTTACTCCTTCCTTATCAATACTGCAGTGGCCAAATCCTCAAAATGTCAATGCGGCCAAAAGTCCTGCGAAAATTATACCCCGGTATAGGAACCCTTCACAACGACTCTGATCTGGTGGATCTGAGAGATCTGAATGGCGGATCTGATAGCTCTGGGCGGAGGAACAGACTGGTTCTGCGGATCTGATGGATCTAATAGATCGGAATGGCTGATCTGCGAACTCGAGACTGTGGGACTGATGTCTGCTGCTGCTGCACCCCTTTGCACAAGCGGATCTGGAAGAGATGATGTGTGATCCCCCGATAGAAAAGGGAACTATGGTCTTGAGGAGTGTCAGGTGCTACAGATCGCAATATACATAAGGGTCTGGCAGTAGTACTCGGCCCAATGTTTCAGGGCTCTAACTAAGGAGGATCGACCATACCCTTAGCCATACAACCCGACTACCCTATCGTACGGGCGAGTAATCTCTCCGAGTGTTGTTCTCGGTGTACTGTAGCCGCGAGACGACCGACGGTTTATCTATGGCGAGGTTTCAAGGGAGCCTAGGGGGCTTCCGATATACCCAGAGGGTACGTGGAAGACAGTCCGTGTGCGGTTCTGTCTAATGCGCTACTACTCGAAGGGGTACCCACAGGGGTTACAAGGGAGTCCAACAGACGTGACCACCTCTTGTATTTCCTGCGTGCATGCCTCCCCAAATCCGCAGGTTTATGCGCTCAACGATAGATCCCGTGGTTTAAAGACGTCGGAACACGTCTCTAGCCAAAAAAAAATTTGCTAAGAAATGGAGATCCCACCGGCCCTGGAAAGTGCTCTGATACCACTTGTTATGCTCTTAACCTGCAAAATGATACCCAAATACAGAATATGCGAAGAAAAGATACCTAGAACACAGAATAGCAATGATTTTATTATTCAGAGAGTAATGTTCACTTGCCTCTTCGAGGGGGCAACCTCCAATAGAGCAGAGCTCGATTACAAAAATAAGACACGATGCTCCTCGCAGGGAGTCTCTATCCTTTATATATGACTCATACATGCAATACCACAGGCCAATACCATGGGTTTTATTAATACCATCTATCTAATACTACGGCCCATTTGCAACTAACTGTGGTTCCGTCATTAATTGCGGATTAACCACTTACAATTATTAATATGGGCTTTATTGACTCTTGACTATGACGTGATCCCATTACATAAATAAGGGGGTTAGGGTGGGACCCTAACACTTTGTTTGTTGATTCAACTTGTCCATTCGCCTATGGGTGGTATGGAGTTTATTTCCTATGCTTGATCTTGTATTTCTTTGTTAGGTCTTGAGCAAGCTTGAAGTGAATTGTGTCCCTTGATCTGTGACAATTTTCCTTGGAACTCCATATCTTACAAATATTTCTTTATAAAGAAAAGAAACTACTGCAGTTTCTGTTACTTTTCTCATTGCTTTAGCTTCCGCCCATTTTGTTACGTAGTTAGTACATACTAGGATGTACTTCTTACCATTTTAAATCTACTAGTGCACAAAATATATACAACTTTTTACAATTTTCAAGCCAACTTCATTATATTAATCCAAAAGAATAATTCAACAGTCTAGGGCTCTCGTACCAAGGGTAATGGCACTCAAATATCCACTAGTACAAGAATACAAAATAGGGCCTTGGTATCATTCCATTGAAAACCAATCTACCCTCAAAAAGATACTATGGTCGTCTAGCTTATGTAGAGCTCTTCATAGCTACCTCTGTCGTAACTTGTACCTACTCGGTCCTTTGGCTTGTGATCGACAACTCCTTCCTCTATTAATGCTCCAAGTCTATTTGGCCACTGAAATTCGCCTATCAATATGCTCACTAGTTGTGCCTTAGTCCACCAAGGCCACAACACTTCCAAGCTCCTATCGAGTTGCTCACAACTTCATTTGTGAACAACTCTTATCTGTCTATTGCTGCTCCTCAACTACTTAGGGACTTTTCCCACTATAGTATTCCTACACTTCTCCAATGAAGAATAACACAAGGCACAGAGGGTTACCACTTATCACCGCAAGATGTTGATCTCCCAAAATAAACACATGCTAGGAGGACTACCCATCATCTGTTGTAGAAGTCCACACACAAGTCTGGGGCTGCTCAAATTCTCCTTTGGCTAATAAAACCTTGAGCTCAACTTCTACTACTCTAGAAACCACCTAAGTCCATGAATATGGTACACACTGAGCTCCAACTTAGGCACTATCATGCTATCCTCCAACAGACAATAAATTCCCAATCCAAGTTCACACTTGGTCAACTCCCAGGCTTCCCTCCAACTTACCATGAGTTACCAATGCTTGTTGTAGCATCTACCTCTGACTATGACATCCTCACACCTAGAAAAACCTCCTCTTAGCTGCTAATAGACTTCTCTACTCAATCCTCTCCTAGGATATTCATCCTCTGGCATCCAACCATCAACAAGGTGACATCTACAATTCACTGTTGTTGCATCCTTGACCTCGTATTCTATGCATTCTCAAGACTAGTTATGGCACCCAACAACCCTTGAACACTTCTCCAAAAATACTCTTCTCTTGTCAAAAATTCCACCTAGTTTGTTGTCTCATCCTTGATCTTTTAGACACCTTGGGCACCTCCATAAGGCTCTGAATTATGTCAAACTCTGACAGCAAATTAGGGATGCCTCCAGGCACAAGAAAAATCATGTTTGAAGTGTCTCTACCCTATGTACACCTTTGATACTCTTGGAGATGAATGCGGACTCTTAAGCGAATCCTCCATAAGGACTCATGGCTCCTAAACTTGCTCCAAACACTTTTTATTTGGTATAGTAGACTGGGACCATCTGCGATAGAGGTTCCCCCACCTTCATGCATATAAAAACACCCTCAAACTTACATTGTATCAACGGATAGGATCTACACTTGATTATGATCCAAAACTAGTCAAAACACGTCCTCAAATCACCTTGATGGATGCCTCAATCCTACGGCTCTGCTCTTCAGAAATATGAACCCTAAACAGACCCAAAATGCATGCTCCTTGCCACAAACTCCTTTGTCCAAATTGAAAAGGTATCTTTGATGTTTGATGCACTTTAGATATGTCTAAATGCCTCACACTTGACCTATATTTATATGCATGAGGTGGCTCAAACAAATTTGTCTTTGGGAATCATTTTGACTTCAAGCTGACTTGCCCAACGAGACATATTAACCCATCATATCTTCAAAAATTAATAACGCGTCAATGACAACTCGAAATTGGACAATTATTGATGTGTTAGATTCATATCATCATCTACTATCATCCTCATCCATCACATCAGTTTTTTCCCAAACATCGATGGGTGCAACACCTTAAGCTTGGGTTTCATCCCACAAGGTCACTTGTGGAGCTCCTTCCTCCAAACCCTCAATCCTCAAAGCTTGGAGAAGCTCCCAAGATATAAAAAGAAATGCTCCCTCTCAACGATGGAGGTACTTCCATGAATAGGAAGTAACCATCATCATTCAGTGACACTAACCTATTTGGCATCCAACACTGTAAAATACTCTGTAGAATGAATCCGACAATCTCAATAGTGCCTTTGCCTCATAACATATGAACCTGAAGATCCAAAACCTCTATTGGGTTTTTCCCTTAGAGCTAGACTCCCTCTAAACCTACACGATTTCCACTGGCTTAGTCCTACAAGCACTCATCCTCCTGGATCAAATACCACTTGTGCAAATCCCTACAATCTAGGATATGATACATTGTGATCTAATGAAGACTTCAACCTGCTAATATATAGTCCATCACATGAATCCGATCAACCTGATCTCATCCATGCCAAATAAACCCTCTATTTTTACCAACTATCCATGAAAAGACATAGGAAGTCAATGATCTCCAAACCATCACACAATGTATGAAGTGCACCAAGTTCACCATTGATCCACCAGAACTCCTAGCTAATATCACCATGTAGCCTATCGAGACCACATCTCCATGTATTTAGCTGAACCCTCTGCTCCATGATCTAGACACCCACAAATCCCTCGGAGTTGCTTCATTATGCACACTCTCATTCACTGTCCCACAAAGTAGCTCAGATATGATCTGATACCATGTTGTTTTTCTACTATCCTCGTGTTTGGGATATAATATTAAATCACTCACATTACCAAATCTATGATCAAAAACAAAACTACTTTACAGAGTGGAATATAAAAATAAGTAAATCTACTAGTGCACAATATATAGACAACTTTTTACAATTTTCAACCCACCTTCATTAAATTAATCCAATAGAATAATACAACAGTCTAGGCCTCCTATACCAGGGATAATGGCCCTCATATATCCACTAGGACAAGAATAAAAAATTAGGGCTTGGTGTTAGTCCATCGAAAACCAATCTACCCTGAACAAGACACTCTGAGTGTCTAGCTGATATATAGATGCTCACAACTTCCTTGATCATATCTTGCACTTGCCTAGTCCTTCGAGTCCCAATCAGTAGCTCCTACCTCTATCAATGCTCCAAGTCCATCTAGCCACTAAACCTCACTTATCAATATGCTCACTAGTTTTCCTTTTTCCACCGAGGGATCAACACATCGAGACTCTTATCGAGTAGTTTATAACTTCATTTGTGAACAAGGCTTATTCTACCACTGCTAATCCTCAACTACTTAGGGACTTATTCCCACTATAATATTCTTGTGTTTCTCCATTTACTACTAACATAGGGAATGGAGGTCTACCACCTATCACTACAAGATGTCCCTCTCCCACAATAAACACGGGATAGGAGGACTGCCCATCATATTTTATAGAAGTCATTCTCCACACGCGAGTCTAGGGATTCTCAACTGCTCCTCTAGCTTATCAAACCTTGATCTCAACTTCTGCAACTCTAGCAACCACCTAAGTCCATGAATATGGCTCACACTAGGCTCCAACTTGGGAACTATCCCACTCTCCTCCAACAGAAAATAAATGCCTAATCCACGTTCACAATTGGTCCACTCTCATGCTGCCCTCCAATAGACCATGAGTGAGAAATTCTTTTTGTAGAATATTCCTTTGGCTAGGGCATCCTCACACCTAGAAAACCCTCCTTTTGGCTACCAACAAACTTTTCAACTGAGTCCTCTCCTAGGACATTCATCCTCTAGCATACAACCATTAACAAGGTGACATCTACAACTCAATGTTGTTTCCTCCTTGACCTCATTTTCTATGCATTATCAAGATTGGTTAGGGCACCCAACATTCTTAGACCACTGCTCCAAAATTTCTCTTCTCTTGTCTAAACTTCCACCTACTTTTTAATCCCTTCCTTCATCTTCTAGACACCTTTAACACCTCCACAAGGCTCTGAATTATCTTAGAATGTTACAGCAAACTAGGGATACCTCCAAGAACAATGAAAATCATGTTTGAAGCATCTCTACCCTTTGTACATCTTTGCTTCTATTGGAGATGAATGTGGCCTTTTGAGAGCCTCCTCCACAAACCCTCATGGCCCCCAAACCCGATCTAAAAACCTATTGTTTGGCATAGCAGACTGCGACTACCTGTGACACAGGTTTTGCACACCTTAATGTATATAAAAACACTCTCAAAATTACTTGTATATGCAACTAGGATCTATACTTGAGTCAGATCCAAAAATGGTTAAAACACGTCCTTAAATCACCTTGATGGATGCATTAGACTTGCGGCCCTGTCCATTGTTAAGACTAGTTAGGGCACCAAACAAACCTAAACCACTTCTCCAAAACTTCTCTTCTCTTGTGTAAACTTCCACCTAATTTATTGTCCCTTCCTTGATCTTCTATATACCTTGGGAACCTCCACAAGGCTCTGAATTATCTCAGACTACTACAACAAACTAGGGATGCCTCCATGCACATGAAAAATCATGTTTTAAATGTCTTTACCCTTTGTACACCTTCACTGCTCTTGGAGATGAATGTGGCCTCTTGACGACCTCCTCTACAAGGCCTCATGGCTCCCAAACCTGCTCCAGACACCTGTTGTTTTCTACAGTAAACTGTGGACACCTATGGCAAAGGTTCCCCACACCTTAATGCATAGAAAAACACTCTCAAACTTATCTTTGATTAATGGCTAAGATCTGCACTTGAGTCTGCTCCAAAACTGGTCAAAACACGTCCTCAAATTCCCTTGATTGATGCCTCAAACCTGTGGCCATGCTCCTTAGAAATCTACACCCTAAACATACCCAAAACTCGTGCTCCTTTCCACTTCTCCTTGCCACAGAGTTGTCCAAATTGTAGAGGTATATTTGATGTTTGATGCACTTGAGATATGTCTAAATTCTTAAAAAATGACCTACATTTAAATTCGTCAAGTGGCTCCAACGAATTTCTCTTTGGGCATCATTTTGACTTCAATTCAACTTGCCTAACTAGACAAAATAACCCATGATATCTTCAAAAATTAATAACTATTCCATGACAACTCAGAATTGGACGATTCTTGATGCATTGGATTTGTATCATCATCTACTATATTTCTCCTCCATCACATGTTGAAATATCATCATGGCTTTGGACCAAACATCGATGGGTACAAAACCCAAATCTTGGGTTGTAAGCCCACAAGGTCACTTGTGGAGCTCCTTCCTTTGAACCGTCGATCCTTAAGGCTTGGAGTACCTCCCAAGATTAAAAAAATCAACACCTCAATCGCAGGAAAATCCCCCTCCTATAGGGCACTAAACCCCTTTTCTATTCTCGAAATAGTGGAGCCATGAGGAGGCAATCTAATCATATCCCTACAATCAGCTCTATAAGCCATGGAAGTGGACAAAAAATTGGTTCCTTAGCTTGGTAAAGCTACACCTAAGAGGAAATCGTTGGAATATTTGGAAGAGGTGTGAAAACTTAAGGAGTTCAATAACCAAACAAGAAAATTATTCAAACTGGAGGAAAAAACAATCAGGCTTGGGGCAAAGGAACACAAGATGTTGGAAATTTTATGGATATGGCCTAAAGTGAATGTCAAGGATATCCATGTACATGAGCTTAACCATTTTTGCAATATCTTCTGTCAATGGAGAATGCGTTTGTGGAAACAAGAGGGTGATCCCACACCTTCATGCTCAAGTAAAGAGTGAGGAATTGTGTGCCTCACACTTCTATATTAGCCTGTTCATGACAAGGGGAGAAAAGGTAGAAAAACATCGAAGGAAGTCACCATGGAAGCGGGTGAGCTTCTACTAAAGTTATGTCAAATAGAGAAATTGACAGACTATTTCCCCTGCTCCCTCCACCCTTCCTAGTCAAAATTGTCTCATGGAATGTACAAGGATTAAACAATAAAGCTAAGATCCACTCTTAGAAATAATAAATTATCAATTTAATCTAGATACCTTGTTATTACAGGAGAGCAAAATGATAGTAGACAAAATCAAGGATGCCAGCAAGTCTTACTAGTGTAGCAGTGAAGTAATGATGATTGACAGAATTGGGACGGAAGGAGACATTGTAGTGCTCTGGGATCCCAATAAGGTAATCTTCAAAGACTGGATAGGCACACACTATACCCTCTCAAGAAACTTGACGGATATATATGGACCATCTACCCCTCAAGCCAAAAACCTATTTCTCAAAGAAATTGCTTGGCTACAGATCAAATTTGCCAATTCAGCATGGACAATTGGGGGAGACTTCAATATGATCTAGAACATAGATGAAAAATGTGGACGGATTCAGTGCCTTGACCCATGCTCTTGGGATTTCAATGAGCTGATAGACGATCTTCATTTGGAATATATCATAAGTAAAACATCTATTCATACCTAGAATAATAGGGGAAGAGGTCAGAATCAAGTAGCCTTCCATCTGGATTAGTTTAGACTCTCAGAAGAATTGGCCCTTAAATACCCCCTTCTTCAATCCTCCATATTTCCTCTCTAGGCTTAGATCACTCGCCTATCTTCCTAAACATGTCTACACACTCTTCCCCTAAAAATCAGCCTTTCAGATTTGAAAGGTTATCGCTTCTCCATTGTGGTTTTGTGGGAATATTAGAGGAATGGTGGAAAAAATTAGTGGTGCTTAAAGGGTAATGCATGAAAACATTTTAGCGAAAGCTTAAGTCCCTCAAACTTTGAATCAAAATCTAGAATAGAGAATAATTCAGGGACATATTGGCGGAAAAGTGAAAGCTTGAGGAAAAATGGATGAGTTCCAAATGAAAACTATTTGTGAAGCACACATTGATGATCTGGTTACTGAAGAGGGTCACCTTCTTAATCAATTATAAGAGTGGTGAAAACAAGAAGAGACCTTATGGCGACAAAAATCTATTATTCAATGACTCCGTGAGGGAGAGTGAAATTCAAAAATTTTCGATCGATCAATGATCAACCATAGACAACACAACCACATTACATCTCTTATCTTTGATGATGGGACTCGTCTTGAGACTCAACGAGACATGGAAAGGGATTTAATCATATTCTTCTCTTTCCTTTTAACTGAATAAGTTCCTGATCACTCTAGGATATTGCACGAGTCACCAAACATATCCCTACTCTAGTCTCCAATGATCAGAATGTGACCTTAATGTGACCCATATCATATGAAGAAGTGGAGACAATGATCAAAGAAATTCCTATTAACAAGGCTCGAGGCCCTGATGGATTCACATTAAAATTCTTCAAAATTTTTTGGTCCTTTCTGGGTGCAAAAATTGTAGATATCATGGAGGCTAGGTGGAAAAAAAAAATCTCATCTAGCCTCAATGCAACATTCCTCACCCTTATTTTGAAAACTAAAGAAGCTACTTCTCCAGGTGGCTTTCGGCCTATTGTGCTATGTAATTTGATCTACAAGATTCTCTCTTCCACGCTAGTTCACAAGTTAAAGCCAATTCTCCATCAAATCATTAGCCTAGAGTAATCTGAGTTTGTAAAGGGGCAATAGATCTTGGATGAAATATTCTTTTCACATGAAGTTATTCACCCCCTTTCGAGTCGCAAGAGACAATAGATGATGATTGTAGGTTTTAACCCGGTACAAAAATTACCTACATACGAATTCTAAAACACAGAAAATAAACAATGTGAGAGCATAACACATAAAACACATGTACACTGATATTTTCCCCTGGATCCCAAAACCGGGACTACTAGCTTGATTTTTCATTATGTTCCTTTCAATTTTACAATAAATATATATACATGCTGAAGCATCCAATACCATGGACCGAAAACCATCGTGTCCAAAACCATTGACAGAAAACCATTGCATCCAAAACCATGTGAAAAAAATCATGCACAAAACCATAAGTAGGTCTGCCAAACATAATATTGGGTCCAAAAACAAAATTTTGGGGTTACTTGCACCCCTCAAACCCCCTGTGACTCCCCCCACTATGCAATCGGCGCAAAAAAGGGGGGGATCTGCCCCCATTCTAACCCCCCGGTTAACTACGTGAGCTAGTCGTGGAAAGAATATAACACAACCCAACATTCTCCCACTTGTTGTTTTCTTTCCATAGGGGGCCATAAGAGAGCTTAGTCATTTATCTAGCCTTGCAATGCCCATTGTGTCTCTACACCAAGATAACTTCTTAGAGCTCACAGATTTTGTCAATGCATCTGCAATATTCTTCAAAGTGTCCACCTTTACTAGCAACACCTTTTTGTCTTCTATCATATCCCTCACAAAGTGATACTGAACATCAATGTGCTTTGTCTTTGAATGATATGCAGGGTTCTTTGCCAAGAAAATTGCACTTTGGCTGTCACAGTCTATCCTTATAGCACCTTGTACTAACCCTATACTTGAACACAATCTCTACAACCAAATTGCTTCCTTGCTTGCATGAGTGGCTGCCATGTATTCTGCCTCTGTAGTTGATAGTGCCACTACAGATTGTTTCATACTCATCCAACTAATTGCACCTCCAAATAGGTTAAACACATACCCACTTGTAGATCTTCTCTGATCCATATCTCCATCCCAATCTACATCAACAAAGCCATGAATATCCAACACTCTGTCCAATCCTAGTCTTCCTTGGTAGCACAAACCATAATCACTAGTGCCATGCAAATACCTGAAAACCTGCTTCACTGTTGTCTAGTGCTCCTTCCTTGGTTTTGACATAAACCTACTCAATACTCCCATTGCATGTGCAATGTCTGGTCTAGTACAGACCATCTCATACATCAGGCTACTGACTGCACTTGCATATGGAACACCGGACATGTCCTCTTTCTATTCTTGTGTCTTGGGACATTGTTCAGCAGATAACTTTACACCTACAGGAATAGGAATCTTCACTGGTTTACTATCCTGCATATTAAACCTCTGCAATATTGTCTCAACATACTTCCTCTAGTTTAACTAGAGCTTCCTCTTTGTCCGATCTATTTTAATTTCCACGCCCAAAATATAGTTTGCAACACCAAGCTCTTTCATGTTAAATTTGGAGGACAAATGGGTCTTCAAATCCTGGATAATTTCTTTGTCACTTCCAACCAGCAAGATATTAGCCACATACAAGACCGAATAAATAACATAGTCACCAATTAATTTAAAATACACACAATGATCTGCTTTGCTTCTGGTGAAGCCAAGTCCCCATATAAATGTATCAAATTTCTGATACCACATCCTTGGTGACTGTTTTAACCCATACAAAGACTTCTTTAACTTGCATACTAGTTCTTTCTTACCCTTCACCGCAAATCCTTCAGGTTGCTTCATGTATATCTCCTCTTCCAGATCCCCATGAAGAAATACTATCTTCACATACATTTGTTCTACCTCAAATTCAAAAGCAGCAACAACAACGAAAAGTAATCTAATAGAATTTTCCTTAGCATCAGGAGAAAAAAAATCACCAAAATCAATTCCCGGCACCTGGGAATAACCTTTTGCTACCAACCGAGCTTTGTATTCTCCACCTTTCCTTCTGCATTTGTCTTCTTCTTGAACACCCATTTGCTGCCAATGGGTTTCCTTCCATCCGGAAACTCTACCAGATCCCAAGCCTCATTTTTGTGCAAAGATTCCATTTCATCAACCATGGCCTCTTTCCAAAGTTTTCCATCCTTTGAATCTACTTCTTCCTTCACAATTCTGGGATCATCATCAGTAACAGATAAAGCAAAATTTGAACAGAAAGAAGATGGACTATAACTTTCCAGTTGCCCTATTTCTTGAAATGATCTTCCTACACCCAGAGTTTGTGGCTTTTCATCTTCTGATTCCTCCTCTTCTATAGACTCTGATTCTTCCTCCTTAAGCTCAAAGTCTATCTTCTTAGGTTCCTTTGGTTGGACTTCATGTTTAATAACATATTTCACCTCTTTGAACACCACATCTCGGTTGTACACAACCTTCCTTGTTTTTGGATTCCAAAGATTATAACTCTTTAAACCATCCTTATACCCAATAAAGATGCACTTTTCAGATTTACTATCCAACTTGGTTCGTTTCTCCTTTGGAACATGTACATATGCATCACATCAAAATACCCTCAGATGTGAAAGAGAAGGTTTCTTACCAGTCCATACCTCTTGTGGAGTCTTATCCTCCAACACTGATGAAGGTGAATAATTGACTAGGTAACATGCTGTATCCATCGCCTCTGCCCAGAATTCATGTCCTAACCCAGCACCACTAAGCATGCTTCTTGCCCTTTCCATCAACGTCTTGTTCATTCTTTCTGTAACTCCATTTTGATGAGGTGTATATGGAGTAGTATTCTACCATGCTATACCACACTTCTTACAAATTCTTCAAATTCCTTACTGCAAAAATCTCCACCGTTATCTGTCCTTAACACATTTCTCTTCTTCTCTATTTGGTTTTCCACTAGAGCCTTAAATTCTTTAAACCTATCAAAGACTTTAGATTTCTTCTTAAGGAAATATATCTATAAATTCCTTGAGAAGTCATCTATAAATGATACATAGTACACAGACTAACCCAGTGATGGAACCTTCACAGGTCCAAACACATCACTATGCACAAGCTCTAATATCTGTTTTACCCTCTTACCACCAGAAGGGAAACTCACCCGATTTTGCTTCCCATATACACAATTTTCATAGAAATCAAAATCCAGAGAGCTATTACTCATACCTTCTACTATACCTTTACCATGAAGTATTTGAAGGCCCTTTTCTCCAATATGTCCAAGCCTTTGATGCCACATCATGGTCTTCTCTCCAGAGACCACTAGCTTTTTTGCTCCACTTTCAGGAACCACAGAACTGTTGCACCCATCAACAACAATGCTACCTTGCATTTTGTACAAAGTTCCAATTCTAAGTCCCCGCATCAATACCAGTGCCCCTTGAACCATCTTGGAGGTATCCTTATCGAACACTGTTTTTACACCTGCATCATCCAACTTGCTTATAGAAATCAGATTTCTGGCTAATGCAAGAATATGCAGAACACCTGGAAGTGTTCTAACCTTTCCACCTTGCAACTTCAACTTTAGTTTTCCACGACCAACAATTCTAGTCTTCCAGTCATCCCCTAAGAAGACATCACCACCATCATATTTCTCATACTCGCAGAACCGCTCTCTATGGGGAATGAAGTGAAAGGATGCACCTGAGTCAATCAACCACGCCTCATGATCTACATGTGTACTTGAAGAAGCCAAGTACACATCCCCACCTTCGTCTGAGGTGGTTTTCGCCTTTGCAGAAAGAGCATCATTAGATCCCTTTCTTTTTTCAGGAGCTTTAGATTTACAATCCCTTTTGTAGTGCCCTTCCTTTCCGCATTTCCAACACACTACCTTTATAGGTTTTCCTGGAGATTTACATATGCCTCTAGACTTATATCTCCCACTCGATGACTTATTTTTGTTTCTGTTTTGGGACCGTCCTTGTACAGACAAGGCATCACCATTCTGGCTCTCCATATTTTTTCGTCTCGTCTCCTACGTTAGCAAGGATGAGACTATTTCATTAAACTACAAGGTAGTTGCATTGCTACCTATTGCAATAACCAGACTATCCCACGAATCTGGTGTTAGCCTCCTGCTACAGCAGGTTAATCATCTTTCATGATCGACATTTTTACATGCCAAATATGTCATACTTTGCTTGCTGCAATGCTCCATATTTGCTACAGAGGCCAAAAAGTGTCCATAAGAGTGTGCGAGTCTAAGTGCCACTGCTGTGTTCCATTTTTGATGAGTTGATCCATTTTGATGAGTTTTCAGCTAAGGGAGGTCCAAACAGCTTAATCTTGGCCTCCCTAGGTTTCAATTTCATGTTGTAGAATATAGAGAATAAATATCTATCCAAACAGCTTAATCTTGGCAGATTTGTAGTTAGGTAGAGAAACAAGGGTGCTCAACAGCTTAATCTGAGGCCCTGGCTGAAATAAGTGTAGAAGTAGATAGGAGCACAACAAGAAGAAAAGAGTGAAAAGCTGGGTATGCTAGTTCAAGTGCACCCAAACCAAAAAGAAGAGAAAATGCTAGGTGAGTAGGTCAGGTAGGTAGCTTTGTGGTTGCAGAATCATGGCTTGTGATCCATTTCATATTGTCAAGTGTTATATCTATCATATCACAAGTTGAAGGCAGTTTTTCAGTTGGAGGACTTCAAGAAATGCATGTCTAACTTCCCCCTTCTTCCTCTCCCCCAAATCACTCACTAACTTCCCTAAAAAGAGGTCAAGATCTGCTTGGTACCTCTTAGTTTCGTCATTCTTCATATCATTTACCTTGGTGAAGATCTGCTTCACTCAAGGAATGTCCACACTTCTTCTATTAGTCATTTTCCCCCTTGATAGCCTAAGACATCATACTTAGCGCTTTTCCTCATCACTGTCATATTAACTACTAACTTTATTATGTAACTCCCTGTTTGTTTACCCTTCCCCTACTAAAACTATGTATATAACTCCCCTATATATTTATCCCTCCCCCTGGTTGAAACATAACCATAGGCATCCTTGGGAATTTCTAAGGTTATCTGAAACTTGGCAAGAGCCCTCATTGAGCCCTCTAACCATCTTCCAAATGCATAAGGACTCATTCCTTTGCATAGTTATAAAAAATCATCTCTTTGGCCTTGGTTTGCCTTTATAAGGCATGAAACCCTCCTTGGCCACTAAAAACCTCTCAAAGCACATCATTTTCCTCCTAAGTGCCTTTGGACTCCTTCCAAGGCATAAGAATATGCAAACCATGCAAAAACCATGTAAAAACCTTCAAAAAATTGAGAAATCCTCCTTTTTCGGGCCATCGGACCCCTTCCGATGCCCTAGAAATCCATTTAAAGCGCTTTCATTACCCCTCCGAATCCATTTACCTTTGCATTTTAATAAAATGCATGCTCCGATGCGAAAAGGATCTTTGGGACCCCCTCCGATGCAATATCGCAATCGGGAGGGAGGTCTTGCGTTGAAACAATAACATTTTTGCATGCCCGATCAACAATGGTTGATGCGATATCGCTTATCGGCATATCGCAAGTATTTGAGGTTATAAGGCATGTGTTATAATGGGCCGCCGATCGCCGATTGCGATATCGCATCGGCAGTCGGCGGTAGCATATGTTATATATCAAACAGTCCCGCACCATCTGCCGATGCGATAGATGTGTTATATCGCATATATATCATATTGCAACACTTTTTCGCATCGCAACATTTGTTATGACAGGACCCCGGCCCCCTCCGATCTTCGATCCGCCAATGGATCCAGGACCGTTGGATCGGGCCCCAGATCTGACGGTCTAGATCTTGTCGCGCGGCCCTCCATTTCACATCACCCCCATATGGTTCCGACTGGTGGAGCCGAAAAGTAATTAAAGCACGGCTTATAAGATTTTCGGGTCCGAAAGGAGCCCGTTGCACAGCAAAAGGGAAGGCTCCCGATATGACGGACCCGACATAACAATAAAGCAGAGCTTAATGGTGTATCGGGTCCGCAAGCCCATTTTTTATAAAACCTCCGATATGAATCGCTGACGGGCCGGACCCGATTTAAATAAAGAAGCGGCCTATAAACAGTTCGGGTCCGTGGCCTTTATCGCGTTGGGGTTCCGATGGTTGTACCGCTCTGAATGGCCGGAGCCGAAATAAATTGAAGCACAGTTTTGAAAGAATTTCGGGTCCATAAGGTCCCCGGGCGCAGCGAAAAGGAGTTCTCCGAATGGCCAGAGCCGAAATAACAATAAATCAGAGCTTAATGGTGTGTCGGGTCCGCAGACCCTTTTTTATTAAATCTGCTGATTGAAGTCGCCGACGGGCCGGACCCGAAATCCATAAAGAAGGAGCCTATAGCCCGTCGGGTCCGCCCTTTGTTTCGCTCATCGCAAGTTTTATGTGGCTGCCCCCCGGTCCGCCCCGACGCCGATATTGCGATGAGATCTGGGCCGTTGGATCGGCCCGTGCCAGATCCAACGGCCAGGACTTAAAGTTGTCCATAGTGCCCGCCAAAGCCAATTTCCATTAAAAATTTCATGTTTTTGATATATTTTCTATATTATAGGAAATGGGCCATTTTTCACAGGTTTTATACAAGGCGCCCACGCCCGCCCAAAGGTAAAGAAAGGGGTTGGTTTCCTTTGTTGATTTCAGTTCGCTCATCGCCCAGAGCGCGCCCAATACAGGTATTTTGGCATCGGCTTGCCTCCATGGCTTGGCGTTTCCTCCAGTCTTAGGTTTTTGGGCAGTTTGAGGCATTTCCTGGTCGGCAAGGGCCGATAACGACTCCAAAGGCGGCAGAAGGCCGAGCAGCGGCCATAAATGGGTGATTGGACAGTTCAAAGGCATTCGGAGGTCAAGAAGGGACCAGATGCGTGCCAAAGAGTATCAAGAAGCGGCAAAGTGTATCAGTCTAGATCTTCCAAAGCAGATGAAAGAAGAAAGGCCCCAGCAGATTCAGCAAAGCATCATTGAGCCGTAATGGCTCACCAACTCACAATTTTTGCCATTTAAGGCAGCAGGACCACTTGAAGGCACAAGTAAAGGGTTTTCAAAGCAGATATTGGCAAACACAATGAACCCAGTCATATTTTTGGAGCAGCGCTACTTCCTTGAATGCGCAGTTATCACACAGAGAACAACGCGTGGCTCAAGGAACTCTTTTAGTCCATTTTTGAAGCTGCAGCACCATGCGTAGCCCTAAAGAGCCATTTTGATGAGGCTGCTCCCTCATGAACACCTGTTTTAGATATTTCATTGCATTTATTTCCAGCAACTTAGCATTAGAAGCAGTTATGGCACAGATCTCTTTTGGATCTGTTTTGATAGGTACTTTGAGATATTTTCTCCCTTGACACCTGTTCAAGGGATGTTTGTAAATATTTTCTATTTAAATAACCCTCTGCATTATGTAAAGGGTTGGTTGGTCGATAACTTCCTCTCTAGACTTGCACTGTATTTTCTGAGAGTCTCTATAATCAAAGATCGCTGGAATGTTTGGGAGATGAACTGACTGTTGTGTTTTAATGATTGAAGAGTGACTATGGAATCCTAACACTTCTACATAGCCCAATAAGTGTTTCTTATCTCTGTTTACAGTTTATATGTGTTTATTCCATCATTGTTTCACTATCTAAATAGCAGAAAGAAAGAATAGTTCAGAGCTCACTTAGTTGTATTCTGTTCTCAATTTCTGTGATTTATCTATGTTTTCCTCTGAATTAGTCCTAAATATGAATACTGATTTGCTCATATTCACACTAGTTCCTTCATATATGAATGTTGTTTAGGAATCCTTGATTGCTCCTATATAAATGTTCATTCAGCTTCCCTCTGTTAGCATAATGAGAGCTACTTAGTTACCTTTCATTCACTGACTTTCGTTCCATCTCTATTCCAGCTCGATATTGTTTTATGTGTAGCTATCCTGCTCTGTATTCCTCTTGTGGCCAAGACAACGCAACAGCAAGCCTAATCCACGACTCCATGCCCAATGGTTTGAACTTCTCACACTATGCATCCCAACTCTGTTTGAAAGAATCCTCCATCCCACCAAAATCAAAACAAAACCCAAGAAAATCATAATTAGCCTAAAATCAACCCAAAACAAACCTAAATTATAAAGAGAGAGCCCTCTCTGATTGCAGGTAGGCTAGGACCTGCAGTCCAAAGATTGGTTTGTGGTTACCTCGGCCGTATCCTTTAAGGAGCTTTAAGGACAACCTGAGTGATAACATAATGGAGACTCCGCTGGGGACATTCTCAGAAAAAATCCAAGCTCCAAAGAGGAAATCTCGTTTTCTGGAGAAAATGCTCCTTTTCTTCAGAGATTTTCATGTTTAGTTCTGATCTTTGATGGTGGACAGAGATCAGGCACTCCAAAGTTAAATCATCCACCTGACGACTCCACATCATTTTCAATCAAGACTCCACTGGAGGAACGGACCTGAAAGAGAAAATCTTTAGGTTTCCCCTGAAGCAGTTCAGCAAAGCTATATTCCAACTCCTTCTGTTATCTCCTCTTCCATCCCAGTTGTTCTGTTTCTTCCTGCTGTTTCATTTATCCCTGTAAATATGGCTAACAGATATACACCTTTACAGTTACCTGCTAATCTTGGGGCTATGCCTCAGGATTATCAAACCAAAATCGCATATTTTGATGGTACTGGTTCTTGCACAGCCCTGCAACATACCAAAAAAATGCAGGACTATTTTGAGATTTATGAAATAGATGATGATGCTATAAGAATGAAGATTTTTGTCCAAAGTTTAAATGGAGATGCAAGGCCGTGGTTTAGAGCTCTTCCTGCAAATTCCATAGCTGACCCACAGGCCCTTTACCAAACATTCCTTAACAGATGGGAGAAAAAGAGAGATCCACTGCACATATTATCAGAATATGATACTATCAAAAGAGGCCCTCAAGAGGCTGTCTTAGACTATTGTGCAAGATTTAACAATGTTTACAATGCAATCCCATAGAACCTTAGGCCTCCACCTGATCTTGCTATGTATAAATTCCCTGATGGTTTTGATATCGACATGGCCTATCAATTAAGGGAAAGAGCCCCTCAAAGCTTAGCAGGCATGCAGAATATAGCTGCTAGTGTGGAGGCAAATCTGATTGCCAAGCGAAACAGAGCAAGAGCTGAGAGAAAAACTACTTGTAAAGATGAAACTTCAGTTTCTGAGCAATATATGGATGAATCTCCCAATCTATTGTATGAGTATAATTGCTCTCCTTCTTTCAGTTGTCTGCCCAAATATCACCAATATGATGAAGATTATGTGCCTCAAAGCCAAATCAGCCTTGCACAGGAGTCAAAGCCTATTTTGGTAGAAAGCACAGTTCAAGTTCAGCAGCCTGAAATCCGTAATCGGCCTATTCATTTCAGCTATGAAGAGGAAGAGGAGAATGCAGAGAATTTTGATTTCAGCAAAGAAACTTTGCCATTTTGTTTTGAGTCGTTTCAGTTTATTAAGAATAATTATCATGCAGTATATGATCAAGTGTCAGCTAGTGTTGATATTGGCCATCTAGAGGAGAGTCAAATCCTTGCTCATAATGCATTACCTCTAGTTGTGCAGCCCCAAAGTGCCATTCAATGTCAGATTGAAGAAGAAGGCTCGGAAGTAGCAACATATGATCAAGAGGTTCCAGATAATTCCCCGCTGCTTTGTTTTGAATCTTCTGAGTGTTGGAAATAATACTGAGAGGGGGGGTGAATCAGTATTATCTAGCAATTTAATAAATCTTCCTTATTTGATCTTTGAATTATTTTTGCATGTCAGTACCATAAAATAATGAGCATGAACAAAGAAAACAGATAGTCACACCAAAGAACACAAGATGTAAGGTGGAAACCCAATGTGGGTGAAAACCACCTGCTGCAATATGTCTCTATCTTCTTTCAAATTAGAAACTCCTTTTTCAATGATTTTGTACTGGTGCAGTCTTTTACCAGTACGCAGGCTGCAACCTGCAGAGAGCTACACTCTCTCTCTCGTTTTCCAGTCTTCTCATGGAAGGGAGCAACAACCCCCTACTTCTTTTCATAAAGCATCAAATAATCATCAAGTACATAACAGTTACAGTCCACTACAGTTATCAGATCAGTAATAACAGAACTAACCCAGAACACCTTATCAACAGAGAAATTCAATCAACAGAACATCTTAAGACAGAGACGCAGTTTTCCCTTCTGTGGCCTGCGACCAGACGCAGCTAACCTTCTTCTCCCCTGCGTCCACATGCAGAGATCCTTCTGCTGCGCTGCGTGCCCGCGCACTGTTCCTTCAACTGCACTGCGTCCTGTTGCAGCAGGGACGCACCCAGAAACACTGTCGCGCCGCGTTCTTTTGCTGTAGGGACGCACCCAGAAATACTATCGCGCCGTGTCTTTTGCTGCAGGGACGCACCCAGAAATACTATCGCGCCGCATCTTTTTACTCAGAGACGCACCTGATCCTTATTATGCTTCGCGTCCCCACGCAGTGCGCCTGTTACTGTACTGCGTCCCGAACGCACCTGAATCTTGCTCTGCCCTGTGTCCCCACACAGGTCTCTTCTTACTGCACTGCGTCCCGGCGCACTTGCCTTTCACTGAACCTGCGTACCTTCGGGTATGAATGATTTCAAGACTTTAAGAGTAACCCAAACAGTCAGATCTACAGATCTAATCATGCGCCAAAGAGATCTCAGTCTTTCAGAAGATTCACCTTTTTAGATCTAGACCAGATCTAACCTCATAAGATATTCAACCAAAGACATACAAAACCAAATGATCTCCTTTGCTTTATATAGGCAAGCTCCTCCTCAAATCATGGAACAATACCACGAGCCGACACCATAATAACACAATACCGTCGGCTAGATACCAAGAGTAAAACACAAGAAACCCCCACGTGACCTTGAAAAGTGTGCACTGGGTGGACGCACTTCCTGAACGGCTGGCCTGCGACTCTGGACGCGTCTACTGCATGGTGTACCTGCGGGTACGCACCTTATGAACTGATTTCCTGCGTCCTTCTTAATTTTTCAATAAATTGAGAGCCTTGTCATGGGAGTTGCCATCAAGTACAACATCTGTAACATATAGCCATACCAGAGAACATAATGCCAACACTGAGTTGTCTAAAGAAAAGGAGGAGCAGCCTGTGCAGATTTGTCAAGTTCCATCTGAGCCTGTTTGTAATGAATTGCAAGTACCATTCCATGTTTTGAATGATTCATCTATTGGCAGATTAGATGATGAAGTAAATCACTGCTCTTCTCCATTAGAAGGCTGCAAGGCTCAATATCAAGTTGCTGATGATCTCCCAATTCCAAAGCATGATAGCTATCCCGAACCTTTGTATAGTTCTTTAATTCAGCCCAGCAAGAATGTATATATGTTGCAGGACCCTTTTGTACAGTCTCTTGTTTCAACAAAGGAGATCAAGGCTGTCCTTGTCTTTGCAAGGATTAACAAAGCCACATCTGATTGCAAGATCTCCATTTCAAGCACCAACAAGCACAAGCAGCAAAGCTCACTGATGTTCATAATACTTAAGTGGCTGCATTGGCTGTTTCATTTCACCTAACAGCAAAGTAAGTGCTGATTAGGGTAAGTAGGTAGGATTAATAAGGCATCCAGCCAAAGGGAATTTTGCAGAATACGGCAACAATTGAATACAAGGCAGTCTAACCTGCTGTTCTTGGCTTGTCACAAGGAAAAGCCATCCCCAAGTGGAGCCACTGTTAGCCTCCTGCTACAGCAGGTTAATCATCTTTCATGATCGACATTTTTACATGCCAAATATGTCATACTTTGCTTGCTGCAATGCTCCATATTTGCTACAGAGGCCAAAAAGTGTCCATAAGAGTGTGCGAGTCTAAGTGCCACTGTTGTGTTCCATTTTTGATGAGTTGATCCATTTTGATGAGTTTTCAGCTAAGGGAGGTCCAAACAGCTTAATCTTGGCCTCCCTAGGTTTCAATTTCATGTTGTAGAATATAGAGAATAAATATCTGTCCAAACAGCTTAATCTTGGCAGATTTGTAGTTAGGTAGAGAAACAAGGGTGCTCAACAGCTTAATCTGAGGCCCTGGCTGAAATAAGTGTAGAAGTAGATAGGAGCACAGTAAGAAGAAAAGAGTGAAAAGCTGGGTATGCTAGTTCAAGTGCACCCAAACCAAAAAGAAGAGAAAATGCTAGGTGAGTAGGTCGGGTAGGTAGCTTTGTGGTTGCAGAATCATGGCTTGTGATCCATTTCATATTGTCAAGTGTTATATCTATCATATCACAAGTTGAAGGCAGTTGTTCAGTTGGAGGACTTCAAGAAATGCATGTCTAACTTCCCCCTTCTTCCTATCCCCCAAATCACTCACTAACTTCCCTAAAAAGAGGTCAAGATCTGCTTGGTACCTCTTAGTTTCATCATTCTTCATATCATTTACCTTGGTGAAGATCTGCTTCACTCAAGGAATGTCCACACTTCTTCTATCATTCATTTTCCCCCTTGATAGCCTAAGACATCATACTTAGCGCTTTTCCTCATCACTGTCATATTAACTACTAACTTTATTATGTAACTCCCTGTTTGTTTACCCTTCCCCTACTAAAACTATGTATATAACTCCCCTATATATTTATCCCTCCCCCTGGTTGAAAAATAACCATAGGCATCCTTGGGAATTGCTAAGGTTATCTGAAACTTGGCAAGAGCCCTCATTGACCCCTCTAACCATCTTCCAAATGCATAAGGACTCATTCCTTTGCATAGTTTCCCTTCATATGTATAAAAAATCATCTCTTTGGCCTTGGTTTGCCTTTATAAGGCATGAAACCCTCCTTGGCCACTAAAAGCCTCTCAAAGCACATCATTTTCCTCCTAAGTGCCTTTGGACTCCTTCCAAGGCATAAGAATATGCAAACCATGCAAAAACCATGTAAAAACCTTCAAAAAATTGAGAAATCCTCCTTTTTCGGGCCATCGGACCCCTTCCGATGCCCTAGAAATCCATTTAAAGCACTTTCATTACCCCTCCGAATCCATTTACCTTTGCATTTTAATAAAATGCATGCTCCGATGAGAAAAGGATCTTTGGGACCCCCTCCGATGCGATATTGCAGTCGGGAGGGAGGTCTTGTGTTGAAACAACAACATTTTTGCATGCCCGATCAACAATGGCTGATGCGATATCGCTTATCGGCATATCGCAAGTATTTGAGGTTATAAGGCATGTGTTATAATGGGCCGCCGATCGCCGATTGCGATATCGCATCGGCAGTCGGCGGTAGCATATGTTATATATCAAACAGTCCCGCCCCATCTGCCGATGCGATATATGTGTTATATCGCATATATATCATATCGCAACATTTTTTCGCATCGCAACATTTGTTATGACAGCACCCCGTCCCCCTCCAATCTCCGATCCGCCGATGGATCCAGGACGGTTGGATCGGGCCCCAGATCTGACGGTCCAGATCTTGTCGCGCGGCCCTCCATTTCGCATCGCCCCCATATGGTTCCGACTGGCAGAGCCGAAAAGTAATTAAAGCACGGCTTATAAGATTTTTGGGTCCGAAAGGAGCCCGTTGCACAGCGAAAGGGAAGGCTCCCGATATGATGGACCCGACATAACAATAAAGCAGAGCTTAATGGTGTATCGGGTCCGCAAGCCCATTTTTTTTATAAAACCTCCGATATGAATCGCCGATGGGCCAGACCCGATTTAAATAAAGAAACGGCCTATAAACAGTTCGGGTCCGTGGCCTTTATCGCGTCGGGGTTCCGATGGTTGTATCGCTCCGAATGGCCGGAGCCGAAATAAATTGAAGCACAGTTTTGAAAGCATTTTGGGTTCGTAAGGTCCCCGGGTGCAACGAAAAGGAGTTCTCCGAATGGCCGGAGCCGAAATAACAATAAAGCAGAGCTTAATGGTGTGTCGAGTCCGCAGACCCTTTTTTATTAAATCCGCCGATTGAAGTCGCCGACGGACCGGACCCGAAATCCATAAAGAAGGAGCCTATAGCCCGTCGGGTCTGCCCTTTGTTTCGCTCATCGCAAGTTTTATGTGCCGCCCCCCGATCCGCCCCGACGCCGATATTGCGATGAGATCTGGGCCGTTGGATCGGCCCGCGCCGGATCCAACGGCCAGGACTTAAAGTTGTCCACAGTGCCCGCCAAAGCCAATTTCCATTAAAAATTTCATGTTTTTGATATATTTTCTATATTATAGGAAGTGGGTCATTTTTCACAGGTTTTATACAAGTCGCCTGCGCCCGCCCAAAGGTAAAGAAAGGGGTTGGTTTCCTTTGTTGATTTCAGTTTGCTCATCGCCCAGAGCACGCCCAATACAAGTATTTCGTCATCGGCTTGCCTCCAGGGCTTGGCGTTTCCTCCAGTCTTAGGTTTTTGGGCAGTTTGAGGCATTTCCTGATCGGCAAGGGCCGATAACGACTCCAAAGGCGGCAGAAGGCCGAGCAGTGGCCATAAATGGGTGATTGGACAGTTCAAAGGCATTCGGAGGTCAAGAAGGGACCAGGTGCGTGCCAAAGAGTATCAAGAAGTGGCAAAGTATATCAGTCCAGATCTTCCAAAGCAGATGAAAGAAGAAAGGCCCCAGCAGATTTAGCAAAGCATCATTGAGTCGTAATGGCTCACCAACGCACAATTTTTGCCATTTAAGGCAGCAGGACCACTTGAAGGCACAAGTAAAGGGTTTTCAAAGCAGATATTGACAAACACAATGAACCCAGTCATATTTTTGGAGCAGCGCTACTTGCTTGAATGCGCAGTTATCACACAGAGGACAAGGCGTGGCTCAAGGAACTCTTTTAGTCCATTTTTGAAGCTGCAGCACCATGCGTAGCCCTAAAGAGCCATTTTGATGAGGCTGCTCCCTCATGAACACCTATTTTAGATATTTCATTGCATTTATTTCCAGCAACTTAGCATTAGAAACAGTTATTGCACAGATCTCTTTTGGATCTGTTTTGATAGGTACTTTGAGATATTTTCTCCCTTGACACCTGTTCAAGGGATGTTTGTAAATATTTTCTATTTAAACAACCCTCTGTATTATGTAAAGGGTTGGTTGGTCGATAACTTCCTCTCTAGACTTGCACTGTATTTTCTAAGAGTCTCTATAATCAAAGATCGTTGGAATGTTTGGGAGATGAACTGACTGTTGTGTTTTAATGACTGAAGAGTGACTATGGAATCCTAACGCTTCTACATAGCCCAATAAGTGTTTCTTATCTCTGTTTACAGTTTATATGTGTTTATTCCATCATTGTTTCACTATCTAAATAGCAGAAAGAAAGAATAGTTCAGAGCTCACTTAGTTGTATTCTGTTCTCAATTTATGTGATTTATCTATGTTTTCCTTTGAATTAGTCCTAAATATGAATACTGATTTGCTCATATTCACACTAGTTCCTTCATATATGAATGTTGTTTAGGAATCCTTGATTGCTCCTATATAAATGTTCATTCAGCTTCCCTCTGTTAGCATAATGAGAGCTACTTAGTTACCTTTCATTCACTGACTTTCGTTCCATCTCTATTCCGGCTCGATATTGTTTTATGTGTAGCTATCCTGTTCTGTATTCCTCTTGTGGCCAAGGCAACGCAACAGCAAGCCTAATCTACGACTCCATGCCCAATGGTTTGAACTTCTCACACTATGCATTCCAACTCTGTTTGAAAGAATCCTCCATCCCACCAAAATCAAAACAAAACCCAAGAAAATCATAACTAGCCTAAAATCAACCCAAAACAAAGCTAAATTATAAAGAGAGAGCCCTCTCTGATTGCAGGTAGGCTAGGACCTGTAGTCCAAAGATTGGTTTGTGGTTACCTCGGCCGTATCCTTTAAGGAGCTTTAAGGACAACCTGAGTGATAACATCTGGTAGAGAACACAATAAACTAATGCACTTATCTTCATCTGAAATTTTGATATCAACAGATAATAATTGACTTACCACAGTATTAAACACATTCAGATGCTCTGTCACCGAGTCTCCATATTTCATCCTCAGGTTATATTGCTTTTTCCGTAGGAACATTTTATTCACCAGAGACTTAGATTGTTACAAAGTCCCTAAATTTTCCCACAAAGCCTTCGCTGTAGCTTCCCCTGATACATTCAACAATACTGAATCTGAGACACACAAATGTATTGTGCTCTTTGACTTCTGATCCAACTTCTTCCATTCTTCATCGGACACTCCTGTTGGTTTATTACCCAGATCTACTATGATCCACTTATCTTTATCCACCAACAGATCCTCCATCTTAAGTTTCCACAACTCAAAACTCTGACCATTAAATTTCTTGATCTCTATCTTTCCATTGCTTGCCATCTTCTTTCACCACGAAAATCGGTCTCGCAGATCTCCCATTGAATAGGGTTTGCCACAGGCCCGATCGAAACCCCTCAGCAACAAAGGCATCCCCTTGAAGCCAAAACAATTCCGATACCAAATGTAGGTTTTAACCCTATCAAAAATTACCTGCATACAAATTCTAAAACACAAAAAATGAATAATGTGAGAGCATAACACATAAAACACATATACATAGAGATTTTCCCCTGGATCCCAAAACCGGGACTACCAGTTTGATTTTTCATTATATTCCTTTCAATGTTACAATACATATTTATACATGTTGAAGCATCTAATACCATGGACCGAAAACCGTCGTGTCCAAAACCATGGACCGAAAACCATCACATCCAAAACCATGGACCAAAAACCATCGCGTCCAAAACCATGGATCGAAAACCATTGCGTCCAAAACCATGTGCAAAAAATCATGCACAAAACCATAGGTAGGTCCGCCCAACCTAATATAGGGTCCAAAAAAAAAAAAAATTCTGGGGCGCTGCCCTGGACCCATAGAGTGGGGTTACTTGCACCCCTCAAACCCCCTATGACTCCCCCCGTTACGCAATCGGCGCAATGAAGGGGGGGCTCCGCCCCCCCTTCTAATCCCCCGGTTAACTACATGGGCTAGTCGCAGAAAGAATATAACACAACCCGACAATGATAAAGTAGAATCTATCAAAAGCATATGACTGTCTTAGCTGGTCCTACCTCCTTAAAGTTTTGAGAGCATTTGGATTTGCAGAGGATTGGATTAGTTGGATTCAGTCTACGATTTCTACTCCCTTCTTTTTAAGCTTGTTGAATGGAGCCCCCTCAACCACCTTTCGCTCTTCCAAGGGACTCCAACAAGGTGATCCAATTTCCCCTTTCTTGTTAATAATAGTTGCAGAGGGACTAATTCGATTGATCATGACTTCAAAGAGTACCAATGACCTTAAATTCCTTCACCTCCCATGAACAAATATATCCATGACTCACCAAAAATTTGTCAATGATAATCTTCTGTATGGGGATCCCATGGTTCAGGAGGCTCTTACGATAGATGGGATCCTTGTTGAATTCCAGGCAACTTCCGGTATGTTTCTCAATAAGGAAATATCAAGTATTAATTTTTTCCATACTCCCTGTCCTATGCAGTTCTTCCTGGATGGTATTCTAGGCTTCTCAATTGATTCCATGCCTTCAAAGTACTTGGGTGTCTCTTTAATAGCTAATCCTCTACGTACTTGTTAGGTCCCTATACTATTAGTGTAGCCCCTTATTGTTATTAGTGCAACCCTTTTATTGTATTTTTGTGCCCATGTAGTTCCCATATTGTTATTATTGTGTGCCATAGAAGCCCACTATTGTTATTGTTGTGCCCTTACAATATTATTGTCATGCATTCTCTGATTATATTGTGACACCTTAGACTCCCATATATAGAAAGGAGGTCTTGTCATTTGTATCATCCAAGAATTTTTCATTTATGGTATGTAAAGGAGTTTCTTCCCTCAAAGAGGATAATTTTAAGTCATTGATCTATCTATTTGTGAGCTCATTGCATAACATTTGGTATATTTGGTATTAGAGCTTTGGATTCTACGGTTTCACTACTTCAAACAAGACATCATGGACATTTTTCTATAAATTTATTTCTACAAAGCTTCAAAAGCTAAAATGAAAACCACGTGGATCTGAAATTTTGGTGAACTCTATGTCCGAATTTCATATCTTGTGTCACTATATTTTCAGAGATATGATATGAGGAAGTTATGGTTTTTACAAGCTCCAGAATTCTAACTCAAATAGGTGACCTGGGGAAAATCATCATAACTTTCGTTTCAAACATCAGATTTGAATTTTGTAAAAAGTGGCTGAAATTGCACGAACTTTAGTTTTTTGTGTAGCACTTTCAGGGTGGAAGGTTGAAACAATGACACGTGGGATCCTGTACAAATTCGCTCTACTGAACGAGTCCATAATGAGGGCATTGTGGGAGATTTGACATAACGCTTCCTTGGAGAATCCAATCTAGATCAGACTTGTGGGGTTGGAAAGAGGCCTTAGAGGACTACCACATAATGAAATTTCAGGCCTTGGAGATCCAAAATTACCAAGATAAAATAGATTCAATATCGAGCTACCTACAAAGCAAGAAAAAGCTATGTATTTTTTAAAATTTGCATAAGTTTGTTTGAAAAACTAGTTGGAAGTGATTCAAAGGGAATAGTGAAGAATATATATTATTAATTCATGACCTAAAGAAATAAAATGGAAACACCTAGTAAGCAACCCGAAATATCTACTATGATGCATGAAGAAGAAGAAGAAATGCAACATGATATATCAAAATTACGAGACGAAGTGCAACAAATTTCACTCTCACAAAAAGTAACAAAAGCTAAGATGGATGATTTGAAGAATGGAATAAAAAGGGATGTGGGAGTTTTGAATGATGGTCTAAAAGAAGACATGGAAGAAATGATGAATTTCAAGATAGAGGGGTTGAAGGAATGTTGGGAAAAGTTGTTAGAGGAAAAGCATCCCAGTGGTGACAAGGAAATCCATGAAAATCATGATGAAGAAAAAAGGAATATCAATTATGATTTTAAAGACTCCAATGTGGGGTTTAAGAACCACCACATTCCATAGATAAATATGAGGAAGTTTTGTGGCAAGGACCCAGTAACTTGGATACTATAGATGGAACAATATTTTGATCTACATGATGTGCAACCCTCAGAAAAGGTACATATTGCATCTTTATATTTAGAACCCAATAATTTTGTATGGTATAGATGGCTTTGTAGTCATAAACTACTTGCCACCTCGTTAATTTTTATGGAGGAAATGATAGCACATTATGAATATACAAAGAGAAACACCTCCTTTAGCCAATTGATAAATAAAAAAAGAGGGTTCAATGGTAGAGCACATTGAGGACTTCCAAAAATTGAATATAAGGGTAAATGATAATCTCGAGGAGCATAGGATTGATGTCTTCATATGGAATTTAAAGGATAACATCCAACATGAGTTTTTCCTTTGGGAACTTGATTCATTAGAGAAGGCATTGAGGTTGGCGAGAAAAATTGAAAGAAAAATTATGGAAACAAGCAATCCTACCACTCACAACTATAAATATGGAAGTGTTGTTGCTCCTAGCCTTCCACAACCGACAAGGTTGACACCACAACAATTGGAAGAAAAAAGAGCAAAAGGGATTTGCTACAATTATGATAGAAAATACACTAAAGGTAAAAAGTGTGTTGAGATGAAATCAATTTACATAGATTGGGAAGAGGAGGAAGAAAAGGAACAAGAAACATCAAAACAAGATGATACATCAGGAATCAACCCTAGAGAAAGAAGAAATGAATCTCACCATATCTTGTAATGCATTGACTAGAATTACCACTCCTCAAAATCTCAACATAGAAGGACATATCAAAAAGAAAAAGGTAATAGTATTGGTTGATTCACGTAGTACCTATAATTTTATTCATTGTAAGATAGCCAAAGAATTGAATTGCTTCTTATATCCAGCACCAGAGTATCAAGTGATGGTTGCAAATGGAGGAATCATAAATTTCTCTGGAAAGTGCCATAATATCAAGCTATCCATTGCAGAATATGTATTGAATAGTCCAATGATTTCCATTCCAATGGGTGGTGCTAATGTTGTACTAGGAGTCCAATGGTCAATCTTTGGGTACGATAGCTTTTAATTTTCAAAAACTTTTCTTGAAATTTTTTTTGGGAAGGAAAGGAAGTTGAATTAAGGGGTATTGCAGGGAAAATAGGAAAGATAATCAAATCTAATCGCATGAAAAATCTTCTAAAGAAATAACAACTAGGCATAATTGCACAATTATGTTCACTAGAGGTTCAAACAATGAAATCATCTATTTCTCCATATCTCCAAAAAGCCTTGGATAATCATTCTAAGGTTCAAGTAGTGGAATATCACATCAAGTATCAACAACAAGTTCTCCAACTCTTAAAGGATAACCTCACTTTCGTGTAGAATCTAATGAAACAACATTTAGATCGACATCGCAGCAAAATAAGTTTTGATGTAGGCGAATGGGTATTTTTACGGCTACAAACATACAAACAAATGTCCCTCAAGCAAGCTAAGAAGGATAATAAATTATCACCAAAGTACTATGGTCATTATAAGGCATTGCAAAAGATTGGTACGATGGAATACAAATTGGATCTTCCTACATCTTCCTGAGTGCACCCAGTTCTCCATGTTTCATGGTTAAATAAGGTTATAGGTGACACACTGTTAAATTTAGGTATGTTCTATGCTAGAGCAATTTATTTCAATTTTCACAGTTGGCTTCATATTTTTTCCAGATTAGCAATCACATCAACATTAAAGTAAACTGCAGATAGAACATAAATATAAATCGCAGAAGACAAGCCAAGACAAGAGGACACAAGATGTGGTGCTAGCTAGGGACACACCCCACAATGTGGGGAAACCCTTGATCAATTCTTCTTTTATGTTCTTCAAAGTTAAGCAGAGAGAGAGAGATAGTACATTTACAACAAAATTCAATGCTTTGACTTATTTAGGTATGAGCATAGATCATTTCCTATAACGATGATACATGAGATCAGTTGAATACATTCGCCTTCAACTAATTCTCCAAGGTGACGGCTTCACCTATCATAGTGTTGCATTTCGTCCATTTGCTACACCTTACCATGTGGCACCATGCTGTACCATCACAGTGTTGGACCTTTATGACTGAGCTACTCTCATCTGCTCTCATCATCATGCTACTCATTATGTTGCATCTTCCATCATCATGCAGCCCTATTCATCATCATGCTGACCTTAAGTGACGTGCCCATCATTCATCATCATGTTGTCTTATTCATCATTTTGTTGCCCATGCCCATCAAGATCTAAGATTGTTCATCCTTATCATTCTCATTATGTTGAGACTATAATCATCATAGACATTACTGCTTATGATCCCCATTATTGTGACTACATATATTAAGTCACTGTTGTACAAGATGTAAGTCACTGATATCTATATACCGAGATCTTCTTCATCCAACCAAAACCGAGATCATTGATCTACAAAATCAACGTTTATGGTTGTTGTGATCATATCACATCAAGGCTGCTGCAATTATGCTGAGGGTGATTCATTCACTATGTCCTTATCCGAAGTATGCCTCATCTATCCGAGATAGATGTGCCCAAATCACATACTTCTACAAGTATGTTGAATCTGCGGTTCCTTCATGTATGATCTATGGCTACCTCGCTTGACAACAATTATGACTGCGACTTCTTCCATTAAGTCACTGCTGTAATGATTGTGGTTCTTCCATCCTTGACTGCGGTTATGACTGCGGTTCTCTCATCCTTGACTGCGGTTCTCTCATCCTTGACTGCATGAACATGTGTCTTCATTAACTGCGATAGAGGACTACATTTATGCTTCTATAGGTAGCTTATTAAGGTCTTCCTTTGACTGCATATCTTGGTGGATTAGGGCTCCTCAACAATGGATAGACGAGGTCTCTTTTGACTGCATTTAGCCCTCCTTTGTGCAACGTATTCAACTGCGGATAACGAGTCTTCTTGAATTGCGTATAAGGTGTTACATGAAAAACGTATAAGATGTTACCTTGACTGCATGTGAATGTCTTCATGGAAAGTCTCTATGTCATGTGTATAACTATGGTAGGGCTCCTTCCAACTGTGGCTTCACCATGAATAACGTATGAGGTTTCCATAACTTCGTAAGAGTCTTTATTGACTGCGTGTAAATGACAACATTGGATTAGAGCATCATTTGCAACTAGGGCATCACACTAGGCCAACGTATTCTTTAGTGTCTCTCCTTCTCCAAAAACCTAAGATGTGGAGAGGAGATCACATTAAGAATGTCTGTCAAAATGACTTCAAGTCCTCTTCTATTTATACTAAAACTTAGATGATGAATAGACATGTCTATTGGGCTTCTCAACCTACTCAAGTTGTTGGCTAACTTAACAATTTGTCTTATAACATAAATAAATTCATAAATCCATGAATACTTATCAAAATCGGATGATCTTTAGATCAATCCTACACCTCTCAATTAGAGGGATCCAATAAAAATATCAACTGCCATAAATAAGATGACCCACGTGGAGTTTTTCCCTAGTTCCCAATTTTAACACTCCCTCTCAACTAGGGAGAACTCCATCCGCTGATCCATATGTCCGACTGTTCTATCTTTGCCATCAGTGCCCTACACTGCTCTGCTCAGTTCTGCTAGCTTTACTGGCTCTGCTCAACTCTGTTGGCCCTGCTCTACTCTGCTTAGCTTTGCTAGCTCTGCTCAGCTCTGTTGGCTTTGCTCAGCTCTATTGAACCATGAATAAGAAGAATTGATCAAGAATGTGTCATACCATTCTCCACTGACCCGAAGTTAGTCTCAGAGTGTGTACCACTGGTCCCAGACCAGTCCTCAACCGACCCGAAGTTAGTGTCATAGTATGTACCACTCCTACTGGTCCCAGACCAGTCCTTTACTGACTCAAAGTCAGTCTCAGAGTATGTACCACTGGTCCTAGACCAATCCTCTACTAACCTGAAGTCAGTGTCATAGTGGGTACAACTCCTACCATTGGTCCCAGACCAGTATCATTGATCCCAGATCAATGAAGGTCATCCTAGCATAGGGAGTACGGTAGATACAACGATGGGTCCATCGGTACTACTATGGTCCCTATCCTCATTTCCCTACTCATTGATCAGATGAGAGGTACTTCCCATGAGTCCTGGACTACATGGGTAGGATGCCTCGACAGGAGAACTAATCATCCTGTCCATAGGAGAGTGAATCATCCTGTCCCACAAGAGAGCGAATCATCTTGTCCCACAAGAGTGAATCATCTTGTCCATAGGAGAGTGAATCATCCTGTCCACAGAAGAGCGAATCATCCTGTCCCACAAGAGAGAGAATCATCCTATCCACAGGAGAGCAAATCATCTTGTCCCACAAGAGAGCGAATCATCCTATCCACAGGAGAGCGAATCATCTTGTCCCACAAGAGAGCGAATCATCCTATCCACAGGAGAGCGAATCATCCTGTCCATCAAGAGAGTGAATCATCTTGTCCTAGTGCACACCACCAGAAGAGGGTGAGTCACCCTGTGGTCATATGTTGCTCCAGTAAGAACCGCAAGCCCCCAGAGCTCCCAGAGCTTAATGTATGCAACATGCAGGACCCTTTTACAAGGGTCTCTCGATGACTCCAAGTCATTATGGAAAATCACAAATTTGATGTTTCCTCAGGGCTTTGATAAAGTGTAGCGATATGTACATCATCTCAATGCGACGGAGCCTCCTTGCTCATCGACTTACCATATCCCAGATGAGGCAGTATCTGATGTCTATCTGTTGGAGCAATCATTGAATACGGGATTCCTCAATAATCGAATCCCACTTTTGGTTGTCACAGAGAATCACAGTGGTATTCATCATGTGTACAAACAGCTCACTGAAGAGCTTCCGCAACCATGCAGCTTCACATGAGATCATACTCATAGCCATGTATTCGATCTCGACGATTTTTATAGCAACCGACTTCTGCTTCCTGCTTATCCATGATATCGAAACATAATCCAAAAAGAATCAGCACTTAGAAGTGCTCTAGTGATCCTCCACACTGCCTACCCACTTAGCATTTGATTAATCATGCAGTTTCATATTTCCAATAGTGTATCTCAATCCATGAGAGATTGTGCCCTTAAGATATCTCAGAGGATTCTTGGAACCAATCTAGTGAGGCTCAACCAAATATGAGCTCACCATGCTAACTGCAAAACATATGTCTGGATGGAAGTTCACTAAGAACATCAACGTGATTGAGTTTATGAAACTAAGAGGCATTTCCCAAATTTGGTCCGACATCACCACCATATAACTTCTGAAAGTTAATATCCTTGAGGTAGTCACAGGCTTTCAGTTTATCATTCCACATTCAGAATCCAACTCCCTCTTAGTTCTATAAATGAGAGGGTTTGCACCTGTCAGAAATAGGTTTTCCTTATGAGGTGCTAGTATGAGAGGTCTATCATCCACAACCTTCGGGTAATGGTTTGGATCGGCTTCACTCCTAGTGAATCCTAGTTTCATATGACAACTATCAATCCTCTAATTCTATGCACAGGGAGTTTTTCTTCAAGCCATAGAGGGCTTTCTTCCACCTGCATATGCGAGATTCCTGATTATCAATCTCAAACCCCTCGATTTGTTCCACACCTGTGGACCTGCTACATGAAGGGAATGGTTCCCTTTTAATATTTTCCTTTTGTACATCTCAGACATGTACTTTCATGCTCTTTTTGAATTCAGGCTTCCATGTCACCATCTGACTCACAGACCTCCTGTGCTATGTGTTAATGGAAATGGTCCCCAGTGGACTTCCTGTAATTTGATACAATCCTGAACTCAAAAAGATCATTGAAAATTATATTTTCAAACACGTACCTTTCCATTGATGAGTGCCACCCTATAACCTTTGACTTCCATTGTTGAAATGGATACCAGGTTCTTCGTGTGATTAGGTACATAAAAGAGATTCTATAAATGAATTGAGTTACCCTCATTCAATTGAGAGGTAACATTCCCTACACCCTTTTCGGGATAGGTGGCATCAACTCCAAGTATAATCCCATGAATGTTTTTGTCTCTACCAAATTAGAGAGTGCACCCATCTATCTGATGAAGTGCCTTGAAGAACTACAATCTATATGCCATATTCCCAAAGAATCTGAAATACAAGATAACACTTCTTTATCTTATTAGAAACAACATTTGATTCTTCATACATGGGGTTCCTTGCTTTTGAAGAGTTGACCATTTTCTTGATGACCTGAATTACTTGTCATTCCTTTGATCATTGAAGATGTCCCTGGAATGATTTTTATCTTCATCAAGAGATGTGTCTCTGCCATTCAGACACTCCTTCGCATAATGGCCAAACTTATTTATCTGTCTTTCCTTCCACCCTGAGATCCAGTCTTCCAATGAAGTGATCTTAAGGTAGGCCATCAGAAACTTCCGCTGCACCATTCTGATAATATTCTATGCTTCGACTTCTCTTCAGGTGAATTTGAAGAGGGATGAGGAATCCACTGTTCCTTTTGTCCTTTCCCAACTGTCTTCAGTGATTGCTCTTTCACTCTTGCTTGGGCTTTGTCTTCACCTCTGCTCTGATACCATGTTAAATTTAGGTATGTTCTATGCTAGAGCAATTTATTTCAATTTTCAGAGTTCGCTTCATATCTTTTCTAGATTAACAATTACATCAACATTAAAGTAAACTGTAGCTAGAACATGAATATAAATCACAGAAGACAAGCTAAGACAAGAGGACACAAGATGTGGCGCTAGCCAGGGACAAAACCCATAATGTGGGGAAACCCTTGATCAATTCTTCTTTTATGTTCTTCAAAGTTTAGTAGAGAGAGAGAGATAGTACATTTACAACAGAAGTCAATGCTTTGACTTATTTAGATCTGAGCATAGATCATTTCCTATAACGATGATACATGAGATCAGTTGAAGACATTCGGCTTCAACTAATTCTCCAAGGTGACGGCTTCACCTATCATAGTGTTGCATTTCGTCCATTTGCTGCGCCTTACCGTGTGGCACCATGTTGTACCATCACAGTGCTGGACCTTTATGACTGAGCTGCTCTCATTTGCTCTCATCATCATAAAAACCTATTCATCATCATGTTGACCTTAACTGACATGCCCATCATTCATCATCATGTCTTATTCATCATTTTGCTACCCATGCCCATCAAGATCTGAGACTGTTCATTCTTATCATTCTCATTATGTTGAGACTGTAATCATCATAGACATTACTGCTTATGATCCTTGTTATTGTGACTACATATATTAAGTCACTGCTGTACAAGATGTAAGTCACTGAGATCTATATACTGAGATCCATCCAACCGAAACCGAGATCATTGATCTACAAAATCAATGTTTATGGTTGTTGTGATCATATCACATCAAGACTGCTGCAAGTATGCCGAGGGTGATTCATTCACTGTGTCCTTATCCGAGGTATGCCTCATCTATCCGAGATAGATGTGCCCAAATCACATACTTCTACAGGTAAGTTGAGTTTGTGGCTCCTTCATGTATGATTTGTGGCTACCTCGCTTGACAACAATTATGACTACGGATTCTTCCATTAAGTCACTGCTGTAATGACTGCGGTTCTTTCATCCTTTACTGTGGTTATGACTATGGTTCTCTCATCCTTGACCGTGGTTATCACTGCGGTTCTCTCATCCTTGACTGTGTGAACAGGTGTCTTCATTAACTGCATTAGAGGACTGCGTTTAGGCTTCTACAGGCAGCGTATTAAGGTCTTCCTTTGACTGTGTATCTTGGCGGATTAGGGCTCCTCAACAGTGGATAGATGAGGTCTCTTTTGACTGCTTTTAGCCCTCCTTTGTGCACGTATTCAACTGCAGATAACGAGTCTTCTTGAACTGTGTATAAGGTGTTACATGAACAACGTATAAGATGTTACCATGACTATCTGTGAATGTTTTCATGAACAGTCTCTATGCCATGTGTATAACTGTGGTAGGGCTCCTTCCAACTGCGGCTTCACCATGAACAACGTATGAGGTTTCCATAATTGCGTAAGAGTCTTTATTGACTGTGTGTAAATGACAGCACTGGATTAGGGCATCATCTGCAGCTAGGGCATCACACTAGGCTAGCGTCTTCTTTAGTGTCTCTCCTTCACCAAAAACCCAAGAAGTGGAGAGGAGATCACTTTAAGAATGTCTGTCAAAATGACTTCGAGTCCTCTTCTATTTATACTAAAACATAGATGATGAATAGACATGTCTATTGGGCTTCTAAGCCTACTCAAGTTGTTGGCCGACTTGACAATTTTTCTTATAACATAAGTAAATTTCTAACTCCATGAATACTTATCAGAATCAGATGATCATTAGATCAATCCTACACCTCTCGATGAGAGGGATCCAATAAAAATATAAACTTCCATAAATAAGATGATCCACATGGAGTTTGGCCCTAGTTGCCAATTTTAACACAAGCTCTGAGTTCAGACAATATTGCCAAAACTTGACGAGGAAGTAAAAATGCAGTCACGAAAAAAAGAACCCGAAAACTATGGGATCAATCAATTTGAGAGTATCTCATCAAGTGGAAGAACTTACCTGCTGAAGATGCGACATGTGAGGATGAGACTTTTATACAGAAGCATCCATAACTACTCAATCATTGAGGAAATTTTTTTTTTGAAGGAGAGGGGCATGTTAGGTCCCTATACTAGTAGAGTAACCCCTTATCATTATTAATCACAATATTTTTATTCTAGTGCCCCATAAAATCCCACTATTGTTATTGTTGTGCCCCTACAATATTATTTTTATGTAGCCTTTGATTATATTGTGACCCCTTAGACTCCTATATATAGAAAAGAGGTCTTGTGATTTTCATCATCCAATAATTGTTCATTTATGTAATGTAAAGGAGGCTCCCCCATAGAAGAGGATAATTTTAATTCGTTGATATATCTATTTGTGAGATATTTTCATAATAGTACTACATGTTGGCAAGATATATGTAAGCTTATGAAAACGTTGTGCAACTGGACTTTCATAGTTCTGAAATTGGCAAGAAGGGAAACCCTCCTCAAAGTTTCCATTCAAGAAATATCGATCTACTAGATCTCGATTCCCTTAGCCCCCAAGACTCTTTATCGATATTTTATCTCCATCTTCCGAATATTCTTATGGCATGGCACCACCCTTAACAAGAAAAAACCTCTAGTCCCTTGGGACAAACTTTGTCTCCCAAAAGAACAAGGTGGTCTCTGCTTGTGGGACTTGAAGAATTTGAATGCGGTGTTAGGTGGAAAACTATGGTGACATTGGATCCAAGGGGGGTAGAGAATTATGGAAACAAATATGGACTTAGAAGTATGGTCAAGGAAAATATCAATGTAGGCTCCTGTGAGATACCTGTTTTCCTACTTATTTGGCAATATGGAATCAACAAACAAGAACAACTATCTAATACGAGACCACTTTTTGTTGGGAAATCAAGAATGAGAGAACCTACCTCTTCTAGGAAGAATCATGGAAGCAATTACCCATCTAGATAGGGACGCCACCCTTCTAGAACTTAATAATATATTTTTTTAGAGTTGCACAAGTAGAGTTGTTGATTATTGGATCGATGACATCACTCAACAAGAATGGAGAGCTTGGAAAATAGACCGTGACTCGCTCATGGAGGCACCTCATGTATGTTGGCAATCGCTTTCCCAATAGTTGCATCAGAGTTGAATCCCTATTTTCTAGGATCTAGATACTCTCAGATGGGGTTATTCAACTAAGGGTATGTTTTCTATTAGAGAAGCCTATCTAATATAGGTCAATGCTAATCATAACCCTCAACAACACATTTGGACCCGCATTTTGCATGGACATATTTGGCCGAAAGTGGCCGAGTTTTTATGGTTACTAGGATACAGACGGATTCTCACTTGGGATCGACTGTTGAAGAAAGGCTTCATGGACCCTTCTCAATGCCCCTTATGCAGGCATGAGGAAGAAACGATGTCTCATCTTCTGAATTCCTATAAAGTTTCCAAAGATGTTTAGGATATGGTTGGTGCCCTCTTTGGGTCCTTAGATAACACAACTAAGAAGATCTACTAGCAACCATTGAAAATTGTTAAATAACCCAGTTTAAAAACCAAATTGCAAAAAGAGAGTGGTGTTTGGCCCTGTGATTCATTCTTTAGAACATATGGAAGGAAAGGAACAAAGTTATTTTCCATGATAAGCCCCCCTCTAGTGCCGCCATGTGTAGTTCAATAAAAGAGAAATTGAGGGATAGCATTGTAGCTGAGAAAAGGGTTCTGGGTGACTAGAAGGTTGACCCCCATGAAGCTTTGATCCCTTCCTCTCTCAGCCTCTCTCAGGTCGTGATTCCCCTGCAAACCTCTTTGTGCGAGGATCATTCGACCTCCTCTCCTTCTTCTTCTAGTGTCCTCCTATGGGCTTCATGAAAATTAATTTCGATGGGGCATCCAAAAGAAACCTTGACCCGACTAGGTTTGGGGGTGTGTTTCACAATTCTCTACGCTCCCCTATGGGTGTGTATGCAGGTTATTGTGACAGTAAGACAATTAATTTCACATAACTAAGACCTATGAAAAAATGACTCAATCTCACTCTTTCTCAAGAATGCTCGAGGATCCACATTGTTGGGGACTCCAAAATGGTAATCCAAATGACATAAACGATCATAGATGGATCCCCCTCCTCCACAATAGTGAGAATTTGGTGTCTATAATCCCAAGTGGAGTGAATAATGATTATCTTGGGAAAATTCACTTAGTGTACCACAGGTCATGTCTTGCGCACAGGTAACAAAGTAGTTGTCTAGTTGACCAATCGAGGATCGTTCAATCAACATAGGGATTTTTCCACCCGATGACACAAAGTTTTGAGCGTAGAATATCTATATCAATAAGAAGTTCAGGATCTTAATGATATCCTTGAACATGATTCCCCTTCCAGCGATGAGGGTGGACATACGGTGCCATGCTGGTTCTCATGGCTTACGCCTCCACCATGAGGCACACGTGTAGAAATCAATTAATGTGTTGAGTACCTTGTACTCTTGCAAGTTGAGGTTTTTGGATGGTCTCGTGGCTTGTTAAGAAGGGTGGAAAATTTCTTATTTTGATTGGGAATATGGGCAACGTTTGTTGGTCAGAATGGGTTAGACAAAGTGGGTGATGGTAACCATGGCAGCTCAACGTGGTTTTGGCTCTCGAGAGGTGTCTTTTTGGGAGTTTGGTATGCTTTATTGTCACAAAAAATTGACCTTCAAATGAGCACTTGGGATCCTAGTTCTATTCTTGGAGAAAATTTGCAGCCCCACACTATCTTTGGTCAGAATTTCTGGTTGTGTCACCTCATCTTGCTTTGTTGGCTCAAGGAGCTCTCATCTGTTCAATTTTATTAGGGAAATGGGCTTTTCATCTTGTTCACATCTCAGTGGTCTCTCCTATACATCTGGTATTGCCTATGGGCATCGTGGGGCATCTCCGTCTCTTCTTCCAGGGTAGTGAATTCACAAGCATTCAATGACTTCTATTGTTTTTTCAACCTTTGTCTACTCCGCGGGTTTCTCTCGTCTCGTCTTAGTGGGAGACCCATCTTGGTGGTAGTGTCTACATTCTCTGTTGTTTTTCTGCCTAAGGGGTTGTCCATGTTTTTAATTTGGGTTCTCAACTGTGTGTTACATTTTCTCCTCGGTCTTCGTGTCTTAAGGGTACCCATGCATTTTGTGGGGATGGCCTTTGGGCGCATTTGTGGGTCTGTGGAAATTGGGCCAAAGACATATCTGGTGAAGTTTGGGGTCTCGTTGTATAGTCTTTAGTGCAGGTTATCCTTTTGCTTTGCCTTATTGGGTGCCCCTCTTCCTTGGTGGTTTTTATTTCTCTCTCGATCAAAGGAAGTATGGGGGTGCTCCTTGGTCATTTAGATTCCTTGTTGCCTATGTAATTCCTCGCCAATGAGGATGGATGCGTCATGGGGGTGGAAATTTCCCCAATGCAGGTTGCCCTCTTCCGTGTGCCAGCTCATCTTTATGGAACTATGTTAGAACAGAGCATGAAGGGAAAGTGGCGCCATCTCCAACTCACTCTCTAGGAAGAATTGAGGCTCCAACAACAATGGAATCCTTGGCTGTGCAACTTTGAGACATTTATCTGAACCTTGATATCATTAGTGACTGCATGTATGAAGATCGTAATGAACTTTTTGCATACATGAATGATATCCAACACTACCAGAATGAGATATTGGAACACATGGATTATTTGTGTCGAAGGCATCGTAGAACAAATGACCATCTCCACACTCTGGAATATCGGGTGGAGCATATATATTTTCATATGCATGAGCATGTTGGATACTTTGTAGCCCCCATTGTACTACTTCCCCATCCCCCCTCCTTGATATGTTGCCATTGGTATTTTGTAGTCATTTTATTTTCTTTGTGCATAATACGGCTTTTATGCTAGGCGAAAATAATGTTTGTAAAGTCGTATCAATGGCATCCTCCCACCATCAATTCCAACAAGTCTGGTCATAATGAGGTAAAGGGGCTTTTCATAATAATATAATGAAGAAATTTTGATCAGCAAAAAAATAACACCTTAAATTCAAGGTTGTGTCAAGGAGAAATAAGAAACTCCCAACTATTTCTTTTTAATCTATTGAAGTGGTTTGGTTGATGTACATTCTTGAATATGTGGCATAAGAAACTCCAACAATTTTCTAATGTAGTAACCAAAGGTCTATTAAAATAGCAAATAGCCTTGTGTATCATTAAGCACATGGATACCTAATATGACTTTGTGAGGGAAAATATGTAGTGAAAGGACATTGCTCTAATTTATTGTCGTAGAAATAAAAAAGTCGTTGACATCTTTGGCTATCAGTGTAGTAAGCTAATCATTGAAAGTTCTAGTCTTTGCTAGAGGTCATAGCCAATCTTTTCTAATCTGAGAATCATAGCCAATCCATTGACAATCGGTCATATATCCAACCAATCATATCCATTTCTGATTTCCATAGGCTTAGAGTAGAATGGAGTGAATTTATGGCTCATGGAACACAAACTCAGTTTTATTTTTACTTCATTTCTCATGTTGAGGACGAGGACAATTATTGCCCTCCTCACAATCCAACTTTTCCCATTAAGGGGGGGTGTATGTGGAAAAACTAAGAAATTATAGAATTGAATATTATTAAACTTTCTTATTAATTATTTAGTATTTGTTATGATCGATTATCTTTGAGACCCTATTATTTAGTGATTTGTTTAAAATATTAAACTAAATTGTATTCCTATAAATGTATATAAATGGTAGTATGATTTATATGAAAGAGAGTGCGGGTATGCGTAAGTTTCATCTCATCATTTCCATTACTTTGTCTTTCTTTGTTTTTTCTATTTTTTCTACAAAATCCCTGCTCTACCCCTTGAAATGGATAGAGTAAAAAATATTTACATCAACAATGGTGGTATTAGAGTATCAATTTGGGAGTTTATGGTTTACTTCCCATGGAGACTTGGGGAGAATCCACTATAATGTGACATAAGGTAGGTGGTGAAGGCTCACTTGGATGGGCTTGGTTAAGGGAATGACATAACCTTGACTAGTTTTTCACAACAAATATCTAGTCATTTATGTGTGTTTGCTGTCATGTTACCATGATTTGATATAACTACTATGTCTCTTGCATTCATTATTTGGTATTAGAGTGAGATTTTGGATTTAAATATTTATTTCTAAAATATTTATTTGGATTTTGGTGAATGAAGCACACATAAAAGACAATTATATAGAGTGTCTTGGTGGTACTAACAGATATGCTTAAGAAGTAGCAAGAGAAATGGTGGAAAAAGAAGAAAAGGAAACAATCAAAGAATTCTCAAAGAATCATTTATTTGTGTACTATTTCAACATACTATTATTTAATCCCTGGTCATGGTGTGAGCAACACCCAATGGGTACACCATGGCCCACAAATTAAAGCAAATCTCAAAGAAATCTACGACCACCCTCCGCATTCATGCAACAATTGGAGAGGTGGTGGTGCGCATGTGAAGGTTAATTGTGGACTGAGAAGGTGGTGAGTTCCTCCTCACTTTCACTCAGTAAGTTGGTCTGTGTGCTCTGTTAAGTATGGATCTGGTTCAGGATATTCATTAGGGGGAAACACTCGATTAGTTTATGTCTACTCAAGGACTCAGTCATGCATATGTATCCTCATTTCATTTTCCCCCCTTTGCATATATGGATCTTTGTCTCTCCCCTCTCATATCTGTGATGCATGGCAATATGGTAGGTTGGTGAGATTGCAATAGAATGTCTTTAGAGTGTGGCATGGTCTAGTCATTGATATATGTTGAGTTGTTATTTTTCTTTGTACATGTGTCTATGATATATGAGATTTGGTGATGGCATATGAGATCATGTGGGGCTTGAATCGTGGGCTCCTCTTGGTGTCATTGTATTCTGTGCCTTGGTTATTCTGAAATTGTGAGGCTTTTAGCTTTTGGTAAATTCTATTTGGTTCTTGGGTACTTTGATTATCTATGGTTTCATAACATAACCATCATTGTTTTTAAACACTTGCTTGGTCTTAGTGGTGGCAATGTCATGGTCTTGAGCAAACTCTGGAAAATGTTTAATGTCAATCCCGTCCTAGCAAAAAGGGTTTATAGTATGTGGTTATTGTTGAGCTTTGAAAGTACATCTCTCTTACACATTTTCCTAGACTTTTTCCCTTCACTAGTACCCCATAAGCTATCAAAGAACATTGCATATTGATTCTAAAAGAGCATTTAAGTGGTTTTCTAACTATGTTTTTGTGTTTGCTATTTGACTTAGATTTTGCTCATTAGCTGCGGAATGTAGCCACTTTCCGCAGCTGATTCAACTTTCCACAATTGTTTTTGTTAAACTCTAGGTTGCAGGTGTCATCAGGAAAAACAAGGCACATGGGCAAGATAGAAATGACTTGGACATGGATCAGGTCCTATTGGTTTAGCCAGATTCATTAAGGAAAGTCGTGGTCAACGGTGGTCAAATGGTGGTCCAACGTAGGAGTCCTATAGCAACCGGACTCCATTTTCAAAGACGTGAAGGATTTATGGCCGTTCCTAGATCCCTGGGGTCATGTTGACACCTGTAGACTGCCCCATGATGTGAATCCAACAACCACTCTTGATAGATTGAATAATCTCAGCAACCAGTATGCTAAGCTTACGGACGCTGTCCTTTTACGTGTCTTCAGTTAAAGATATTTCATAGGAAAACAGTTATGAATTTTTTGTTATAAATAATGCGTTTCCAAACGCATAGAGTTAGTCTTTGTTGATGTAATTTTGTTGTTAAGTTTACTGTGTCGTGACACTAGTCCCACTGTGGTAACGAGAGGATTCTTCCTCTGTTTTGAAATATAAAGAAGACTCTGTTTTATATGACTGCGTGAGCATAATTCTGGACTGATAGTCTGTTGACCAAGGCCGTGCAGAGGGCCCCTGCACACTGAGGTTTCATTTTCCTTATTGCTGTAAAGTTTTTATGCATTGTTTCTTTATTTCCATTGCACATATTTCATAGTTATCCACCTGTGTATATTTCATTTGCTATGGTATTAACATTTCATTCTTGTACATGATTTTTCAAGCTCTGTATATTGTTGTTAACACTGATCAGTGTGTGTGTGTTTCAGGATAGAGTAGGCCTGGGCATTTTCATACAATTTTTGCAATAACTAGTGACATGAGATTACCCTCTCTGCTGACTTTGCTTTTCTTAGTTTTTTTTATTCCAGTTGTGCTTTGATTTCAGTCTTATTCACTTGCTTTTTTAGTTAGTTTAGATATCAAACTGCTCATATCATTGACGTTATCTCCTAAAGCCATAGCTTAGACTACATGGCGAGCTATTGGACTATGAATGATGTGATTTGATTTTAGCTTTATTTTTCTACAATTAGATATCAATTTCCTCATATCATTGACGTTATCTCCTAAAGCCATATCTTAGACTACATGGCGAGCTATCGGACTATGAATGAAGTGAATTGATTTTACTTTTATTAGTTTGCAGTTTTTGACTTGTTTGAGTGCAGTAGCTTAACTTATTTTTTTTTGTATTTAGATGAGCAGCAGAAGTAGTGATTTCATGATCAGTAGTTCATCATTTATTTTATTTTACTAGCAGTACATTTCCATTCTTGTTTAAATGACAGTTTCATTACTAGTACGTTTTGAGATCCTCTGAAGTGTTAAGCTCTGGAAATCTGCATAAAGGACATAATTGCCTTAAAATCTATATCCATACTTACCTTTTGAAGTATTCTTAAAATTTAGGAATAGGATTTCCATTCACATTAGGAGATAAACGAAGATAAAACCCCCAAAACAAAACAAAAATTGAAAACAATAAAAAGTAAGAAAGAGGTTGTCTTGCACATATAGTGCGCCACACTTTGTCAGTTTACGACTCTTGGTCGATAATTAATTTAGAACTTTAGGAAATGCCAAATTGACTAAAAATTTTGGCACCATTGCCGGGGAAGTGTAACTAGGTAGCCGATCTCTTACATAAAAAAAAGAAAAAAAGGGAAAATTGATAACTTCTTGAAGTATGCTCTCCTCTTGCACCTAGTGTGATCTGGAGGATCAGAAAAAAGAGTTATTAGTTCAATAATTTCTTGATTATGCTCTCTTCTTGCACCTAGTGTGACCTGGAAGATCAGAAAGAGAATTATTAGCCCGACTTGGAAAAAAATTAAAATAAAAAAATGACATGCAACACCTTCATAGTGGGGGTATGTTGAGCTTTGAAACTACATCTCTCCTACACATTTTCCTAGACTTTTTCCCCTCACCAGTACCCCATAAGCTATCAAAGAACATTGCATATTGATTCTAAAAGAGCATTTAAGTGGTTTTCTAACTATGTTTTTGTGTTTGCTGTTTGACTTAGATTTTTCTCATTAGCTGTGGAATGCAGCCACTTTCCGCAACTGATTCAACTTTCCACGGCTGTTTTTGTTAAACTTTAGGTTGTAGGTGTCATCAGGAAAAACAAGGCATGTGGGCAAGATAGAAATGACCTAGACATGGATTAGGTCCTATTGGTTTAGCCAGATTCATTAAGGAAAGTCGTGGTCAACGGTGGTCAAATGGTGGTCCAACGTAGGAGTCCTACGGCAACCGGACTCTGTTTTCAAACACGTGAAGGATTCGTGGCCGTTCCTAGATCCCTGGGGTCATGTTGACACCTGTAGACTGCCCCACGATGTGAATCCAACAGCCACTCTTGATAGATTGAATAATCTCGGCAACCAGTATGCTAAGCTTACGGACGTTGTCCTTTTACGTGTCTTCAGTTAAAGATATTTCATAGGAAAATAGTTATGAATTTTTTGTTATAAATAATGTGTTTCCAAACGCATAGAGTTAGTCTTTGTTGATGTAATTTTGCTGTTAAGTTTACTGTGTCGTGACACTAGTCCCACTGTGGTAACGAGAGGATTCTTCCTTTGTTTTGAAATATAAAGAAGACTCTGTTTTATATGACTGCGTGAGCATAATTCTGGACTAATAGTCTGTTGACCAAGGCCGTGCAGAGGGCCCCTGCACGCTGAGGTTTTGTTTTCCTTATTGCTATAAAGTTTTTATGCATTGTTTCTTTATTTCCATTGCACATATTTCATAGTTATCCACCTATGTATATTTCATTTGCTATGGTATTAACATTTCATTCCTGTACATGATTTTTCAAGCTCTGTATATTGTTGTTAACATTGATCAATGTGTGTGTGTGTGTTTCAGGATAGAGTAGGCTTGGGCATTTTCATACAATTTTTGCAATAACTAGTGACATGAGATTACCCTCTCTGCTGACTTTGCTTTTCTTAGTTTTTTTATTCCAGTTGTGCTTTGATTTCGGTCTTATTCACTTGCTTTTTTAGTTAGTTTAGATATCAAACTGTTCATATCATTGACGTTATCTCCTAAAGCCATAGCTTAGACTACATGGCGAGCTATCGGACTATGAATGATGTGATTTGATTTTAGCTTTATTTTTCTGCAATTAGATATCAATTTCCTCATATCATTGACGTTATCTCCTAAAGCCATAGCTTAGACTACATGGCGAGCTATCGGACTATGAATGAAGTGAATTGATTTTACTTTTATTAGTTTGCAGTTTTTGACTTGTTTGAGTGCAGTAGCTTAACTTATTTTTTTGTATTTAGATGAGCAGCAGAAGTAGTGATTTCATGATCAGTAGTTCATCATTTATTTGATTTTACTAGCAGTACATTTCCATTCTTGTTTAAATGACAGTTTCATTACTAGTACGTTTTGAGATCCTCTGAAGTGTTAAGCTCTGGAAATCAGCATAAAGGACATAATTGCCTTAAAATCTATATCCATACTTACCTTCTGAAGTATTCTTAAAATTTAGGAATAGGATTTCCATTCACATTAGGAGATAAATGAAGATAAAACCCCCAAAACAAAACAAAAATTGAAAACAATAAAAAGTAAGAAAGAGGTTGTCTTGCACATATAGTGCGCCACACTTCGTCAGTTTATGACTCCCGGTCGATAATTAATGTAGCAATTTAGGACATACTAAATTGACTAAACAGTTATGTCGCATGGTTGTGGGTGGGTTCTCGTCCACGGTCACCTCTATGCTAAAATTCTATGAGTATAGGACCGACTATGTGCATTCAAGTTCAGTATTTGAGATAAGGGCATTCTACATTTGGTTCCGCCGCATGGTTGTGTGTGGGTCTTGGTTAAGGGGAAGCTCAAGGATCAATTGTTATTTCTTTCTATGGGGCACAGTTCTCTTGTTCGAATTGATTAAGTATGAGACTCAACCAAATCATTATGGGGTTTTTTGTGTGGATGGTTTGGTGTGTGAGTTTAGGCCCTTTAGTGGGCATTGGTGGAGCCATGGTAGAAGCAACTCCTTGCTCGTTGTCGGTTGATAGAAATATTTTCAACTCGTTCCTTATTTGGTTGGTTTATTTTGTAATTTCATTTGAAGGTCTTCACACCTGGAGCGACCATGGGTATCATCTTGCTTCTGATCTTAGATTCTATTAGGGGCAATCTCTAGATTTTGACATAGGTAAGTATTGGATTTATAGGTGCATAAATAGGGCTAAAGCCTCTCTTAAAGGAAGGAATGGTTGAGGAGGCATGGTCGCTGGAAGAAGAGGAAATCATCCCCTCCTGAGGCCAATCAACCCTTCTCATTCGGGTGAGGGCATAAATCGACATCACAAATTATTCAGGAAGGTGTTCAAGCATATCAATCACACATTAAGGCATATTACTTAGGCAGCTGGACTTTCGTCGAGTAGCTCAAAGCATATTGGGAAGAAGGGAGGAGAGACTAAAAATAATTTGAAATTGATTTAGATGAGTGGCATACTTTGATCTCTGCCATAAGCTTGGCACATCCTCTAAATATAAACAAAGGGTTCACCTATTGAAGATCATTTTGGCTAAAGCTTTAGAGGATTCTCCACCTCATAAGCATTGGTCCTCCCATGGATATTGGGATTATACTAAAGAGTTTCAAAAGATCCAATTCCAATTACAACAAAATGGACGCCTTAGTAGCATAAAGAAACACATGAGTATTTAGCTGATCATGAGTAGTGGGAGTGCACCGCTTGTTATAAATTTGTGTTATAGTTTTGTATGCAACAGTTTCAAATTTTTAGACATATTATCATTTATGTTTATAGGTATCTAGCAAGTAGGAAGAACAAAGATTGTCAAAAATATATAGGATGGCTTGTAAGACTTATTATTTTTTGTTTATGGATAACATATTTTGGGGTTAGGTGGCCAAAAGACCTAGTTTCCCTAAGGGCAAGTTGAGGCCACCTTATCTTAGACATATGGATGTAACTTGTATGTTGTTATAAAATTAATGAAAAGGTCACACCAAGCTTACAAAAGATAAATTATTATCATTTACTTTGTATTTTTCACCTATAGGTGCCTCTATATTGAAATGAGCTTTCTACAATTTAAATTTTTCTTTAAAAAGTAGGTCCACCTCCATTAAATATTCTTAGTCTTTGTGCAATGTAGAAGGTCGATATTATCTCAACTCCTAATCTAGGACATTTCCCCTCTTTGATGTTCAATTTAAGAAATTAAATTAAGTGATGTTTTCAGCTAAGATTCCTCATCTCCCATCCTTAAACTCTCAATCACTTTGTTTTCTGCCTTTAACAACTTTCTTCCATCTCACTAGCTGTGACTCTTACATATTCATCCCCTCCCAAATTAGCATACATACATCTACCAATACCTAACCATTAGCTCATGTCTCCACTTTCATATTTTCTTAAATTGTATAAATTAATTAGGTCATAGCCCATTAGTTATCCCATTGAGTTGTCTTAAATTGTATAAATTAATTATGTCATATCCATTGAGGTGTGAGCTGATCAATTAGCTAGCTAATGTATTACTGATGTCTCCACTTCTGTGTTTTCTTAAATTGTATCAATTGATTATGCCATATCTCATTGAGTCCTTCGCTGATAGATTGGCTAACTACTATATTACCCACCTGTTATATCACTAACTTTGTGAAATTCTAACGAAACAAATTCTTGTTCTTGGCAACCACTAGAACCATGATAGACCTGGGATGATCACTGGGAAGACACCATAGAGGATGATGATACATGTGGATTTAGATACAGATGAATGTGGATTATACAGGAATGGTATGGGATGCAGTGCATAAATAAAGGCAAGCCTGATTAAAAAAAACCCTAATCACCACCAAAATTATAATTCCCCGATTTATTGATAACATTACCAACTTATGTTTGCACTGAGATATTGCCTTTCGAATATTTTCACATTTGTGTATTATTTGAACCCAAAATCTTTTAACAGGTGTATAAAATGAGTACCGCAATCCAAAATCTAGTTGCAGGTGTGGAACCTATCCAAGATTTACAAATCTGCACGCATTTCAATATTTAAAATTAAATTCCTAAATTGTAGTTCGACCTTTTCGCCAGTTGTGAAGTTTATCATCGAAAAGGAGGAGAACATCTGGATAGAAGCTGTAGGACTGCCTTCTTATATATTCCTTTCTATAAGTGCTCGAGCAGATTGAGGGATGCGAAATACGTGTAGTTTCGGTGGTAGCGTTTTATATATTTTGATAATTATAAATGAAACAATGTACGTAAACTCCACTGGTCGGTGAATGAAATTTTAATTATTTTTGTCCATATATGTTTGTTACAGTTTCAATAAATTCACATACATGTTTTTCAATATATTAGTGGAGAAATTTTGATATAGTCACTGTTTCAATAATTCCACATATATGTTTTTTAACATATCAGTGGAGAAATTTTGATATAGTCCCTGCATTAGGTGCAGTGTTTCTTTATTTTTATTTTATATATATAAATAAGAAATGGCTAATCTTAATTGTTAAGTTTCTTTTTTTTCTAAGTCTTTTAAGTTTATTCACATATATATGTTTTTAAATATAATAGTGGTGAAATTTTGATATAGTCAATGCAGTTTTTGAAGTATTGCAGTGTGTTTTTTTAAATAAGAAATTGCTAATCTTAATTATCAAGGTATCTTGATTTTTTTGGTTTTTTAAATTTACAGTCATGAGTAGTCATAATTTTCTACATGTTTAAATTTCAGCTACACAGTTTAACATGTTTCTTGAGAAACGCTGAGAATTACACGACCTAGCTATCACTCCAAATACTATCTTTTGATGTTGCAATGTTTGATTTTACTCATCATTATGGTCATAATTTAATTGGAATTCAAGATGTATTATTTTTATTTATGTGTATTTCTTATTAGTTGTTAGTGAGTCATGACATTCTTTAATAAAGGGCAATTAATAAGAATTATTTTATAAAAAATGTTTTTTGGCACTTAGTTTTAAATTTAAATCAACATCAAAATGCAAACATAGCAAAAAAAACATAGATTTAGGATGTTTTAGTTTAAATTTATAGCATTTTTATTTTGGATTTGGTTCAAACATTTATAAATTTTAAGGGAACCACATAAATGAGTCAATCCAAATAAATACTAAAGAATCTTTTTTAATATGGGATTTGTTTTTGATATTTAATATGCAAGCTAGAAGGCAAAGAGCTCTAGCTGCCACTACAATAGAAAAATATCTATAAGACTTTCCAATTTTAACCTCAAACTATCATTTATGGAAGCCATTAGGGAATGCTGGTAAAGAGAATATGGGTGTAATTTTTTTGCAGCTGGAAAATAAATGTGTGTATCAATCAACATTGTGTTTATATTGACAAAGATTTATCAATATGTACCTAAAGCTATTTCATTTATAAACCTCTTCATATTTTTTTTTAGATAAATTTAATAAAGATTCATGTAGCTTACTTAATTTCAAATTTATGTCAACTATCCAATTATAAATATGATTTTTCAATTTTAGTTTTAATATAATTTTGAGAAAGTAAATTACTAAATAAATTTAATTAAAATTTAGTTAATTTTTTAACTAATTGAAAAATATTTTAATATAATATAAATTTTTCTAGATAACATATTTAATATAATGTTTTATATAAATTTAATAATTAATAATTAATTTAGTACATTTTAATTATAATAATATATTTCAATTTTATTTTATTTTTATATTAGTTGTAATATAATATTATAATTATATTATAATTTTAATATAAATTTAGCATAGTCTCATGATTTTAAGGTAATAATTTTACTTTAACACTTCTCTTTAAAACTTTAATATAATTACCTAATTTTAATAACTTAATAATATGTTGCAAATTTTAATAAGATTGTAATAATACAAAGGGAATCACAATCAACCATAGTCAATAGGTATGCAATGGTGAGCAATTGCTACCAAGGACATTAAAATCAACCTTAGTCAACCACAATTATTTATCTTTAAATACAACTACAGGATCAACCATAATCAATTAAATTGATTATAGTTAACATAGTAAACCAGCATAATCAACTTAAACATTATGTTCAACATGCTAATTGTCAACCATAACATCATAATAACATCATATTAAACATGCCCATACCCATAGTAACCCATAATCAACTAGGTCTCCAAGCAACCAGATATTTATTTTCGCGTTGGAAATCTATCAAACTAGGGCATTCCCATTCCCACTGGACATCTATATACCTAGGGCATTTGGGTGCTCTATGTTTACTGCTACTGACATGGCCGTAGAGGCAGTCTGTGGGCGTTCCAGGTTTACAGCTACTCTAATAAATCAATGTACATGGGTGTACCTGCTGTAGGTTTACTGCTACTAAATTAAGATTAAATCATTGTAATAGTAAACCTCGAGCACCACAGCTGAAGTAAAACTTGAACACGCACAGGCAGCGTGTACATCGATGTCACTAGGAGGAAACTGCAAACCTATCGCATTTCCTCCCATCATGTCCAAAGATGTGAGGCCAATCGCATCAACAACCTTCACAATATCTTTGTGAACATTAGGCGCACCTTCGTCTGTCGAGAAGGTCCAAATAAGTTTCCCAAATAACTTTTCCTCGTATATGTTCCCATTTAACCTTCTGAATGTTTTTATGTTCTAGGGATGGAACTCACAACACATGCCCACCAAATTAATTTTATTGCACTGCTATTCTGTTGTTAACATTTCTAATTCACAAATGCATGCGTCGAAATGCTGCTGCATTCGCTCCTCATCCAGAATGAGAACATACTCTTGAATTACTTCGAACTGTGTCTCTGCGTGAAATATGTGGAGTTCAATGTAGTGCTCCATTTCATGCCTCAATTATGTGTAACGCACTTTTTCAATTCTATAAAAAGTGCAGTTCCACAAATAGAATTGAGGCTTGAAATGGAACACTACTCCACAGATTTCCCCAGAGGCAGAGTGGGAAGTAATTACAAAGTATGCTCTCATTCTGTATGGAGAGCGAATGCAGAATTATTTGAACGTGTGTATTCGTGAATAAAAAATGTTGACAATAGAACAGCTGTGGAAGAAAATTAATTTGGTGCGGGTGTTGTGAGTTCCATCCCTGGAACATAGAAACATTCAGAAGGTTAAACGGGTACACATATCTGGCAAAAGTTATTTGGGAAACCTATTTGGACATTCTCACAGAGAAGACAGACGAAGGTGTGACTAATGTTTGCAAAGAAACTGCGAGGGCCGTTCGGAGATGGTCAGAGAAATGTGATGGGATTTCACGTGATCATACAACACCATTCTCCTCGATGTTTTCTTTCATATCCACCAATGATACCACACCGCAAACCTGGAAATTCTGATGTCACTCGCAGTAAACATAGAACAGTCAAAGGTCAGGTCGTGGGTACGGTTGAGATTAATGATGAATGTCGGTACGGTTGAAATTAATGATGAAATGTATTAATGGAGTAGAGCAGGTTCTGCATAGTGATAGTCTCCCGTTGCTGCGTTTGCCTAAATTTGATTCAATAAAGTTGATATTTCTAATATTTTTAAGATGTATCAGAGCTACAGTGCTAAAGCCTAACTGTAACCCTGAGTGGAGGAGTTATAGTGAAGACTGAGCGTGTGTGGGAGGCACGTTTTTTGGAGCAATTGGGGGCCGATCAGCGCGGGATCCAGCGCCATACTCGCGCCGATACCTTTTATTTTCCTCCACGGCGCGAGTCGCGACTACATTGCAGTCAAAGGGCACCGACTCTGCTCTGAAATCACTGCGTTGCATATTTGTTCTTGGAATCCATTGGCAAAGTGTGCAGTAGACCGTCCTTTGCTCGGTATAGGCGACATCGCTCATAGCAGGAAACTGTGATCGGTCTGCAACACAACGTTGAGGAGAATAAGATTCGTTCAAAGTGCTGAAGGTGAAGTTCTTTGATCTCTCGGTGTCGGTCAAGGAAGGATTCCTGGTGTTCCCCCGAACAAGGATCGCGAGGTGAAGTTTTTTGGCTGTTTCTGCTTCTGTTGGTTATATTGATAGTGAATGGGGTGCTGAAGCCCAAAGAGCTCTTCTCCCTCGCCCCTGCTCCTGTGCCCGTTACGTTGTCCCCTCCTGCCCCCGTCCCCGAGTCACCTGAAACCACACCTTTCCAGTTTTCGAGCTTGGACAACAGCTCACAGGATCTGGGCGAATTTGTGGAAGGAGAAAAGACATACCTTGAATCTCCGCAAGGTGAAGTCAGGAGGCTCTGCAATTGCCAAACCGACAGAATCTATTGAGGAGATCTATTGCTGTAGATCGGTGTGCGTGTGATCGGGGAGTCGAGATTTGCATCTGCGTGAAGTCTGCAGCCAACGAGAAGTCTGCAACAGCTAGAGATCGATCAGCGAGGGATCCGCGTGAGGAGTCTCCAGCGTGAAAAGCGCAGAGATCTACGATCAGATTACTGTGATCGAGCTGATGAGAGTTGTGATCGTATGAATGCCCCATCTTCTGCGGTGTGAGAAGAGGATGCAGGCCAGTCTGACCTCTCTCTGCCAACTTTGTGAGAAACATATATCACTGCAGAATTGGTAAAGAGAAGAATGCTTCAAATCAAACACAACGCAGCCCGCGGTTGGAGGAACCTTAAGGCGCCATGGCTTCAAGCCATGGGACATGAGGGATATTTGGATTTTTTTATAAATTAAGATTTTAACTAAAATTTTTAAATTAAAAGGTTTGTTTTGTTTAATTTAATTCTTTAATTAAAAAAAAAGGGCTCATTATTTGATAAAAAGGGTGGATTTTTTAAAGAAGAAATTTGAAGTGATCTCTTAAAAAGGGGATTTGGGCTCAGTTGTAATTGAAGTTTCATTGGATCTGGAACTTGTAGTATTTTTTAAGATCTGGGGTTGTTTCTTTTTTAAGTTGCTCGGGTTGAAGTGTTTTTTATTCAAGATGAATAATCAGTTAACAGAAGCATACTTCAATGAGAATAACAAGCTGGATGGATCCAATTATTTTGGTTGGAAATTTAAGTTGCAAACCCTGCTTGAGGGACACAATGCATGGGAAATTGTGAATAATGATGAGGTGAAGCTGAACGTGCTTGCAAGAGGAAAAACAAAAACAATCCAAGAATGGGATAATCGAGAGACTAAGGTGAAAATGCTCTTGAAATTGTTGGTCAAAGATTGCATTATTCCCTATATCCGTGATTGTAAGATTGCACCAGAAATCTAAAAGATGCTCAAGGATCTCTATGAGCTCAAGAACAAGCTAGGTGACATCAGTGAAGTTGTGTCAAATACAGATTTGGTTATGATTACCATGAATGGTATGACTAACGAGTATCATATGTTCATCACTGGCTTGAATGCAAGAGAAAAAGCCCCCGTGTTTGAAGAATTGATAGGGATCCTCATGCAAGAGGAGGAATGACCACTGACTCATAAACCTCAGAGTTTAGATCTGACCTTAATGGCGAAGAAGAAGCCATTCGTAGGAAAGCCAAATGCAGCACAGAAGAGCAATGCAACCCCACAGAGAAATATGCCCCCACCTAAAGGTACGTCTTTCAATAGAAATGACTCCATGACCAAATGTTTTTATTGTGGTAGAATCGACCATATAGCCAGATATTGCATGAAGAAGAAGTCTGATAAAGGCCGAAAGAGACATTAATAGCATGTAGGTCATTTTACTGATGAGGAACAGAGTCATAACCTCAGACTGTTCATATTTGACTTTACGTTTTCGGCTAAGGATGATGAAGCAGATACCTGGTTTGTGGACTCAGGTGCATTCATCCACATGACAGGGAACGGACAGTGGTTTGAAGATTTCAAAGAGACCAACAGTGGAAACATCTATCTTGGCGATGATAGAGGGTACCAAATCAAAGGTTATGGTAATATTCCTGTTGTTTTGCCTAATGGAAATATTAAACATATTCATAATGTAATGTATGTACCTGGGATAAAAAAGAATCTGATCTCTGTCTCTACGATAACTGATCAAAATCTCAAGGTAGAATTTTATAAATCATATTGTGTTATTAAAGACCTATTGGATCATATGAAGCCTATTGCATCAGGTATTCGTGTGGGAGGATTGTACAAGCTAAATGTAAAAAGCGCACCACATCATGCATTGACATCATTTGCCATGACTACAGTGGACTTATGACATTAGAGGTTCGACCATATTAACTTCAATGATCTGCTGCTATTACAGAAAAGAGGTATGGTCGAAGGTCTTCCTATTTTAAAGCATGTCCATATTGATTGTGATGCATGTGCACTTGGAAAGATGCACAAAGATGAATTTCCTATGAATGCTGATAGAAGGAGGAGAGATATACTCGAGCTGGTACACACAGATTTATGTGGGCCTATGCAGACAAGGTCATTAGGTGGTGCATACTATTTTTTACTGTTTATTGATGACTATACTAGATTTACTTGGGTGTATTTCCTTAGGAAGAAGAGCCACACTTTTGAATACCTCAAGGAGTTCAAAAGTATGGTTGAAAAGTAGACAGGTAAATGCATTAGGATTCTCTGCTCGGATCAAGGGGGAGAGTACAAAAAAGCTTGTGTCCTCAAATACTGCAAATATCATGGGATACAACAACAGTTTACAGTACCCCACACTCCTCAATAGAACAGGGTTGCAGAGAGGAAGAACATAACCCTTGTGGAGTGTGCTCGTAGTATGTTAAAAGGTAAGAATCTTTCTAATGGGTTTTGGGCTGAAGCAATTAATACTGCAATATATCTAAAGAATAAGAGTCCAACAAGAAGTTTAGATTTTAAAACTCTTTTTGAAGCTTTATTTGGCTATAAGCCAGCAATTAAGCATTTGAGAGTTTTTGGTAGTAAAGCCTTTGCTCATGTCCCAAAGGAAGATAGAAAGAAACTCAATTCAAAGGCCATCAAATGTATTTTTGTTGGGTATTGTACAGAATTTAAGGCTTACAAACTATTTAATCCCTCTACTTATAAATTTTTTGCGAGCAGAGATATAGTGTTTCATGAGCAGGTCAATGATGGAAGCCATGAGAGTGCTAACGAAGAATGGCACGTGCCCTTGATGGTGGAAGAAGGAAGTGATGAATTAGGTGACAACAATGAGCAGCAGCAATAGCAACAACAATAGCAAGGGAAAGAAGATGATGCAGTTGTCAAGCCAAGTCCACAAAAGGATAATCAGACAAGGTTTGAAGCTACCCCACTACTCAGGAGATCAAGTAGGAATGATCAGTTTCTAGCAAGATATAAGAAAATTCTTTTATAACTAATATGATGAATGTTGTTGAACCCTCTCGTTATAAAGAAGCCAATCAATATAGTGAATGGAGGGTTGTATGGAGGAGGAATATGAGTCAATCCTCAAAAACAAAACTTGGGATTTAGTTAAACTACCTGAAGGCAAACAACCCATAGGATGCAAATGGCTGTATAAGCCTAAATTTAAAGTAGATGGGAGCATAGATAAATATAAAGCTAGGCTGGTTGCAAAGGGGTATTCGCAGCAAGAAGGTATAGATTATGATGAAACATTTTCCCTTGTAGCTAAACTAAACATAATAAGAATAATAATTGCTTTAGCTACTAAACACCATTGGATGATTCACCAACTAGATGTTAAATCTTGTTTTTTAAATGGGGACTTAAAAGAAGAAGTCTACTTAGTGAAACTTGAGGGGTTTGTCAAACAGGGTGAAGAACATTTAGTTTGCAGGTTGAAGAAAGTGATCTATGGACTAAAAAAGGCACCCAGGTCATGGTATGAAAAAATTAATTCATTTTTCATGCAGCATGGTTATAAAAGAAGCAAAAATGACCCTAATATTTATACTGTGTTTGATAAATGATCCAGGTGGCTCATTGAACACCGGTGACTAGCAAAAGGCTCAAAAATTAAAGTTCTTGGATCGTGATCGATTGATCTCGTCGTCCTGATCACGGTGGTGTGAACGGTTCGTCGAATAGAGACCGTATGAAGAAGATATGGCTGGTCAAAGTTTTGGTTGAATTTTTTTGACTAGGCAAGGTTAATGGAGACACAATTTGGAATTTTTCTGGCGGATGGATTCCGGCCAACTCTGGCTGGATTCTGGGTGAAATTGTTGCCTCGTTAAATCATCTCCTTCGGTCCAAATTTCAAATTTTTAAAAGGGCCATATTTATTATAAAAAACCAAAAAAATATATTATGAGGTGGCGAGCCATGAGGCCCGCCACCTCTCTTCCCAACTGCATGTATTAAAATAAAAATAAAAAAACAAAATTTTATTTTGGGTTAGCGACCATGACCCCGCCGAACCCTCTGGTTAACCTTCATAATATTAATAGGCAGGAGGCCATGACCTCGCTGGCCCCCACAACCTCCATGCACTATGTTAAGGGGTGCAGGCCACCCCCGGCGGACGCGCCACCCACACTGGAACCACCACCCAAACAAAACATCAAAACACGGAACTAAAAAAAATGGAAAAGGATATTTTTAAGGGTGCCGACGGGGGTCGAACCCGCCTGGCCCCATAAATATATATAATAAGTAACGGCCCACATGTTTTTAAAAAAACCAACCATGTATTAAAATGGGAGGGGCGGGGTTTGACCACCTGACCCCTCCTCAATGAATTTTTTTTATTAGCGAATGCGCCAATGGCCCCCTTGTCTAATCCGCCCACGAAACTCATTTAAAAAACTCCTCATTTGCATAGTGTGCCAGCGGAGGTACATGCACGATTTTTGAGACTGAGTTTGCATTTGCAGGTGGAACCATGAGTGGGAACAGAGGCAGGTGGAACCATGCTTGAGCCCAACTTTGAGAGGGGCCAAATTTTTCCAGTGTCCAAATTGGACAAAATTTATGTCGATTTTATACCTCTCGGTGACATGAACCTAATGGCGATGTCAGATTCTGCAACAAAGGCCTTGATTTTTCGTCCACTTCTTATATTCTATTGTAGGTGTCAATACTCAATGTGTGAGTAGACGTTTTGATGGTGATCGATGCTACAAGATTTGATGGTACAACAAGCTAGCAACAGAGCAACCCATTATTCACGCATCCATGGTGCTGAGGTATATACAATGTTGTTGCATTATACTTCTTTTTATGGCTTATGAGATGTGTTACGATTCTCGCTTGATGTGATGCAAAATCATCATTATGAGTTTTCATTGTGTTGATTTGATCCTTGTGCTTTATGTTTTGATGCAGGATCTTGTTTGTTGATGTTGATGAGAGATGTACATTTATGGTTTTGTTATGTTATTACAAGATCTCTATGTAGCTTGAATAAGAGATTCTCTGAGTCATTATATAGGAACATGTATTGGTTTCTAGCCACTCCTGCGTGAGGGTAGTTCCTTTTATGGAACATGTATTAGGGGTTACCAGCCACTCCTGCGTGAGGGCATTTCCTTTATGACCATGATAACACACATGTACATCTTCACCCTCTTTACCAACACTTAATGTAGCAGCCTAAACCATCTTGACACCAAGGCCTGGAGACATAGTCCCTCTTGGACGAACTCCGTTAACAACGGCTTATGTCTTTTATGTTGCCGATACTTGTCATGTTCTTATTCTCTACAACATTCATATGTATTCATTTATGTTCTTTTAAAAAATGCAATTTAACACATCACAAAAGTAAAAGGTCTTAGAAGGGTCCTTGTCACACCCCAAACCCGGATCAAGTGGTATCAGAGCGGTCTTCTTGTTGATGTGAACTTCTCTTGAACGTGCAGCCATGACAGAGGCCCTGGAAGAATTGAAGCATGATGATCAGAGTCTTCAAGCAGAGCATGATGCATTAAAGACCCTTCTATAGGAAGAGAAGGAGGAGAAGCAGAGGTTGCAGATTCAGCTACAAGCCGTGAAAGAGGCTTTGGAGGAACTGAAACGCAACAAAGGCTTAGAGAAGCCCTCTTCACCTGTGTCGACATTGACATTTGAGGTAAATGACCATAATCATTCTTCAGTTTCATCTTCACATGCTTTCATTTCTGTTGGAGATGTGGAGATACCCATTGCAGATACATGCATGAGACTCCTTACCAGGATGGGTTATAAAGGAGGAGGTCTTGGTGCTAAAGGCCAAGGCATGATTACGCCATTGGAGGTTGTGCAGAGACCTCGTTATGCAGGCTTGGGATACAACGAAGGAGAGTGCTCAACGAAGATAGAATCTTCCATGATATTGTTGAGACCGTCGAAGAAAGAGGAGGATGGGAACACTTCACCATCATCCCGTGACAGTGCACATTGCAGGGAGAGAGCTGAGGCAAGCTCTCATCACCATGATCGCGACCGAGACCACTAGGGAAGGTATAACAAGTCTCGATATTATAATCGTGTTCATTTTGATTATCACCATGTTGTTAAGGATAAACATGAGTCATGGCATAGACATACATGTTCTTTTTGTGGTTTTCATAACCATGTGCTTGCAAGGTGTTGGAAACGAATGGCAACACAAAGGAAGATGAGGCACGAAAGGCCTTTTCCACAGCAGGGGAAGAGGCATGTTAAGCAGATCTGGAGGAAGAGGACACATTGCAGTCATTGCGACAGAAGTGGCCATCAAAGAGCCACGTGTTGGAGGCTCCATCCAGAGCAGCACCCTACAAACAAAACCCATGTATACGACGCAGTTAAAAGAGTCGATCGACAAGTAGATCTCCCACAAGGAGATGGTCTATTCACTATGATAAAGAGATGGTTCTCTAAATAGTTTTTTTAGATTTTCTTGCTTGTCATGGCTATGTTATTATAAATCATTTGTCGCATTTGCATTGTAAAAGTGATGATGTGTTTCCATCACTTGTTTGAGCGACAATGGTGTGTGGCGTTATTTTGATAGTTGGGTTATTTTCATTCTCCATTTGATGTAAACTTGACCACTAAGTATGTGTTATAAACTCGTGGCAAGTATGGGGATGCTTGGATCATTAGTTGGGCATATGCATGTAAATTTCAAAGATGTACTACAGGTTTGCAGAGAACACCAGTGTTAGCTCATCACTTATGGCTCCAAAGAAAAAAGGAGAAGGAGAATGAAGGGTGACATTTCAGGACACTTGTGGGGCAGACATTGTACACAGTTGCGGATTACTTTGATGCTTTTGGAGGACCAAAAGCTCCTTAGTGGGGAGGAATGATCCAGGTGGCTCATCGAACACTAGTGACTGGGAAAAGGCTCAAAAATGAAAGTGCTCAGATTGTGATCGACTCGGGTTCAAGTCGTAGATCTCTTTGTCCTGATCACGACGGTGTGAATGGTTCGTCGAACAGAGACCGTATGAAGAAGATATGGTTGGTCAAAGTTTTGGTTGACTTTTGTTGATCGGGTAGGCTTAATGGAGACATAGTTTGGAAGTTTTCCGGCGGGAGTTGGCCGGATTCTGGGTGAAATTGTCGCCTCGTTAAATCGTCTCCTTCGGTCCAAATTCCAAATTTTTAAAAGGAACATATTTATTATAAAAAACCAAAAAAAATATTATGAGGTGGCGGGTCATGACCCCCATAACCTCTCTTCCCAATTGCACGTATTAGAAAAAAAAAAAAAAAAAACAAAACAAAACAAAACAAAACAAAACAAAACAAAATTTATTTTGGGTCAGTGGCCATGACCCCGCCGAACCCTCCGGTCAACCTTCATAACATTAATAGGTCGGTGCCATGACCCCACCAGCCCCACAACCTCCGTGCATTATTTTGAGGGGTGTAGGCCACCCCTGGCAGACCTGCCACCCATGGTGGAACCGCCACCCAAACAAAACATCAAAATATGGAACCAAAAGAAATCGCAAAAAGGATATTTTTAAGGGTGTCGGCGGGGATCGAACCCGCCTAGCCCACGTGGTCGGCCCCATAAATATATATAATAAGTAACGGCCTGCATGTTTTTAAAAAAAACAACCATGTATTAAAATGGGAGGGGCAGGGTTTCACCACTCGACCCCTCCTCAACGAATTTTTTATATTAGCCAATGCACCAATGACCCCCTTGTTTAATCTGCCCACGAAACTCATTTAAAAAGTGCCTCATTTGCACAGTGTGCCAGCGGAGGTACATGCACGATTTTCGAGATTGAGTTTGCATTTGCAGGTGGAACCATGCTTGAGCCCAACTTTGAGAGGGGCCAAATTTTCCCAGTGTCCAAATTGGACAAACTTTATGTTGATTTTATACCTCTTAGCGACACGAACCTGATGGCGGTGTCAGATTCTGCAACAGAGGCCTTGATTTTTCGTCCACTTCTTATATTCTATTGCAGGTGTCAATACTCAATGTGCAAGCAAACGTTTTGATGGTGATTGATGCTACAAGATTTGATGGTACAGCAGGCCAGCAACAGAGCAGCCCATTATTCACACATCCATGGTGCTGAGGTATATACAGTGTTGTTGCATTATACTTATTTTTATGGCTTATGAGATGTGTTATGATTCTCATTCGATGTGATGTGAAATCATCATTATGAGTTTTCATTATGTTGATTTGATCCTTGCACTTTATGTTTTGATGTGGGATATTGTTTGCTAATGTTGACGAGAGATGCACATTTATGGTTTGTTATGTTATTACGAGATCTCTATGTAGATTGCATAAGATATTCTCTGAGTCATTAGATAGGAACATGTATTGGTTTCCAACCACTCCTGGGTGAGGACAGTTCCTGTTATGTATTAGGGGTTACCAACTATTATCACTCATATTTTCCTTGAAGTTGTTGGAAGAGGAAAGGGGTCCAAGGTAACCACAAACCAACTTTTAAGTACAGATTCTAGCCAATCTGTACTTAGAGAGGGCTCTCTCTTTATGATTTAGCTTGGTTTTGAAATATATTAGGCTAGTTGTGAAGTTTAGGAGTTTTGTTTGAAATTGGGTGGTGAGATTCAATAGCAGAGGGGTAAAATTGAGTAGTTCAGGCCATTGGGCTAATGGAGTCAAAGAAGATGGCTTAACTGGACTTGGTTTCTTAACAAAAGATGGTTTCACAGGGCAAGATAGTCAAATAGGGAACAAATGGCAACTTAAGATAAATGGAATGGGTTTAAAATGGGTGAAGGGCAGTTAAGAATCCTTCAACACATTTACAGAGGGAACTTGAATGATTATTACTAAAGAGCAGTTAAGAATTCTTTAATAAATAATCAAAATGAATGAACTAGAAAACAGGAGCAATCAAGATTTCACTGTTTATACTAATTCAGAAGAAAACATGGAGAATAATAACGATTGAAAACAGAGTGCAATCAAGCATGTTCTGGATTATTCTTTTTCGTTTATCATTCAGATGTGAAACATAGATGATATAATAAACAAGGAAAACATTAAAACAAAAGGTATAGAGGACTTATTGATCTGATGTTTGCTTCAAGAAATCTATGAAAAGTCCTTTGCTTCAATTATTTATCTAGTAAGCCATACAAAATTTGGTCCAATCAGCACTTTATTCCAAAATAGTCAATATTACAGCAATGTCTATGAATCCATCCTCAATACTCCATTTGAGGGGGTATTTATACAAAAAATATTTACAAAAAATATCTCATAACAGAGTGAGATATATTCTAGGGTGACTAAGAGTAGGTTACAAGAAAATAGAGACAACTAGTCTCGAAGATAGGAGAAAGGCAAACTGATGTTGTGTTGTTCCTTTTCTTGCTGAGTGTGCTGGAGGCAGGTCCTATGATTTGGTTTGTTGTTGTCTTCTTTAGTAAATCTGTGCTGGCTGCCCTGTTTTGACTGATACTCTTTACCTATTCTGATACACTTCGACCTGTTTGACTTTTTTAGATATACAGAGACGGATGAAGACAGGCTGGATTGGGAATAAGTGCTTTATCTCATTCTCAACATAGAATAGATTCTCTAAGCTATCTTAGAGAACTCGGCTTGTGGGGAGTGCTTTTATTCCTGATGTACTTGTTGATGAACTTGGTTGATTGCTAGTATACTTATTCAATTTGCTTACATAATCTACATGCTTCATTAATCTATCATTAGTCACTAAAGGACTTGGTATCCCTTTATTATGCAAAATAGTGAACTTGTCCATAAAAGAATTAATTTCTACCTGCATATCTTGATATCTTCTCTCCAAATTCTACATCAAAGTTTTCTTGGTTAGCACCCTTTTGATTTCCAAAATAGTGTCTGTCCTGTCTGCAATGACAATTTGCTCTAGTTGTTCCTTAGTTCTGTTATTCAAAAGATGTATGAGTCGGTTGGCTTGATCAGGCATTTTTCCTAACAGAGCTTTTGTCTTTTGAATTTCTCCCTGTGATGCTTTAACTAGATCAATCTGTTCATAGATTACTTGGATGGATAGCCAAACATCATTTATGGACTGTGTGATGTTGGCCCAAAGAATGTTCTTGATATCTGCAAGAGGCTTGTCAAAAGTGAGATATTTTTCTAATTTTTTCACTTTATTTTCTAATGCTTTGATCTCCCTTGCCTTTTCCACAACATTTATTTTGGAGACATCATAATTTCTTTCTACCTTAGCCAATTTCTCTTTTACCCGTTTTAATTTTGAAGCTTGTAATCTCATTTCTTCTTGCCTTTATAAAATCTTCAATGCTCAAATTGGCACTGCTACCTTGTCCTGTTCCTGCTGTTGTTGTTCCTATAGTTGCCTCTGCTGTGACTGCTAGGATATTTGGTGCCAATGCTGTTCCAAGTGTAGAAGGGATTGCTGTTGAGACTAAGGGGATTACATCAGGAGGCTGAGAGGTCGACTCTCCCTGCTTGTCCTTCAGTGCCTTTTCTAGTGCCTTCTTTGTGTCATTCAATCTTTCATTGAGTTTCAAGAGGAGATCCATCATCTCTTGTTCAAATTTCTGCTGTATAACCTTAGAAGTCTGTGGATGCCTTGAAGGAGGTAGCTTTAGCTGTTTCCTCACGGCAGCAATGTCTTCTTCTTTCTTCTTGATTAGAGCTTCTAAACCTTTTACATCTTTGGGATCATGTCCCAATCCAATGATGATTTCTTCTAATGCTTTTATTCTGTTATCCTTAGCCTAGGAGGAGGCTTTTTCTAAGTTTAGTTAGGCAGTTCTATTATCCAGAGAATTTTGTAGCCTGTGAGCCATCAATGCTTTACTAGTTAAGGTAGAAGAGACCATTTCTCCAGTTTTCTTGTGAAGTTCAACCTGGTCCAAAGGATTAATATCCTTAGCCAAGACTTCCAGATTTGTTCTGATATAATATGATGTTGTTTGAGGTTGCTGAAACTTTGGCTTGAAATAGCTCATTATCATCTTGCCCTCTTGAATGTCATAGGCTGACATCAATCTCTTCTGGTTTGTGGGGGCCATTCTCAAATACTGATTGTAAATTTGAAGTCTTACTGGATCATTTTTTGCTTTTATTTCTATGAATGTCTTCTTGATATCCAAGGCCTCTTTACTTTGTGGCCTAGTGGATGACACTTCTGCACTGTGTTGTCTTTCTAGCTGCTACCTCTATGAGCTAGTGGATGTTGCCCCCAATGGGGAGGTTTGCTGGCTAACTATCCTTTCAAATTCTTGACTATATATAATTTCTTCAATGATTTCCTCTTCTGAAAGAGGATTTAGTCTTTGCCTCTTTGTCCCAAATTGTCCTGTAGGTCCACTAATGGGGGTAGTGGTTTCCCTATCCCTCTTTTTATTTCTTTCCTCATTTAGAGGAGTTTGCAAAATTGGACTTTCTGCTACTTTAGTTTGAGCTGGAGGAGTTGGTACTCGACCTTGTTCTTTGGAAATTCCAGGCTGATATGTCATTGTAGGCTGTTTTGTGGTCACTACTTCCTTTCCTTTGGATGTTCCTGTGGCTGGTATGTTGACTTCTTGTGGAGGTTGTTGAGAAGTTCCAGCAGTGGATGTACTAATTGCTGATTTTTTAGACAACTTGAATGGTACCTGCCCAAAAGAATCCAAATCAAGGGTTTTCCTAAGATCTCTCATTGAATTTTCCATATTGACCTATTCATTATCATGCTCTACTAGGGCACCTTCCCTCTAGTCATCCATATTTGCATATTTTTCAATTTCTGGAATTCTATGATGAATATAAGGGGACAACCTGTTCTTTGTTCTCCTATCACATATAAAACTGTTGGGATCATATGGTTTCCATTCAAAACTCTTTTGTAACTTAAGTTGTTCTTCTAGAATTTTGTCTGCTTCTTTCCATGCTTCCCTAGTGTTGCAGACAAAAGGGCCTAGTTGGTTCTTTATTCTAAGCTGAGATTTCTTCTTGACATTACAAAAATGGATTAGGTCGGAATTTATCATTTGTCTGAAATATTCCAATGCAAAGAGTCTCATTGGGACATATTTTGGTAGCTTAAATGGGCAGAGTTCACATCCATAGATTATGATTTTTGTGTGATTCTTATATAGGTACCAGTCACCTATCTTGTACTGCTTGGAGAGCTGGAGGATTTTCTTCATGTCACCATTGATCTTGGGAGGGGAAACTCTTGTTAACAGAGTGGTTGCTGGATGTACAAATAGGTCAATGAACTCATTATAAGTGTAAGGGGTCTCAAGGGATCTATGGAAAATGGGGCTCCAAAAAATGACAGACCTTGGATTGCCTCTAGTATCAAGTTTCTTGACAGGGAAAGGGAAGTTGTCTGACTGGTAATACAATAGAAGATGGTATATGAAAGTAGTGTATTTGAAGACTCCTTCATTGTCCAGTCTTATGAATTGGTCATGAATTTTGTTGGCAATATAAGAAGCATAATCATATTTAACAGCAGGGGGTTGTCCAGGAGTAAAAATAGACAATAATACCAAGGTTATTTCATCAACATACTCTCCAGAGTTGAACCCCATGATTGAGGCTATCATATCAATAATGATCTTTCCTGTATCTGTAAAGAGAACCTGTAGATAAGGAGGTGGGCCTTTAGGCTGATATTCAGGGTCCATGAACATTTGACAGATGCAAGTAAGTTCAACTTGAGACAATTGGGGAACTTTTTCAAGTAAGTATTCCATAGAGAGGGGACTGAGAGCATGAATGGAATGGAATTGAAGCATTTGATTGATGGACTGAGTAGTTATGGAAAAAAGGACTTCTTGGCTTGGGGATGGACTACTCTTTGAGTAGGGTCATAATTAGCACAACAATGATGAATGATATCTGGGAAAACATGAACTGCAGGGAGGAAGTACACGGGAAGATTGGATTCCTACAGTGCTAAAATGTCATAGCCATTAAGATAGCTATCCCTGGCTTGGCAAAAGATTTTAAGGTGGTTTTCATTACCTGATAAGTCTTTTATCTGAAAATCTTTATCGGCCAGGGGTAGATAATCCAAATCTTTGTGAGGAGCGTTCATGGGTGCTACATTCAGGGCTATAGGGGTTTCCATATTTGGTTCTTGTGGATTCAAAATGGAATTCAGGATTTTTGTGGGAAAATAGACCAAACAACAGGTTTGGGGACTTTTATAACAACACAGACTGTTTTTAGACTTGAATTTGGCCCTCTCTGGTAGAATTTTCAGTAGAAAACCGAAATTACAGGGTTGCAGGGTAAACTGGATAAATACCTGTGTTTAGGAGGTAAACTGTACACTGGCAGGTTGGATGACAGGCTGCGGAGTGCGTCGCTGTAAATTTTCTGGTCAGGTGGTGGCTGGGAAACTAGAACAGTTGACTCGAATGTTGTTTTGCATGGGAGCACGGGTCGCAGCGTATTACAGTGAAAATGACAATTTGTTCGTTTATTTAACAAAACTGAGGTTGGCGGGTCTTTTTTGGTTTTATCGGGCATATGCTGTAAGCGGGATGTGACGTTTTGTCGCTTGCCGAGGGCGGTAAGTGGTTTGTATCGCACCGCTTTTAAGACTGGGCGGTTTTGGGTCAGGGGCGTGTGAGCATATGGACAACGCAACGCGTGGCAAGAGTACGGGTGGAAAACCGCCTGGTGATCGCGAGTTAAAGCGCGGTCACCAGGGGGGCGTGATATCATCGTCAACCGTTGGATGCAAAGGGGATTGATCGGACGACAGACGAGCGTGGGACATGGCGGAGCATTAACTGTAGCGGGCCCGACTGAATTAAACGTTTATTAATTGTATCGGGGGGATTGTGATTGGATGAGGGGAGGTTATTAGTTAACCAAGAGGGTTAACTAATCCTGTTTGCGAAGCGGGGAAGTAGGTTATTAATGAGTTTCGAATAAACCCACTAATCCCTTTTAAACAAAGTTTATGGTTATATTTAACCGGGGCGGGAATATATAATAATTTGGGGATTTATATAGTTAAATAATACGGGAAGGGTAAATGTTTATTTGGGAGTTATATACTATTAGTTAAAGTTAATATGACAATGAAACAGAAAGTGCCAAGTTAAACATTTCATGTATATATTCTAACTTAGGCTAAAGTGAAAGGGGGTTTATGAAGTATTGTGCATTATTCCTAAGTAAAATAGGATTTTGCTTAGGAAACTTTATGAAATGAAATGAACAGTTTATGAATGAGTCTAAGTACTTAGGCTTTTATAAAATCATTGGGCCAAGGGTCCGGTCCCTCCAAAAGTCAGAGAAATGCCCTGAGTTTCAAAGACTTTAATACTTTAGAGGGAATTAGTGAAATCTTTAGGGAAAAATGTGATGGGAAGTTAATAATTTAACCTTGTTTTTCTTGTACTACATTAAGTAAAATGTCTTCCTTGTACTTGTGATCAAAGAGGAAATTAACACATTTCAGAGACATTATTCATCACAAGTAATTCTGCAACACCATCTACCTACCCTACCTACTTTAACCTAGCATTTTTTCTTCTTTATTTGGGTGCACTTGGACTGGCAAACCCTTATCACACTTTTTCTTTTACATATGGAAGTCTATCTAAATCTAACCTTATTACATCCAAGGGCTTAGTTTAAATTGTTGAGCTCCTTTTATTTACTCTACCTATCTACTTATCTACCAAGATTAAATAGTTTGGTCAGATTTTATTCTTTATCTATATAGCATGAAATTGAAAAATGAACGAACCAAGTTTAAACAGTTTGATTCTTCATCAATTGTGGCATAAGATTCACAAGCTACACACAATTTCTTATTACATAAAATGAAATAGTAGTGGCATTTAGACTTGCACACTTTCCTGGTCTGTTTTTGTTTGGGGTTCATTTCTTCTCATTTTTTGACCATTTTATTCTTTTCACCCTTTGATTTTTCTTTTAGGGTATACCCTCTTTACATTTTTTAAATTTTTTGATTTTTCGACAATATGGAAACCTTTGCAACAAGAAAAGGTATGAACATATTATAGAGCTCATCAAGTCAATCATGAAATATGACACCTATTGGTATAGGAGCATAACACTGGCTCCACTTGGGGATGGCTTTTCCTGGTGGAAAGTCAAGAACAACAGGTCAGATGGCCTTCTGAATGACTTTGACTGTGCTCTGAAATCTCCTTCTGTTGGTTGCTTTATTGTATGTATGACAGTAGTCCTTCTGAAGCTTAGGGCCTTCTCTCCGGGCTTCAACTCCAGCAAGTTACTATCTAATCCAAACTATGACATTACCAAGGATATAGTATTTACATGTTAAAATTAGAATACATTAAAAAGTGGGATCATAGTAATGCTTCAGCATCTGACCATTAACTAGCCCTTCTTCTGTTTCTGTGTCATCCAAGTTTTTGAGATAGTAAGTATTGTTCCCTTGTAAAGCATGGATAACAAAAGGTCCTTTCCATAGGAAGTCAAACTTCCCATGTTTTCCCTTATCCTCTCTCCTGGAATCCCATCTTAAAACTTTGTCTCCAATGTAGAAGTCTTCTGCCTTGGTTCTTTTATCAAATATTTTCTTAAGTTTCTCTTGTACCACTTGGGATCTCTGATATACTTCCTCTCTAGTTTGTTGTAGATGGATGGTCTGATTTATTCTTCTTTGAATGTCATTGGGTTCCACTTGAGCTTCTTGAAGTAATTTCATTACAGGAACTCCTAAAGATGAAGGAAAGACAACCTCCATGCCATATACTAATTCATAAGGACTATTTCAAATAGATTTCTTTGTAGTGAGTCTGTCTGCCCATAGTGCATTAGTAAGTTTCTTGTGCCAATTTTTCTTGTTTTCTTCCAATAATTTCTTAATGATATTAATTAGGATTTTATTGGAAGACTCAGCTAGACCATTACCTTGAGGGTAATAGGCTGTGGAATGGCCTAAAGTGATATGGTATTTATTACAGAAACTTATCATTTTCTTGGATTTAAAGGCAACAACATTATCAGTTATGATCTTTTCAGGACAGCCAAATCTAGACAATATGTTGGTTTCTAAGAATCCTATAATCACTGTATCATTGGCTTGTCTAGAAGGAATGGATTCTATCCATTTGGTGAAATAATCTGTGGCAGTGAGAATCCATTTATGTTGGCCAGAAGAGGGAGGATGGATTTCTCCAATGAAGTCCAAGCCCCATTGTTGGAAGCGTTTTTCGGTGGAAATTAGTCTCAGGGGTAAAGGTAATAGTTTTTTCTTGCCTTCAAAAATTTGGCATTTATGGAAAGCAGTGAAAAATTTCTTTACAGCAGTGAACAAGGTTGGCTAATAAAATCCAGCCCTCAGGATCTTGTCTGTTGTTGCCTTCCAGTAAAGGTGCCCACCACAGTCTCTTGCATGAAATTCTTTAAGAACCTTGTTAGCTTCTTCTTTTAATAAACAATTCAATAGAATACCTTCATGATTTTTCCAAAAGAGGGCATTATCTAAAATACAAAATTTTGAAGCTTTCATCTTTAAAAACCTTTGCTTTGTTCTGGATAACCCTGGAGGAGCCTACAAGTTTAATAATAGATAAGTTATATCAGCATACCAAGGTGAATCTAAGAAGGCCTGGCTGATTTGTGGAGTCGCCATCTCCTATTCATTATCTAGTTCATTAATGTCTAGGACTCGACAATTTGTTTCAGTCATAAGTTTAGCCAATCCCTGTCCTTTTATAATCTTTGTGGGTTTTAGTTCAATATCGTACTCCAATATAGTAGCGATCCCTTTACTTCTCTTGCTCTCAATTCCATCCTAAGTTAGGATGTCTTTGACAACAACATTTGGTACATAGGCTATTACATGGGAATACAATATGTAGACTCTAAAGTCTTTAATAGCTTTTACAAGTGCAAAAGCTTGCTTTTCCATGATTTTGTATTTTAGTGGTGCATCCCTTAGTGCTTTGCTAAAAAAGGCTATAGGTTTTTCACATCCTTGATCGTCCTTTTGTAGTAAAACAACAGCTATGGTGTGTTCTGATGCAAAGGAAAATATTATAAAGTCTCTATCAAACTTTGGACTTGTAAGGACTGGTGTTCTGGTCAAAGCCATTTTAATTTCTTCAAAAGCTTGCTTGGCTTCAACTGTCCATCTAATACTAGAATCCTTTTTCAACATATTATTAAGCAATCTGATTAATTCAGCTAAATTAGATATAAATCTTCTCAAAAAATTGATCTTTCCTAGGAAAGCTTGAAGTTCTTTGACATTTCTAGGGTGGGGTATTTGCAGAATAGCTTCTATTCTAGCAGGATCAATCCTGATGCCCTCTTTGGAGATAATGTGGCCTAAAAGTTTGCCTTCCTCTAGACCAAATAAAGACTTTTTAGGATTTAAAGAAATACCATACTTTCTACATTTCAAGAATACTTGTCTCAGATGATCCAAATGTTGCTAATCTGATTGAGGAAAAACAATCAAGTCATCTAGATAAATAACCAGAAAATCATGAATTTCTTTAGCAAATGCTATGCCCATGGCTCTTTGGAAGGTCGCCCCTGCATTTTTAAGTCCAAATGTCATTTTAACATATTTGAATGTGCCTCGTGGTGTTGTAAAAGCAATATTTTCCTGGTCATCAGGATGAACCAGAATCTGGTTATAGCCTGAGAACCCATCCAAGAGTGAAATCCTAGAAGCACCTACCACCCTCTGTAAAATGTGATCCATTTTGGGCAAAGGGTAATTGTCCTTCAGAGAAACCTTATTAACATTCCTTAAATCGACACATAATCTGATTTCTCCAATTTTCTTCCTAGTGGGTACTAAATTAGACACCCACTCTGAAAACCTAATAGGAGCAATTATCCCTGCTTCATACATTCATTTGATTTATTTTTCAATTAAGGGCAACAATACAGGGTTAATTCTTCTAAGTTTTTTCTTGAATGGTTTCTGGTTTTCCTTTAGAGGTATTGTATGTTGAATTATGGAGGTGTCATAAGATTTCAAGTCTTCATAACTCTAGGCAAAGACATCCTGGAACTCTCTCATTAGTTCAACATATTTGAGTTTTTGGTCAGGAGGCAAAGATTTAGACAACTTTACCATTTTAAGATCATCCTCAGTTCCTAAATTATAGTCCTCAATATCTGCTTTCAAGGGTTCCATTTTAGGTTTCTTTGTAATATCATTGAAATCAAAGAGATCTTCCAAAGGAATTAATCCCTAAGGCAAATGATTGTCTTTTAACTTGATTACTTCATATTCCCCTTCAATGATCTCATCAATATCCATTTCTTTAAGATCCTGCATTTCTTTATTGGTAAATGTTGTTGGATGAAGCATTTGAGTTGCACTTTCTACTGAAATGTTTGTTTCTATCTTATTTGTTTGATCAAATTCACTAACTGTATCTACATCTATGTTCATGTTACAAAATTATTCATCTAAGGTTAAGAAATTGTTAATCTTCTTATCTCTATTAAACACTTGCCAGTTCTTCAAATTGTCAAATATAGCTGGCCTATGTCTAATCTCAGCTGTGAACTGATGATTAGGTTCAAATGGTAATTTGCAAGTGCTGGCAAACATTGCCAGACTATGAGCTTGCAAATTATGTTTTCTTGGGATTTTGGCAAGCTTAGTTTCCAGAAATGTATTGAGAATCTCTATCACTGTATCTTTGTAATACTTCAATTTGGATCATTTGTTGAATATTGTCCTTTAATCTGTTGAACTATTAACTCAGAATCTCCTAAGACAGATACCCTAATTGCTCCTAATTTCTTAACCAATTTAAGACCTAGCAACAGAGCTTCATATTCTGCCATATTGTTGGTGCATCTAAAGTTTAATCTGTAGGCATGGCCTTCAGCATGGTCGTTTTCAAGATTATGCACCCAGACTCCTACTCCTGCTCCTAATTTGTTAACTGAACCATCAAATTCTAAGTGCCAGAGGATTTCATGTTCATAATTGGTGTCAGGAGTCTCAGGAATCTGTTTAATAGGGAGATCTGGTTTTTTAGTTTCTTTTGGTTTCTCTTGGGTGTTTGATGTGTCATTGTTCTCAGAAATTTCTTGTATTTGAGCACTACATTTTTCATTTGTAATTTCTTTTGATTCTGCTGCTAAAACTTCCAATTCATTTGAGGAATCAATTTCAGCATTATAAAGGATGAAAGAGTCCATATCAGAGTGTACTGAGTAGATAGGGAAATTTTGGGGTTTCTCCTGGCTACTTACAACGTATTTCATCAAGGTCTCTCTATATAGTTTCTTGGGTTGACCGAATACTGAAATAGTAGCATAATACGTGTCCAATTGTAGAGATCCTTGAAGTTTTGCACCCTAAGACCTGGACAATAACATGCCATACTTTTGTGGAATATCAGCTACTACTATGTCCATTAAGATTGTTTTGGCAGGATATTGAACTAATGATACACACAAGTCTTTGATTAATCCTAAACATCTGACTTGACTTGAATCAAAAGAAAAGAGGTCCTTATACGGCCTGGTGATGTCTAGGTCCAATTTCTCCATTACAGATTTAGGCATTAAGTTATGAGATGCACCAGAATCAAACATGGCATTATGAAGTATTTTATCATGTATGTTCAAACTTACATAGAAAGGAGGGATTCCTCCATCTACTGATTTCCCATTCACTTCAGGGCCAAAAATTAATTCAGGCTGATCATCAAAAACATTTACTGAATCTTCATTAACCGAGATTTTGAGTGACTTGTTGATTTGGCTTCTGTAGACATCATGTTTAGCTAGTTCAAACAATGGAATTACTATTTTTAATTTGCCTACTTCAGCTTCTAGATTAAAAGGCTTTTCGGTCTGAGTTCTTGCATTTCAGACAGTTGGATTCTCTTTTTCATTTGTATTCTCTATGTTTCTCTCATTTTCAGGAGTGAGGTTATGGGCTGAAGTTGTTTCCACATCAACTTATGGAGGTTCTTCCACGTTTCCTTTAGAAGGAATAGAAGTGGAAAGTTGTCTATTATTGGGTTGATTATTGGATACATCTTCAATAATTGGGTTAGCTGGGTTAGGGTCTGTTCTGGAAAGAATATGTACAGGGGTGGTATTGGTCTTACCTTTGTTAGGCTGCTTTGTGGCTTTCTGTTTATTAGTTTCAGGAATATCTATTCTTCTGCTCCTCAGGTTATATTGTTTGTGGACTTCATAAATAGTTGTATCATATCCCTCCCTAAAGTCAAATGATTCCCCTGACTGAGTTTGGAATTGTTTAAGAATGTGAGCTTCTTGGTCCTCTTGAGTTAAGAAAACTTGTTGCTCATTGTTGAGTCCCATTAAATTGATTTGGGTATCTTCTGTTGGTTCATTATAAGTTGAGGCTTCAGCATAATTTTCTTGGAATGGGGGCCTAAGGTTTTGATCAGGGCCGGTCTTTCTAGTGTTCTGGTTCTTCCTGAAATTTGGATTTCTCCCAATGTTGCTTGGCTGACCATCCCAAGGGGATTTCCTTTCAATTGTTTCTACTCTATCTCCTAACCTCTCCATACCTTTAATAATAGCATCCATTTTTTGTTCAAAGGCTGGGGGTTCTTCTTTCAGCTCTAGCTCTAGCTCATTTGGATATTAGGTTGGCTTCAATGCTGACTGCTATATTTTTCATCTCTTCTAAGGTTCGAGGAGCTCTTTCCCTAAGTTGGTATGCCATATCAGAATCAAATCCATCAGGGAATTTGATTAGTGCCAAATCTGGAGGAGGTATAAGGTTTTGAGGGATAGCATTGTAAACATTATTGAACCTAGTACAGTAATCTTGTACAGTTTCTTGTGTTCCCCTCTTCAAGTTTTCATATTCTGACAAAATATGGAGAGGATATTTTTTCTTTTCCCATCTATTCAAGAATGTTGTATAAAGGGCTTGTAGGTCATTGATACTGTTTGCAGGGAGGGCTCTAAACCATGTTCTAACATCATCAGTTAGACTTTGAATAAATACCTTCATTCTAACATCATCGACATCGACCTCATATATCTCAAAGTAGTCTGTCATCTTTTTAGTATGTTGTTGTGCAGTGTAAGTACCAGAGCCATCAAAAGGAGTGATCTTACTTTGATAGTCTTGGGGCATAGCCCCTAGATTTGCAGGTAAATTGAGGGGAGTATACCTATTTTCCATTGCAGTAGGTTGGGTTGAAACAACAGTTGAGGTTGGTCTTGGAGTGGTGGATGGAGGGGTGGAAGGGGTGGTTTGGGGTTGAGATGTCTGAGGTGGTATTGATGAACTTGGAGAGGCTGAAGTGATTACAGAAAGGCTTGATGTTCCTACAGAGGTAAGTTCAGATTGAATGGAATTCTGCAAATGTCTGTCAAGATGTGAAGTGACAATCTCAAGTTGTAAATTTTTGATAAATAATGGATCATGAACTGTGTGGGCTAACCCAGATTCAGAAAAAGTTACAAATAAAGAGGTCTCAAAAGACTCATCAAAAGGTTTGTCCTCAAGGTAAATCCACTTCACTGGACAGGATCTTGATCTGTATAAAGGCCGAGAACTAGCAGAACTCTCTTGGCTATCTTGTCTCCTAAGAATCCTAGGGATCAGATTAGGGTTTTCGAACACAGGGGGTGGATTTGGATCAGGGTTAGCTCTGGTGTAATGAGTCCTTTCTGAAGCCAGGTTTCTAGGTATGTTTTGGGTTTTTCTCTAAATGGGTTGGATAATACAACTTCTTGCAGTTTCTTTAAGAGGTTTTAGGTATGGAATTTGAACTTTCTTAAAGACTTATTTGATAAGAGGAACTGATCAAGAATTTGAAACCAAATGTTCAATCCATAAGCTAGACCGGAGATAGACTGAAGCAGCATTCATTTACTTCTGCAATTGCAAAGCAAGAGCATTTCAAAGGCTACCTGGCTAACTTCAGGCTCCATCTGTAGCTTATAAAATAAACAATAGTAACAAACAAATTATTCAGATCCCCAGCGGAGTCGCCACTATGTTATCACTCAGATTTTCCTTGAAGTTGTTGGAAGAGGAAAGGGGTCCGAGGTAACCACAAACCAACTTTTAAGTACAGATTCTAGCCAATCTGTACTCAGAGAGGGCTCTCTCTTTATGATTTAGCTTGGTTTTGAAAGATATTAGGCTAGTTGTGAAGTTTAGGAGTTTTGTTTGAAATTGGGTGGTGAAATTCAATAGTACAGGGGTAAAATTGAGTAGTTCAGGCCATTGGGCTAATGGAGTCAAAGAAGATGGCTTAACTAGACTTGGTTTCTTAACAAAAGATGGTTTCACAGGGCAAGATGGTCAAACAGGGAACAAATGGCAACTTGAGATAAATGGAATGGGTTTAAAATGGGTGAAGGGCAGTTAAGAATCCTTCAACACATTTACAGAGGGAACTTGAATGATTATTACTAAAGAGCAATTAAGAATTCTTTAATAAATAATCAAAATGAATGAACTAGAAAACAGGAGCAATCAAGATTTCACTGTTTATACTAATTCAGAAGAAAACATGGAGAATAATAACGATTGAAAACAGAGTGCAATCAAGCATGTTCTGGATTATTCTTTTTCATTTATCATTCAGATGTGAAACATAGATGATATAATAAATAAGGAAAACATTAAAATAAAAGGTATAGAGGACTTATTGATCCGGTGTTTGCTTCAAGAAATCTGTGAAAAGTCCTTTGCTTCAATTCTTTATCTAGTAAGCCATACAAAATTTGGTCCAATCAGCACTTTATTCCAAAATAGTCAATATTACAGCAATGTCTATGAATCCACCCTCAATACTCCATTTGAGGGGGTATTTATACAAAAAATCTTTACAAAAAATATCTCATAACAGAGTGAGATATATTCTAGGGTGACTAAGAGTAGGTTACAAGAAAATAGAGACAACTAGTCTCGAAGATAGGAGAAAGAAAAACTGATGTTGTGTTGTTCCTTTTCTTGCTAAGTGTGCTGGAGGCAGGCCCTATGATTTGGTTTGCTGCTGTCTTCTTTAGTAACTCTATGCTGGCTGTCCTGTTTTGACTGATACCCTTTACCTGTTCTGATACACTTCGACCTGTTTGACCTTTGTTCATCTCTATTCACCTTTATTCATTTTAACATAGTAAATAGCTCAAAATTTACATTTTACCATAGATAAATTTACAAAATTTCCAACATGTCTTCCCACCATTTTTGCTTTGGCAATCTGTGTTTCTGAAGTTTCCTCAGAGTTTCATCCGTCTCTGTATATCTGAAAAAGTTAGGCTGGATTGGGAATAAGTGCTTTATCTCATGCTCAAAATAGAATAAGTTCTCTAAGCTGTCATAGAAAACTGGGCCTGTGGGGAGTGCTTTTATTCCTGATGCACTTGTTGATGAACTTGCTTCACTGCCAGCATACTTATTCAATTTTCTTACATAATCTACATGCTTCACTAATCTATCGTTAATCACTAAAGGACTTGGTAGCCCTTTATTCTGCAAAATAGTGAACTTTTCCATAAAAGAATTAATTTCTACTTGAATATCTTGACATCTTCTCTCCAAATTCTGCATCAAAGTTTTCTTGGTTAGCACCCTTTTGATTTCCAAAATAGTGTCTGTCCTGTCTGCAATGCCAAGTTTCTCCAGTTGTTCCTTAGTTCTGTTATTCAAAAGATGTATGAGCCGGTTGGCTTGATCAGGCATTTGTCCTAACAGAGCTTTTGTCTTTTGAATTTCTCCCTGTGATGCTTTAACTAGATCAATATGTTCATAGATTACTTGGATGGATGGCCAAACATCATTTGTGGATTGTGTGATGTTGGCCCAAAGAATGTTCTTGATCTTTGTAAGAGGCTTGTCAAAAGTGAGATCTTTTTCTAATGTTTTCACTTTATTTTCTAATGCTTTGATCTCCCTTGTTTTTTCCACAACATTTATTTTGGAGACATCATAATTTCTTTCTACCTTAGCCAATTGCTCTTTTACCCATTTTAATTTTGAAACTTGTAATCTCATTTCTTCCATTGCCTTTATCAATTCTTCAGTGCTAAAATTAGCACTGCTACCCTTGTTCCTGCTGTTGCTGTTCCTGTGATTGCCTCTGCTATGACTGCTAGGATATTTGGTGCCAATGTTGTTCCAAGTGTAGAAGGGACTGCTGTTGAGACTATGGGGATTACATCAGGAGGCTGAGAGGTCGACTCTCCCTGCTTGTCCTTCAGTGCTTTTTCTAGTGCCTGCTCTGTGTCATTCAATCTTTCATTGAGTTTCAAGAGGAGATCCATCATCTCTTCTTCAGATTTCTGCTGTATAACCTCAGCAGTCTGTGGATGCCTTGAAGGAGGCAGCTTTAGCTGTTTCCTCAAGGCAACAATGTCTTCTTCTTTCTTCTTGATTAGAGCTTCTACACCTTTTACATCTTTGGGATCATGTCCCAATCCAATGATGATTTCTTCTAATGATTTTATTCTGTTATCCTTAGCCAAGGAGGAGGCTTTTTCTAAGTTCAGCTAGGTAGTTGTATTATCCAAAGAATTTTGTAGCCTGTGAGCCATCAATGCTTTACTGGTTAACGTAGAATAGACTATTTCTCCAGTTTTCTTATGAAGTTCAATCTGATCCAAAGGATTAATATCCTTAGCCAAGACTTCTAGATTTGTTCTGATATAATCTGATGCTGTTTGAGGTTGCTGAACCTTTGGCTTGAAATAGTTCATTATCATCTTGCCCTCTTGAATGTCATAGGCTAACATCAATCTCTGTTGGTTTGTGGGGGCCATTATAAAATAATGATTGTAAATTTGAAGTCTTACTGGATCATTTTTTGCTTTTATTTCTATGAATGTCTTCTTGATATCCAAGGCCTCTTTACTTTGTGGCCTAGTGGATGACACTTCTGCACTGTGTTGTCTTTCTAGCTGCTGCCTCTGTGAGCTGGTGGATGTTCCCCCCAATGGGGAGGTTTGCTGGCTAACTATCCTTTCAACTCCTTGACTGTCTATAGTTTCTTCAATAATTTCCTCTTCTGAAAGAGGATTCAGTCTTTGCCTCTTTGTCCCAAATTGTCCTGTAGGTCCACTGATGGGGGTAGTGGTTTCCCTGTCCCTCTTTTTATTTCTTTCCTCATTTAGAGGAGTTTGCAAAATTGGACTTTCTGCTACTTTAGTTTGAGCTGGAGGAGTTGGTACTTGACCCTGTTCTTTGGAAATTCCAGGCTGATCTGTCATTGTAGGCTATTCTGTGGTCACTACTTCCTTTCCTTTGGATGTTCTTGTGGCTGGTATGTTGACTTCCTGTGGAGGTTGTTGAGAAGTTCCAGCAGTGGATGTACTAATTGCTGATTTTTGAGACAACTTGAATGGTACCTGCCCAAAAGAATCCAAGTCAAGGGTTTTCCTAAGATCTCTCATAGCATTTTCCATATTGACCTGCTCACTATCATGCTCTACTAGGGTACCTTCCCTCCAGTCATCCATATTTGCATATTTTTCAATTTCTGGAATTCTATGATGAATATAAGGGGACAACCTGTTCTTCGTTCTCCTATCACATATAAAACTGTTGGGATCATATGGTTTCCATTCAAAACTCTTTTGTAACTTAAGTTGTTCTTCTAGAATTTTTTCTGCTTCTTTCCATGCTTCCCTAGTGTTGCAGACAAAAGGGCCTAGCTGGTTCTTTATTCTAAGATGAGCTTTCTTCTTGACATTACAAAAATGGATTAGGTTGGCATTTATCATTTGTCTGAAATATTCCAATGCAAAGAGTCTCATTGGGACATATTTTGGTAGCTTAAATGGGCAGAGTTCACATCCATAGATTCTGATTTCTATGTGATTTTTATATAGGTACCAGTCACCTATCCTGTACTGCTTGGAGAGCTGGAGGATTTTCTTCACGTCACCATTGATCCTGGGAGGGGAAACTCCTATTAACAGAGTGGTTACTAGATGTACAAATAGGTCAATGAACTCATTATAAGTGTAAGGGTTCTCAAGGGATCTATGGAAAATGGGGCTCCAAAAAATGACAGACCTTGGATTGCCTCTAGTATCAAGTTTCTTGACAAGGAAAGGGAAGTTGTCTGACTGGTAATACAATAGAAGATGGTATATGAAAGTAGTGTATTTGAAAACTCCTTCATTGTCCAGTCTTATGAATTGGTCATGAATTTTGTTGGAAATATAAGAAGAATAATCATATTTAGCAACAGGGGGCTGTCCAGGAGTAAAAATAGACAATAATACCAAGGTTATTTTATCAACATACTCTCCAGAGTTAAACCCCATGATTGAGGCTATCATATCAATAATGATCTTTCCTGTATCTGTAAAGAGAACCTGTAGATAAGGAGGTGGGCCTTTAGGCTGATATTCAGGGTCCATGAACATTTGACAGATGCGAGTAAGTTCAACTTGAGACAATTGGGGAACTTTTTCAAGTAAGTATCCCATAGAGAGGGGAGTAAGAGCATGACTGGAATGGAATTGCAGCATTTGATTGATGGACTGAGCAGTTATGGAAAAAAGGACTTCTTGGCTTGGGGACAGGACTGCTCTTTGAGTAGGGTCATAATTAGCACAACAATGATGAATGATATCTAGGAAAACATGATCTGCAGGGAGGAAGTACACGGGAAGATTGGATTCCCACAGTCCTAAAATGTCAGAGCCATTAAGATAGCTGTCCCTGGCTTGGCAAAAGATCTTAAGGTGGTTTTCATTACCTGATAAGTCTTTTATCTGAAAATCTTTATCGGCCAGGGGCAGATAATCCAAATCTTTGTGAGGAGCGTTCATGGGTGCTACATTCAGGGCTATAGGGGTTTCCATATTGGTTCTTGTGGATTCAAAATGGAATTCAGGATTTCTGTGGGAAAATAGACCAAATAGCAGGTTTGGGGACTTTTATAACAACACAGACTATTTTTAGACTTGAATTTGGCCCTCTCTGGTAGAATTTTCAGTAGAAAACCGAAATTACAGGGTTGTAGGGTAAACTGGATAAATACCTGTGTTTAGTAGGTAAAATGTACACTAGCATGTTGGATGACAGGCTGCGGAGTGCGTCGCTGTAAATTTTCTGGTCAAATGGTGGCTGGGAAACTGGAACAGTTGACTCGGACGTTGTTTTGCATGGGAGCATAGGTCACAACGTATTACAATGAAAATGACAATTTGTTCGTTTATTTAACAAAACTGAGGTTGGCGGGTCTTTTTTGGTTTTATTGGGCATATGATCTAAGCGAGATGTGACGTTTTGTCGCTTGCAGATGGCGGTAAGCGGTTTGTATTGCACCGCTTTTAAGACTGGGCGGTTTTGGGCTGGGGGCGAGCGAGCATATGGATAGCGTGACGCGTGGCGAGAGTACGGGTGGAAAACCGCCTGGTGATCATGAGTTAAAGCGCGGTCACCAGGGGGTGCGATATCATCATCAATCGTTGGATGCAAAGGGGATTGATTGGACGACAGATGGGCATGGTACTTGGCGGAGCATTAAATTTAGAGGGCCCAACTGAATTAAACGTTTATTAATTGTATTAGGGGGATTGTGATTGGATGAGGAAAGGTTATTAGTTAACCAAGAGGGTTAACTAATCCCATTTGCGAAGCGGGGAAGTAGGTTATTAATGAGTTTCAAATAAACCCACTAATCCCTTTTAAACAGAGTTTATGGTTGTATTTAACCGGGGCGGGAATATATAATAATTTGGGAGTTATATAGTTAAATAACACGGGAAGGGTAAATGTTTATTTGGGAGTTATATACTATTAGTTAAAGTTAATATGACAATGAAACAGAAAGCGCCAAGTTAAACATTTCATGTATATATTCTAACTTAGGCTAAAGTGAAAGGGGGTTTATGAAGTATTGTGCATTATTCCTAAGTAAAATAGGATTTTACTTAGGAAACTTTATGAAATGAAATGAACAGTTTATGAATGAGTCTAAGTACTTAGGCTTTTAAATCATTGGGCCGAGGGTCCGGTCCCTCCAAAAGTTAGAGAAATGCTCTGAGCCCCTTTGATTTTCAAAGACTTTAATACTTTAGAGGGAATTAGTGAAATCTTTAGGGAAAAATGTGATGGGAAGTTAATAATTTAACCTTGTTTTGCTTGTACTGCATCAAGTAAAATGTCTGCCTTGTACTTGTGATAAAAGAGGAAATTAACACATTTCAGAGACATTATTCATCACAAGTAATTCTGCAACACCATCTACCTACCCTACCTACTTTAACTTGGCATTTTTTCTTCTTTATTTGGGTGCACTTGGACTGGAAAACCCTTATCACACTTTTTCTTTTACATATGGAAGTCTATCTAAATCTAACCTTATTACATCCAAGGGCTCAGTTTAAACTGTTGAGCTCCTTTTATTTACTCTACCTATCTACTTATCTGCCAAGATTAAACAATTTGGTTAGATTTTATTCTTTATCTCTATAGCATGAAATTGAAAAATGAATGAGCCAAGATTAAACAGTTTGACTCTTCATCAATTGTGGAATAAGATTCACAAGCTACACACAATTTCTTGTTATAGAAAATGAAATAGTAGTGGCATTTAGACTTGCACACTTTCCTGGTTTGTTTTTGTTTGGGGTTCATTTCTTCTCATTTTTTTTTTGACCATTTTATTCTTTTCACCCTTTGATTTTTCTTTTATGGTATATGCTCTTTACATTTTTTAAATTTTTTGATTTTTCGACAATATGGAAACCATTGCAACAAGAAAAGGTATGAACATATTATAGAGCTCATCAAGTCAATCATGAAATATGAAACCTATTGGTATAGGAGCATAACACCAGCCACTCCTGCGTGAAGGCATTTCCTTTATGACCGTGATAGCATACATGTGCATCTTCATCCTCTTTACCAACACTTAATGCAGCTGCCTAAACCATCTTGACACCGAGGCCTAGAGATGTAGTCCCTCCTAGACGAACCCCGTTATCAATGGCTTATGTCTTTTATGTTGCTGATACTTGCCATGTTCTTATTCTCTACAACATGAAGATGTATACATTTATGTTCTTTTAAAAAATGAAATTTAACACATCACAGAAGTAAAAGGTCTTGGAAGGGTCCTTGTCACACCTCGGACCCAGATCAATAAAGAGAGAAGGATTGTTTTGATTTCTTTGTATGTGGATGATCTAATTATTACAGGGAATGTTGATAATCTCATTAAATAAATCAAGGAGCAGTTGTCACAAGTCTTTGAGATGAAAGACCTTGGAGAGTTACATTATTGTTTCGGTCTGGAAGTCTGGAGGGATTCTTGACAAACTTTTCTGTCACAGAGTAAGTATGCCAGGAGCTTACTGGAAATGTTCAGAATGGATCAGTGCAAAGCTACAACAGTACCTTTACAGCAGAATATAAAACTTCAGAATGATGATGGATCTAAGGAGGTATATGTGATTTTGTATAGACAACTGGTTGGGAGTCTAATCTACTTGACTACAACTAGGCCAGATTTGGCTTATGCAGTCAATGAATTGAGCCAATTTATGTCAAATCCCCTTGAGAGCCATTAGGTTGCAACAAAAGGTGTTTTAAGGTATCTCTAGGGAACCTTAGATTTTGGTATTATTTATATTGATTCATGTGATGTTAAATTGACAGGTTTTTCAAACTCCGATTGGGCTGGAAATGTAGATGACAGACGATCCATAATAGGCTATGCATTTAGCATTGGATCCAGGGTCATTACACAGAGCAACAAAAAATAGAACACAATATCCTTGTCTTCTACGGAAGCTGAATATCAGGCTATGTGTGCAGCAACATGTGAAGAGGATTGGTTGAGGAGACTTCTCCTTGATGCTAGAGAAGAACAAAAGTTTGAAACTGTGATCAAATGTGACAACCAAAGCTCCATCAAACTTGAAAATAATGCAGTATTTCATAAGAACACAAAGCATATCGATACACAGTTTCATTTTTCGGGGAGAAAGTTCAGTTAAAAGAAATCCATATTGTGTATTGTAATAGTTGTGACAATGATGCTAATATTTTTACCAAACCTCTTGGTAGAATCAAGTTTGAGTTGTTTAGGGAAGTGTTAGGCATATGTGTGAATCCATTTCTTGATTAAGGGGGAGTATTGAGATTAATGATGAAATGTATTAATGGAGTGATGGTTCAACTGAACCTTAGATTAGGAGTTTGTTCCTAATTTCTAGGGTGTTGTTTCAACTTTCCTAATTGTGTGTAAATTATATATTTCTCATGTAATGATTGTAATGGTAGAGCGTGTTCTATAGAGGTAGTCTCCAGGTGGTGTTCCACACCTATGAGCTGCCCAGGTTTAATTCAACAAAGTTGATTCTTTTGTTGTTTACAAGTACACCCATGTCACAACGTCAATAACAAATGTAGTAAAAAGGGGAAAATGAAAGTTGTGGAGATTGGAGAAGCAGAGAATTCTATGAGGGGGAAATGGGACATTGGATGAGGAAGGTGTGAACACCAGATTAGAGAAATTATGCTTTTCATTAACGGCTAGAACAACACCATCACCAACTACTCCCATTGGATGGCATGTGGACAACCATGCACTTGAGCATTAACTAATTAGAGAGACAAAAATAACAATATCCAACTAGCGTCCACAAAAAGGCCATCCAAAAAAAGAGAATTCGAGGGCGCAAGAATTAAAACCTTGTCACTTTTGAGTTGAAATTAAAAAATCACTCAATTGAGTAAATTTTCATGCAGAATGAGGATTGAAATCTGATGAACTATTACGACTAAACATATCTTTTTTTTTCGGAAGAAAAAAACATGCTTTCATTCCATAGAGAAAGTTACATTATCACAGATCTTTAGCAAATCATGATCATCGAAAAAAACACAATTGTACTCATGACGGAGTAGTGGGATAGGAGGAACAAGAAAACATAGAAGAAAAAATAGGGGAGTTGTAGGGATCCTCACCCAAACAGGATTCAGCAAAAAAACTATGACCACAAACCCATAGCAGAAATAGAAGTTAAAATTCAAAGATGAGAATTTTTCAAAGAACATGTAGCCCTAATAGAGGCACATTCTAGCTTTCGAGAACAAATCAGCTTCCATATTTTGCTCTTGAAATACATGGCTAAAAAAGACAAAACAAAAAAGAGGAAGATGTTTTGTGCAAGTACCTCAACATAAATATATATAAGAATACATCATGAATATCACCAAATTGTTCACCTTTTATCTACCATTTTCTAATAACTACCATTGAAACACTACAAAAATCCTTCATAGCAATTAATCTGATTAAAGTGAGTGTAATAACTTTCATTCTAATATAAAATTTACTAATAAACAAAATGTTAATAAATAAATAATAAAAAATTTAGTCACTTACATGAAATAACAATAACTAATACTAAATCATAAAATTAAAAAAGAAAAAACTAAAAATTTCAATTTTGAAAATGAGGATATAATTTTTTTAATTAAAGTTGTTTTCTAAAAATATAGAGCAGGGAGAGTATTTCTTATAATCCTTTAACAGGTTTCTAAAGGTAAGTAAAATGTAATAATTGAAAGTTCTAAATTATTATACATTTTGTTTCTCTCTAATAATATAAGAATGAGGATGGTAGGATGGGGATGGGTTATTTTTGGCTCCTATGTACAAATAGAGACATGATTTGGTTGGGCTTCTAGGTTAGCACTAACAATCAAGCATAATATCTTTCTTTTTGGCAACTATTGAAATTGACTATTGACAAGAAAACTTGGAAGTCTGAGTTTTTGGTGATTCATTGATTATTATAAGATAAGTGAGTAAAACCCAAGGATAGAAAAATTCACATCTACCTCCTATAGTTCCAAGGATTATGCTAATCTAAATGTAATTGAATCAAATTGAATTCTATCTTGGGCTCAAACATAGAACTAGAAGGTTATCTCTTTGGCCAATCAATGTGCCACCATGGAACCAAAAATGTTAGGAATTGATCAAAGAATGGTCTCTATATCCCATATCAGGGGATCAATAGATACATTTATATAGTTTTAAATAATATAAAATTTATTAGATGTAATGGAAAGAGAATGTGGGTATCCAAATTGGGAGAAGGAAAATAACCTCTTTAATCCAACTACTTTTAGTGGCCATTGAGAGAGAGGCATCCATAGTATGCACCTTGCGTTAGCCTTTGCCTGCATGGGGCCCAATGGCAATGGTGCTTACTTTTCAAAGAAGGACTACCTTCACACAAGCGTGGGGAGCCTAAACATTGCAAATGCATTTACTCCCTCATACTCTTGAAATTTATTTGCTATACCTCATTTCAAAAAATGTAGTGTGATATCATTATGGGTTTGGAGTCTTTGGTATTTAATTCTCTAGGGAGAGCACAAGGGAAATTGATTATATATGGCTCATATTGGATCTTTTCCTAGGCTAACTAATTTTAATAGTGATCAAAGGTCTCTAAACATTTGGAAAATAATAGTCATACCATTTGAAGGTTGATAATGGAGGCACAAGGGGAATCAATAACTTAGGGTTAAGAGGTGAAATTGAATGGTTTCTTGGAATGATTAATGAAATTTCTTGAAGGACTCCTAAAATATTTACACAAAATAACATTGTGACCATTTGAATCTTGATAATGGAGGCACAAGGGGAATCGACAACTTAGGATTAATGGGTAAAATTGAATGGTTTATTGAAATTTCTTGAATGGCTCCTAAAATATTTACACAATAGGGTCAACCTCCTAATTGTTGGTGGATACTATGTTTGCACTTCTACAAATAAAGAGGGAAACTATACTATTTTATGTTGAAAATGCAACAAGATGATGGAGCTTAGTGAAAAGAAGTCACCTTCACTAAGTGGGCCCGCAGGCTATTTTTGGCGCAAAGTCTATTTTTAGACTATGTCTATTTTTAGACATATGGATCATGGTCTATGAGTTGAAGGATGCTATTTATGGATGATTGGTCATGTTGGTAAAAATAGATGGACCTCTATTTTTAGACATATGGGTGGAGTCTATTTTTATACTGCCGGGCAAAAAATAGAACAATCGAATATTATTAGCTCTTAATAATATTTGGACTATAAACATTATCTTATCCTCTTGCAGCACTTCAGTTCGAGCTACGGACGTGGCACATGCAACTGCCAGAAAGAAATACGCTTTTCCTATGGGTTAGTTGAGCTATTGCACGATGGACTTCAGTTAGAACTCAAGTGATTGAGTTTGGTGGAGTTGATTGAGGAGTTGATGGAGTTGTGTTCAGTTTGACTTAGTTGAACTAGTTGTATTTAGTCTAACTGCCAAATACACTAGTGATGAGTGATGTGAATTAATTATTAATTAATTCACTAATTATTAACTCATAAATCAGCTAAAGAATACATCAGTTAACTCAGTGCATGGACAGTTCAGTGGAGACAAGTGTTAGAGGTGGGTGAAAGGGTGAGACTACTATCAGTTGTGACTATAGCTGTGCATGAGATTTGCAAAATAATTGATTGAGATTGCCAATGAGGATTCCGCAGTACAAGCCAAGGAAATTCGAACTTGGATCTGATCTATTCTCAACTTGATTGTGCAGTAGAGGCAGGCAAACAGTGGAGGAGAATTGAACCCGTGACTTGTTCGGATATGAGCTAGTTTTGTGTGTAGCATGTGGAGATAGTACTGAGTACTTGTGAGGAGTATTGTACTATGTATCGTTACATGTTCTCTATCATTATAATGTACAGATAGTTGGGGGTTTTCAGCTGTATGCTTTCCCCATTGCATACTGTGTTGATATGTGTGATTGATGTTTCAGTGTGCGCATGTGATTGTTTTTAATTCCGCAAATCGATGTTCAATGGTAAAGGAGGTTATGCATTATGCATGCATTCCGAAAATAGTGTATAATCAGGACAATCTCTGTGAAAAAGTGTTATATTATTCAAATTTCTACATGGTATTGGAGCAAAGTTGATCATCAGATCTATTATTCAGAAAGTGATTACATTTTATTTCTTCAGGAAGACTCTATAATTGGGCCAGGTAGCCTCTAGATTCATCCTTCTTTTGGAAGGTGAGATATCCGGTAAATGCCCATACAGTCAATCTCTGTATGAGAAATACTTTCTTCTCACGCATTTTAGATCAGAAGCGGTTGAGTTTTGAGCTGGTGGAATTCGAATTTGCAGCAGTGTTTTTTTGGTGTTGAAGTTGAAATGTCTTTCAACAGATTGCGATTGGAGTATGCCCTTGAAGGCAACTCGAATTATATTGCATGGAAAGACAGGATGTAGGTAGTGTTAGATGATAATGTGTTGAAGGGGTTCATAGATGCTGAGGTCCCAAAGCCTACTGACGTTGCTCAAGTTGAGGCTTGGCAAAAGAAGACAGCAAAGTGTCGAAGGATTCTGTTGGAGGGCGTGAAGGATCACATTATATCCAGCCTGCATGGAATGGCTTCTCCATACTTGATGTGGAAAGTGTTGACAGATTTATTCCAAAGCAAGAGCGACCAGAGGAAGTTGGCGCTCAAGGATAAACTCAGAAACATTAAGTGTGAGAAAGGAGACAGTATGCCCAAGTATCTCACGAAGTTCACCCAATGCCGAGATGAGCTGGGAAGTGTGGGGGTGACTATTGATGATGAGGACTTGGTGAGCTTGGCTCTCCTTGGTCTTTCGAAGAGTTGGAATTCCTATCAGGACTCTGTCAATGGTCGGGAGAAATTGCCAGGATGGGAGAGACTTTGGTCTGATCTTGTGCAAGAGGAGATCAGGCGGAATACCAGAGATGGATCTTCATCAAAGGCATATGATGAAGAAAATTGTGCTTTGGCTGCCAAAGCAAAGAAGGGGAAGAACAAGAAAGCTTCTCATTCTGGTGCGAAAGGCAAGAAGCAGGACATGTCCAAGGTGAAGTGCTTTCACTGTCATCAACACGGACATTATGCCACAAATTGTCTGCAGAAGAAGAAAAATAAGCAAGCTGCTGGATCTGTAGTGGGAGAGGCCTTAGCCTTGCAGTTTGAGCTGGATTTTTCGCTGATCGCATGCTTGGTATCAAGTGTGATGGGATTGGTATGGTTCTTGGATAGTGGTGCGCCTTTTCACATGACAGGAGATCGAGATTTTTTTTCTGATCTAGATGAGAAAGATCTTGGAGTGCACATCAATATGGGCGATGATGGTAGATACAGTGTGATCGGTATCGATACCATTTCCATTGAGAGGGAGTCTGGTAAACCCTTCGTATTGAAGGAAGTGATGCATGTTCCAGGATTGAAGAAGAATCTTATCTCTGTGGCGATGTTAGAAGACAAGGGATATGATGTTGTCTTCAGTGAGGGAAAGGTTTTCCTGCGCAGTAAGACAACTGGAGAAACTTGGAAGATAGGGGTTCGAGTCAAGAACCTTTATCAATTTCATGTAGATTGCTGTGTAGCAATGGCATGAAAGGCAGAGGGATTGGTGAGCCGGGATGATGGCGAGCTGTGGCACCGAAGATTGGGCCACCTTCACCATGGAGCCTTGAAGATACTACAACATATTTCTACTGGGCTTCCTAAAGGTACTCTTGCACAGTCAGATCAGTGCAAGGGGTGTACTTTGGGAAAATTTGTGAAAGCCACCTTTCACGAGAAGGATAGTCGCACCACGACGATCCTTGAGAGAATTCACACAGACGTGTGTGGACCTTTCTCAGTAGCTTCGACAGCAAAGCATAAGTACTATGTGATCTTTGTTGATGATTTCTCTCAAAAGTGTTGGATCTTCTTCACGCAGAAGAAGAGCGAGACATACTCAAAGTTCTGTGAGTTCAAAGCACTGGTCAAGAAGGAATCGGGGAAGAAAGTGAAGGCTCTTAGGAGCGAAAATGGTGGTGAATTAATCTCTGGCGAGTTCAAGGACTTCTGTAGTGCAGAAGGGATTCGAAGAGAGCTCATATCTCCCCATAACACACAGCAGAATGGGGTTGCTGAGCGGAAGAACAGAATGATCATGGGTGCTGCATGGGCGATGTTGCATGATCAGGGCCTACCCCTTCACTTGTTGGTGGAGGCATGCAATACTGCAATATATGTGCAGAACCATTGTCCTCACAAGATACTTGGCATGAGTACACCCGAGGAGGCTTATTCTGGTAAGAGGCCTGATATTTCCCATTTGACGATTTTTGGTTCTCCTGTTTACATGCATGTGACAAAGGATGCCGGGAAGAAGCTGGAGCCGACCGCAGAGGTTGGGATATTTGTGGGGTACACTGATATGCCCCACAACTATCGTATGTATTTTCCAGACAGTCACAAGACTGTTGTGCGACGGGATATCAAATTTCAGGAGGAGAAAGCCATGAAGTGTTCACTTGAGAGGGAGCCACACTTGTATGCAGATGAAGAGCTATTAGTTCCTAAGGATGAGCTTCAGGATGTGGATCAACCACAAGATGAAGTTCATGGAGTGGAAGAGACCACTCATGCGGCGCCAACCATCAGAGGGCGAAAGCGCACTACAGAAGCTGAGCGACTGGCTCAAGATGCAGAGAAGGTTGTAGGACCACCTACAGCACAGCACAAACAGAGACAGTCACCTGATCGATACACTGGATACATGGCCCTTGTGAGCAAATGTGTCGTGACTGAGCCATCCTCTTTTGACGAAGCTATGGAGGATCCCACATGGGTAGATGCCATGGTGGAAGAGTATGATTCGATTGTCAGAAACAGTGCATGGGAGATTGTCCCAAGACCGGAGGGGAAATCAATGGTGGGTTTGAGATGGATCTACAAAGTGAAGCAGGTAGCTAACAGGAGTGTGGAGAAGTACAAGGCAAGTTTTGTTGTCAGAGGCTTCTCACAAATAGAGGGGATCGACTATGGGGAGACCTTTGCACCTGTCGCAAGGTATTCGTCCATACGGATGATTCTTGCTCTCTCAGCGCAGATGGGGTGGCACATCCATCAGATGGATGTGAAGACTGTGTTCCTCAATGGAGTCATTGAGGAGGAGGTGTACATAGAGCAACCCGAAGGTTTCGAGATAGCGAGTTGCATGTGTTCAGGCTCAAGAGAGTGCTGTATGGGTTGAAACAAGCACCTCGTGCTTGGTACACACGAATAGACAGTTATTTCACCAGACTTGGATTCTCCAAGAGTGAGGCAGATCCTAACCTATACCAGATTGTGGTGGAGGGTAAGTTGCCGATCATTGTACTTTATGTAGATGATTTGATTTTGACGGGAGATGAGCTGTTGATACTTTCATGCAAGGAGGATCTTGCTAGAGAATTTGAGATGGAGTTGGGCCTCCTTCATTATTTCTTGGGATTGGAAATTTGGCAGCGCAGTGATGGACTATTTGTTTCTCAAGGTAAGTATGCCCGGGAGATGCTGGAGAAGTTCAACATGCATGGTTTTAAGCATGTATTGCGTTATCTCAGAGGCACATCGGGATATGGATTGTGGTACAGACAGGAGGATGAGGTGAAGCTATGTGATTTCACAGATGCAGATTGGGCAGGGAGCCCAACGGACAGAAAGAGCACATCTGAAGGGATCTTCAGTATCGGGTCGACAACAGTTTCTTGGTACAACAGGAAGCAGAGATCCGTGGCACTTAGTTCAGCAGAGGCCGAGTATATGGTAGCAAGTTTGGCTGCATGCGAGGCTATATGGATGAGGAAGATCCTGGTCAGGTTGTTCAGGTCACACTTGGAGCCTACTGTGATTTATTGTGATAACCAGAGTTGCATTAAACTCTCAACTAATCCAATATTTCATGATAGATCCAAGCACATCGACATCAGATACCATCATATCAGAGATTGTGTGCAGCGGAGAATCATGTTACTTTCATACATTCCCACTGAGGATCAGGATGCTGATATCTTGACGAAGGCATTCACCAGGAGCAAATTAAAATACCATAGAGGCAGGATAGGGGTTGCAGATAATCCATATCTTGTTGAGAGGGAGTGTTGAAAATGCAACATGATGATGGAGCTTAGTGAAAATAAGTCACCTTCACTAAGTGGGCCCGCAGGCTATTTTTGGCGTAAAGACTATTTTTAGACTATGTCTACTTTTAGACATATGGATCATGGTCTATGAGTTGCAGGATGCTATTTATGGATGATTGGTCATGTTGGTAAAAATAGATGGACCTCTATTTTTAGACATATGGGCGGAGTCTATTTTTAGACTGCCAGTCAAAAAATAGAACAGAGGAATATTATTAGCTCTTAATAATATTTGGACTATAAACATTATCTTATCCTCTTGTAGCACTTCAGTTTGAGCTACGGATGTGGCACATGCAACTGCCAGAAGGAAATACACTTTTCCTATGGGTTAGTTGAGCTATTGCACGATGGACTTCAGTTAGAACTCAAGTGATTGAGTTTGGTGGAGTTGATTGAGGAGTTGATGGAGTTGTGTTCAGTTTGACTTAGTTGAACTAGTTGTATTTAATCTAACTACCAAATACACTAGTGATGAGTGATGTGAATTAATTATTAATTAATTCACTAATTATTAACTCATAAATCAACTAAATAATACATCAGTTAACTCAGTGCATGGACAGTTTAGTGGAGACAAGTGTTAGAGGTGGGTGAAAGGGTGAGACTACTATTAGTTGTGACTATAGCTGTGCATGAGATTTGCACAATCATTGATTGAGATTTCCAATGAGGATTGCACAGTAAAAGCCAAGGGAATTCAAACTTGGACCTGATCTATTCTCATCTTGGATTGCGCAGTAGAGGCAGGAAAACAGTGGAGGAGATTTGAACCCGTGACTTGTTCAGATCTGAGCTAGTTTTGTGTGTAGCATGTGGAGATAGTACTGAGTACTTGTGAGGAGTATTGTACTATGTATTGTTACATGTTCTCTATCATTATAATATACAGATGTTGAAAATAATACTGAGAGGGGGGGTGAATAAGTATTATCAAGTTCTTTTAACAAATCTTCCTTATTTACACTTTGAATTATTTTTGCATATCAGTACCATAAAATAATGAGCATGAACAAGAAAAACAGATAGTCACACCAAAGAACACCAGATATAAGGTGGAAACCCAATGTGGGTGAAAACCACCTGCTGCAATATGTCTCTATCTTCTTTCAAATTAGAAACTCCTGTTACAATGATTTTGTACTGGTGCAGTCCTTTACCAGTACGCAGGCTGCAACCTGCAGAGAGCTACAACTCTCTCTCGTTTTCCAGTCTCTCCTGGAAGGGAGCTACAACCCCCTACTTCTTTTCTTTCAAGGACCACTTTTCATAAATTTTCAAACTGGATCCAACAACAACATTGAAGCTCATAATCAAACAACCTTCTGAATCACCCAATCACCAGATCCATACATATACAATGATATTATGAGAGTTATCAACTAGATCTAGTACATAAAGATAAGTCATTAATCATGCTGTTATGTAAACTCAATACCAGTAACCAAACATCAGTTATGCACCCAAAACCCTGCAGAATAGTCAAAGGCAGTTAAAACAAATTTTAAGCAGGGATCGCAACTTCACTGGTATAGATCTGCGGATATCTGTACTACCTCTGCACCTGCGCCTTCTGTGGCGCTGCGACCACCGCACCTGCGCCTTCTGTGGCGCCTCCGCACTGCGCCTTCTGTGGCACCTCCGCACTGCGCCTTCTGTGGCGCCTTTGTGGCGTCTCTGCACTGCGCCTTCTGTGGCGCCTCCGCACTGCGCCTTCTGTGGCGCCTCCACACTGCGCCTTCTGTGGCGTCTCCGCACTGCGCCTTCTGTGGCACCTCCGCACTGCGCCTTCTGTGGCGTCTCCGCACTGCGCCTTCTGTGGTGCCTCCGCACTACGCCTTCTGTGGCGCCTCCGCACTTCCGCAGCTGCAGCGCTCGAGAGATCACCCTTCACAGATTCACTTTCAACTTCCCTTTCATAGATCAAACTTTTAAAACAATAACCCAATATTTCAGATCTTAAGATATTCGATTTGCAAGTATGAATTAGCCAAGTGATCTCCTTTGCTTTATATAGGCAACCTTCTTCCTAAAATCATGGATCAATACCATAGATAACTAATACAAGGGGCCCAAAAACATGGGGCTCAATAATACCAAGGACTAACCACCATGGACCAAAGGTAAGTTCTCCAACATATACACACTTTTGATGAGGTACCATGGTCCAAAACCATAGGTTCAAATACCAAGGACTAACTACCATGGACCAAAGGTAAGTTCTCCAACATGAAAGTGCGTGAACTTTTTCTCTACATGAAATAAACTTTTCTCTACATGAAATAAACTTTTCTCTGCATAAAAGTGTGTGAACTTTTCTCTACATGAAATAAACTTTTCTCTACATATAAGTGCGTGAACTTTTCTCTACATAGAATAAGCTTTTCTCTGCATATAAGTGCGTGAACTTTTCTGCACTATAATTTATCATCTGAGATGAGTGGGTTGCCATCAAGTACAACATATGTATCATAATGCCAACAATCTCCCCCTTTGGACTTGATGGCAACAACAACCAATCACTCTCCCCCTTTGACATCAAGGGCAAAGGGTTATGCTCCCCCTAAGAACATGCTCCCCCTGACTATAAACCAGATCTGCTGAAGTCTCTGAATGAACTCCCCCTTTGTATATGCCATGGTGCTCCAATCTGATAATGCTCTTTCTGAGAACAAGCTGAAATATCTGCTCTGCTATATAGTGCTGCTCATGCTCAAGCTCCCCCTGACTGTAAGCAAGGTCTGCAAAAAGATGTTCTACAAGAAGAACATGACTCTATATATCATAAATGACCTTCCTATCACCAAAAGACTCAATACATACATTCATCACAATGGTGATACAAAAATTTACATATGATAACATCATTCATCCCAGGCATAGTGGGGAAACATAGGCCGTTACATGACCTGAAGAGATAACTACAATAGAGACATAAAGACCAATCACCTAAGATAAACATCAGCAACAACACTGTATGATCTGCTTCATAGTATCTGTCAACAGCAAGGTACGTCTGCATCAACTCATTCATAACCATCCAGATCTACATGAACCAAGAGTCATCAAATGGAAGCATCTGCATCAATCAACAGATGTACGAAACAACCTATCATCATATAGGTAAGATCTCATCATCATCATGTCTCCAACAATGCAACTTTGAGTAGTCAATCATGAATCCAGCCAACAGTCCTCATCCATATATGTGCCAAGAACAATAAAGACTCCATGCAAGCATCATTAGAGAATCAACCACAAATCTGATCCAAGGACCATGTGAACAACTCATAACCATAGCAAGATGAATCATAAGCATTGTCACCAAGGATCATAATGCCAACAATGCATTAAGAACATATGCTCCCCCTAAACTGGTGCCATCTATCAGATACTCAGATCTGATTTTATGCTCGAGAGATCATACTTCATAGATCAACTTCACTTTTCTTACTGCCTTTCTTCAAACAATCATATACGCGATTGTGCAGTATCCAACTCGCGTATATACGCGACTTTCCTTCATGGAGTTTGCATATGAGATTCAGGACACTGAAGTTTTGTACTTTCAGCTCCCTCTGATTCTAGTTTGTCTGTACGTTGTGCTGTGCCGCCTTTTTCTGACTGTACTTCCTTTTTCCTCCATATCTTCAAGCGTGATGATGACATTTTCTCCTTTTGATATGGTGCCCACACTTTGTTCCTGCATTCCTTAGCTATATGTCCAAGCTTGTCACATGCATAACATCTTACATGTTTCATATTCCTCTTGTAACAATCAGCAGCTTTGTGACCAAACATATTGCAAGCAAAGCAATATCCATAAAAGTACCTTGATTGAGATGACCTTTCTGCATAATGGTCTTGAACTCTTCTTCTTCTACATCTAGCTGCAACATGTCCAAGATTATGACATACATAACATTCAACATTATTCATAGGAGGAGTAAAGGATTTTCTTTGAGGAATCTCTTTCCTTGGTTGATGATGAGATGGATCTTCCATTTCTTCGTTGATCACTTTAGATTTCTCTTTAGAGTTCCTTGCTTCACCTTGTGAACTAGATTCACCTTCAACCGATTCATGGAAACCAAGACCAGTCTTTATAGCAGGAGACCTTTGACTACTAAGAATATCATCCAAGACTTTAGAGCTATCTTGAAATTGTAAAATCTTATCCTTTTCTTCTATTTTACCTTTCAAGATATTTACCTCAACCTGAAGCTGTTCTTCCTTTTCAAGAGATTGCTTTTTCAAATCTTTTTCAGCTTTTCTTCCTTCTTCCATTTGTTCCCTTAGATTGAGAATCTCCTTTTATTGTTCTTCATTCAGATCCTGCTGCATTTGACGAACTTGGAAGGCATATTCCAGCTGGGATTTTAAGCTGATGACTTCGTTGTCTTGTTTTTCAATTGCTTGATGTAGATCTTCATTCTGCTTCTTTGATTCTTCAAGATCTCCCTTTAGTGAGAGGAATGTAGCTTCAAGAGTTTCATAGTAGCTGGATCTATCTTTGAGTTTCTTGATGGTTGTGCTTCTTTCGTTGACTTCTTTTCTTAATGATGTCACTTCATGCTGCAATTTTTGACATTGGTCTTCCTTGTCCTTGAGTAGTTTTCTTACCTTGTTTCCTTCTTCTAGTTGGGCCTTTAGTTTGGTAGCTTCTTCTTTGAAGTCACATTCCCTTTTGTTTAATAGATCTTGTTGATCTCTAATTTTGTCTGTCAGCCTTTTAAATTCTGCCTCTATTTGATATCTTTCTTGTTCACCCATAAGAGCAAGTTCAGTAGTTTCACTATCACTTCCATCTCTTTCAAAAGGAAATATAGCTGGAACATCAGAGGATAACACATTCATACCTGATAATGATTCTGAATCTGATTCTGAATCTGAAGAGCTTCTTATGCCTAATCCCCAATCGATTCTTCCACTGTCATAGTTCTTCTGAGATGACTTCTTTTTCTTAGATGCTTTCTTCTTAAGCTTCTTTCCCATTGTTCCACGGATCTCCTTCAAGCGATCAAGCTTCTATCAAAGGACCTGCTCTGATACCAATTGTTGAAAATAATACTGAGAGGGGGGGGTGAATCAGTATTATCAAGTTTTTTTAACAAATCTTCCCTATTTACACTTTGAATTATTTTTGCATATCAGTACCATAAAATAATGAGCATGAACAAGAAAAACAGATAGTCACACCAAAGAACACCAGATATAAGGTGGAAACCCAATGTGGGTGAAAACCACCTGTTGCAATATGTCTCTATCTTCTTTCAAATTAGAAACTCCTGTTACAATGATTTTGTACTGGTGCAGTCCTTTACCAGTACGCAGGCTGCAACCTGCAGAGAGCTACAACTCTCTCTCGTTTTCCAGTCTCTCCTGGAAGGGAGCTACAACCCCCTGCTTCTTTTCTTTCAAGGACCACTTTTCATAAATTTTCAAACTGGATCCAACAGCAACATTGAAGCTCATAATCAAACAACCTTCTGAATCACCCAATCACCAGATCCATACATATACAATGATATTACGAGAGTTATCAACCAGATCTAGTACATAAAGATAAGTCATTAATCATGCTGTTATCTGAACTCAATACCAGTAACCAAACATCAGTTATGCACCCAAAACCCTGCAGAATAGTCAAAGGCAGTTAAAACAAATTTTAAGCAGGGATCGCAACTTCACTGGTATAGATCTGCGGATATCTGTACTACCTCCGCACCTGCGCCTTCTGTGGCGCTGCGACCACCGCACCTGCGCCTTCTGTGGCGCCTCCGCACTGCGCCTTCTGTGGCGCCTCTGTGGCGTCTCCGCACTGCGCCTTCTGTGGCGCCTCCGCACTGCGCCTTCTGTGGCGCCTCCGCACTGCGCCTTCTATGGCACCTCTGTGGCGTCTCCGCACTGCGCCTTCTGTGGTGCCTCCGCACTGCGCCTTCTGTGGCGCCTCTGTGGCATCTCCGCACTGCGCCTTCTGTGGCGCCTCCGCACTGCGCCTTCTGTGGCGCCTCCGCACTTCCGCAGCTGTAGCGCTCGAGAGATCACCCTTCACAGATTCGCTTTCAACTTCCCTTTCATAGATCAAACTTTTAAAACAATAACCCAATATTTCAGATCTTAAGATATTTGATTTGCAAGTATGAATTAGCCAAGTGATCTCCTTTGCTTTATATAGGCAAGCTTCTTCCTAAAATCATGGATCAATACCATAGATAACCAATACAAGGGGCCCAAAAACATGGGGCTCAATAATACCAAGGACTAACCACCATGGACCAAAGGTAATTTCTCCAACATATACACACTTTTGACGAGGTACCATGGTCCAAAACCATAGGTTCAAATACCAAGGACTAACTACCATGGACCAAAGGTAAGTTCTCCAACATGAAAGTGCGTGAACTTTTTCTCTACATGAAATAAACTTTTCTCTACATGAAATAAACTTTTCTCTGCATAAAAGTGCGTGAACTTTTCTCTACATGAAATAAACTTTTCTCTGCATATAAGTGCGTGAACTTTTCTCTACATAGAATAAGCTTTTCTCTGCATATAAGTGCGTGAACTTTTCTGCACTATAATTTATCATCTGAGATGAGTGGGTTGCCATCAAGTACAACATATGTATCATAATGCCAACAACAGATAGTTGGGGGTTTTCAATTGTATGCTTTCCCCATTACATACTGTGTTGATATGTGTGATTGATGTTTCAATGTGCGCATGCGATTGTTTTTAATTCCGCAAATTGATGTTCAATGGTAGAGGAGGTTATGTATTATGCATGCATTCCGCAAATAGTGTATAATCAGGATAATCCCTGTGAATAAGTGTTATATTATTCAAATTTCTACATTTTAGATGAGCAGTATGTTAGTAATAATGAACACTAAGATTGTGGAATTATCTCGGAGTGGTGGGAGATCCACCATGGAAGCTACAACCATCAACCAAAATCAACAACTAAAGAAGGTTAGAAGAGCTCCATGGATTAGAACAACATTTTAAGTCCACATAGAAAAAGCTGGAGTAATTGTTTTACGTCACAAACTTAACCAATTTTTAAAGTATTTTAATGTATTTTGATTATATATTATTGTTAGGAGTATTTTTTAGAGTATAAGGTTTTAATTTAGGTATTGTGGAAAATCTTGTCACAAACAAAGACAGTCTATCTTCCTATAGTCAATATAATTATGGATAATGAATCATTTTGTAAGAGTTATGGGCTAAATTCCCCACTTATATTATAATATCAAAATCCTAACCATTTCTTTTAAAAGATTAAAAATAACCTTAAATAATTGAGATTCATATACCTCTGAGATGAACACTCAGTTAACAATAATTAACACCAAGATTCCAGAGATATCTTAATATCAACAACTTAAGAAGTCAAGAGAGCTTGATGGATTCAAACAATATATTAAAGATGGGAACCCATCTCCATAGAGAAGCGAGAGTAATTGTTTTGTATAACAAGCTTCACAAATTTTTGAAGTATTTTAAATGTATTTTCATTATATATTATTGTTATGAGTATTTTCTACACTCTGAGGCTTTTGTTTAAGAACCCTCGAAAATTGTGTCACAAGGAAAGACATTTTATCTCCCCTGCATCAGATATAGTTATGGATAATGAAACATTTGGTAAGAGCTATGGGCCAAACTCCTTACCAATTTATTTAAGAAAAAAATAAAAATAACTGTAAATAATAATGATTCATATAGATAATCATGAAATCTTACAATCTAAAATCTATTTATTATAAAAATATCTTATAAATTTTAAAATGAAAGACAAAGTTTTTAACTTAAATGGTAGATAATTAATTATTAATATAACTAATTAATTTTTGATGATGATGATGATGATGGTTAACGTCCACTGAGACCAAATTGGTCTATCGGACCTACAATTTTCTTAATTTTTACTTGTCTGGCTCCTCGTCTTTCTTGGCAAGATTGGTGTTGTAGCTTTCTTTCTTTTCTCTACGGTCTTCCAACTTCCTTTGTCTTGCATCTCCTTCATCTCTTCTGGTTCTTGGGACATTGGTGTCTTAGCTTCGCGATCTATAGTCGGAGAAGTTTGGTTTAGGAGATCTGCTTTGCTGTTAAATGAAGATTTATTTTCTGCGGTATTCAAATCCTCATAACTGTTGATTTGTTGGGGCGGGCTTTCTCCTTGCTTGCTTTGAGAGTTGTTTCCTTCTTCCTTGATTTCTTGTGACTTAGAGTTTTCTCTAGAATATTCTTCTTTGATGACAGTGTAGTGTTCTTTTTGTGCTCCTTCCCACCATGTAGATCTGTGGTGGTTTTTTCTAGCAAAATTTTTCTCAGAGGCTTTTGGGCAATTTTTGGCTAGATGCCCCGTCTCAAAGCACGATCGACATCTGAAGAGGACACTTTCATAATCAAGCTTCTGATTCCACACATAGTCTTTACTTGTTAGGTTTATTTCAGCTGGGAATCCGGCGCTGAAATCCATTTCCACACAGATGCGTGCGTAGGTGGTTCTGGCATATTCCTCTGTTTCTGGGCACCTGCAGTAAAATTTCCCAATTGCATTTCCGATGGCTTTTAGCGAGGAGAGATTCCAGAGATGCAAGGGTAGGCTTGGCAATCTCACCCAAACTGGTGCTGAGGTTATCACTGCTGTAGAGGGATCGAATGATGGGTTCCATGGCTTCATGAATAGGCCTGATTTTTCCCAAAACCAAGGGCCGGAATCTAGAATACATTGTCTGCTTTCAGGATTTTCAAAATCTACTATAAAGAAACCTCTAGCACAGGGGTAGATATTAATTTCATCAGAAATGATAGGCTTCCATACCTCCGAGATCCAATTGTGGAGTGCTATCAGCCGCGGCCAAAAACCATTGAACCGGCAAATTAGGGCACTTTCGGAGAACTTCAAAGCTTCATCGAGTGAGTCCTGGACCACTTGGATAGTGGGAGCTGGGGCTTCACTCACGATATGGGCAGGAGATTGCCCTCCAGAGGCGGATGAGCCACCAGTTATTTTTGCGAAGCTCGGAGCCATATTTTACGCAGATCTGCACCAGATCGAAAGCCAAACCGCAGATACGAACGTCCCACTCAACTGCAGACACTGAAGAGATACGAGCCGCAGCTCATATAACTTAATTAATATTGTATATATAATAATTAAATGACTTTACCGATATTTTTAAACTTGGTAGATGTGAATAAAAAGCTATATATGTGTACCTTTGACCAGTTAAAAAAAAAACAAATTGTATGCTCTGTAAAAGTCTACAAAAGCGCCATGGCTATTTATTAATTTTTCCTAGCATCTGCAAATGGAAGGGTTTAAGCCGAAACATAAGATTGTCAATAAATAAGGGTTTACTTCCTCTACCTCAGAATTTGGAAATACTTAAGTCTTTAAAAAGAAACATATATAAATAAGGGTTTAAGCAGAAATATAAGATATAAGCTCACAAATAAATAAGGCTAAATGAAAATACCCATTACCAAGGCTATATTTGGAGAGGCTTTCATGCTCTTCCATGATTCAACCTGAGAATGATTGAGTTGAATGGCCATGGTGGACTCTTATCAGGAGCTAGCATAAATCTAAATTGGTACTCTTACATTCTATAATGGATTTTCTCATGCCTTTAAATAATATTGATCTTAAAAAATACCATGGACCAATACCTTGGGAAAATAAGTTGGACAAACATAACTCAAAAAATGGACCAGCATTAAATTATTAATTTTATGTTTTGGTTTTATTTTAATTTATTATTAATAATATGTTAGTGGCAATGTTAAAAAATAAAATAATAATATCTTTGTGATCACTTTTTACCACTCAAATATGGAAAAACCAACCTATATCCATATTAACTTTGGATCTATCAATAAAAATGAAGGATCCAATAAACCTAAGCTAGCTCAATTATTAATAAATAATAATTATAACCACTGATTATTTTATCTATTTTTAAATTTAGTTTAAATTTTTATGTAATCTATGTTAGTCAAAATGTTTAGATAACATACCATAAGAGGTGTGAAGAGTATCTAGCAAAATTTTAATAAAATTAAATCTAAGAAAATATTGATAAAATATTTTGTGATTTGTGTGGTCCATTTTGTTTTTTACACTTTATGATTATAATGACATAATTAGATTTTTTGTTCATGTTGGATCATCTAATGTGGTTCTTACTCAACACAATGATTTGGATTATGAAATGAGATGGTTTGACTGCATGTGTTATTGATAAGCCATGATATTGGTCCATTGTATTATAATAAAAACTATTTGCCGTATTGATGAGCCATGGTATTGGTCAATTGTATTATAATAAAGACTATTTGTGGTATTGATGAGCCATGGTATTGGTCCGTTGTATTATAATAAAGGCTATTTGATGTATTGATGAGCCATGGTATTGGTCCATTGTATTATAATAAAGACTATTTGCAATTTAATCATATAGATTATAAAGAGTGTGTGACTATCCATGATTAAATATTGTTATATTGCAATTTTGAGTTTTTATGGGAAAATTGAAATATGGTTACATTTTTATTTATTTATTTACACTAGTACAAAATGAGAGATTAATGACTAACCCACTAGAAAAGTTAGTCACCACAATTATTTCAAGTGAATTACTACTAAATTTGACCAATTTTAAGTGAACCAACTAAAATCGACTAACTTAAACGACTAATTTAGTCTAACCATAAAATATATGACTAGATATTAAGTGACTCAACTAAACGCTACTAACTTAAATGACTAATTTAGTTTAGGAGTAAAATATATGACCACATAATAAGTGACAAAATTAAAAATGATTGACATAAATTAAAAATGATTAAAGCTACTTGTAAGGACACAATATCATATTTGTACTTGTTCATGTTGGATTTGACATATCTAGGTAACATATCTATGGCATAGTAAACACTCTTAAGTTTCACATGCGTACATGAATGCATGAAACACCTTGATATTTAATCTCCTTAATTATAATTGTGAAAAGGGTTTACAAATTTGCATCATGGTCAAATTTTGTTCTTGATACATTTATTTCTTACATTTTTTTAACACATTTGACATTTTAACCACACCCTTATGCAAATCAATGCTTGGGAACCTGAAATGACTTGGTTAATAAGGTTAACAATTCACTATTTTTAAGATTGTTCTGACTATTTACTTGCTTGCCTTTTTGTAGATGTATGATCACTTTCTAATTTGAAATGTCACATCCCAACGCACGTAACTAGATAGCGATCAAGCCTAATAGTGCCACTATTGGTATATTCTCCACACAATTTAGATAATGCACACAATTCTTAAATATTTGATGTTTACATACGAAATTTCTTATTGTTTAACAGTGCTTTAAAACTTACATTGATCTCTAGTCTTAATGGTAATTTGTTTTAAATATAGTGGCTAATGTGCTCAAAAAATAATGGTATTTATCATGGTTCATTAGTTGTAATTACACACTTTGGAATGTTACAAATACATAGTTTGGGTCACAATTATATGGTTACAAACTACCTAACTATAAATGGTGATAAATTGATGATAAAGAGATGAAATTTGAATGTTACAAATGTGTAAGTGGTCCACATCCAAATTTGTTGTCTTCATTGTCCTTAGTAACAATGACAAGTTTGAATTTCCTTTATTTATCATGGCAAACACATCACTCTTTGTGGTCTCAAACATAGTTAATACTATTGGTGTATGATCTCTTAATTGTTGAATGGTCTCTTGATGATGATAAAGAACTCTAAATCTCCAATTCTCATAAATACGTTGAATGAATGCTCTAATGCCTTACTTGTATGGACACAATTTATGTTCATTTACTATTTTTATTGTGCCATTATATATATGCTTCACTAGCATATCATGTTATATGGTTAATTGAGCAAGTTGTATATTTCATTTTTCAAGTATAATTTCATTGCATGAATAAGCATAGTTGTCTCATTAAAATCATACAAAATTTGTTCATAATTCATGATTTGTTTGGCTATTCACACACTTATCCCTCACCTTTTACTTTGAGAGTGAATAGTGTCAAATCACTAGTCTTAGTAAAGGAACTTCCCTTCATTACTCAATGACCTAGCTTAGCTCGATCTTTAAGGATTCCCCCCCTTGACAAGGATATCCTTCACTGTAGTCTAAAGAGTGAGAGAAGGCCACCAAGGTGACATTGGGTGGCTTGGTTGATAATTTCCTTTAAGGCATTTTTTTTTTCTATATGAGTGTTTGAGTGGCGACAGATTTTAGAAAATGCTTATAAGAAAATTAGTTTCACTTATTTCCATCACCTAAACTACCTCCAATAAAATCATGTGCTCTTAATAACATCTAATTTTGATAATATTTAATGTAGAAATTTCACCTGTAGATCAAACTGGTAATGCAATGTACTAAAGCAAAACACATGAGCTACTTCTACAAAACATTAAGCGGAAGAAAAATCATTTTCATGAGCAACATCAACCATAAAAACATATACCTGATCAAGAGAAATAATCACACATAACACAGATATATCACTGGGGAAAGCACTAGCATAAAACCCCCAACACTGTATTATCAATCAAGTGGAAATCCTCTTCTGTTTACAAAAAATATCAGCTCAAGAGCTATCCTGTACTTCCTGCAATCAAAAGATGAAGATGATAGACTCACTATGCCTCAATATGTAGGCAACCATCCATCAATCCCCTATTTCCTTGCACAATTTTGATTGGGGTCCAATTCATAACATATGAGCATTGGCCCCAAATCATACCTGCTGTCAACCATAGGTCCAACTACGCAATCCTTGAGGACACTAGTTCCTCATGCATGCAAGGAATATTCCATGGGAAGATCCAAGCATCTGATAGTACACTGTCCCTCATCTGATCTCAACTAGGTCTCTAATAGAACTGACATGCAACAATTATCCATGAGTGAATCCTCAATTATCTAAAATAATAGTTGTCACATGCATGCAAGCATTAACAAACTATATTTTATTATTTTAACAACTTGTTAAAATAATCTAATCGGACTTGACTAGTTAGAGCTAAGTCAACTGATTCTCTCATTATAGAACTCATACTTATTCCCTCAATCAGTGGAGGAAATTAAGGATAAATTCCTAAATCAGTGGGAAAACTCATGTGCATGCTCACAAAGACTTCAAATTCAAATTTCCTTAACTAATTAACTCAACTTAATTAATTAATTAATATTTCCAACTACTGTTAAGACCAAGATTAATTTTACTTCCTATAGATAGACCAAGGACTGCTATAAATAGGAAGGGACCCAGAAATGCTATGTTTAGAACTTTCTATTTTTAGCAGTTTCACCTCTCACCCAAGGTGGCCAATGACCTCACTGGCCAAACTGCTATTTTTAGCACATTCTAAATTTAGCATTTCTTATTACCCACTTTTCAACACTCCATCTCAACAAGAAAGGGATTATCAGCAACCCTGATCCTGTCTCTGTGGAACTCAAACTCACCTTTTGACAATGCCTTTGTCAAAATATTTGCATCCTGTTCCTCAGTCGAAATGTAGTGCAACATCATGATCCTCTTGACCACACAATCCCATAGATGATGATAGCGGATATCTATATGCATGGACCTATCATGAAACACTGGATTCTCAAAGAGTTTAATGCAACTTTGGTTATGACAATATATCATGGTAGGATCCATCACCTGACCAAACAATCCCAATAGAATCTTCTGCATCCAGATGGCCTCACATGCAGCCTAACTAGCTGCCATGTACTCTACCTCCGTTGTGCTAAGTGCAACTGATCTTTGTTTCCGGCTATACCAAGAAACTGCAGCTGACCCAAGGTTTAAGATTCCTCCAGAAGTGCTCTTCCTGTTTGATGGACTACCTGCCCAATCTGCATCTGTGAAGCCTTGGAGCTTCAGTCCCTCTATCCGCATGTACCATAATCCATAATGTGTAGTGCCTCTAAGATATTTTAGCACATGCTTTGCCACCTTCCAAAATAACTTGGTTGGCTAAACCATAACTTGACTTAGCTAGTTCACCGCAAAGCACAAATCCGGTCATGTGTTCACCAAATACATGAGTGAACCCACAAGCTACCTATAAACAGTAGCAGCTACTACCACACCTGAAGTAGCATCATCCTTCCTCCAGTTACCTACTAGAGGAGTCTCCATGGGCTTGCACATATCCATGTGGAAGCGCCTCAGTATCTCATTGGCATACTTGCCTTGAGAAACAAATACTTCCCCATCTCTCTGCCACACCTCCATGCCTAGAAAGTAGTGCATGAGGCCCATGTCCTTCATCTCGAACTCTCTTGCAAGATCCTTCTTGCAAGACTTGATCAACTGATCATCACCTGTCAAAATTAGATCATCGACATAAAGTACAATAATCAATAGCTTACCATCTACAATGATGTGGTAGAGGTTCACATCTGCTTCACTCTTGGTGAAGCCCAACTCGGTGAAATAGTTGTCGATCCTGGTATACCAAGCACGAGGTGCTTGCTTCAACCCATACAATGCTCGCTTGAGCCGACACACATGTGACTCACGATCGAAGGTCTCAAATCCCTCTGGCTGCTCTATGTATACCTCTTCCTCAATCTCTCCATTGAGGAATGTTGTCTTCACATCCATCTGATGGATCTGCCAACCCATCTGTGTTGATAGTGCTAGAATTGATCTAATCGATGAGTACCTTGCAACAGGAGCAAAGGTCTCATCATAGTCAATCCCCTCAACCTGTGAGAAACCACAGGCAACAAACCTTGCCTTGTGTTTCTCAATACTACCATCAACTGCTTGCTTTACCTTGTAAAGCCATCGGGAAGTAACCACTGACTTGTCCCCCAGTCTAGGAACAACATCCCATACACTGTTTCGCATGATAGAATCATACTCCTCTACCATCGTAGCCACCCAAACTTGCTGTTGCACTGCCTCCTCAAAAGAAGAAGGCTTGGTTGCTACACACTCCCCAACCACGGCCATGTAGCCAGTGTATCTATCAGGAGATCTCCTCTATCTGTGCTGAGAGGATGGCTGCCCCACATTCTCTCTCGTATCCTGCATCAATCTGTCAGCTTCCCGAGAGTGTTTCCACCCCTTTCTGGAAGACTCTCCAGTAGTGGTGATCTCCACAACTGGAATCTTTACATGCGGCCGCCCTGCATCATCAGGAGGCTCCTCCTCCTTAGGAACTAACAGTTCCTCATCATCACCATGCAACTTGAGCTCCCTTTTAAGTGATGCTCATATGGATTACTGCTCATCGAACTTCAGATCCCTACGCACTACGGTCCTCTGACTGGTAGGTAGAAACACACGATAGTTGTGAGGTGTATCTGTGTACCCCACAAGTATTCCCAACTCAACTATTGGGTCTAGCTTCTTCCGAGCATATTTGGTCACATGACAGAAGACTGGTGATCCAAAGATGCGGAAGTGACTCAGATCTGGTCTCTTCCCCGAAAAAGCCTCCATAGGTGTATTCATCCCCAAAATACAATGAGGACTTCTGTTATGAAGATATATTGTTGTATTGCATGCCTTAGCCCACAGATGAAGTGGTAGGCCTTGGTCATGCAACATCGATCGAGCTGCGCCCACAATAGATCTATTCTTCCTTTCAACCACCCCATTCTATTGTGGGTTATGAGGTGCCGTGAGTTCCTGTTTAATTCCTTCTGAAGCATAGAAGTCCTTAAACTACTGGGAAATATACTCTCCACCGTTATCACTTTGCAAGGCCTTTACTTTCATCCCTGATTCTTTCTCTGCCAAAGCTTTGAACTCACAAAACTTCAAGAAGGTTTGATCCTTCTTTTGCATGAAGTAGATCCAACATCTACGAGAAAAATCATCAACAAAAATAACATAATACCTTTTCTTTCCGATGGAGGCTGTAGAGAAGGACCTGTATACATCTGAATGAACTCGGTCCAGAACCACTCCTGCTCTACCATCCCGATCATGAAAAGAAGATTTTGCATACTTACCCAAAGGGCAACCTTTGCATGTGCTCACTTGCTCCTGCTTGCACTTGGGTAATCTGGTAGAAATTCATTGCATGATCTTCAAGGCCCCATGATGCAAGTGGCCCAGTCTCCTATGCCATAACTCACCAATATCTTGGCCATGCATCACCTTTGCTTTGGAACTCAAAGCAACACAGTCTTCTACCTGTAACTTATAGAGATTCTTAACTCGAATCCCTATCTGTTTGGTCTATCCAGTGCCGATATGCCTTAGGAAAACCTTTCCCAAACTAAAGACTACATCATAGCCTTTATCCTCAAGCATAGCAATAGACACAAGATTCTTTTTCAGCCCTGGTACATACATAACATTAGAAAGAGAGAGGGGAGAACCATGCTCCCTCTGAAACACAACCGTACCTTCACCTGAGACACGGTACTTTCCATCATCACCCATCTCGATCCATATTTGGAGATCCTTCTCCTCCAAAGTGCTGAAAATAGTCTTATCACCTGACATGTGGAAAGAAGCTCCACTATCCAAGTACCAAACACATCCCATGCTGGATGAAACCATGCATGCAATAAGTGAGAAATCCATCTCAAATTGTGAAGCTAGAGCATCACCATCAGATTCCTTGGAGGAACCTTTCTTTGACTTCTTCCTCTTTGGGAAACTAGTAGTATAGTGACCCAACTCATGACAATGAAAGCATCTCACCTTCGACTTGTCAAACTTCTTCCCTCCTTGAGAAGACTTGGATTAGGATGCCTTCCCTTTCCCTTTCTTAGCTTTAGATGCTAAATCCAAGTTCTCTTCATCATCATCCTTTGATGAAGAAGCTCCATCTCTGGTGTTCCGTCTGATCTCCTCCTGCATCAAATTCGACCACAGTCGTTCCCAATCTGGCAGTTTATCCCTTCCATTCATTGAGTCCTGGTAGCTATGCCAGATCTTAGGAAGGCCAAGGAGTGCTAGACTCACCATATCATCATCAGGGGTAGTGATCCCTACGTTTGCAAGCTCATCTCTATAGTTGGTGAGCTTGTTCAGGAATGTAGTGATCGTATCGCCCTTCTCACACTTGATCTTTTGAAGCTTGTCCTTCAGTGCCAGCTTCCTCTGATCACTACTATTCTGATATAAATCTTTCAATGTTTTCCACATTGCAAACAGAGTCTCCTTCTGATCAGGTGCTCATGTCCTAAGTGTCGTAAAATGCTCAAAATTTAAAGTGCTTAGAACTGGTTTAAATTTGAATGACTGGAAAGTGCTCATCTTCCCGATTTCGGCGCCACAAACGGTTCGAAAAATGGTCGTCGTATGAGGAAGTTATGGCAAAAAGAAAAATTTGTCCATAACATTAGGAATTTTAATTTTTCAAAAAAAAATTAAAAAAGGAATATTCCGCCTGGCACGAAATCCGAGGCAACCACCAAACATTAAATGTAACTGCAGTTAAGTTGGCGGAATTTTGGTAGGAGCGCCAAATTTGGCGGACCCGCCATAATTGGCGGAACTATCTGGAGTTAACTAAAGTTAGCTGGAGTTTTTCTAAGGAAAAACTGGAGAAACTTTAAATGGCCATAACTTTGGCTAGGAAAGTCGGTTTTGGACGAATTGTTTTTTGATTTTGGGTATTTTCGACCTTCTGAAGCCATTGGTGTAGGTCCTATAGCCATCTGAGTTCATTTGTAGAGGTTTTGGAGCCATGAAAGTTTTAGGAGACACTAGGGCCCAGTTTTGTGAAGACTGTATAGGGTTGCAGGTATCCATTGGAGGTGATCCAATAGTCAATCCTGAAGGATTCAAGTGTTCCAAATTCATTTTTACCATCTATTTCTCCTGTAGATGCTTCTATTCAGCTGTATTTTCAATTTGAGAATTTAATAGAAACAAGGACAAGCCTGGTTGGGAGCTTTGGACCCATCAGACGTAGCCCTGGAGGGGGTGAACTGCTTTATCAACTTCTTATGCATTTGTGGTTGATTTATTTTGCAGATCAAATTCATTTTAATGTGTTAAACAGTAAAAGGAAATAACTCTGCTATGCTTAAATGGGTCATGAACAGCTGAAAATTTCATGTGTTTTCTTTCTGCAAGACATGGAAATCTTTTAAACATGTTTAATTCTGAATTGAATACCTTGCAAACAAATTTCAAGTAGTTTCAGATTCAGATCACCTTCCCATGGAGGCTCGAGACTATGTGTTCTCGAACTCCCTCTAGGATGATTCTCCTAGCTCTAGCCACGTTCTTCTTCTAGTCTGTAGCCTGAGTAGCATTAGTAGGCTTGGGGATATCTTGATCATTGAAGTCCTTAATGCCATTATCTTCCAATACTGCCTCCATGCGATCCTTACAACTTATGTAGTTTGAGCTTCCATCAAGGGCATACTCAAGCCTCAACCCAGTGAAGGCCATCTGGATGAAATCTGAACTGTGATGAGAACTAGATATCTATATCCCGAATAATAAACTTCAACTTTATTTCTCTTGCTTGTATATTGTTCCTTGCTTGATTAACTATGCTCTGATACCATGTAGAAATTTCACCTGTAGATCAAACTGGTAATGCAATGTACTAAAGCAAAACACATGAGCTACTTCTACAAAACATTAAGCGGAAGCAAAATCGATTTCATGAGAAACATCAACCATAAACACATATAACTGATCAAGAGAAATAATCACACATAACACAAATATATCACTGGGGAAAGCACCAGCATAAAACCCCCAACACTGTATTATCAATCAAGTGGAAATCCTCTTCTGTTTACAAAAAATATCAGCTCAAGAGCTATCTTGTACTTCCTACAATCAAAAGATGAAGATGATAGACTCACTATGCCTCAATATGTAGGCAACCATCCATCAATCCCCTATTTCCTTGCGCAATTTTGATTGGGGTCCAATTCATAACATATGAGCATTGGCCCCAAATCATACCTGCTGTCAACCATAGGTCCAACTATGCAATCCTTGAGGACACTAGTTCCTCATGCATGCAAGGAATATTCCATGGGAAGATCCAAGCATCTGATAGTACACTGTCCCTCATCTGATCTCAACTGGGTCTCTGACAAAACTGACATGCAACAATTATCCATGAGCGAATCCTCAGTTATCTAAAATACTAGTTATCACATGCATGCAAGCATTAACAAACCATATTTTATTATTTTAACAACTTGTTAAAATAATCTAACTGGACTTGACTAGTTAGAACTAAGTCAACTGATTCTCTCATTATAGAACTCATACTTCTTCCATCAATTAGTGGAGGAAATTAAGGATAAATTCCTCAATTAGTGGGACAACTCATGTGCATGCTCACAAAGACTTCAAATTCGAATTTCCTTAACTAATTAACTCAACTGAATTAATTAATTAATATTTCCAACTGTTGTTAAGACCAAGATTAATTTTACTTCCTATAGATAGACCAGGTGTTAGAGTCGGTCTGGTCAGCCCTCCGTTAGAGATCAAAACTCTTTGTGCATTTCAATTTTAGGTGTCCCGCTCCATTCACTCAGCTGCATTTCGCTAGGGACATGCCATGATCTGATGAAGAAAGTCATGCTAGTCATTTTCCCTCATGTCTGGCCCCTGCTGGCTCAGGTCTTTGTCCATAATCACTGAAGCTCATGACAGTCCAGGTCTGGTCCTTTACAGGACAAAGTCATTTTTATGTTTGGGTCTAGGAATTCATCAATTTGGTCTTTGAAAACATGTCCAGAACAAGCCATGCAGGCCAGAGGGAGGCCTTACACAGCTATGGTTCAGAAAGCTTCATCATCACCTGGAGAGACATCGACTCTTCTTCAAAACTCTGTTTTGAAGAAAAGTCAAACAAGGTCAATTATGACAAAAAATTTCAAAAAATCACCAGTTGACTTTTCAGATGTAGTTATGATTTACATGGCCCAATGCTCTGTCATACAATCCCTGCAAAGAGGTGCCGAAAATTTCATCATTTGAGCCAAAATGTCAAAGGGAAAGTGAAAATCAGTGTGTCTAAAGGTTAATGAAAAAGTGCAAAACTCAACATTAGAAAAGGGGTTTTCAAAGAGACAAAAATAAAACCCATCTCCTTCAAGGCTATAAATACATATTTTGACCCAAACCAAAAGCATTGTGTTCTTGCAAGCTTTGGAGAGACATTGCAAAAGTGAGAAAGCGAAATTATGAGTGTTTGAGTGAGTGAGAGTTGGATTTCGAGGGCGCGGCGCATACACCAAGGAGCGCGGCGCATACACCAAGGAGCGCGGCACACGCAGAGGGCACGGCGCACACGCAACCAGCCCACAGTGGGAAATTTACAAGGGCGTGACGCACGCCCAGTGCGCAGCACACTGGGCTTGGCGTGCGATGCACACATCCAGGGGCATAAAAAATTGCCAAACCGCTTCAAGTGCTGGTGAAGGCTAGCAAAAAAAGAGGTAGGCCCTATGGACACCTCTTCTCCATCAATTTTGTCATTGATATGGTGTTTATGAGATGTTTAAATGTCACCCAAAAGCATAAGGTCAACCATGAAAAAAATCACCAAGAAAATGATGGCTGGGGTTACAAAAATGTGATGATAGCACCAAGGTTTCACTCCACTCCCCTTGTCCCTTCACCCATCATCTTTCTCATTTCCCCTTGACCATTTTTCCTAAGAACCCCACCCTAAAACCACTATATAACCCTTTCCCTATCCCTGCAAGCAATTCATGGTGAAATTCTGAGCGTGCGGCGCACACACAAGGAGGCGCGGTGCACTCATTGTGTGCGACGCGCTAGGAGCCGGTTAACAGTGTAAAAATGCCACTGGCATGGCGCACTCAGAGCGCACGGCACACTGGAAAGTGCGCGCAACGCACAAATATATAAGCCCAGAAAACCACCAATTTGCCTAAAAATTTTGTGAATGCCTATCAAACTTGAGAGGTAGACCAACTACCTTCACTCTTGGCATTAAACTTGAGAAGAATACCATGATTTTGATGAGTATAAATCTAATGCCAATTTTTTTTTTTTAGTAAACAAAAGAAGACACAAAGAAATCAAGCTCCTAGGCTTTTTGCTACAGTAAAAGTGTTGTCAAAGTGTTCTCCTACCCTACCCCATCAATACTATACCTAAAACACTCCCAAATCCCTGATAAATCTCTCCCTTTAGCTGCTATTCCCATTTCATCATTCCTCTCCTAATACTACCTGTTTTATTGTCCCCTTGGTGACAGATTTTCAGAGCATCTACTAGTTCCATTGGATTCAGAGGGCAGCATAAAACTCAGGGTACAAACAGCAGTAATGGCATCAGAAGTTTCATCAGAGTATGAGGAGGGGACCCACAGTGACACATCTTCAGGAGAGAGGGCCCATAGGAGACATCACCGGAGTGGTAGACATCTTAGAGATGAGCCAAACACCCTCACTGAGCTGTAGGCATGCCCTCTTGCCATGTCTTGTTTCCAGCACTTGGCATGTTGTGAATTTTGTCAAAGGGTGGCAAATGTCAAAGTCCATCATGAGTTGGCCTGTCTTTTTGCACTTCATCTACAGGGAGGTCAATCTGTCCTGGCTGGGGTCACTTTCACATTGACACCGGAAACCATATCAGTGGCAACAGGAATACCGAACATTGGGGAACAGTGGCATAAGAAAAAGAAGGTGGAGAGGCATCATTATGAGCCTTACATCAAGGACAGTTGTTTGAGTCAGCTCACCAGAGTTTTTCCATTCAGATTTTTGAGGGATGAATATTCCCCACTCATGAGATTGATCATGAAGTATTTTAGTTGCGAGGGGAGGTTTTCTCGCCTTTATGCCTATCACATCAAGTTGCTCATGCACTTCACCAGGGTGCGGATGATGAACCTCCCATTTTTCGTTTGCAACAACATAGAGAAGATGAAAAACTTCATGCAACACAAGACCCCTCGATAGCAACTAAACAGTGTCTAATTTTGCTCTCATCTGGATTTTGGTGGACCATCAGTTGGGATTGTAGGGTATTGCCTGGGAGGACTTCATCTCCCGTGATTTCTTCAGCACTCCACCAATGGTATTGGAGACAGAGCATGAGGTAGGGGGTCCTTCACATCAGTACGAGCGCCAGGAGACTGCTACCAAGCCAGTGTACATCACATATCAGAAGGGCAGTAGACCTTTGTTTGCAGCAACAAAGCGAGTGTTATCTCCACCCAGGGTGGAAGGGGCCTTGCTTCCGACATCAACATCATAGGAGCAAGGCAGAGGTAAGGAGCCAGTGCATGATGAGGGGCCTTCAGGAGAGCCATCAGGTGAAAAAGAGACCGAATTCATTCTCCTTCAGGATGATGAGACAGATGCAGAACCAACAAATGAGGAGCTTACAGAGATCATCCAGGAGTAGCAGTCAGCGATTGACTCCTTGTCCCTTGACTTGGAGAGGGCCAAATGGAACATGAACTACCTGGAGCAGAGGAACAAACAACTGGAGGACCAGCAGATGATTATGGAGCTTCAAAACATTCGTGAGCATCGCCAAGCTGCTCAAAGGAGAAGAGTTCAGCCCACATCACTGGAGCAGGCGATCAATGAAGACCGGGAGGCCTATCTCGAGATCAGGAACATGCAGTTGGAGAGGCTGCTGGACAAAGCCGACCAGGACCTTGCTCTATTGAGACATATGGCTTTCCGTTACAGGGTGCGAAACATGAGTGCACAAGCCCGGATAAGGAGTTTAAAAGCAAAACTGAGGAAAGCCACAAGAAGGGCAAAATGGGCAAAAGAGAAAGATAGGCTTAGAATCTTGGCTGAGGCTTCCTTGGCTTAGCATGGCACCCCATAGAGAACTTCCAGCCCAAATTTCAAAAAATTTGGGCAAATTTTGGTCACATGGTGATTTTTTGGACAAAAAACAGGAAATTCCTCTCTTAAAATTATAGGGCTCCAATCGAGGAATGGTTTGCATTTTTGGATTCAGCATGGAAAATCACGACTATTGGTGTCCGGGCAAGAAATTTTGACAAGATCTGGGTCTCCTAAAGGTCAAAAAACACCCAAAAATGGCCTCTGTGCCACTTTTTTGACACACAGAAAGCAGTCTTGGGATAATGAAGATTTGGAGGGGCAAATGAGCACCAAATTTAGAAATTCTAGTGGGGTTAGAAAGTAGACAGGACAGGATTTCCAACAAGCTTACTTGGGCACATTTTGGACACCTTCAAGTGCCCCAAAACAGGCCCCAAAGTAGCACGACGCACAGAGAAAATGGTGCGGTGCACAGAGGAAAAATTGCCAATTTTCTTCCGTTTCACGAAATTTCGGTTCGCAACTTCTCCAAGTGGGCCCGGTCATCTACACTTCGGTTTTTTGGCACCAAAGGTGGAATTTAAAGAGTTTTTTCTCCAGATTGGCTTCTATCCAAGTGGTGAAGGAAGGCAAACGGTCATCCAATGCCAAATGTCATGTTTGCAGCACTCCACCTGTAGTTGATCGTTGGCTCTCCATCTCCATTTTGTAATGATTCGAGTAACTTCCCAACCCCTGGGCATTCTATCTCTTCCTCATGCATTCTATATATTGTATGCAAGTTATTTGCAAAGGGTTGGTTGGCTCGTAACTTCTGGGAGACTATGGGAAAGAAACTTTGTTTCTTCACTGTGTATTTTTGATAGAGAATTAATGAAAGGCAGCGGCTTTGTTTCATGAGATTCTTGTGGTTGTGAGTGTAGCAAATGTATTTCTTATGTGTTCATATGTATTTAGTTATGTTTCATAATTCATTCCATGCTCATTTCCAGTGAAATTTTCTGAGTGAGATTAGGTAGAATCCAATTTTTATTGCTCTGCCTGTGGGAAAATTTCATGTTCAGTGTTATTCTTCTATTGAAAAGGATTCATGTCACTATGCCCTTTTCACCTTCTTCAGCAATCTATTCATGCTGCGGTACCTCAAACTAAATTGTTACATTTTGCACCTACCTTGCCTCACGGAATAATCTGTGCCTTTGTATTAAATTCTTTGTTCTTTGCTGAGCGCCAGTCCCATAAACATCCCAGAATCTCGGTCATTCATAAAATTGTTTCCAGAATCCCTATTCACTTACTAGCCTAAGGTAAATAGTTCATTGTAAGTCATCTCAGACCGTTCTCGATTATCTATTCATTGAGCGTGACTCGGAGAGAGCCCTCTCCTGCTCTAGTAGGGCTAGCTACCAAACTGAGCGTGGTTTGTGGTTACCCTAATTTTTGCCTTCCTTCATCCTGAGGCAGATTTAGGTGCTAACATAGTGGTGACTCCATTGGGGAACACTAAGTTCAAATCAAATCCCCTTGTTTCATAATAATTCTAGGCTTCCGGATGATGAGTTTAGGATTGGAAAGGCTGAGTAAGTTGGTCGTGTCCTGTGATTTTTCTCAATAGCACGTTGGCTTCGAGGCGATATACCAGAGCCAATCCAGACCCGGATCCTCCTCATATTTACGAAAACCCCAATTTGATCCCAAGACTCCTTCGTCAAGAGAGCACCATAACTCCCGTGTTCAAATCCCATTCATGTCCCGACATTTTTTAGTATCTTGAAGAGCTTGAGTTTGACGAACGATTTGAAATATCACTGTTTGAGTCTAAATCCGAAAGGGCTGTTGATTATACTGTCCCCAATCCGCAATTTCTTGTAGACCTTGAAACAAAAAGAGCTAATAGATTAATTGATAATTACATTGCAACACAGCCCCAAACTCCAATTGCAAGCCCCTTGCAAACTGTGCACACTCCTCCAACACCTGCAAGACGAAATCCACCAAGAATGATGGCTGCCCATTTTGTTCCCCTTGTTCTGCCCCAAGTTCTAGATGACATGCCAACGGATTATCAAAGAAAAATCCCATTTTTGGATGGCACTCCTAACAACATTACTGCTCAGCAACATGTAGACAAAATGGCATACTTTTATGAACTTCATGAGATTGATGCAGAGAACGTGGCAATTAGGCTCTTTGTACAGACATTTGCAGGTGATGTGAGGAAATGGTTCAGAGGTTTGACGGCTGCAAGTATCACTACCTTGGCTGAACTACAAAGACAATTTTTGAACCGGTGGGAAGTGAAAAAGAATCCCCTTCAAATTTTGGCCGAGTATGAACATATCAAACGGAATGTCGATGAGTCGGTCCAAGATTACTGTGTTAGATTTAATGCAGTCTACAATGAAATTCCAGACCATCTAAAGCCACCTATGGGACTAGCAATTATGAAGTTTCCAGATGGTTTTGATGCTAACATGGCGTACCAATTAAGAGAGAGAGAACCGGCTACAATGGAAGACATGCAGAAAATTGTGGTTAGCGTTGAGGCAAATCTGCTGTCCAAAAGAGCTAGAGCGAAAGTAGAGAAGAAAACCATTGTGAAAGAAGAATCTTCTTCAATGGATCAGCTTCTCAAAAAGGTAGAGAAGATGCTTGAAAGGGTAAAACTTGACAAGCTAGAGCCACAAGTTAGGAATCCTAACTTTCGTGGTCAGCAGCAGCCACAATATAGAATAAGACAAAGAGATCAGTGAACTCAAGAGCAGACAGCACAACAGCCGGTACAAACACCCTTGCAGCAAAATTTTGTGCATGGACCGGAGTCAGATGAGGACGGGAATGTAATAGGCGAGGAAAACCACCTCTTTACTCCAGATGAGTTGCCTACTTACATTACCGAAGAGGAAGAATGTGCAGTGAATTCAGCTACACACCAAGACACTGATTTTATTCTAGCTAGCGACACCATGTTGGAAGAAGAATCAGAAGAATATCAAAGGGGGTATATGAATGCTCTGTCTGCACAACAACAGCGATATTCACTTAGAAACAGAGATGTGCCGGCCAAACCAATTCAGAAAAAGAAGGAGGGTGAAACAACAAAAAATGATTCATCAGCTACACAAAGAAAAGGAAAGGAGGCAGTTGGTCCGGAGAGCAGCAAATCAAAATCAGTAGAACAATCACAGCAACAAGCCACATCAAAGGAAAAGGAAAGGAAAGAGATCCCAGTCAAAGAGGTAGAAAAAACTCCCACCTTTAGCCTAGAGAATGAGATTTCTAAGTTAAAGGTATCCATCCCCTTGACTGAAATCATGAAGAACAGCAGTTATAGAGGACAGATTTCTAAAATGTTGAATTTGGACCCAATGTCCGACATGGTAAATGTAGAAGATGATCAGCCTGAAATGATTTTTGGACTAGCAACGAATGGTGAGTCCCCTGATAGCGATGTGCCACCCTTCTATATCAGTTTACGGTTGCATGATTTTGTGTTACACAATGCCATGTTCGATTTCGGAGGTTCTCACAATCTCATGCCCAAGGCTATCATGGATAAGCTTGGTCTGGACATCACCCAGCAATATCATGATCTCTATTCATTCAATTCCAGTAGAGTAAGGTGTATAGGACTCATCAAAGACTTAGTTGTGAGTTTGGATCAGCTTCCTATGAAAAATGTTTTGATGGATGTGGTGGTAGCAGATATTCCTCCAAGGTTTGGCATGCTTCTTTCCAGGTCTTGGGTAGTAAAATTGAAAGGGACACTACAGCTGGATTTATCCTATGCAACAATCCCTGTGTTTGGACAAATGAGGAAGTTATATCGGGAACAAAAATTGAAATATATGATCACAAGCAAGGAGAAACCTATAAATCATCCTATTAATTATGTACATACAGATTTAGAGTCTTTTGTTTTGTTTTCAGATAGTTTATATGAGATAGATAGTCAGATAGTAGACGCAGATGACATACCAGAAATAATAGAAAATTTTAGAGAGATTTGAAGAAAGAAAGTCAAGAAAAGCAGGAAAATGTTGGGCAATCAGCTGAAAATAATGGACAACAAGCAGACAAGGCACGACAAATAGATTTCCAGCACTTACAAGAGGAGGAAGAAGGCTTGTGGACCATGGATTTCGATGGAGCAGTAGGGAATGATGGCGCTGGAATTGGAATTTGGGTACGTAGTCCTTTCTCCTCCCCAAACAAAGTGCCTAACAGCATGAGAGTTTTCTCTTACATGCTGGCCTTTGAATGTTCAAATAATGAAGCTGAATATGAAGCTCTAATTACTGGCCTGAAGATTCTTAGAAAGCTGAATGCAAAGAGGATTTCGGTATATGGCGACTCCGAGTTGGTAATAAAACAGGTCAGAGGTGAGTATCAAGCAAAACATCCTAGGATGCAGGCCTACCGTAATGCAGTTTTAGACATCTTGAAGTTATTTTCAGAATACACCTTGACATGTGTGCCTCGTATACAAAACAGTATTGCTGATGCTCTTGCCAAGGCAGCGAGCAGCTTGAAGATCCCCATGAACTCCAGCAATAAATTTGAAATCCATGTCAAGCATCGTCCAACCATTCCAGACAATCAGCGACATTGGCAAGTGTTTCAAGATGATGAGGAGATTAAGGATTTTCTGCTCAATAAAGGAAAGTTCAAAGAAACCTCAATCGATGTAGAAAACGATGAAGGAAAAGGGAATGGTACAGATGAAGTGCAGATCAATCAAATGGACGTATTGCAGCTAAAGAATAACATCATTGCTAAAGGCTTGATACCTCTAGAGGAACTTTTTGATTAGGATGATGTAGCCCGCAAGCCAACATTGCAGCCGACAGAGAAGGGTGTAGAAGAAGTCAACATCGGTACAGCTTCCAATCCAAAGTTGGTAAAATTGTCCAAAGCATTACCGCCAAAGATCAAGGACAAATACATCAGTTTGATGGCTTCATTTGCAGATGTGTTTTCTTGGGATTATTCTGATTTAAAGACCTATGATACAAATATTGGTCAGCACACAATACCTATCAAGCCCAATCAAAAACCATTTAGACAAAAGCTGAGGATAAATCCAAAGTTGCTGCCATCTATCGAAAAGGAGGTAAATAGTTTGTACAAGTCAGGTATCATTGTGCCCATTAGATTTCCAGATTGGATATCTAACTTAGTGCCTGTACGCAAGAAGACCGGTGAGATCCGCCTATGCATTGATTTCAGAAATCTGAATAAGGTCTCATTGAAGGACAACTATCCGCTGCCCAAGATGGACCATATACTTCGGCGAGTAGCGGGGGCATCTCGTATGTCACTGCTTGATGGTTATTGCAGATATAACCAAATTTCTGTCCATGAATATGATAGAGACAAGACAGCATTCACCACTCCATTGGGAATCTTTCACTATGCCAAAATGCCCTTCGGTTTAAAGAATGCAGGTGCCACATTTCAGTGGGCAATGGACTTGGCATTTTCAAACGAGAAGGATATGTTTTTGGTGGTGTACTTGGATGATTTGACGGTATTTTCCAAATCTGATGAAGAGCACATGCATCACCTAAAAATTTCTTTCAAAAATGCAGGAAATATGGTCTATCGCTGAATCCTAAGAAGAGCTTGTTCACCATGGAGGAAGGAAAATTACTTGGGCACATCATTTCAAAGGATGGCATTCGTATAGACCCAACACGTGTGCAAGCGATTCAGCAGATCGATCTGCCCAGGAACAAAAAGGAAATACAATCATTCAATGGTAAAATGAATTTTCTGCGTCATTTTGTGCCTAATCTTGCAGAACACTTAAGAGAAATGACAAACATGCTTAAGAAGGACAACCAGGTGAGATGGACAGAGGAGGCTGTAAAATCTTTCAACTTGGTCAAATTGGCCCTTTCTGCAACTCCAGTTCTAGTCAGCCCGGACTACACTCAGGATTTCATATTGTTTTCATTTGCTTCTGAGCACACTATGGCAGCGGTATTATTACAGAAGAGAGATGATCATGAAAGACCCATTGCATTCTTCAGCAGGGCTATAAGTGATGCAGCTTTAAAGTAAAACATCATTGAGAAGCAAGCCCTGGCATTGGTGAAGGCATTGAAGGATTTCCGGGTGTATATCCTATATTCTCACATTCTGGCCTATGTCCCTAATACTGTTGTAAAAGATGTTTTAGTGCAGACTGATCCGGAAGGGAGAAGAGGAAAATGGATCGCAACCTTGCAAGAATATGATGTGGAGATAAAGCATACAAAGTTGGTCAAAGGACAAGGGTTAGCGAAGCTAATGGCCGAATCAAACTTGCATGCATTGGATATAAATCTGATTGCTGCCATGTCCGATGAGAATGAGGAAGGAATGTCAATTCAGGTATCTGAAATGTTTGCTTTGTCCCCATGGTATTCAAATATAATATATGTGCTAAAAAATCTATCACCACCGCCCGGCATGACTAGAAGCAAGGCGAGAACACTCAAATTGAAGGCTGCCAAGTTTTGTATTTTAAATTCTGCACTGTATTGGAAAGATCCCGGTGGCATTTTGTTAAACTATCTGGTGGAAGAGGAGGCCAATAAAGCCATGGAGGATTTCCACGGAGGGGAGTGTGGTGGTTATCTTTTTTGGAAATCAACAGCAAACAAAATTTTGAGAGCAGGGTACTACTGGCCTACTTTGTTTGCTAATGTGCATAAGATGGTCAAGTGCTATCATAAATGTTAGATTTTCGAAGGAAAATAGAAATTATAGCGTTTTCCACTTATGCCTATTGAAGTGAGCGCTCCCTTCCAGCAATGGGGGTTGGATTTCATTGGGGAAATTCATCCCGCCTCTTCCGGATAGCATAGATGGATCCTTACAGCGACGGACTATTTCACAAAATGGATTGAGGCAGCCCCTACCAGACAAGCCACGGACATGGTAATCATTTCATTTCTCGAAAATAACATCTTGTCTCGCTTTGGTTGTCCAAACAAATTAATCACTGATAATGCAGTAGCTTTCAAATCGAAAAGGATGGTAGAATTTTGTCATAAATATCACATAATTTTGGGTCATTCAACTGCCTATCATCCGCAAGGCAATGGATTGGTGGAATCTTCAAATAAATCTTTGGTCAACATCATCAAGAAGCTACTGGAAATAAATAAGAAAATCTGGAACAAGAGGTTGGTCCATGCGCTTTGGGCAGATCGGATCAGTCAGAAAAGTTCTATTGGTATGTCAACATTTGAGCTTGTTTATGGAGTTGACAAAGTATTCCCTGCCTCTCTTGCTACCCCGGTGGTCAGACTTCTTTAGGAGGCTAGTAGTGAAGAAGATCCCATGCAGAGAAGGTTGAATCAAATGATCCACTTGCAGCAAATAAGAGAAGAAGTTTTCAAGAACACATCCAAGTTGCAGGAGAAGATAAAGAAAATATATGACAGAAAAACAAAAGCAGAGAAATTTCAGTTGGATGACGTGGTGTTGAAGTGGGATGCAAGTAATGAAGAGAAAGGCAAGCACGGAAAGTTCGAAAATCTTTGGAAAGGTCCTTTCAAAATTGCAGCATATAGGGGTCAAAATGCCTTTCTTCTAAAGGAAATGAACGGGGAAGATTGTCCTGGAGGGCCGATCAATGGTCGGCTGCTCAAGCGGTATCACTACTGATCTATTAACGCTGCTTCCACTGTCATTGTAAATACCATTTTTATTTCAGTTTGGTTTCAGTCTATAAAGTTAGTTTTTGAGTTATTTCAATGTCAAGTAGAGCCAATTTCTTGGTCATTTCAGTTTTATAAATAAGTCAGAGTCCTGTGCTGTTTATCGAAATGATGACTCCATAGCCCAATGGACAAAAGGCATTGTCTAGCTCCTAAGGAGATCTGCTGTTCTTGGCACCTTGAAGGAGCTACCATCTCCCATTGGAGCCAATGTTAGAGTCGGTCTGGTCAGCCCTCCGTCAGAGATCAAAACTCTTTGTGCATTTCAATTTTAGGTGTCCCACTCCATTCACTCAGTTGCATTTCACTAGGGACATGCCATGATCTGACAGAGAAAGTCATGCTAGTCATTTTCCCTCATGTCTGACCCCTGCTGGCTCAGTCTTTGTCCATAATCACTGAAGCTCATGATAGTCCAGGTCTGGTCCTTTACAGGACAAAGTTATTTTTATGTTTGGGCCTAGGAATTCATCAATTTGGTCTTTGAAAACATGTCCAGAACAAGCCATGCAGGCCAGAGAGAGGCCTTACACAACTATGGTTCAGAAAGATTCATCATCACCTGGAGAGACATCGACTCTTCAAAACTCTGTTTTGAAGAAAAGTCAAATAAGGTCAATTATGACAAAATTTTTCAAAAAATCACCAGTTGACTTTTCAGATGCAGCTATGATTTACATGGCCCAATGCTCTGTCGTACAATCCCTGTAAAGAGGTGCCGAAAATTTCATCATTTGAGCCAAAATGTCAAAGGGAAAGTGAAAATCAATGTGTCTAAATGTCAATGAAAAAGTGCAAAACTCAACATTAGAAAAGGGGTTTTCAAAGAGACAAAAATCAAACCCATCTCCTTCAAGGCTATAAATACATGTTTTGACCCAAACCAAAAGCATTGTGCTCTTGCAAGCTTTGGAGAGACATTGCAAAAGTGAGAAAGTGAAATTGTGACCGTTTAAGTGATTGAGAGTTGGATTTTGAGGGCGCGTTGCATACACCAAGGAGCGCGGCACACACAGAGGGTGCAACGCACACGCAACCAGCCTGTAGTGGGAAATTTACAAGGGCGCGACGCATACCCAGTGCGTAGCGCACTGGGCTTGGCGCGCGACGCACACAGCCAGGGGCATAAAAATTGCCAAACCACTTCAAGTCCTGGTGAAGGCTAGCAAAACAAGAGGTAGGCCCTGTGGACACCTCTTCTCCATCAATTTTTTCATTGATATGGTGTTTATGAGATGTTTAAATGTCACCCAAAAGCATAAGGTCAACCATGAAAAAAATCACCAAGAAAATGATGGTTGGGGTTACAAAAATGTCATGATAGCACCAAGGTTTCACTCCACTCCCCTTGTCCCCTCACCCATCATCTTTCTCATCTCCCCTTGACCATTTTTCCTAAGAACCCCACCCTAAAACCACTACATAACCCTTTCCCTATCCCTGCAAGCAATTCATGGTGAAATTTTGAGCGCGCGGCGCACACACAAGGAGGCGCGGTGCACTCATTGTGCGCGGCACACTGGGAGCCGGTTCACAGTGTAAAAATGCCACTGGCGCGGTGCACTCAGAGCGCGCGGCGCACTGGGCAGTGCGCGCGGCGCACAGAGATATAAGCCCAGAAAACCACCAATTTGCCTAAAAATTTTGTGAATGCCTATCAAACTTGAGAGGTAGACCAACTACCTTCACTCTTGGCATTAAACTTGAGAAGAATACCATGATTTTGATGAGTATAAATCTAATGCCAAATTTTTTTTTTTAGTAAACAAAAGAAGACACAAAGAAATCAAGCTCCTAGGGTTTTTGCTACAGTAACAGTGTTGTCAAAGTGTTCTCCTACCCTACCCCATCAACACCATACCCAAACACTTCCAAATCCCTGATAAATCTCTCCCTTTAATCCCTATCCCCATTTCATCATTCCTCTCCTAATACTCCCTGTTTTATTGTCCCCTTGGTGACAGATTTTTAGAGCATCTACCAGTTCCATTGGATTCAGAGGGCAGCATAAAACTCAGGGTACAAACAGCAGTAATGGCATCAGAAGTTTCATCAGAGTATGAGGAGGGGACCCACAGTGACACATCTTCAGGAGAGAGGGCCCATAGGAGACATCACTGGAGTGGCAGACATCTTAGAGATGAGCCAAACACCCTCACTGAGCTGCAGGCATGCCCTCTTGCCATGTCTTGTTTCCAGCACTTGGCATGTTATGAATTTTGTCAAAGGGTGGAAAATGTCAAAGTCCATCATGAGTTGGCCCGTCTTTTTGCACTTCATCTACAGGGAGGTCAACCTGTCATGGCTGGGGTCACTTTCACATTGACACCGGAAACCATATCAATGGCAATAGGAATACCGAACATTGGGGAACAGTGGCATAAGAAAAAGAAGGTGGAGAGGCATCATTATGAGCCTTACATCAAGGATAGCTGTTTGAGCCAGCTCACCAGAGTTTTTCCATTCAGATTTCTGAGGGATGAGTATGCCCCACTCATGAGATTGATCATGAATCATTTCAGTTGCGAGGGGAGGTTTTCTCGCCTTTATGCCTATCACATCAGGTTGCTCATGCACTTCACCAGGGTGCGGATGATGAACCTCCCATTTTTCGTTTGCAACAACATAGAGAAGATGAAAAACTTCATGCAGCACAAGACCCCTCGACAGCAGCTAAACAATGTCTATCATTTTGCTCTCATCCGGATTTTGGTGGACCATCAGTTGGGATTGCAGGGTATTGCCTGGGAGGACTTCATCTCCCGTGATTTCTTCAGCGCTCCACCGGTGGTATTAGAGACAGAGCATGAGGTAGGGGGTCCTTCACATCAGTATGAGTGCCAGGAGACTGCTACCAAGCCAGTGTACATCACATACCAGAAGGGCAGTAGACCTTTGTTTGCAGCAGCAAAGCGAGTGTTATCTCCACCTAGGGTGGAAGGGGCCTCGCTTCCAACATCAACATCACGGGAGCGGGGCAGAGGTAAGGAGCCAGTGCATGATGATGGGCCTTCAGTAGAGCCATCAGGTGAAAAGGAGACCAAATTCATTCTCCTTCAGGATGATGAGACAAATGCAGAACCAACAAATGAGGAGCTTACAGAGATCATCTAGGAGCAGCAGTCAGCAATTGACTCCTTGTCCCTTGACTTGGAGAGGGCCAAATGGAACATGAACTACCTGGAGCAGAGGAATAAACAACTGGAGGACCAACAGACGATTATGGAGCTTCAAAACATTCATGAGCATCGCCAAGCTGCTCAAAGGAGAAGAGTTTAGCCCACATCATTGGAGCAGGCGATCAATGAAGACCGGGAGGCCTATCTTGAGATCAGGAACATGTAGTTGGAGAGGTTGCTAGACAAAGCCAACCAGGACCTTGCTCTATTGAGACATATGGCTTTCCATTACAGGGTGCGAAACATGAGTGCACAGGCCCGAATAAGGAGTTTAAAAGCAAAACTAAGGAAAGCCACAAGAAGGGCAAAACGGGAAAAAGAGCAAGATAGGATTAGAATCTTGGATGAGGCTTCCTTTGCTCAGCATGACACCCCATATAGAACTTCCAACCAAAATTTCAAAAAATTTGGGAAAATTTTGGTCACATGGTGATTTTTTGGACAAAAAACAGGAAATTCCTCCCTGTGCGCCGCGCCACTGGCGTGACGCTAAAATTTTAGGGCTCCAATCTAGGAATGGTTTGCATTTTTGGATTCAGCATGGAAAATCACAACTACTGGTGTTTGGGAAAGAAATTTTGACAAGATCTGGGTCTCCTAAAGGTCAAAAAACACCCAAAAATGGCCTCTCTGCCACTTTTTTGACACACAGAAAGCAGTCATGGGAGAATGAATATTTGTAGGGGCAAATGAGCACCAAATTTGGAACTTCTAGTGGGGTTAGAAAGTATATAGGACAGGCTTTCCAACAAGCCCACTTGGGCACATTTTGGACATCTGCAAGTACCCCAAAATAGGCCCCAAAATAGCACGACAGACAGAGAAAATGGCGTGGCGCACAGAGGAAAAATTGCCAATTTTCTTCCGTTTCGCGAAATTTCGGTTTGCGAATTCTCCAAGTGGGCCCAGTCATCTACAGTTCGGTTTTTTGGCACCAAATGCGGCATTTAAAGATTTTTTTCTCCAGATTGGCTTCTATCCAAGTGGCGAAGGAAGGCAAACGGTCATCCAATGCCAAATGTCATGTTTGCAGCACTGCACCTGTAGCTGATGGTTGGCTCTCCATCTCCATTTTGTAAAGATTCAAGTAACTTCCCAACCCCTCAACATTCTATCTCTTCCTCACACATTCTATATATTGTATGCAAGTTATTTGCAAAGGGTTGGTTGGCTCGTAACTTCTGGGATACTGTGGGAAAGAAACTTTGTTTCTTCACTGTGTATTTTTGACAGAGAATTAATGAAAGGCAACGACTCTGTTTCATGAGATTCTTGTGGTTGTGAGTGTAGCAAATGTATTTATTATGTGTTCATATGTATTTAGTTATGTTTCATAATTCATTTCATGCTCATTTCCAGTGAAATTTTCTGAGTGAGATTAGGTAGAATCCAATTTTTATTGCTCTGCTTGTGGGAAAATTTCATGTTCAGTGTTATTCTTCTGTTGAAAAGGATTCATATCACTATGCCCTTTTCACCTTCTTCAGCAATCTATTCATGCCGTGGTACCTCAAACTAACTTGTTACATTTTCCGCCTACCTTGCCTCACGGAATAATCTGTGCCTTTGTATTAAATTCTTTGTTCTTTGCTGAGCGCCAGTCCCATAATCATCCTAGAAGCTCGGTCATTCATAAAATTGTTTCCAGAATCCCTATTCACTTACTAGCCTGAGGTAAATAGTTCATTGTAAGTCATCTCAGACCGTTTTCGATTATCTATTCATTGAGCGTGACTCGGAGAGAGCCCTCTCCTGCTCTGGTAGGGCTAGCTACCAGACTGAGCGTGGTTTGTGGTTACCCTAATTTTTTCCTTCCTTCAGCCTGAGGCAGATTTAGGTGCTAACACCAGGGACTGCTATAAATAGGAAGAGACCCAGAAATGCTATTTTTAGAACTTTCTACTTTTAGAAATTTCACCTCTCACCCAAGGTGGCCAATGACCTCATTGGCCAAACTGCTATTTTTAGACATGCTATTTTTAGCACATTCTAAATTTAGCATTTCTTGTTGCGCACTTTTCAACATTTAATTCAATAAAATAAAATAAAAATATTATTATTATTATTGTTATTTTTTGTGTGTGGAAGAATCGAAAACTATAGCTAGGTTGTACTTACGTGACAAGGGGATCAATTCTATCCACTACCAAATTCACCTCCAAGTGTACTCACATTGCCTCACAGGTGGCACACTGAGTTAATCGAAGTTTAAATCAATAACATCATAAGAAATAGCTTAACAACCCATTCTATCATCAACTCATCTACACCATGGAGAAAATTAAATATAACTTTTAATATTATAAAATATAGCCATTTGAGTTTATTTCAAAATCAATTTTAATATCTAATTTGAGGAAAGTCGGTAAAATAAAGTTTAATGTGAAAAGTGTAAAGAAAAATAAAATTTAGAATGTAAAATGTTATGAAAATCATTTATTATAATCCACTCGGCCTAACAAAGGAAAACTATTTAGGGTCTGGATGTGCTGAAGTCAATTCAAATAAGATTCTTTTGCAAGTGAGAGGAGTATAAATAAATATTTCACTAAAGTGTGAATCCCATGGTGGGTATAGCTCGTTCATCTCGAACTGTGCGAGAGGGAACACGAGAGAGAGGAAACACATAATGGTAAAGGAGGCTAAAAGAAGTGAGAATGTGTAGGGACATTAGGAGGGTATGGTTTAAAAGCACAATTTCGTTGATAAGTGTGCACCTTAAAACCCTTGATTGATTTGAAAGAGAGAATTTAAAGGTCTATTGTACATGTCACTAGTGAGTTTAATCTCGGCAGCCATTGACGAGGTGTCATCCAAGAAGGAGTGGCTCCACAAGGTGTTCCTTGAGATGCAATCCCATTCTTTGGCCCTAGTAAACTTCAGTGTCGAGTGGAAGGAGCTCGAAGACCACTTCAACAACTTGGAGAATGTGCATGTACAAGCGCTTTGAAGAGTTAAGATGTGTCGTGGACCTGACCAAGCTAGTTCTGTAGACCATGAGGGGATTTTATCTAGATGGTAAACACACTACGAACATTGATGCACAAAGACATGCATGGTTGTTTTTCTCTTGGAGCCCCTTCCTTTTGTTTTGTCGCGAGACGAAGGTCAGAGGCAAAAACTCCTAAATGGAAATTTAGGGTCACTGGAATGGTAATATCTCGATCCCTGATCACTAATGTGAGGGTGGCCTATAAAATGACTATCGTCCTTAATTTGGCAGTCTGTTCAAAACTCGAGTACAAAAAATCCCAACACGTGTGTATACACAGTTAATCATCATTCCCTTATTTTTCACAACTAGCAGAGGTAAAAATCGCCAAATTCAAGTAGATGATTCCTTAAAACTCTTGCTTGTGCAATATCCCATTTTACAATGAACTATGTAAATGCATCTCCAGTTCCCTCCCTCCCAAATAGGTTTTCCTTTTTTGATTTTGTTCGTAATTGACACTTGTACCTTTGGCTTAGATGGCCCAACTCAAGAGGTTATTCTACCATATTTTCCAATATTTGCACCTAGCCTTTTATGTTGAGATGCTTGATATATATTTCTTGTGAAGGATGTTAAGACTTCCACACGATATCATATGTGGTAGTCAACTTTGCTCACCAAATCAACAAAACTATGTCTTGAGGGGGTTCTAACCTAGGTGTGAGCTGTTAAATTGCATTGTTTTAACCACTTGCCTACAATTCACGAGGCACCTTGTAACTTGGTAAAGGTAAATTTTTGCAATGACATTATTTTTGGAACAATTATCATTTGGAATTTAAAATGGATTGAATTTATTATCTACACTATTCAAAATGTGTGTTATTTGTGTGTGCATGCCTAGTTTAGAGTTAATTTAGAAAGTGGTTTAGAGTTGTGTATGGAATTTAATATTAACGTCTGTTTTCTTGAATCGACACTTTGTCCCTGGTTTTACAGATATTCAGGGCATAAAATGTGAATTTGGACATCAATCCTAATAGTCTTTCTGTATTATTTTTTCGTGATAGAAGCATGACATTTTCCTCGCCTATCCAAGCATTTTAGGTTTTGCTAAACAAGTCTTATTAAGGTGAAATATCACAAGTCCAAAATTATGTTGACTATTTTTGGTCTCCTAAAAGTCATTTTGATAATTTGGTATGTTTTGGATGTTCAATTTCAAATTGCAGATGTTTTAAAATAAGGAATTGTACTGCAATTGGTCAAGGCCCCAGGGTCAATATGGATTTCTATCAAAATTGGCTCATGGCTAGGTTTATGAATTGGTTCATTGAAAATATTTATTACTAGATCTACCATCTCCATGCGTAGGATCCATGGAGCTTATTCTAGTTTGTTAGGTTCCACTCATGATCTGACATGGAAGAAGATCTGTGAGCAAAGGAAACAGATCTCGAGCCTATGAAATGGATCCTAAAACTTCCAGTTCTTTTTTACCATTAATCCCCTGATTTTTTTTTTTTAATGAAAAACTCATAATAGTAAAACCCCAGACCCCATTTATGGTTAAGGTTTAATGTATCCTCATGTAAAAATATGCTCTCAACATCTCATCTATCAAGGTATGCTCTACTTACCTCTTTAGGAAATGGCCAAGGATCCATGAGTAGCTTTTTTATTGGCTTGTTCAGTGAGCACTAATTTTGATGTGGACTAGTCAATTATAGGTGCATTTATAGGTGACTACTTGTGACCTCATATTCTCAATGAAGATGTCAAACCTCATCCAAAAATTGAAGTTCTAGAGGACTCAACGATGGATTCTTGGAACTCCCATAATCTTAACCCATTGGAGTTTCAAGGGGAGGTCTCCTTCAAGGAGTTATACGAACTCTGAGGATGTTTAAAGACAATGGCGTAGAGGGACCTCTAACACAAGATCTTCAACAAACAATACCTCAACAAATTAGGAATTCCATATTTTTATGGCAAAAGAAAAACCCATGCAAGGACCTGGATTCACAAGTTAGAGACATATTTTCAATGAAACTAATGAATTAAGAAGACATGACCAATTTTCCAACACTTAACTTGGAGGGATTCAACTATGATTGATAGAATCAGTGGATACAGTCTATACAAGAGGACACATCCATTGGTTATGAAACTTTGGTGGAAACATTTATATCTGTTTTTTTTTTTTTTTTTTATAAAATAGTTGTTGATTACTTCCTTCAATAAAAATATTTAAGACTCTTGATGGGAGTTTGTCTAGTTGGTAAAGAAATGGAGGTGATATTCTCCTGTCAGGGTTCATTCCCTCATGTACATGTTATCCCTTCATGAGCCATCAAGAGAAACTTCCACGTAAATGGACCCTAGTGCATACAACCTTTTGCCTCAATGTTGATTGGATGGCATTAATAGTCAAAATAAGCATATCTCAATTAAAAAATGAAGTAAAGATATCTCAAATCTGAAAGAATAAGTCACAAAATTTTGAAAGTTATAAATGCTAAGGAACATATTGATAGAGGCCACTTAAGTTGTAGTCTTTATAGATGGATTAGAGGACACTGTTAAAGGTATGTCAATGACTCAAGGCTAGTTGTCCAAATGTGTAGAAATCATTTTTCAGACTATGCATATAATTCCCGAGATCAAATGAATGTTAATTTACTCCTTGTCAAGAGTGAGGCTAAGTTTACTTGCAATAGTTTGTGTCCTTGTTCAATTTTTTACAAGTTGATGTGTATTTTTACGTATAAATACTGATTGGCTGATGATTTCATCGTTTAGACATATGATTATTATGCTTAGTATGCCTTCAACATAAAGGTTTGTTTACAGGTTGGCTCATGATTTCATTCTTCACACATAGATGATTATTATGCTTAATATGCCTTTAGCAGAAAGGTTTCTTGAACTTGCTCACTCTTGTGCTCTAAATTATTTTGAAATTGCTTACAAAGTTGTGGTTTATACAAGTTGTTTTCAAGACTTTATGGGCTTCTAATTGGTTGATTGTTGTCCTGCATGACATGTTTTATCTTGTTTCCTGCAGATGTTGTGGGAAAATTGCACAATCAATGGAAAATGGGTGCTTTACGGTTTGTATTTTCATTTAGACTTGTAGAAAAAATCCCACCTTTGCCTTTGTTGAAGGCATATCTCAAGCATCAAAGAAAAGCATCCAAAGTGATCTAGGTGGATCCATACACATACAGAAGTCCCAGAGGACTCAGAAAGGGTAAAAAAATCGAAGTGTTTGGATTATGTTCGAACTAGGTTCATGTTGAAGATCTCGTCGTCATGATCGTTGTGATGCAAACAGTTCGTCAAACCGAGCTCATATGCGAAAAATAGAACTCTTCAAAGTATGACATGACAAGGGAAAAGCGGGGTCCACAATGTGCCACATGGCATACCAATGAGCAAGTGGGACCCACATAGTAGCCCATCAACCACTGATACATGGCATTCCATCATTGGCCTCTTTACTCCTGCAAAAGACAAAAAAAACACATGATATTAAAATATATCTCATAAAATACAAAAATAAACATATAATAACCAAAATCTATATATTAACCCAAAAAATAAAAGTTAATATATTAAGGTTATTATGACAAACATATATTATATATTAAAAAAGGTTATTAAAGTTCAACGAATTGTTTTAAAAAAAGAAATGGTCGTTGAATTTTTAAGGGGGGGATATGGTTATACCATATAAACCATTCCATACAACCCACACCCCAACAACTTTAAACATATCACTATTTGGGCTGGCGGGAATCGAACCCGCCCGGCCACGTGGCCGACCTGCACCACGGGCGACCCAACCAAACACAAAGTCCAACGTTCAATGCAACAAACCAACCTCAAATAACGCGCCTCCCATTACAATGGTTAACCAAAAAATGTATTAATATGCCAAATTTTGGTTACCAAACAAAACAACGCGCCCAAAAAATGTTATATGTGGGTTTTATGGGGAGGCAAGATTTGATCCTCGACCTCCCTTAACAAATTTCCCAGTTTTACCAATACGCCAAACTATTTTTTGGTAAAATTTGCTGATGAAATTTTATATAAACCCATTTACATAGTGCGTCTAGGTAGGGGTAGCGTGGCATGGATTTCGAGACAGAGGAGGTAGAACCTTGACATGTATTTCGAGGTAGAATATTCTTTGATGCCCGAAGATTCTTCGGGGAGGTAAAAATTCTTTTTATCAAAATGTAACCAAGTTTACAGTGAATTTTCTCATATTTTCGCAGGGAACGTCAAGGCGAGGTCGGATTCGTCTTTTAAGCAGCAGATTTGCAAGTTCCCAGTGGAGGAGAACCTTCAAGAATCTTTGAGGGAATCTTCCAGATTCCTTGGACATTGAAATTCACCAGAGTCAGAATGCAACCAACTTCATACTCATTTTTCTCAGAATTATGCAAGGAACCTGATGGCACAGTCAGAATTTTGATCTGAGCAGTAGATCTTCAAAAGACCCGGAGGAGGGAATCTTTGAGGAATCGAGGGGAAGATTCTTGTAGCCCCATATTTTCACTTTCTTAGAATTCATAAATTTGACAGTTGATTTTACACTATTCGACACCACAAATCTGATGGTGCATTCAGATTTTCCATTTGATCATTTCATTTTTCGGCCACTTTTCAAAGTGGAGTGCAGGTGTCAGCATTCAACGTGCGAGCAGTCATTTCCATGCGATTCGACGTTGCGAGATTGATGGTACAGCAAACTTCAGTTGTTTAACATCCTTTTCTTTAGATGGCCCCAGGATGTGAGGTATATGCAATATGTTCATGTACTTCTTTTCGCTATGAGATGCATTGTGCTACATAGATCCCTGTTTGATGTTTGATGTGGGATCTTGTTTTCTTACTTGTTTCATGATTCCTGCTTGATGTGACGCGGAATCATCTGTGGGATGTACTTATTGTCATGATTCGTCATGTTTTATTTGAGATCCCTTTATTGTTATGTTGATGGGATACTCATGTGTCGCCATGTATGTTCGCATTGAGATCCCTTTTATGCTATGTTGGCAGGATGCTCATTATCATCATGCATGAGTTTAGGTCATACTGATAGGAGTCCTTTTTTGAATGAGAGTTCCTGCAGCGGAACATCTCTTGGAGCCACTCCTGCGTGAGGGCATTTTCCTTGTATGATAACGACGTCACCTCTTATGTACATCATCACTATTCATAGCACTTAATGCAGCGACCTACACCATCTTGACACCGGGGCTCGGAGACGTAGTCCCTCGTGGACGAACTCCATTATCAACGTTGTGTGTTTTATGTTGTTGATGATTATCATGTTCATTCTTCTTTACAACATGCATTTATGTTTCTTTATGCTATTTTAATTGCAATTCTAATCACATCACGAAAGTAAAAGATCTTGGTTAAATCCGGGAGTTGAGTCAACTTGGATCAAGTTTGGTATCAAAGCGGTCTTTGCATGGAGGAGAATTTCAAGCGTGAACAATGGAACGTGCAGCGACAGAGGATGAAAAAGCGATGTATGAAACCATGCTCAAAATTTCCCAAATGGTGGAAATAATGTATGAAGCTCTACAAAAAGAGACAGAGGAAAAGGAGCAATTGCAACTTCAGTTGCGAGCCACGAAAGAGGCCCTGGAAGAACTGAAACACAACAAACAGAATCTTCAAATAGAGAATGTTGAATTGAAGATGCTTCTAAATGAAGAGAAAGAAGAAAAACAAAGTTTGCTACAATAGTTGCATGCTACGGACGACGCCTTGGAAAAGCTGCAGCGTGACCCATGTGAGGTAAAAAGTAATTCTCTAAATTCATGTATGTGTCTTGAGATTTCACTATTTTTTAAAATCACCACAGGAATTGGCTCTAAATTGTTGAAAAAAATGGGGTATGAAGGAAAAGGCTTGGGAATTAATGGCTAAGGCATTGTTAACCCCATCAAAGTAGAAGAATTATCCCGTCAGGTAGGACTTGGGTATGTCAGAAAGGAAGTTGGGGAATGCACCGAGACAAATAGCAAACCACCAACAACAGATGATGAGTAGCCCTCATTAGTTCTTTCCAAATAGACAAAGGAGGTAAAAGATGTTGATTTCCTTTCAGTTTCGTCTTCACATAGTATGATTTCTATTGGAGATGTGGAGATACCAATTATAGGGACAAACATGAGGCTCCTTACTAGGATGAGGTACAAGGAGGAAAAATAACTTGGTCTTAATAACCAAGGCATAACTCAACGATTGGAGGCTACGCAGAGACCTCAATTTGCAGGCTTGGGATACACCAATGGAGAATGCTCGAAGGTGTCAAATTATTTCGAGATATCATTGAAATTGTCAAGGAAAGAGAATGATGGGAACACATCCCCATCATCCCATGGCAGTGCCCATTGCAGGGAAAGAGCTAAGGCAAGCTCTCATCGCCATACTTACACTAGAGACAACAAGGAGAGGTATAACTAGTCTCGATATTTAAATGTTCATTTCGATTATAATCATGTTGTTAAAGAAGAACGTAAATCATGGAATCGAAAAACATGTACCTTTTGTGGATTACATAACCATACATTTTCTAAGTGTTGGAAAAGAATATCAGCACATAAAAGGATGAGGTGTGAAAGACCCTCTCAGCAACAGGTAAAGTAGATTTGGAGGAAGAAGACCTATTGCAGTCATTGCAACAAAAATGGCCATCAAAGAGCCACATGTTGGAGGCTCCATCTAGAGCAATGCCTTAAAGACAAAGTGTTAGTGCATGAACCAGGTGAAACAATTGTTTGACAAGAAAGACCACCACAGGGGGATGATCCATTCACATTAATAAGTGAAAAATGGTTTCTAGATACGTTATCTTGTCATGGTCGTGCTTTTGTAAATAATTTGTTGCATTTTAAAATGTAAAAGTGTTATGAAACCAGCTCAAGAAAAAGAGATAAAAGATAGAACAACGCCTTAGAATTCAGCATCTTCAAGGGGGCAACCTCCTTTACATTACATAAATGAACAATTTTGGATGATACAAATGAAAATACCTCCTTTATATATATAGGAGTCTAAGGGGTCATAACATAATCAGAGCCGACATAAAAATAATAATGTAAGGGCACAATAATAACAATAGTGGGCTTCTATGGGGCACAATAGTAACAATATGGGCACTACATGGGTACATCAATATAATAAGTGGGTTGTACTAATAACAATAAGTGGTTACACTAGTAGTATAGGGGCCTAACATGCCCCTCTCCTTCAAAAAGCGTTGTCCTCAACGCTTGAGTAGTTCTTGATGCTTCTGTATAAAATTCTTGTCCTCGCATGTGGAATCTTCAGCGGGTAAGTTCTTCCACTTGATGAGATACTGTGAAATTGATTGATTTCGTAGCTGTTGGGTTCTTGTTTCTGTGACTGCTCCAGGTTCCAATATGATTTTTCCTTCCTCTTCTATTTCTGGTAATATTGTTTGAATTGGGATCTTTTGCAACTTTTGAATAAGTGGCCATACTTCATCCTTCTTCCATTCATCCCTTGCTTCGTTTATCCAATTTGGTTGGATAATAGAAATAGCACAAAGCAATGCTTCCACATCCTCATCCTTGAAGAGTCTTATCATTCGGTAAGGTCGCCATTTTTTAAGTGCATGTAGTATTGCCAACATTTCCTTCTCATAAATAGCTTTCTTGAGATGTAGCAGTAAAAATACCCAATCACCTACATCAAAACATTTTTCACTACGATGTTGTTCTACCTGTTGTTTCATTTGATTTTGCACCGAAGTGGCCTTATCCTTTAAAAGTTGGAGAACTTGTTGTTGATGCTCGATGTGATCTTTCACTGCTTGAACCTTTTTCTTCTTGATATGTCCTTCTATCTCTAGAGTTTGAGTGGTAATTTCTTCCAATCCTTTACAAGATATGGTTGGATTCATTTCTTGATGCTCGATGTGATCTTTCACTTCTTGAACATTTTTCTTCTTGATACGCCCTTCTATCTTGATAGTTTGAGGAGTGGTAATTCTGACCAATGAATTACAAGATATGGTTGGATTCATTTCTTCTTTCTCGATGTAATATTTCACTTCTTGCACCTTTTTCTTCTTGATATGTCCTTCTATCTTGAGAGTTTGAGGAGTGGTAATTCTTGCCAATGCTTTACAAGATATGGTCTAATTCATTTCTTCTTTCTCTGGGGTGGGGTCCTGGCGTATATCTTCTTCTTTTGATGTTTCTTGATCCTTTTCTTCCTCCTCTTCATATTCTATGTAAAATAATTTCTTCTCAGCACACTTATGACCTTTAGTGCATTTGCTATCACAATTGTAACAAAGCCCTTTTTCTCTTTTTTCTTCCAATTGTTGTGGTGTAACCCTTGTAGCTTGTGGAAGGCTAGGAGAAACAACACTTCCATCTTTATAGTTGCGAGGGGTATGCTTCTTGGCTTCCATAATTTTTCTTTCCACTATGTCACAAAGCCCTTTTACTCTTTCCAATTGTTGTGGTGTTGCTCTAAAGAAGGTGTTGCTCTTTGTATCCTCATAATGTGCTACAATTTCCTCCATGAAAATTGACCACGTAACAAGTTGTTTACGAGAACAAATCCCTTCATACCATAAAAATTGATTCGGTTCTAAATATGAAGATGTAATACATACCTTTTGTAATAGTGGTACACCATGTAGATCAAAATATTACTCCATCTAAAGTATCCAATTTACCAGATCCATGCCATCAAACTTCCTCATCTTGCTTTTTCTTGATTTTAGGAGCTCGATCTTGAAACTACTGTAACTTTGTACTTTCAGATCTTTAAGTTCTGAAATTGCGACCTGTAGGAGCCCTCTGTGTCCTCTTATCAATGCCACCAGCCTAATCCAAATTGGATTCTCCAAGAAAGAGTTATGCGCAATCTCCCAAGATGGCCTGATTATAGACCTTTCCAAAAGAGCGAACTTGTATGAAGTGCCACGTGTCACTGTTTCGACCTTTGGCACTGAAAAATATATACAAGAAACTAAAGTCCGTCCTCTTTCTATAACTTCTTATAGAAATTTCAATCTAATGCTCAGAGAGAAAGTTATGAATATTTTCCCTAGGTCACCTGTTTGGAATGCAATTCAGGAGTCTGAAAAAGACCAACTTCCTCAGATCATATCTCCACAAATATAGCGCGAGAAGTTCTGAAATTTGGACCCGAGATTCAACGTGATTTCTTCTCAAATGGGTTTTTTTTTTAGCTTCTGAAACATCCCAGAAAAAAAAAAAAGTTATAGCGAAAATGCCACGATGACCTGTTTGGAGCAATGAAACCCTAGAATCCAAAGCTCTGATACCAAATGTTATGAAACCAGCTCAAGAAAAAGAGAGAAAAGATAGATCAACGCCTTAGAATTCAGCCTCTTCGAGGGGGAAACCTCCTTTACATTACATAAATGAACAATTCTTGGATGATACAAATGAAAATACCTTCTTTCTATATATAGGAGTCTAAGGGGTCATGACATAATCAGAGCCAACATAACAATAATAATGTAAGGGCATAATAATAACAATAGTGGGCTTCTATGGGGCACAATAGTAACAATATGAGCACTACATGGGTACATCAATATAATAAGTGGGTTGTACTAATAACAATAAGTGGTTACACTAGTAGTATAGGGGCCTAAAAAAAGTGATGATGTGTTTTCCATCACTTATTAGGCAACAATGATGTCTGGTCTTATTTTGAGTTGCATTTTACACTCTGAAAGTGATGTTGAGTTTTCCATCACTTGTTGAAGCAACAATGATATGTTGGCCTTGTTTTCATAGCTGGGGTATTGTTTCCATTTTGATGTAAACTTGACCACCGAGTATGTGTTATAAACTCATGGCAAGTATGGGATGCTTGGGTCATTAGTTGGTCGCGAAAGTCAAGCATGTAATTTTCAAAAACAATGTACTACAGGCTGTGGAGGTTGCAAGTGTCGGCTCATCGCTTAAAGCTCCGAAGAACAAAGGTGAAGGAGATGGAAGTGAGACATTTTCAGGATGCTTGTGATGTAGATAGGGTACAAAGAAGTTGCAGATTATTTTTCATGCTTTTGGAGGACCAAAAGCTCCTCAGTGGGGAGGATTGATCTAGGTGGCTCCAGACACAAGAAAAAGTCCTAGAGGACTCAAAAGGGGTCAAAATATCAAAGTGTTTGTATTGTATTCGAACTAGGTTCATGTTGAAGATCTCTTCATTGTTAGCTCTGCTATAATCCAACAATTCAAGGATCAAATACATGCCTGATTGGGTCGTTTACGCTCAAAAGGGATGTGCATCAGTTGTTCTTCTCCTACTACTTCACCCCATTCGCATTTTCATAAACCCTGCTACCTCCATTTTTGCTCTATAACTCTGTGAAAATCCATGATCTTTCAACCCCTAGGCGCTAAGTATCAAACCCATATAACCGCGATAGCATGACCGTGCGCCTTCTTAACCTGTTTCTCACCGAATAATCTGCACCATCCAATATATTCCTTCAGCGATCTACCGATCTCCGCCATTTTCCCCGCTTGTTAACACGTTTTCGTCTCTCACCGTCCAATCATTCCTGTCTGGTGATCTGATGTTACCCGCTACTCCTTCGCCCGTAAGATGCACACGCATTAACTCGTGGGGAAAGTGGTTTTCTGGCTGTCCCATCCACCACACGTCACCCTCCTATTGTGATCTCTTGGCTATGTACGTTTACCGCCCGACCCCGATAGCGGTGCATGGAATACCACTTTCTGCCCGTCTCACCCATCCTTGTGCATTATCTCCCACACTACTCTTTTGCCCGATAGCCATCGGATCTGTCCGACCGCGATCCGACGGCTCACATTTGTCCACTCCCGTTCTTTCCCGATACCCTCTGCAAATCGTTTCCCGCCATCGATCCACACGATTCAATAGTTGATCTTTCTCCACCATGCCTATGCCATATTGTCTGTGTCCATAGCCTGTACCGTGTACCCAAAGGAAGATGGAGGCCAGAATTCAATACTCTATGCCATTACTCCTCAACAACTTCATTCAAGAGATAGAATGGCCAAGAAGAAAAAGGGATAGCCTCGAGCAAATCACAACATTTACCAGTTATGGAACTTTTTCCATACGGAACTCCACCTGCTCGAGAAGGATAGCAGAGTATCTGAAAAGATCGAATTTGTTCATTTAATCACGCAGATTGTAGCAGAGGCCCATTTTAGATAGTCAATGTGGTTGGTGGTCCATTATGACCCCTCCACCCATAGAACAACAGGATATCTTTGTAATCAATCTCTATATATACCCAGAACACAGATGTCAGGAAGGTTGATGGTTGTTATTGATGTAAGGTTCAACTTCCGGAGACTGTAACCACTGTGATACTTGCAGCCTTTGGTCTTCATTTTCCGCTAATACAAGCTTCTTTTGCTGTTAATTGCTCACTTTCCATTTCTGCTCTGTTCTAAGCTGTGCCTGTTATGCATTTGTTCGTGTGCTCTTGATTTCTAGCATTAGAGGGGTTGTCATCCCACCTCTGTGTTGAATTCTAGTATGTATCATTGAATGTGTTATGCAAGTTTCTGTTTACTTAGTGCCAGAGAGTTGTCATCCTGTCTATGCATTAGGAAATAGATTTGCAGACCTCTTTACTAGTTGCAGCCGACCATCACATGGTCTTGTGCATTTGTTGGTGTGGTTAGTATTCTCCATGTTCACCTAATCCTAAAACTATGACTAATTGGTGGTCTAAAGCCTTGTAGTCTGGGGGTGTTCACCCATGTCTGAAGTTAAGCATAGTAGAAGTGGTTATCTAGCTTGAATATACATCATTCCTTCCATTCATCCATTTCCAACATTTTGTTGAGTTTGTAATGTTCCCGAGCATCTCTAAGATACAACCTAGGAGATTTTCTTGGGGTGATAACATTAATTGGCGTTGTTGCCGAGGATCGAAGATTGAAGCTCAACTTCCCTGGGAGAATGACACAATTCCATATTTTGATGATAGACAAGTCTAGACACATTTCTGGTTGTAATCATCTATCTGGCGACTCTACATTATAGTCTTGGCTCAGTTTGTGACACACACTCGAAGAAATCCTCAGAAATCACCAGCTGAACCAGTGTCTGACCTGAGAAGATCGTTAAGCAGAAGAAATCATCACAGAAAGGAGCATCAGGATCAGGTAAGCCCAAAAATCCCATGTTTCTCTGCTAGTGAAGGAATCACCTTCAGAGATGCATACAGCTCCTGTTCATTCATTTCCCTTTTAGATTTCAGCCCAAAGAAAGCATCCCATGCTGTCCATCATATTCCTCTGTCTCTGTCATCCGTTACATTGTTCATACTACTCAGTCTACTAGTAGCCGTCCACCCACCTCAGTCATGGTAGGCCAGCAAGCTCCCTCAAAGATAGAAAGAATCGTTGCTGCTAGGTATGGAACCTTGGTCTTGCCTGTCCCTTTGAATGCCATGCTTGCAGGAGATTATATGAAATATATGCCTAATTTTACTGGTACAAAAGGAGTAACAACTGAAGAACATCTTGAAGCTTTTTATAGTTATGCTGATAACCTGGATATCAGTGAAGCTGATGTGTGGATGAGGGTTTTCGTCCAACCCTAGATGGAGAAGCTAGAAAATGGTTCAGAGAATTACCCCTTAGGTCTATTGCAGACATTAAGGCTTTAGATGATGTGTTTCTAAAGCATTGGGGGGATAAGAAGGATCTGCTCTATTATCATACTGAATTTGGAAACTTGCAGAGGGAGAATGGTGAGCTGCTGTCCGATTTCAACAAGAGATTCAACCATATGTACGACAGAATACCATATGAAGTGAAACCCTCCCCTACTTCTGCTATGATCACTTATGCTAATGCCTTCGATTCTCAGTTATGCCTGTTGTTATGAGAAAGAAGATGTGATTCTTTGGCTGATATGCAAGATACAACCTTTGAAGTAGAATCAAACATTATGGCTGCAGAGAGGCTCGAAGGTGATGTTGATAGGAGAAGTCAGGAAGGAGAGCTCTCATCATCCTTAGATCTTAAGATCAAAAAATTAGCCAGGATGATAGAGTCATTAGCCTCTGAAGTTTCTAGATTAGAAGTTGAGCAGTATTCTAAGGTAGGAGGAGCTCCTTGTGCCTTTTCTCTTCCAAGTCCAGATCTATATAGAGGAGCAAAGGTGCAGTTGCAGATTTTGCAAAGAAATAAAGATGCAAACGAAGACAAAAGGGTGAAGACCCTTTTTCAGAATATAGTCATGGAAGAAGAGAAGTTTGAAGAAGAGGAGGAGGTCCATTGTTTGGAAGATAAGGGCAATGCCCCTTTCTTAACAAGAGTTGCATATGAAGAAGAATTATCCAAAGGCACTACTCGTGAGTTTGTTGTACCTGCAGAACAACAAGCTTATCAGCAGAAGCAGCTAGCAGCAGGTCCCACCATCCTCAAAGAGTCTGAGCCCGAAGCCAGCCCAGCTTCCCTTGACTATGCAGATCTACAAAGTGACCAGCCTGCTGATATCCCCAGCCCAATGATCAAAAAGGGAGAGGAAAGCTCCCCATCATCTTATGCTTCTCTGACTGTTCCAGTGACAATCCCTCATAGTTGCCTCCTGGGCACTGAGGCAGGCCATGATTCAAAGCCCAAGGCTGATACTGATCATCTCAGTCTTGATATTCTAATGCCTGCCCAGTTGGCCTCCACACAGCTTGAAAGCGCAATTCGTCAGATCATAGAGGAAGAGGATGCACAGTTTTGGGACCCCTCCTTGGATGAGGACTATTCTAAGCAAGATGCAGGAGCAGATGATGTCTCTATGTCCCCCGCACAAGAATACATTGGTTCACCATTCATATTAGTTGTGCAGGCCACAGATGACACAGAGAAGTACACAACAACCGTTGTTATCCAGCAGGTGTACAAAGGCTCCCATGAAGAACATCCAAGGATGAGAGTATATAGAGAGGGGATGAAGTATGGATCATCTCTACCTGACAAGGTCAAATGTCCTAAGCTGTTTGAGGTAGATGATCAAATAAATCCAATTTTGCAGATCTTTGATGAACCAGCTGAGGGGCGGAGAAATAGTTTTGATGGCCCAGCAAATGGCCAATTTTTGAAAAATTATGTTGTTTAAGATTTCCGAGCCTTAATGATTGTAAGCATGTTCTTTTACAGGTTTTAGCATATATTTATTTAGACTCCATGCCCAATGGAATACTAGGTAATGTTTTTTAAGCTTGTTTTATATGAAGGCATTGGTCTACATTTCTTGAGACCTCATAGGGAGGGTCTCATCCCCAGAAGGAGCCAGTGCTAGCTCTGCTATAATCCAACAATTCGAGGATCAAATACAGGCCTGATCGGGTCATTTACACTCAAAAGGGATGTTCATCAGCTGTTCTTCTCCTACTACTTCACCCCATTCGCATTTTCATTAACCCTGCTACCTCCATTTTTTCTCTATAACTCTGTGAAAATCCATGATCTTTCAGCACCTAGGCACTAAGTATCAAACCCATATAACCGTGATAGCATGACCGTGTGCCTTCTCCAACTATTTATCACCGAATAATCTGCACCGTCTGATCTATTCCTTCAGCGATCTAATGGTCTCCACCGGGTTCCCCACTTGTTAACACGTTTTCTTCTCTCACTGTCTGATCGTTCCTGCCGGGTGATCCGACGTTATCTGCTACTCCTGTGCCCGTAAGCTGCACGCACATTAACTCCCAGGGAAAGTGGGTTTCTGGCTGTCCCATCCGCCATGTGTCGCCCTCCTATTGTGATCACTCTCGACTGTGTATGTTTACCGCTCGACCCCGATAGCAGTGCGGGGAATACCACTTACCGCCCGTCCCCGCGCGTTATCTCCTGCACTACTCTTCTGCCCGATAGGCGTCGGATCTGTCCAACTGCGATTCAACGGCTCACGTTTGTCCACTCCCGTTCTTTCCCGATACCCTCTGCAAATCGTTTCCCGTCGTCGATCCACGCGATTCAACGATTGATCTTTCTCCACCATGCCTCCACCATACTGTCCATGTCCATAGCCTGTCCCATGTACCTGAAGGAAGAAGGAGGCCAGAATTCAGTACTCTGCGCCATTACTCCTCAACAACTGCATTCAAGAGATAGAATGGCCGAGAAGAAAAAGGGACAGCCTCGAGTGGATCACAACATTTACCAGTTATGGAACTTTTTCCATAAGACACTCCACCTGCTCGAGAAGGACAGCAGAGTATTTGAAAAGATCGAATTTGTTCATTTAAGCACGCAGATTGTAGCAGAGGCCCATTTTAGATAGTCAATGTGGTTGGTGGTCCATTATGACCCCTCCACGCATAGAACAACAAGATATCATTGTAATCAATATCTCTATATACCCAGAACACAAATGTCAGGAAGGTTGATGGTTGGTGTTTTGATGTAAGGTTCAACTTCTGGAGACTATAACTATTGTGATACTTGCAGCGTTTGGTTTTCATTTTCAGCTAATACAAGCTTCTTTTGTTGTTAATTACTCACTTTCCATTTCTGCTCTGTTCTAGATTGTGCCTGTTATGTATTTGTTCATGTGCTCTTGATTTCTAGCATTAGAGGGGTTGTCATCCCACCTCTGTGTTGAAGTCTAGTATGTATCATTGAATGTGTTATGTAGGTTTCTGTTACTTAGTGCCAGAGAGCTGTCATCCTGTCTATGCGTTAGGAAATATATTTAAAGACCTCTTTACTGGTTGCAGCCGGCCATCGCATGGTCTTGTGCATCTGCTGGTGTGGTCAGTATTCTCCATGTTCACCTAATCCTCAAACTGTGACTAATTGGTGGTCTAAAGCCTCGTAGTTTGGGGGTGTTCACCCATGTCTGGACTTAAGCATAGTAGAAGTGGTTATCTGGCTTGAATATACATCATTCCTTACATTCATCCATTTCCAACATTTTGTTGAGTTTGTAATGTTCCCGAGCATCTCTAAGATACAACCTAGGAGAGTTTCTTAGGGTGATAACAGTCATCATGATCGCGGTGATGTGAACGGTTCGTCAAACTGAGATCGTATGCGAAAAATAGAGCTCTTAAAAGTTTGACATGACAAGGGAAAAGCAGGGCCCACAGTGTGCCACATGGCATTCTAGTGAGCAAGTGGGACCCACATAGCAGCCCATCAACCACTGACACATGGCATTCCATCATTGGCCTCTTTACTCCTACAAAAGGCAACAAAAAAAACACATGATATTAAAATATATCTCATAAAATACAAAAACAAACATATAATAACCAAAATATATATATTAACCAAAAAAAAAAATTAATACATTAAGGTTACTATAACAAACATATATTATATATTAAAAAAGGTTATTAAAGTTCAATGAATTGTTTTAAAAAAAGAAATGGTCGTTGAATTTTTAAGGGGGCGATATGGTTATACCATATAAACCATTCCATACAACCCACACCCCAACAACTTTAAACATATCACTATTTGGGCTGGTGGGAATCGAACCCACCTGACGATGTGGTCGGCCCGCACCACAGGCGACCCAACCAAACGCAAAGTCCAACATTCAATGCAACAAACCAACCTCAAATAACACACCTCCCATTACAAAGGTTAACCAGAAAATGTATTAATATGCCAAATTTTTGTTACCAAACAAAACAACGCACCCAAAAAAATATTATACGCGGATTTTGTGGGGAGGCGGGATTTGATCCCTCGACCTACCCTTAACAAATTGACCAGTTTTACCAATACACCAAACTGTAATTTGGTAAACTCTGCCGAAGAAATTTTATATAAACCCATTTACACAGTGTGTCCGGGTAGGGGGAGCGTGGCATGGATTTCGAGACAGAGGAGGCAGAACCTTGACACACATTTTGAGGCAAAATATTCTTTGATGCCCAAAGATTCTCCAGGGAGGTAAAAATTCTTTTTATCAGAATGTAACCAAGTTTACAGTCAATTTTCTTAGATTTTTATAGGGAACCCTAGGGCGAGGTCAGATTCGCATTTTGAGCAGCAGATTTGCAGGTTCCTAGTAGAGGACAATCTTCAAAAATCTTTGAGGGAATCTTCCAGATTCCTTGGATGCTGAAACTTGCCAAAGTCAGAATGCAGCCAACTTCATACTCATTTTTCTCAGAATTCTGCAAGGAACCTGATGGAGCAGTCAGAGTTTTGATTTGAGCATCAGATCTTCAAATGACCGGGAGGAGGGAATCTTTGAAGAATCGAGGGGGAATCTAAAAGATTCCTGTAGCCCTAGATTTTCACTTTCTCAGAATTCAAAAATTTGACAGTCGATTTTACACTATTCGACACCACAAATCTGATGGTGCATTAAGATTTTCCATTTGATCATTTAATTTTTCAGCCACTTTTCAAAGTGGAGTGCAGGTGTCAGCATTCAATGTGCGAGCAATCATTTCCATGCGATTCGACGCCACGAGATTGATGGTACAGACAGCTTCAGCAGTTTGACATCCTTCTCTTCAGATGGCCCCAGGATGTGAGTTATATGCAATATTTTCATGTACTTCTTTTCGCTATGAGATGCATTGTGCTGCATAGATCCTTGTTTGATGTTTGATGTGGGATCGTGTTTTCTTACTTGTTTCATGATTCCTACTTGATGTGATGCGAAATCATCTATGGGATGTACTTGTTGTCATGATTCGTCATGTTTTGTTTGAGATCCATTTATTGTTATGTTGATGGGATACTCATGCGTCACCATGTATGTTCACATTGAGATCCCTTTTATGCCATGTTGGCGGGATGCTCATTATCATCATGCATGAGTTTAGGTCATACTAATAGGAGTCCTTTTTTGAATGAGAGTTCCTACAATGAAACATCTCTTGGAGCCACTCCTGCGTGAGGGCATTTTCCTTGTATGATAGCGAGGTCACCTCTTATGTACATCATCACTATTGACATCACTTAGTGCTGTGACCTACACCATCTTGACACTGGAACCCAGAGATGTAGTCCCTCCTGAACGAACTCCGTTATCAACGTTGTGTGTTTTATGTTGCTAATGATTATCATGTTCCTTCTTCTTTACAACATGTATTTATGTTCCTTTATGCTATTGTAATTGCAATTCTAATCACATCATGAAAGTAAAATATCTTGGTTAAATATGGGAGTTGAGTCAACTCGGATCACGAAGAAATAGTAAAAAAAGGAAGAGATCGTGTTGGGTCACTGGTATGTTTATTCTTATTGGTGTGGTTCATGTTTCCTTGTTAGTGTAAACTATCAAAATATTAACTTTTCATTAGACATATTCTCTAAACACTTCCATGTCTTATTGTAGAATTCAACAACCTCAAAAGAAATTAATTAATTGAACAATGTAATAAAGTGCATTAAAGTGCACAAACTTGAATCACATAGTCCTACCAAATACCTTGAGAAATGTGCGGCTTAGTTACAGAAAGACATGGAAGATAGGAAAAGATCTACAAAATCCATTAGGACTGAGACTAAAAAGGCTCATCTTAACAATGATAATGGTGGTGGTGGTGTTGGTGGTGCTAGTGCTATTGTTGGTTCACTGTTCCCTAAACCTTCCCTCCTAGTGCCTTTTCCCTTCCCAATTATCCTTCACTGCTCCCTAAAACTACCCCTGCTAGTACCTTTTCCCTTTCCAATTCTTCTTCATTGCTCCCTACTAAACCTACCCATCCCAGTGCCTTTTCCACTTCCAATTTTTCTGACTTACAATGTCGTAATCTAATGGCTAGTATCCCATATTACAATTTACCTTGTTAGGGTGTATATGACATGGGAATCCAAGACATATCCAGTATTCCATCTTACAATTTACCTGGTGAGGCTGTATATGACAGGGGAAGCCAAGACAAATATCGATTGGCTTATGATATTGGAAACAACCCATCATATTTGTCTAAATCTCATTTATATCCATTAGAAAGTCTACAATCACCTTTGTATGGGGTTGGCTCCTATCATGGATCAACCAGTTATGGAAGTTATAATATTTGCAGTAGTGTGCCTCCAGAAACTTCTTACTAGTCTTCATATTTACGTTAGGTCTATTTATTTTGTATTTTGGAAGCCATATCCTGAGTTGTTGATGCAGACTGAACTACTTGCAAAATGAACTTTGAAGTAATCACTTTTGAGTTACAGGTCTAGGAAGCATAATGTTTTCAATAAATCCAAATGTGATTTTTTATTTTGGTCATGGGATTAGCCAAATAGTTTTTCTAAATTGTGTGCAAGTTACTCTTCTTAGCTTTATTTGGATGAAAGGATTTGCCTTTGAAAAATTACCTGTCGGATCCGTCTTAGTGGACTACGTAATTTCTAAATATGCTTTGAATTTCTTTTAAAATGTTTCACTAAATTTTCATAACAGTTCAGATGCTACGGTTAAAAATTGGCATTTCGATTATGGAAAGAAATGAACATGGGGGCTCATATGAAACAAAACGAAGGCTTCTTCTTGGCTTGATTGTGACACATGCATGTGAGATCAATAAGCATATCCCATTTACATAATTATGCTAGCCATCCTTTGACCATATTCCCACACTTTCCTGGATCTTCTATTTCTGCACTTCAAATTGTTGGTTTCGAAGGTATTTTTTACTATCCTTATTTTTCTCTTTTCTGTAATTCAATTTTGTTGCTTTATTTTTTAGTTATTCCTCTACTTTTATTTTCTCATCGAATTTTCATCTCTCATTGAGAAGGTTTTTCCGCTATGGTATAACTGCATTGACTGGAATTAGATCAATTACCAGGGAGAAAATGATTAAACTATAGAGGTAGTAAATTTGGGGTATTAGGTGCTTTGGTGGTAAACTCTAGGGGTTATGGATTTTAGATCCTTCCTTCATAATTCACATTATTTTACAACTTGGCATTGTTTCTGCGATGGTAGCACCGATCGAGATCTCTATGGTGGGGTTGTATTTTCGGTGGATCTGCATGTTTGGTGCCCCTAAAAGCGCGACATCTCAACCACGTGAGTGATTTTAGATTCTATCGGTGCTTATAATGGAAATTGAACTAGATATTTTCTTATTCTTGACCGTACAATTTTCTTATTCATCTCATGGTCGTTCTTGCCACACCTTTTGCAGTCGAAGGGATTGTATCTTTCATATTTGCATGTGGAAATAATTTATCCCACGCTAAATGTATCACTATGTTCCCTATTACACAAATATTAACTTTTCCATGTCAGAGTGGAAACATTCATCTGTTACATGGCCCATTTTCCATGTCCCATTACAGGAAAGGATGAAATCATAACATAAAATTGAAACTATGGGTAATGTGGATCTTTCTTCTTCCCCACCCACTATCTCCTTTTTTTAAAGTCAACTTCTGACACTATACACATCAATTTGCACATATCTTTGTTTTTCTTTGTTCACTAGTTTACTTTACTTTCTTACCATCCACTTCTTTTTTATTTGTTTCAAAAACAAAGTTTCTTATTCCATGGATAAAATTAAATTTTGTCGAAAATTGAATAGGATACCATGCGTTTTCCATTAATGATTTTCTTATTCCTCTCGATTTCCTTGTACCAATTATAGGGTTTCGCTTTCTTTAATGGAGATCATGGAAATTACCCAAATAAATTTGATTAGAAACAACTAGAACTCAAGACACATTGTTGGATAGACAGGTGGAGGGAAAAATGTTCCAGTAGCCTAGAGTGTTGGTGGGATCAGGGCTTTCCCTTTCAAATATATTTGGTTTCAGTGTCAGATTGTTATGGCCTTGGGAAGATCGATTCTGATTGGGACATCAGAGATAAAGTCTCATTTGGATGGATGACATATGTGATGGAGAAATGGATGTATGAAGGGACAAATATGATAATAGAGAAGAATGAAATGAGATGCTCTCATTCATCCAATTTCCTAATAACAAATGCAAGACATATATCCTTTGAGGAATTCATACTCAAACCATGCCAACCACGCCTTTGATAGCTCTCAAATCAAATTTAGGTGTTTTTCCTAATTATATTTCCAACCAGAATAGTCTCGATTGCTTGATTAGACAAGAGAGGGGGGCAGGCAAGATTTGTAATTATCCTTCCCACACTATTATGAATTACTTTGTTTCTTTACATAAAGTAACAAGTGAATAGATCAAGGAAAGCTTTGGAACTGTACATTATCTAATGTGTAAAGGTCCTTTCATAGAAGAGGATATTATACAAACGTTTACGTTATGGTTAGTATGTTGGTTTATAGGAAGTAATTGTGAGTGACTTAGTGAGGAATTTTTTTATATGAAGTTTGAAATATTAAAGTGATTGATTCATGTTTGAGATTTTATAAATGTATAAGGTTTTGGGTAAAAAATAATGTATTTATGTAAACTTTTTAAATTTCAATTTGTATTATTTTTACTTATTTTTTTCTTTAAATTTTTAAATTTTAAAACATGTGGTATAAATTACATATTTACTTATTTTTTATCTTTAAATTTTAAAATATGTTGTATAAATTACATACTTCACATTGATTACATATTCAAATTTTTATGCATGCTTCATAAAGTGTATCTTTCAATTAGATTATAGTTGTCATTTAAAGCCATAATATGCATGCTCTCATTTGAGGCTAATGAGTGATGGTTGTAATTGACAACTTTGAAGGTTATGATTTTAAATTTTAAAATTCAGTGATTATATAAGGAGAATTTTTTTTTTGATGCAAGATGTGAGGCTAGTCATATTGATTATAGTTGATGATATTAAGATCTTAAATTGGAAATTTACCGTTGAAACATGGTAATATATTTACTTAATTGTGAGATATGGTGAGAAATTCCTTAAAATGCATTATGTAAGATGGACCTTAATATTTTAAATAGGAGTTATGGTTAAATTTTGATCTCTATCTGACTTTATGACATCAAGTTGTCTATGATGACCAATGCAAGAAATAGGTACCAAGAATGAGAACAAGAAATCCAAGGTACCAAGAACATTGTTCGAGGAAAACAATGTTAGCCAAGAACGAGAAATCCCAATGTCATTGCCAAATATCCCTGAAACAAATCAATTTCTCAAATCTTGAGGAAAACAATGTTAGCCAAGAATGAGAAATCCCAATTTCATTTCCATGCTCTCTAGTTTGACCATGAATACGAACCAGCAGAAGGTTGATTCTCATTGCCCTTGAGCTCTAGGATTGAGGCTCATGTCGAGTAAGAGGGGAAAATATATGCAATATTTCATGGAATAAGGAAATGCATGTACCAATGAGGAGCATATGTTGATACATGGCATCCTTCCGACTATTGTCGCGAGAGAAAATTTTGTGGTAGGTGTTATCACTCAAGTTGTTCCCAAAAGTTGTAAGAAAGGGAATACGGTTGAGGTAACCACAGACCAATCTTTTGACACAGATTCTAGCCAATCTGCATCCAGAGAGGGCTCTCTCTTTATGATTTAGTTTTATTTTGATATGTGTTAGGCTAATTATGAGGTGCAAGGGTTTTGTTTTGAGTTTGGTAGGAGGGATGGAGATTCAATAGAACAGTGAGGTAAAACTCAAGAGTTTCAATCCATTGGGCATGATGGAGTCAAAGAAGGATAGCTTCCTAGATTAGGTTTCTTAACAGAGGAGGTATCACAGAGCAAGGTACTCAAATATGGAACAATTTATAGGCTGAAACTAGATGGAATGGAGTCAATCGGGTGAAGGGCAATGAAGAATCCTTCATCATATTTGATAGAGGGAAAATGGATTATTACTGTTAAGGAGCAATTAAGAATTCCTTAGCAAATATTCAAGATGAAAGAATCAGGGGAAACAAGAGCAATTAAGAATTCACTGTTTATTCTAATTCTGAAGAAAACATAGAAAACAACAAAGATTGAAGACAGAGTGCAGTCAAGCAAATTCTGAATTATTCTTTTTCTTTATTATTGAGATCATGAAACATAGATGATATAATAAACATAGAAACTGTAAAACACAAGTTAGAAGGGACTTATTGATCCATAAGATGATTCAAGAATTCTATAACATGGTCCTCAGCATCAATTCCTCATTCAGTAAGCCAGACAAAAATGGTTCCAACAGCCTTTTATTCCAGAAAACTTCAGTATTAGTAAGAAACTATGAACACCCACCAACCCCAAATACTTCGTCTAGGGGGGTATTTATACAAAAATATCAAATATCTTACAAAATATCTGATAGAAATAATATCTGGTGATGGTTAATGCATTTTTACAAAGATAGAGACAGACAGTCTCGAAAACAGGGGAACAATAAATTGATGCAATAAATTGATGTTGTGCTGGTTGTTCCATCTTTATGATATGTACCATAGGTAGGTGCTACGAGTTGGTTTAAGGCCGTCTTCCACTGATACTCTATGCTGGTTATTCCGCCTTGGCCAGTCTTTCTTTGACCCTGATGTGATGCGCTTTGACCCGCATGACTCTGATTCATTTCTGTTCTTCGCATTATAGTAGATGGTCAAAAATTTTCAATTGATTGAAGATAAGTTTACAGAATCTCTAACATACATTGCCACCACTGTGGTCCTGGTAATTTATGTCTCTGAAGATTCCTCAAAGTTTCGTCAGTCTCTGTGTATCTGAAGAAATTAGGTGGGATGGTGAATAGATGCTCTACCTTGTGCTCAATGTAGAATAAATTTTCCAGGCTGTCGTATAGGGCTTGGCCAGATGGAAGTGCCTTCTCTGCTGAAGTACTTGATGATGTATTAACTTGATCAGCAACATATTTATTCAACTTTTGCGTGTAATCTACATGTCTCCTCAAATGATCATTACTCCCCAAAGGACTTGGCAAACCTTTTTTATGCAAGATTGTAAACTTTTCTGTGAAAGAATCAATCTCCACCTACATGTCCCGACGTCTCCTTTCCAAATTTTGCATCAGATTTCTCATGGTTAGAACTCTCTTGATTTCTAGAATGGTGCATGTTCTGTCTCTGATTTCCCGTGCCTCCAATTCTTCACTAGTCTTGGTGTTAAAAAAATGTATTAGCCGATCAGCTTGTTCATGCATCTGTCCTAATAAAGCCCTTGCCTTTCGATTCTCCACTTGGGCCGCTCTTACTAGGTCAATCTGCTCATAGATGACTTGGATATATCTCCACATATTACTAAGGGATTGATTGATGTTGGTCCACAAAATTCCTTTGATTTCTGCTAGAGGTTTATCCAGAGAGAGATTCTTTTCTAATGCTCTCACCTTGTTCTCCAATGTTTTGACCTCCCTTGTTTTCTCTACCACATTCATTTTGGATTTATCATAATTCTTTTCCACCTTTGCCAATTGCTCTTTGACCAGTTTCAATTCTGATACTTGCAGCTTTAATTCTTCCATGGCTTTTATTAGCTGTTCTGTACTCATAGTAGTACTGCTGCCTAGTGTTGTTGTTGTTGCTGAGGTACCTGTGATGATCTCTGTTATTGACGCCGGGACAGTGGGAGGCAATGTTGTTATAAGTGTGGAGGGGGCAGTAGTGACTGTTGGGACTACTTTAGGTGGCTGGGATGTCGACTCTCCTTGCTTTTCTTGTAAAGCTTTCTCCAATGCCTGCTCTGTCTCACCCAATCTCTCATTCAGTCTCATGAGAAGGTCCATCATGTCCTCTTCAGATTTCTGTTGCACAACTTCTGCAATCTGTGGATGCATAGAAGGAGGCAGTTTCAGCTATTTTCTGAGGGCAGCAATGTCCTCTTCTTTCTTCTTCATCAGTGCCTTTATGCCTTTGGCATCTTTGGGATCATGTCCTAGTTCAATGATAATTTCTTCCAAGGATTTGATCCTGATGTCCTTTGCTAGATAAGAAGCTTTCTCCAAATCTAACTAAGCAGAGGTATTATTCAAGGAGTTTTGCAATTTATGAGCTAACATAGCTTTATCAGCTAGCGTGCAGTATACCATCTCTCCAGTTTGTTTATGCAGCTCAATCTGGTCCATTGGATGAATATCCTTGGCCAAGACCTCCAAATTTGTGCTGATGTAATCAGCTGCTGATTATGGTTTCTGCACCTTTGACTTGAAATAACCCATGATCATTTTGCCCTCCTTAATGTCATAGGCAGACATCAACCTTTGCTGGTTTGTGGGGGGCATCTTAAGATACTGGTTATAAATCTACAGCCTTAGTGGTTCGTTTCTATCCTTTATCTCTGTGAACATCCTTTTTATGTTAGAGGCCTGCTTACTTGGTGGCCTAGTGGATGAAACTTCCACACTATGTTGCCTATCTAGCTCTTGCCTATGTGAGCTAGTTGATGTTTCCACCACCGGGGATGTCTGCTGGCTGGCTATCTTTTCCCCTTTTGAACTTTTAGTAGTTTCTTCAAAGATTTCCTCTTTTGACAGAGGATTGAGTCTTTGCCTTTTTTCCCCTGGTTGTTCTGTAGGCCCACTGATAGGTGTGGCTTCTTCCCTGTCCCTTTTCTTGCCTCTTTCCTAATTTAGAGGAGTCTGTAATGCAGGAATATCTGCTGTTTTGGTTTGGACCGGAGGAATTTTCCCCTATTGATCAGTCATTACTTGTTGCTCCGTGTCTGCCACTTCCTTGCCCTTAGAAGACCCTATAACTGGTGCGCTAGTTTCTTGTACAGGCTGCTATGAAGTTCCAGCAGGAGGATGTACCCACTCTGGTTTGCTGAGGCAGCTTGAAAGATACCTGTCTAAAAGAGTCCAGGTCAAGAGTCTTTTCAAGATATTTTATAGCTTTTTCCATCTTTTCTTGTTCAGTAATTTCTTCTATTAATGTACCCTCTACCCACTCATCCTGATTAGCAAACTGTTCAATTTCAGGGATCCTATGATGTATATAAGCCGATAGCCTGTTTCTTACTTTTCTGTCACTTATAAAGCTATTTGGGTCATATGGCACCCACCAGAAACTTTTCTTCAATTTAAGGTCTTCCCCTAATATCTTATCAGCATCTTCCCATGCCTCCCTCTTATGGATGATAAAAGGGCCTAATTGGTTTTTTATTCTCAGCTGAGCCTTTTTCTTTGCATTGCAAAAGTGGGTTAAATCTGCATTGATAAGCTACCTGAAATACTCCAGTGAAAATAGTCTCATGGGAACATATTTGGGTAGCGTGAAAGGGCACAATTCACAGCCATATATTCTGATTTCCGTATGATTTTGGTAGAGGTACCAGTCACCTATCTTGTATTGTTTGGAAAGCTGTAAAATCTTCTTTATATCACCAGAGAGCCTAGGAGGAGGAGCTCCTATCAATAGAGTGGAGGTTGGATTTACAAACAAGTCAATAAATTCACAGTAGGTATAAGGGGATTCACAAACATTGTGGAAGATCGAGGTCCAAAAGATCACAGACCTCCGCTCTCCTTTGGAATCCAATTTCCTGATGGGAAATGGAAAGCTGTCTGACTGATAATATAGCAGAAGGTGGTATATGAATGAGGTGTACTTGAAGACTCCTTTTCGGTCTGGATTTATGAATTGCTCATTGATTTTGTTGGCAATGAAAGAGGCATAATCATATTTGACAACAAGGGGCTGTCCTGGAGTAAACATTGACAACATAACTAAGATGGTCTCATCAACATATTCACTGGTTTTGAATCCCAAGATAAAGGAGATCATGTCAAGAATAAGCCTGCCAGTTTCAGTGAACCAGGAATGCACATAGGGAGGTGGGCCTTGGGGCTGGCAATCTGGTTTCATGAATAATTGAGCAATCCAGGTTATTTCTGAATTGGGAAATTGAGAGCCTTGCTCAAGAAAAAGTCCCATGGAAAGAGGAGCAAGGGGTTGAGTGGGATGGAAGTGTAACATCTCATTGATAGATTCAACAGTTATGTAAAAGAGAATAGTTTGGGATGGGGTCATAACTTCTTTACTGATAGGGTCATAGTTGGCACAACAATGGCAAATAATATCTGGGAACACATTGATTGAGGAAAGGTAATACCTGGGAAGATTAGATTCCCATATTCCATATATATCGGAGTTGCTCAGATGACTATTCCTAATTAGGCAAAATGCCTAGAGATGGTTCATATCACCAGATAACTATTTTATTTGAAAATCTCTGTCAGCCAAGGGTAACCAATCCAGGTCTTTATGAGGCACATTGAGGGGCGCCATGTTCAGGGCTACGAGAGCTTCCATGTTTAGTTCTTGTGTTTTCAAACTGGAGGTTGGGCTTTTGTAGGAAAATGGGCAAAACAGCAGTTCTGTGTGTCTTTCTCTGAGAGATACGGACTAACTTTACTATAATTTGGCTTGGTTGGGTAAAATTGACCGAGGAAAAATGAAATTACAGGTTCGGGAGGCAAGTTGGGTAAATACCTGTGTTCAGAAGGCAAAACAGAGCAATTAGCAGGTTGGCTGACGAGCTGCAGAGAACGATGTTGAAATTTGTTGGTCGGGTGGTGGACTAGACGCACGAACAATCAATCCAATGTGTTTTGCATGTAAACAACTCACAGAGAAAATGAATGAAAATGGCATTTTTCCCTACAATTTAACAAAATTTGGCTTTGGCGGGTGATTTTGGCATTAATTAGTGGTATGACATCATCGGGATGGGACGTCCTGTCATTTAGCACAAGAGTGGTAAGCGGTTTCCTCCCACACAGCTTATGGGGACAAGCGGTTTCAGGTGTGGAGGCAGTGATCAGGCGGGAGGTCGACACGCGTCCTGGGTACGGATGCAATACCACCCTTTCCCCAGGCGGTAAACTTCGGCAGCGAAGGGGGTCGCGATATAGATCTCAGACGTCTGATGCGAGGGCCGAGATCTGACAGTTGGTGGTCAATGGAGGTGGAGGGGGGTTAATGTGCGGGGGGCCCACTCATATTAACGTTACATTAACGATATCGGGTGCGATTTTATTGGTTATCAGGGTTGTGGTTTAAGTTATTAATTAACCAGATGTTAATTAATTCTTGCGGGCGTGGCGGGTTAGGTTATTTAAAGGTTTCAAATAAACCTTTAAATCCCAATAAGTGGATATATGGTTGTATATTAACCGAGGGCGGGAATATTAGAATATAGGGATTTTAATATATTAATAATACGGGAATGGGTAACTTATACAAGGGATTTATATAATAAATGTTAGTTTGTTAACATGAAACCTTTTTTGCAAGTAAATGGGCGCTAAGTATAATGTTGGAAAACTTAGGCAAAAAGGGAAAACAGGGATTTACACAAGAAATGTGGCTCTTTGCCTAAAGTAAGAATGTGGTTTTACTTAGGCTTTTTATGAAATGAGATGGAGTGATTTAGTGATATTAAGCAGATCTTAATATCCTTGGGGGGAGATTAGTAAGTGATTGGGGAGAAGTGTGAAGGGAAGTTAGTCATGCCTCACTTGAGTTGTACTTGTGATAATAGTAAGATGAACATTTTGAGAGACAAAATCAATCATAAGTTTCTTTCTGCAACATCAAAACTGCCTACCCAGCCTACTGTGCCTAACATTTTTTTCTTCTTTTTCTTTGGGTGCACTTGGACTGGCAAACCCTCAACAATCTTCTTTTCTCTTCATGATAAGCCTATCTAAATCTGCACTTATTTCTCCCAAGGGCTCGGATTTAGTAGTTGAGCTCCTTTGCTTCTCTACCTATCTACTTATCTACCAAGTTTAAACAGTTTCGATAGAGTTTTATTCTCTATTTCTAAAACAGGAAATTGAAACATGAACTAGCCAAGATTAAGCTATTTGGCTATTCATCATTAGTAGCATAAATAAACAAGCTACACACCATAAGATTATTTCAAAAATAGAATAGTAGTGGCGTTTTGGACTTTCACACTTTCCTGGTCTATTTGATTTGGGGTTCATTTCTTTCAGTTTTTGACCATTTCATTCTTTTTTCCTTTTGATCTTTCTTTTAGGGCATACCCTCTTTACGGTTTTTAAATTTTCTGATTTTTAGACAATATGGAAAACCTTTGCATCAGGAGAAGGTATGAATATATTGGAGAGCTCATTAATGTCAATCATGAAATATGACACCTACTGGTATAGGAGCATAGCAGTGGCTTCACTTGGGGATGGATTTCCCTGGTGGAAAGTCAAGAACAACAGGTCAGATGGCCTTATGATCAACTCTTGTTGTGCTCTGAAATTTTCCTTTGCTGAAAGTAGAAGACTGTACAAAAGGGTTATGTACAACATACATTATTCTTGAACTGATTCATACAACAGTACATCTATTTTGGATAGTCTACTTGGATCCTTTCTTCTTATGTTTTTGCTCCCAAGTTTTCTTCTGCAACGTCTGATAAACTGAAATGAGGCAGCACAAAAATGGTAAAGTTCCTTCACTATTTTTCAAAATTTTCTGCAGCTTCCTTATGTACATGTTAGAGTGAGGATATATCAACAAATTGGGTCAAAATAGTGTTTCAGCATTAAACCATTCACTGGTCCATCTTCTGCTCCTGTATCATCCAGGCTTTTTAGGAAGTAAGTATTGTTGCCTTGTGAAGCCTGAATAATAAAAGGTCCCTTCCATAGGAAGTCAAACTTCCCATGTTTTCCTCTGTCTTCTCTTCTGGAATCCCATTTTAAAACTTTTTCTCATATGTAAAAATCCTCTACCTTAGTCCTCTTATCAAATACCTTCTTGAGTTTTTCTTGTAACACTTAGGATCTTTGGTATACCTCTTCCCTAGTCTGCTGCAAATGGATGGTCTGATTTATCCTTCTTTGAATGTCATTGGGTTCCACCTGAGCTTCTTGTAGTAATTTCATCACAGGGATTCCTAAAGATGAAGGAAATACACCTCCATACCATAGACTAACTCATAAGGGCTAGTCCCAATGGATCTCTTGGTAGTTAATCTGTCTGCCCATAGTGCAGTAGTAAGTTTCTTATGCCAGTTTTTCTTGTTTTCTTCCAATACTTTCTTAATGATATTGATCAAGCTTTTATTGGATGACTCAGCTAGACCATTACCTTGAGGGTAATATGTTGTGGAATGGCCTAAGGTGATGTGGTACTTATGACAAAAACTTATCATTTTCTTGGATTTGAAAGCAATAGCATTGTCAGTTATGATCTTTTCAGGACAGCCAAATCTAGACAGGATGTTGGTTTCTAAGAATTGTATGATCACTGAATCATTGGCTTGTCTACAAGGGATGGCTTCTATCCACTTGGTGAAATAATCTGTGGCAGTGAGGATCCATTTATGTTGGCCAGAAGAGGGAGGATGAATTTCCCCAATGAAGTCTAAACCCCATTGTTGAAATGGTCTTTTAGTGGAAATTGGTCTAAGGGGTAGAGGTAAAAGTTTCCTATTGCCTTCAAAAATTTGACATTTATGGCAAACAGTGACAAACTTTTTGACATCAATAAACAAGGTGGGCCAGTAAAATCCAACCCTTAGGATTTTATCTGCAGTTGATTTCCAATAAAGATGTCCACCATAGTCCCCTGCATGAAATTCTTTGAGTACCTTGTCAGCTTCATCTTTTATTAGACAATTTAATAGAACACCTTCATGATTTTTCCAAAAAAGAGCACCATCTATGATACAAAACTTTGAAGCTTTTATTTTTAAAAACCTTTTCTTTGTTCTGGATAACCCTGTAGGAGCCTGCAGGTTTAATAACACATAAGATATATCAGCATACCAAGGTGATTCTAAGAAGGCCTGGTTGATTTGTGGAGTCGCCATCTCTTGTTCATTATCCAGTTCATTGATATCCAGGGATTGGCAATTAGTTTCAGTCATGAGTTTAGCAAATCCCTGTACTATTATAAGTTTTGTAGGTTTTATTTCAATATCACACTCTAATATAGTAGCAATCCATTTACCTCTTTTGCCTTCAATCCCCTCTTGGGTCAGGATATCTTTGACAACAACATTTAGCACATAGGCTATTATATGGGAGTATAATATGTAGACTCTAGAGTCTTTGATAGCTTTCACAAGTGCATAAGCCTGTTTTTCCATGATTGGGTATTTTAGAGGTGCATCCCTAAGCACTTTACTAAAAAAGGCTATGGGTTTTTCACGTCCTTGATCATCTTTCTGTAGTAAAACCGTAGCAATAGTGTGTTCTGATGCAAATGAAAATATTATGAGGTCTCTGTCAAATTTTGGGCTTGTAAGGACTGGTGTTCTGGTCAAAGCCATTTTAATTTCCTCAAAGGCTTGTTTAGCTTCTACTATCCATTTAACCTTGGAATACTTTTTCAGCATATTATTCAACAATCTGATTAATTCAGCCAAATTGGGTATGAATCTTCTTAAAAAGTTAATTTTCTCTAGGAAGGCTTGAAGTTCTTCGATATCTCTGGGATGGGGTATTTGTAAAATGGCTTCTATTCTGTCAAGATCAATTTTGATGCCATCTTTGGAGATTATATGACCTAACAGTTTACCTTCCTCTAGACCGAACAAGGATTTCTTAAGATTCAACGAAATACCATACTTTCTGCATGTTAAAAACACTTGTCTCAGATGATCTAGATGCTACTGATCTGATTTGGAAAACACAATGAGATAATCTAAGAATATAGCTAGAAAATCATGAATTTCTTTCGCAAAAGATATGTCCATTGCTCGTTGGAAGGTTGCCCCTGCATTCTTGAGTCCAAATGGCATTTTTAAATATTTGAAAGTTCCCCATGGGGTTGTAAAAGAATTCTTTTCCTGATCATCAGGATGGACTAGAATCTGGTTGAAGCCTGAAAACCCATCCAACAGTGAAATTCTAGAGGCACCTACTACCCTTTGTAAAATGTGGTCCATCTTAGGTAAGGGGTAGTGGTCTTTTAAAGAAACCTTATTTACGTTCAGGGAAAATTTTAAGAACCCCCCCTGAATTTATATGTATAATAAATGGGCAAATCTCAATGGTATATAGGAAAAATGGAAGGTGATTTTATCAATAATATAATATGTATATATAATTTTTTGGCGAATCTCTCACCAGGCATGGCGAATATTTTACTCAATTATAAAATCTTGTAAGATCTTAGTGAGTCTTTCACTAAATAATAAAACTTTGTAAGGTCCTAGTGAATCTTAGCATTGTAAACTCTTAGAGAATTTTTTGAAAAAGTATAAAACCATATATGACAAGAGCCACATGGTGGCAATATCACCGTTTTTTTCACATTTCCACGAAATGGAACTTGTTTATAAAATTATAAAAAATCCAACCAAGTCCCTTATAATATGCAAGTAAGCTTATAACAGAGTCTGATACATCTACTATGCTTGTCTTCATTCAAGTGTCATAGTTGCTATACTTAACACTGTGAATCACAACTCTCTCAGAACTCAACTCTATAGTGTAATTAAAACCTTTGGAAATTGAATCTGACAACTTTATAAAAAGGATTAGTGAAATAGAAGCTTTTGTGAATGAGCCCACTAATTATCACTGCTAAACAATCAATCCAGACTATGAAGTCTTCCATCTTGATCACAATCGTGCTCACGTTCAAGGGAGTGCGACCACCTATCCTGACATAATGGCCATCATAGCTTCCAATAATCAACAACCACCTTGCAAGGACATCCTAGCTCATGTCTCATGAATTTTATTCATCAATCTTAACTAATATAAATCTTATAAAGATAATATTAGAATCCTCCCCGGATTCACTGTTAATACAAGGGTAAAGGAAATTTTCTAGCTCAAGGCACTAGCCAATACCAACTTTGGTGTTTGTGACACCTTTGTGGGGATGCACCTACCCTGCCCCGTTGGGTTTCTGCCTTGTAACATAGTTCAAGAATCACAAGACTTTCCAATCTTCCTACTCCATTAGACACACTTTATATGCTATACATAGTGAATGGAAAAGAAGCATTACAGAACACACAATTTCACAGAAGGAAGAAAAATCTTAGCCAGTTCAATATCAAAATCTTAACCACTTATTAATAAAGAATAATAAGTAGCATAATGAATTGTTCCGAGTTATTTATTTACAAGTTGTAAAGAATGTAGTGGAATGGAAAATATTACTTAGGCAACCCTTCAATATTTTCTACTAATATGTCTGTGCATGTACATATGAAATTAAGAGCATTGTTGAATACAAAGTTTCCTTTTCTCTTACCTCCATTTTTACAAATCAGTGTGAAATCAATGTCACTTTGAATCTCCTTTCCTGTGTGGATGTTTTGAAAATCAATGTGAAATCAAAGTCACTTTGAATTTCCTTTCCTGCGAGGGATCACATCCACAGTTGATTAGTAAAATATAATCTACTATATATTATGTTCAAGAAACTGACTGCAATCTACAGTGGAAACGAGACCTCAATTCTTATTCTGAATTTGAATATCTTAGGACAACATAAGATATAAAAATGCATATGGTCTTAGTAGCTAGAAAACAATCACTCCATCACTACAAGACCACCTAGATTTTGGCACTTAATCTAAATAATGGCACTAGTTGTAGTGCTTATTTGCATTAACACCATGGAAAAGCAACAACAATGTTTCAAAGTACACTTACTAGAAAAGTTGTAAAGTTCTGAGAATATTTAATGATAGCATCTGAACCTCATAGATATGGTGGGGAAACTAGGGAACCCAAATATTGGAAGATATCTCATACCAAATCTGGGAAAAAAATAAAAAAGGGAAAAAATCAAAATCTATAAATCAAGCAATGAATTGTTTACAAATCAAATAAAATTCCTTTAACTAACAGTTAAATTGTGGTGATATATTTATATATTTAGTAAGAGGGTAACTTCAAACCATGGAATATTACCTTTTTCATTACTGTCATCCCTCAGTGACTGAGATTACAAATCAATACTTATGGAAAGATTGTAAAAAAATTCTGTGAAATAGTAAAGCGTAACCTCTATTTTCAAGCAACAAAATCAAGACATTGTTACATCAAGAGCCGTAATTGATACATAATCAATGAATCAAGTCCTTGTATGGCACAAGCTTGTTTCACAACCTCTATTTTCTCAATAACAAAATCAAGACATTATATGTGGTTATTGCCAAAAGGAAACTGCTTCTAATTTGGAAGAGGATCTTATCAAAAGACATGGATTTATTCAAAGCTACAAAGCCTAATGGGTTACTGAAAAATAAGTTGGAATACGGGATCATGATACTTAAATTGAAAAAATATGCTTTCCTTTTAGAAACATTACAGTTATACAATGTTTTTTGAAAGCATTAGAATTTGAAATTGGGCCTTTCTATCAAGACAAATTTTCATTAACAGAATGTACTTTCCTACCTGAAACGTTGTAGATATCCAAGAAAAACTTGAAAAGCATAAGAGAACTTAGCATAATGTACTTTCTTTCCTTCCTTAACATTCTTAAAGAGTTGGGGTTCCCCAAGTCATCAGGTAACCTTCGAAGGAAATGACAGTTAGTAATAGTCCAATTCACAACTGAAGATGTGTCACAAATATGAGGGGGCATCTCCTCCAAATCACAAAAGTGCTCCAAGTTAAAATCTAGCATTATTGGAAGCTTAATGCTCGACTGGTTGTTATTGAACCTAGACATTTTTCCATTCTTCACTAAAAGCTTAAAGATAGCTTCTCTAAGTTCTACATGACTTTATTATGCCCTTGAAGTGGGGGCACATGCAGGCTCTCCAAGTGAATAGTCTTAAACTAAGTGAAGATAAGGCCGATAGATCATTCAATGTGGATATCCTTAACCCATAATTGAATACTATGTCTCTCTTGAACCCATAATTGAATACTATTAGGACTTTCAAATTTTTCATGGAACTCAAAAATGTTGGAAGAAAGTACTTGCTTCCAAAAAGAGTAAAACTAAAGCCTCTGCTTGAGGATAATTGATGTCACACCACTAACACTTCTTCATGGAATCTATATAGGTAAACCACAAATGCAGAATTCCATTAGAATATTGTGTTTATTGAATACACAAATGAAATCATTGCATTTCTTTAAAATATCTTTTGAAATCAAAATTATTGAAATTACATATCGATAACCTAGTGGGTGTAGGATAAAATTCACCCGTGTCATTCATAGAAAGCATGAGAAAAAACCTAATACTATATATAAAACCAAGAAAAATTCAAATTCATCACTTCTAGGGACCTTGTAACCACCCTGCCAATACACAAGTATGTTCCTGTTTGCAATTAGAAAAATTACCCAAATTACAATCTGTTTACTCCAGCATATGTTGGAAAGTTATAGAAGAATGACTAGTGCAATCAATCCATTCCTTTTAGCCCTGGATTTGTTTCAGTTTAAAACAGAAGTATACAAATATACTTGTCCAATGTCTATGCTTTAACCATTCCCCTTAAGATGTTTTTACAATATAATTTCCTAAGTCTATTTAATATCTTCATTATCATAAAAGCCAACCTATATCCATCTTAACTCCACATCTACCACTCTTAGGGGGATGAAATCTATTGATCCCTCTGAGCACTTGGTAGACCCAGAATTAAGATGGATCTAAGATGATAGAATTTCCCCTTTAAATAGTCTATGCTCACATGAATACCATGGTATTACCATGGGTCAATACTATCGGTTATCATAATTCTGGAGCTTAAAAATTACTATTAGTAATTTATAAAAATTAATAAAATTAATAGTTGAATTTTATTTTATTTTTTATTTTAACCAAGCTAAAATGTTTAACATACATTAAATTACAACATCCATTTTTACTCTTGATCCACCAAGCCCGAGAGGGATCAAATATTTTTTCACTCTATGCTAGTTTGCATATGACAATATCACGATATTTGATACCTCTCGGGGGTTAGTAGATCTAGAGTAAAGATGGATCTATGTTGGTTTAATTCCCCCATTTAAATAGGCTACATTCCAGGTGAATACCATGGGTCAATACCATGTGCCATTTTGGTGAATACCATGGGTCAATACCATGTGCCATTTTTATTTTTATTAATATTAATATTAGGGTTAATAACATTATTTTGCATGGTATTAATAATAATCTAGTCCATGGTATTTGTCCCAGTATTTTGCCCATAGGTTTCACCTAAATATAATGCATTTTTTGAGTGTTCATAAATATAAGGTGACTTATGGAGTAAATATAAAAAAATGTTTTATTTGTTTACCATAACTCTCGTTTATTTATATTTTTATTAATTTACCATACCTCTTTTACAAATATGGTATTTGGCCCATAGGATTCATTTAAATAAAACCTCTTTCTTGAGCCTTCATAAATAGAATGAGGGTTATGGACTAAATATAAAAAGAGGTTTTATTTATTTACCATATGTCTAGTTTATTTATATTTTTATTTATTTACCATACCTTTTGAGTAAGTATAAAAGATGTTTTATTTATTTACCGTACCTCCACTTTACTTATATTATTATTTGTTTACACCCTTGCATGTATATAAGGTGACTTATGGAGTAAATATAAATTTTTATTTATTTATTTACCATACCTCTCATTTATTTATATTTTTATTAATTTACCATACCTCTTTTATAAATATGGTATTTGGCCCATAGGATTCACTTAAATAAAACCTATTCTTGAAAATGGGCGAATGGAAGGTTGTAACTCCTAGTTTCAAGGGCTAAATTTACCTTTTTTACCCTCTCCCTTAAAATAAGGTGGGCTATTTGAGGTGATTTGTAAAAATGTGCTATGATACAAAATATTCGCCCTCTAAAAATTTAAAACCCCTTAATTCCCCCAAAGGGCGAACATTCTCCCCTAAAATTTTCTATGTTTATGTTGCTTAAATCAACACACAATCTGATTTCTCCTATTTTCTTCCTAGTGGGCACTAAATTAGACACCCATTCTGAAAACCTGATAGGTGCAATTATCCCTGCTTCATACATTATTTTGACCTCTTTTTCAATTAAAGGGAGTAGCATAGGGTTAACCCTTCTAAGTTTTTGTTTGAATGGTTTTTGATTTTCTTTAAGGGGTATCGTATGTTGAATAATAGAGGTGTCATAAGACTTTAGATCTTCATAGCTCCAGGCAAAAACATCCTGGAATTCTTTGAACAGTTCAACATATTTAAGCTTTTGGTCAGGGGGCAAAGTTTTGGATAGCTTTATCATCTCAGGATTTTCTTCAGTCCCTATGTTACAGTCCTCAATGTCTGCGTTTAGAGGCTGCATCTTGGGTTTCTTTGGGATATCATTAGAATCAAAGAAATCTTCTAAAGGAGTTAATCCTGTGGGCAAATAATTGTCTTTTAAATCAATAAATTCATATTCTCCTTCAATAACCTCATCAACCTCTACTTCTTTAAGATCTTGCAATTTTTTATTGGTAAATTTCGTTGGGTGAAGTATTTGAGTTGTCGTTCACGCTGAAATATGTGTTTGAATTTTATCCATTTGATCCACCTCACTAATAGTGTCTGTGTCTATACAAGTGTTAGAAAACTCTTCTTTTAGGGTCAAGAAATTGTTAATCTGAGTATCATTGTCAAACACTTGCCAATTATTTACATTGTCTGGTATGGTTGGCCTGTGTCTAATCTTAGCTGTAAATTGATGATTGGGTTCAAATGGTAGTTTACAAGTGCTGGAAAATGTTGCCAAACTATGAGCATGCAAATTATGCTTTCTTGGAATTTTGGCAAGCTGTGTTTCCATAAATGTATTAAGGATTTCAATCGCTGCCCCTCTATAAGATCTTAATCTTGGATTATTTGTGAGGAAGTTTCCTTTTATCTGTTGAATGACTAAATCAGAGTCTCCCAAAACTGATACCCTAATTGCCCCTAAACTTTTGATCAATTTGAGTCCCAACAGCAGCGCTTCATATTCAGCCATATTATTGGTACATCTAAAGTTCAACCTATAAGCATGTCCTTCAACATGATCATTTTCTAGATTGTGTACCTAAATTCCTGCTCCTGCTCCTAGTTTATTGACTGATCCATCAAATTCCAAGTACCAAAGGATCTCATGTTTATAATTGGTATCAGGAGTTTCAGTAATCTGCTTGATAGGAAGACAGGTTTGTTTAATTTCATCTAATTTCTCCCGAGTGTCTAATATATCATTGTTCTCAGCAATCTCTTGAATTTGGAGACTAGACCTTTCGCTTATAACCTTTTCTTATTGAAGTGGTAAAACCTTGATATTAGTTACAGGATTAACCTCAACATTGCACAGAATGAAGGAGTTCATGTCAGAATGCATGGAATAGATGGGAAAATTCTGGGGGATTTCCTGGCTACTCACCACATATTTCATTAGAGTTTTTCAATACAATCTCTTTAGTTGACCAAATATGGAAATAGTAGCATAGGACATGTCCAACTGTAAAGATCCCTGGAGCTTTGCACCCCAAGATCTAGATAGAAATATGCCATATTTTGGTGGTATGTCAGCTACCACTACATCCATTAAAATTGTCTTGGCAGGGTATTGAACTAATGATACACATAGATCTTTGATCAATCCTAGACATCTGACCTGGCTTGAATCAAAAGAGAATAAGTCTTTGTATGGCCTGGTAATATCTAGGTCCAACTTCTCCATTACAGATTTAGGCATTAAGTTATGAGAAGCACCAGAATCAAACATTGCATTATGAAGTATTTTATCATGAATGTTCAGACTTACATAGAAAGGAGAGACCCCTCCATCTACTGATTTACCATTTATGTCAGGGCCAAAAATTAATTCAGGCTGGTCATCCAAGACATTTACTGCATCTTTGTTTTCCGAAATTGGGAATGATTTACTAATTTGATCTCTGTAGACATCATTCTTAGCCAATTCTGACAATGGAATTGCTATCTTTAATTTGCCTATTTCGATCTCAAGGTTGAAAGGTTTTTCTGTTTGAATTTTTGCATTTCAGGCAATGAGATTTTCTTTTTCTGTTGTATTTTCTGTCTTTTTCTTTTACAGGAGTGTTTTTATGGGCTAAAGTTGCTTCTATGTCAATTTCTGGAGGTTCTTCCACCTTTCTTTTGGGAGGAGTAGAAGTGGAAGGTTGTCTATTAGGTTGTTGATTGTCTAATACATCTTCAACTATTGGATGATTTGGGTTAGGAGTTTTTTTAGGAGAAGTTTGTACAGGGGGGTTCTTGATCTTAGGTTTGTTAGTTCACTTAGTATCCTTCTGTTTATTGGTTTTAGGAACATCTATCCTTCTACTCCTCAGATTGTATTTCCTGTGAACTTCATAGATGGCTGTGTCATATCCCTCCCCAAAATCAAATGATTCATCTGATTGTATTTGGAATTGATTAAGAGTGTGAGCCTTTTGGTCTTCTTGGGTTAAGAAAATTTGTTGTTCACTATTGAGACCCATTAAGTTAATTTGAGTATCTTCTGTTGGTTCACTAGAAGTTGAAGCTTCAGCGTAATTTTCCTGGAATGGGGGCCTAATGTTTTGGTCAAGCCCAAACTTTCCAGTATTAGGGTTCTGGTTTTTTCTGAACTTTGGATTTCTCCCAGTGTTGCTCGGTTGACCATCCCAATGGGATTTCCTCTCAATTGTTTCTACTCTATCACCAATTCTATCCATTCCTTTTATAATAGTATCTAATTTATGTTCAAATGCAGAAGGTTCTTCTTTGAAAGGCGTCCTTTCAGCTCTAGCTTGGGCTCGTTTAGAAATCAGGTTGGCCTCAACACTAACAACTATACTCTGCATGTCTTCTAAGCTTCGAGGAGCTCTTTCCCTAAGCTAATATTCCATATCAGAATCAAATGCATCAGGGAATTGTTATAGACATTTTTGGGCACTGCAACCCCAATCATAAATTTCCATAAACCAAGGGATCTTAAGTCCCTAAAAGTGTTGTTCCAACCTCTAAAAGAATAAGGTCAACTGATTACATCTTCTCCCAGAAGTTCTCCATGAAAAACTACTCAGAACTGGTCAAAACTGGACCATCTCACCTGCTCCATGGTCAAAGTGCGCTGCATCCCACCTAAATACACATGGGAGGTGTGATGCATACTGAAAATCCCTTCTATGGGGTGTGATGGGCGAGAGTGGAAAAATGGCAGGGTCAATCTACAAGGTGGAGGATCATGGAATCTTCCAGAAACTTCTCCTATGACACTTACCTCTCTGCATTCACCCAGGGATGAGTAAGAGATCATCAATCTCCAAGTGGAATCAAGAACTATCAGAGAGAGGACACTAATCAAATCTCAAAAGCTGACTCACCCCCCTTGCAAACATCTATATATGGATCCCTCATCCCAAAGATCCAGAGGCTGGAATTTTGTATCTTGTAAGGAAGTGTTGTTGGTTTCTTGGTGTAACATCATAGTGTTGGGTGATCTAAGCTTTTCATGAGGTGAAGAAGGGCTTTCTTGCTGAGAGGATGATGCTGGGTCAGAACAATTGGTTGTAATCCTCTTTGCTATTCTTGATTATTAATAAATCTATTCAAGTTTTCCTCCACATTCTTGTATGATTGATGATATATGCATTTGTGTGGTCAATATATATCTGGTCCCATATTGTTTATGATAGTAGATCTATGTTCTTGGATAGTGTTATGCTGCTCTGATTCTACAGGTGCTCTTTGAAGCTGGGTAGACGAGGAAGCGAGTGGAAAAGATCTATCAGAAGGGAGAAGAATCAACCAAGGAACCAAGTGCAAGACAGAGGTTGGTATCCTTCTTTCCCCTCTTATCTACTTCTCATAAAGGAAAACGAAAGTGGTTTTAGTTTGTTTGTTTCTAAGGTAGCTACCAGCCTTAGTGGGACTAGCAGCTCTGCATAGACACTAGATTTCTCGATAACAAAATGGCGACTCCACTGGGGAGAGAATAGATTGTTTGTTTGTCTACATTTGTTTGCTTTATAAACTTACAGATGGAGCCTGAAGTCAAGCCAGCTAGCCTTTGAACTGCATTTGCTATGCAAGTGCAAAGTAGATCAATGCTGCTTCAGTCTATCTCCGGGTTTTGTTTATGAACTGAACAAACGATTTACAAGCTCTCTAATTGCCCTTGTGGTGGCTCTAGTAACCTCCTTAGATCTACCCCTGTGATTTATTTACTGATTACCACTTGCTCGGCCTAAATCCCTGAACTGAGCTGCAAACTGTGACCCAGAACCCAGTTGAAGTCTCATCCCTGGACCATCGCACTGTCTCTTCTTTGGAATCTGGATGCATCGCACTTCCCATGTGTAGTAGGTGCGCTGCATCTCACTTTCCCTGTGTTATAGGTGCGCTGATCAGACAAGACCTCTTCTGCTCTTAGATTTTGGTTTCTGTGTTCACTCTTTTCAGCTCTATTCAGGAGTTTTGCTGTCTATAGTCAGTATACCTCTGTTGAAACCCCCTTCCTTACCATTATTCCGCCTCCATTGTGCAAAGAACTGTAAATGTTTTTATGTATTTTGATCCATTTTCAGTTCTCTTTTACAAAGAAGTAGCGTAATTGAACTGTTGTTTCTTGATTTGAAAGTGTCGCAAGTGTCGTTTTTAGTCATAGAAGAGAATCCGATTCTTCTTGATAGTTGATTACACTGTTACTCTTGTATTTGATTTGAATTAATAGTTTTTCAAGTGTTGAAAGCAAGTTTTCAATTCCAAATCGCAAAGTGTCGTCATTGTCTTCATTTTGTCTTGAAAAGAAACTGGTTAGTAATGTTGCTTTGAAAAATAATTCAGATTTGCGCTTAGTTTTCTTTTTATCATTCACACATTAAGAAGGCTGAAAAAGAATACATGCATGTGCATTTTCTTTTAGACTGTTTGTTGGTTGGATTTAGGACAGTGCATATAGTGTGTGCTCTCTGCTCTATGTTGAAAGAATTTCGTCTCTATTTCCTAAGTAGCTAGGATTTTCATTGCAAAAAGAAGATTAAACAATTGTTTATCATCTTAGATTGCATTTTAGGAAATTGTATATCTACATCACGCGGTGAACTTGAAAGGCAAATTTCTTAAGCAAGATCAAATGTAAAATAAATTTAATGAATCTAAAAACGCTTTGGAACCTAACGCACAACATTTAGAAGTCTAGGCTAGAGACGTATTCTGGCATCGTAAAGCCTGGTAACTGTTGTTTTCATTGCTGGTTGGGTGATTCCTCCACTTTGAGATGATAAGTGCCAATACGGACTTGTGCTCCCATGTACTGTCAAGTATATATTGGGAGACCACAATAGGCTTTATCCTTTATCCATAGGAAGCCGTGTCTGCCGCCCTATCGATCGCAATGCACTGAACACAACATTCGGGAAGATTGATTGCCGTACCGTAAAAAGTATTCTGCAGTTTTGCAATTGGTTTGGTAATCCATCTGTCTAGATTTCCAGAGTAGTCTCTTTCATTCCTTTTCAGACTCCTTAAAGGAAAAGGTCCATCTGAGCACTTGTCACTTCAAGCTCAATAAAAATCGAAGGCGACTAGAGTCATATTTTATTTTTTCTCGACTCTTAAAAATTGAAAAAACAAGTTGTTTCAAAGCGTCTAAAATTTATTTTAATCGGAATAAATATCACCTTTCCTACGTTAGTCTTAGGTTGAGAAAAATGGAGTCCACCAACCAAGGAGTTCCCCTTGGGGGAAATCCTAGTCCTTTCTCCTCTTGGGGAGATGTTGGTGCCCCCATATGCCCACATTGTCGCTTCCAGGATTGACAATCGGCTTGCCTGTATGGCTCTTCTCAACCTCTGTCGTTCAGAACACCGTGATTCCTGAACAATCAAGTCAGCAACTAAACGATACCAGAGTTACCCCCAAACCTTCTACTTCGTCCAATTCTTCCTCTCCTCCTTCCTCTTCGCTTGATGAAGCTGGTAAAGCCAAAAATCAAGTAACCGAGAAGAAGAATGAGAAGAAGAAGAAAGAGAAGAAGAAGAAGGAGCCAACGGTGAAAAGGGGCAACCAAGCATCGTCTAACGAAAATCCACACACTACACCGTCCAGGCCTAAATCGCCATGTGTCATTTACAAAGGAGACCACTATCATCGAGATTGTCCTTGCATCCCTTGGATCTTAAGGGATTGGTCTCCTCGTTTGCACAATCCGGTGTCATCAACCTCTGATGATCATGTTGAAAATACACCATCGACTAGTGAAAGTGAAGCCCCTGGACAAAAAGAAAAATGTAAATTTCCTTGTAAACTGTGTGAAGGTGATCACGCCGTCCACCGTTGTCCCTTCTTAGATGAGGCTAAAAGAGTTTTGGACGACTGTCCGGTTTCACCGTTATGGCTTCCTCCTGGATATAAGAAGCTCTTGCCGAGTCCGTCACTAGTTGAAAATCCGGATGACACACCATTGTGGTCAGTCGAAGTGTCTATCATTGAAGATAAACCATATGAATCCACACCAAATGAAAGTCAAAAGGTCAAGGCGGCAGTTGACCCGGTCTTGCCTTCAGAGGATCCATCTTCAGATGATACAGTCACCGGAGAGAACAAAAACGACACCATCCAAATTCTCTTCGTAAGCACAGACTCCGATGAACATGGGGGTAGTCTACCCGTTCCTTTACCGCAGGAAGGAAGTTCGTCGGATTTGTATCCGGCCGTCTATTCGGTCCCACCTCCAAGCAACCTAGTTGTTTCCTTCGATTGGAATCTACTAAGCAGAACCCGCTTACCGGCTAGTGTGCCATTTCGAATCATTGCTCAAATATATAGAATGGTCATGGCCAGTACCATCATAGATGAAGGGGCTTCTGTGAGTATCCTTTCCTCAACTGTTTGGAAAGCGCTTGGTTCACCATCGCTTTTGCCTAAAATGAGAAATCTAACAGGCTTTGACAAAGGAACCAGTCGACCGTTAGGGATCCTTCCCAATGTGCCGATAACATTGAGAAGGAAAACTGTTCACATGAACGTAATGGTAGTCCAAGGACCCTTGGATTATAATCTACTCCTTGGACACGACTATATTTATTGCATGGGAGCCATTGTCTCCTCACTCTTTAGAGTAATGTGTTTTCTGCATGAAGGAAGAGTGGTCAAGCTCGTAGACTAGCTTTGATTCCCCGGTTCACACATAGCAAATAGTCATATACCATCTCTGAATTGTCTTTTCACGCAAGGAATGTCTCATCAATCCCCAGTCCGTCCTCCTGACGAGTGCGAGTGATTTAGAGGATACGACTGAAACCCAGGGAGCATGCACCCTGGCCTGTTTCGACAGGAAAACCTTGGGTATAGGGTAGGTTTCCGCGAAGGATATATGACTGGTTGACACACCTATCCATTTAGGAAAATGGGGTTAGGACAGAATAAGATACCTCTGTTAAAGGGTAGGCCTTTCTCGATAAAACGAATGTTTTGTCTGCGAATTGAGGGGTAACCTGGAAACTCTACTTCACTATACCTGGGGGCATGCAAACCTTTTGGCATGCAAGCGAAGAGTGACCATTTATTTTTTTAAATTTGTAGGTCCTCTAATCCTTTAAACTCGTAGGATTGGTCGTTTCCTAACTTGCATAAAGAAAGGATGTGGGGCAAAGCTTTGAAAAAATGCCCTTTTTTTAAATGAGACATCCTTATTATACAAGTGGATCGAGCAGTTTTAATGCGGAATTCAAGCTCGTTAAAAAATAAACATAAGCAATGAGAAAATGTTCCCCCAGAGTATAAGCTCATTAAAAAATGAACCAATTTCCGTTAAATAACCATCGTGAATGTATTATCATCAGCCTTTGAAGCCTTGGTCGTGTTCTCATCATCACCTCCACTCTGTATTGGCCGATCATTCACCTCCATTTGATTTTTACCCTTTTTGAGGAACAACTACGAAGAGTGATTCTATTAGCCATCCTTGTGACACTGTCGTGATTGGAAAATTCCAAATCTTACCTAGAATTAGCTGCTACCCAAATTTATCACTCGTTCCTCAAAAAATGAGTCTCCTTTAAGCTCTTTTCAACTGACTCGTAAAATATGAAAAGATTGCCGAGCAATTGGCCTCTCCAGCTCGTTAAAGTGACCAGAAGTGCTATCCCTCCTTTAGATTTTAATCTTTTTGGAATTGAGGGATTATTACACAAAAAGATCGAGCGCTTGTTTTGTTCAGCTCGTTAAAAGTACCAAAAATTCATCCCTTTTGTATTGTTTTATACTTTTTCGGACTCAAGGAATTATATGACAAAAAAGGATTATTGGAGTTTTCTTTACGTCCCTTTTTTAGACTCTCTAAAATTGAAAAGGACCGAGTTATCTTTGTCATTAAACTCGTTAAAACCGAATAGCGACAAACTTGTCCATACAGACAAGAACAAGTTTCATTATCGCTAGGCTCGTTAAAACATAGCGATGGGTTTGCCCGAAGGGAAAATTATAGAACAAGCATATGTTATCCTCCTCAAGCTTGACAAAAATAAAGAGGTACTGGTTAGCAATGACTGGGGAAAAATTGGGAAGAAAACTTGAAGAAACTTTATTGGTAGGAAGTCTCTCTTGAACATGACACTTTCGCTCTGCATCCGAGTCGGGTTGGGTTGTTCCGTTCACTGGTCATATCACCATGGGTCCATCACACCATCCACATTTGGGGTTAACGCTACCAATCCATCATGTCAGTGTCGCCGATATGTTCAAGAAAAGTCGCTAAGAGAATTCACCTGTGTCTCATCCACTGCAATACATTTATGCTCCATCCTTTCATGACCGCCACCCTGAACTTGATATCATCAGTCTGTTTTCAACTCCATTAAAATCATTTGCTCTGTTTTGTGTCATTGATGTGGGTTTCACTAAGGCCCTCCTATGATGGATCGCTTCTTGTCGACATCAGCTCATTATCCAGGATGTCAATCTAGGAACAACCCTTTCAGTACTTTGAAGCTTGCATGCCTCAATGGCAAGTTTCTCACTTCCGGCGACAGGTTTACATCAATGGCCTTCGACCGAAAGATTTTGCGTGGTGTTCAACGCCAAGTCACTTAATTCACACCATGTGAATTGTACTGTAGTACCTTGAGGGTCATCATCATTATCGGTGATTCCTCTCGTGCCTGTTAACAGCTTACATCATTGGCTGGTAATCAGGCGATGTCTTTCCATGTTTGACTCCAGAACATCTCTCACATGGATCGTGAAGATCGAACGAGATTGAAGACCCTAGATCTAGTTTCATCCATCCAGGCTGCGATATATATTCAGGAAAATAAAGACATCAAATGTACATCATTACTACACAGATAATCATCCAATCCGAGGGATGATGGCTCTACCAGAATCATCAGTCTGCACTTAGACGATTGTCTGTCTTATGTACATGAAAATGAATTTATAAAGTTGAGCATGGGAATGCCCGCCTCAGCTAGATCATGAAAATATTATGAATATAATGTATTGTATTGTATCTTTTTACAGGTCGCCTTCTAGCTCGAAAAAACTTAATATCCTCATGATAAAGAATTTCACCCGACATCAACAGATTAACAACCTCATGCATTAGGGGGCAACTGTTATAGACATTTTTGGGCGCTGCAACCCCAATCATAAATGTCCATAAACCAAGGGATCTTAAGTTCCTAAAAGTGTTGTTCCAACCTATAAAAGAACAAGGTCAACTGATTACATCTTCTCCTAGAAGTTCTCCATGAAAAACTACTCAGAACTGGTCAAAACTGGACCATCTCACCTGCTCCATGGTCAAAGTGTGTTGCATCCCACCTAAATACACACGGGAGTTGTGATGCATACTGAAAAGCCCTTCCATGGGGTGCAATGGGCGAGAGTGGAAAAATGGCAAGGTCAATCTGCAAGGTGGAGGATCATGGAATCTTCCAGAAACTTCTCCTGTGACACTTGCCTCTCTGCATTCGCCCAGGGATGAGTAAGAGATCATCAATCTCCAAGTGGAATCAAGAACTATCAGAGAGAGGACACTAATCAAATCTTAAAAGCTGACTCACCCCCTTGCAAACATCTATATATGGATCCCTCATCCCAGAGATCCAGAGGCTGAAATTTTGTATCTTGTAAGGAAGTGTTGCTGGTTTCTTGGTGTAACATCATAGTGTTGGGTGATCTAAGCTTTTCATGAGGTGAAGAAGGGATTTCTTGCTGAGAGGATGATGCTGGGTCAGAACAATTGGTTGCAATCCTCTTTGCTATTCTTGATTATTAATAAATCTATTAAAATTTTCCTCCACATTCTTGTATGATTTATGATATATGCATTTGTGTGGTCAATATATATCTGGTCCTATATTGTTTATGATAGTAGATCTATGTTCTTGGATAGTGTTATGCTGCTTTGATTCTACAGGTGCTCTTTGAAGCTGAGTAGATGAGGAAGCGAGTGGAAAAGATCTATCAGAAGGGAGAGGAATCAAGCAAGGAACCAAGTGCAAGACAGAGGTTGGTCTCCTTCTTTCCCCTCTTATCTACTTCTCATAAAGGAAAAAAAAAGTGGTTTTAGTTTGTTTATTTCTAAGGTAGCTACTAGCCTTAGTGGGACTAGCAACTCTGCATAGACACTAGATTTCCCGATAACAGGAATTTGATCAAGGCTAAATCTGGAGGAGGTCTGAGATTCTGAGGGATAGCATTGTATACATTATTAAATCTGGTAGAGTAATCTTGAACAGTTTCTTGTGGACCTCTCTTCAAGTTTTCATATTCTGATAAAATGTGGAGAGGATCTTTCTTATTTTCCCATCTGTTCAAGAAGGTTTGATAAAGGGCTTATGGGTCAGTGATAGTGTTTGCAGGGAGTGCTCTAAACCAGGTTCTAACATCTCCAGTTAAGCTTTGAACAAACACTTTCATTCTGACGTCATCATCATCAATCTCATAGTTTTCAAAATAATCTGTCATTTTCTTGGTATGTTGTTGAGCTGTGTAAGTGTGAGTACCATCAAAATAGGTGATTTTTCTTTGATAATATTGAGGCATAGCCCCTGGATTTGTAGGTAATTGCATGGGAGCATAACGGTTTGCCATGTTTGCAGAGATAAGTGTAATAGCTGGAAGAGCAGGGATAACAGTGGAAATGTAAGTTGTGGATTGAGGAGTGGAAATGAGGGTTTGAAGTGTTGATGGTGAGCTTGAAGAAGCTGCAGTAATGGCATAATGGATTTGTGTTTTTCCAGAATTAAGCTCAGGTTGGATAGTGTTCTGCAAATGTTTGTCAAGGGGTGAGCTAGCAGAATGTTCTTGGCTCTCCTGGCTTCTAAGGATTTTAGGAATCAGATTAGGATTTTCAAAGACAAGTGGGGGTTTAGGATCTGGATTTGATCTGGTGTAACAAATCGCTTTCTTTGGAGCCAGTTTTTGGGTATGTTTTTGGTTTTTCTTGAAATATTTTAACAATACAACTTTAACAGTATCTTCTAGAAGGTTTTAATTCTAAGAGTTTTTGAATTTTCCTAAAAAATTCTTGAAAAGGTGGAACTAATCAAGTATTTGGAACTAGATGTTCAAAACACAAACTAGATTGGAGATAGACTGAAGCAGCATTTATCTACTCCTGCAATGGCATGGCAAAAGCAATTTTCAAAGGCTACCTGGCTAACTTCAGGCTCCATCTGTAGCTTATGAAATAAACAGCAGTAACAAACAATTATTCAGATCCCCAGCGGAGTCGCCAATGATGTTATCACTCAGGTTGTTCCCAAAAGTTGTAAGAAAGGGAATACGGCCGAGGTAACCACAGACCAATCTTTTGGACACAGATTCTAGCCAATCTGCATCCAGAGAGGGCTCTCTCTTTATAATTTAGCTTTATTTTGATATGTGTTAGGCTAGTTATGAGGTGCAAGGGTTTTGTTTTGAGTTTGGTTGGAGGGATGGAGATTCAATAGAACAGTGAGGTAAAACTGAAGAGTTTTAGTCCATTAGGCATGATGGAGTCAAAGAAGGATAGCTTCCTGGATTAGGCTTCTTAATAGAGGAGGTATCACAAAGCAAGGTACTCAAATATGGAACAATTTATAGGCTGAAATCAGATGGAATGGAGTCAATTGGGTGAAGGGCAGTTAAGAATCCTTCATCATATTTGACAGAGGGAAAATGGATGATTACTGTTAAGGAGAAATTAAGAATTCCTTAGCAAATATTCAAGATGAAAGAATCAGGGGAAACAGGAGCAACTAAGAATTCATTGTTTATTCTAATTCTGAAGAAAACATAGAAAACAACAAAGATTGAAGACAGAGTGCAGTCAAGCAAATTCTAAATTATTCTTTTTCTTTATTATTGAGATCATGAAACATAGATGATATAATAAACATAGTAACTGTAAAACACAAGTTAGAAGGGACTTATTGATCCATAAGATGATTCAAGAATTCTGTTACATGGTCCTCAGCGTCAATTCCTCATTCAGTAAGCTAGACAAAAATGGTTCCAATAGTATTTTATTCCAGAAAACTTTAGTATTATAGTCAGAAACTATGAACACCCACCAACCCCAAATACTTCGTCTGGGGGGGTATTTATACAAAATATCAAATATCTTACAAAATATCTGATGGAAATAATATCTGGTGATGGTTAATGCGTTTTTATAAAGATAGAGACAGATAGTCTCGAAAACAGGGGAACAATAAATTGATGCAATAAATTGATGTTGTGCTGGCTGTTCCATCTTTATGAGATGTACCGGAGGTAGGTGTTGTGAGTCGGTTTAAGGCCGTCTTCCACTGATACTCTGTGCTGGTTATTTCGCCTTGGCTAGACTTTATTTGACCTTGATGTGATGTGCTTTGACCCGCATGACTCTGATTCATTTTTGTTCTCCGCATTATAGTAGATGGTCCAAAATTTTCAACTGACCAAAGATAAGTTTATAGAATCTCTAACATACTTTGCCACCACTGCAGTCCTGGTAATTTATTTCTCTGAAGCTTCCTCAAAGTTTCGTCATTCTCTATGTATCTGAAGAAATTAGGTGGGATGGTGAACAGATGCTCTACTTCGTGCTCAATGTAGAATAAATTTTCCAGGCTGTCATATGGGGTTGGCCAGATGGAAGTGCCTTCTCTCCTAAAGTACTTGATGATGTATTGACTTAATCAACAGCATATTTATTCAACTTGTGCATGTAATCTACATGTCTCATCAAACGATCATTACTCCCCAAAGGACTTGGCAGACCTTTTTTATGCAAGATTGTAAACTTTTCTGTGAAAGAATCAATCTCCACCTACATGTCCTGGCATCTCCTTTCCAAATTTTTCATCAGAGTTCTCATGGTTAGAACTCTCTTGATTTCTAGAATGGTGCCTGTTCTGTCTCTGATTTCCAGTGCCTCCAATTCTTCACTGGTCTTAGTGTTCAAAAAATGTATTCGCCGGTTAGCCTGTTCATGCATCTGTCCTAATAAATCCCTTGCCTTTTGAATCTCCACTTGGGCGCTCTTACTAGGTCAATCTTCTCATAGATGACTTGGATAGATCTCCACACATTACTAAGGGATTGATTGATGTTGGTCCACAAAATTCCTTTAATTTCTGCTAGAGGTTTATCCAAAGAGAGATCGTTTTCTAATGCTCTAACCTTGTTCTCCAATGTTTTGACCTCCCTTGTTTTCTCTGCCACATTCATTTTGGATTTATCATAATTCTTTTCCACCTTTGCCAATTGCTCTTTGACCAGTTTCAATTCTGATACTTGCAGCTTTAATTCTTCCATGGCTTTTATCAACTGTTTTGTACTCATAGTAGTATTGCTGCCTGGTGCTGTTGTTGTTGCTGAGGTACCTGCGATGATCTCTGCTGTTGATGTCGGGACAGTGGGAGGCAATGCTATTATAAGCATGGAGGGGGCAGTAGTGACTGTTGGGACTACTTCAGGTGGCTAGGAGGTCGACTCTCCCTGCTTTTCTTGTAAAACTTTCTCTAATTCCTGCTCTGTCTCACCCAATCTCTCATTCAGTCTCATGAGCAGGTCCATCATGTCCTCTTCAGATTTCTGTTGTACAACTTCTGTAGTGTGTGGATGCATAGAAGGAGGTAGTTTCAGCTGTTTTCTAAGGGTAGAAATGTCCTCTTCTTTCTTCTTCATCAATGCCTTTATGCCTTTGGCATCTTTGGGATCATGTCCCAGTTCAATGATAATTTCTTCCAAGGATTTGATCCTGTTGTCCTTTGCTAGAGAAGAAGCTTTCTCCAAATCTAACTGAGCAGAGGTATTATTCAAGGAGTTTTGCAATTTATGAGCTAACATAGCTTTATCAGCTAGTGTGGAGTATACCATCTCTCCAGTCTGTTTATGCAGCTCAATCTGGTCCATTGGATGAATATCCTTGGCCAAGACCTCTAGATTTGTCCTGATGTAATCAGCTACTGATTGTGGTTGCTGCACCTTGGGCTTGAAATAACTCATGATCATTTTTCCCTCCTTAATGTCATAGGCAGACATCAACCTTTGCTGGTTTGTGGGGGGCATCTTAAGATACTGGTTATAAATCTGCAGCCTTAGTGGGTCGTTTCTAGCCTTTATCTCTGTGAACGTCCTTTTGATGTCAGAGGCCTACTTACTTGGTGGCCTAGTGGATGAAACTTCCACACTATGCTGCCTTTCTAGCTCCTGCCTATGTGAGCTAGTTGATGTTTCCACCACCGGGGATGTCTGCTGGCTGGCTATATTTTCCCCTTTTAAACTTTCAGTTGTTTCTTCAAAGATTTCCTCTTCTGACAGAGGATTGAGTCTTTGCCTTTTCTCCCCTGGTTGTTCTACAGGCCCACTGATAGGTGTGGCTTCTTCGCTGTGTATTTTCTTGCCTCTTTCCTCATTTAGAGGAGTCTATAATGCAGGAATCTCTGCTGCTTTGGTTTGGACTGGAGGAATTTGCCCCTGTTGATCAGTCATTGCTTGCTGCTCTGTGTCTACCACTTCCTTGCCCTTAGAAGACCCTGTAACTGGTGCACTGGTTTCTTGTACAGGCTGTTGTGAAGTTCCAGCAGAGGATGTACCCACTCCGGTTTGCTGAGGCAGCTTGAAAGATACCTGTCCAAAAGAGTCCAGGTCAAGGGTCTTTTCAAGATCTTTCATAGCTTTTTCCATCTTTTCTTGTTCAGTAATTTCTTCTATTAATGTACCCTCTACCCACTCATCCTGATTAGCAAACTGTTCAATTTCAGGGATCCTATGATGTATATAAACCGATAGCCTATTTCTTACTTTTTTGTCACTTATAAAGCTATTTGGGTCATATGGCACCCACTAGAAACTTTTCTTCAATTTAAGGTCTTCCCCTAATATCTTATCAACATCTTCCCATGCCTCCCTCTTATGGATGATAAAAGGGCCTAACTGGTTTTTTATTCTCAGCTGAGCCTTTTTCTTTGCATTGCAAAAGTGGGTTAAATCTTCATTGATAAGCTGCCTGAAATACTCCAGTGCAAATAGTCTCATGGACACATATTTGGACAGCCTTAAAGGGCATCCTTCACAACCATATATTCTGATTTCCGTATGATTTTGGTAGAGGTACCAGTCACCTATATTGTATCGTCTGGAAAGCTGTAAAATCTTCTTTATATCACCAGAGAGCCTAGGAGGAGGAGCTCCTATCAATAGAGTGGAGGTTGGATGTACAAACAAGTCAATGAATGAGCAGTAGGAATAAGGGGATTTACAAACATTGTGGAAGATCGAGGTACAAAAGATCACAAACCTCCGCTCTCCTTTGGAATCCGATTTCTTGATGGGAAATGAAAAGTTGTCTGGCTGATAATATAGTAGAAGGTGGTATATGAATGAGGTGTACTTGAAGACTCCTTCTCTGTCCAGATTTATGAATTGCTCATTGATTTTGTTGGCAATGAAAGAGGCATAATCATATTTGATAGCAGGGGGTTGTCCTCGAGTAAACATTGGCAACATAACTAAGATGGTCTCATCAATATATTCACTGGTTTTGAATCCCAATATAAAGGAGATCATGTCAAGAATAAGCCTACTAGTTTTAGTGAACCAGGAATGCATATATGGAGGTGGGCCTTGGGGCTGGAAATCCGGTTTCATGAATAATTGAGAAATACAGGTTATTTCTGAATTGGGCAATTGAGAGCCTTGCTCAAACAAAAATCCAATAGAAAGAGGAGCAAGGGGCTGAGTGGGATGGAAGTGTAACATCTCATTGATAGATTCAACAGTTATGTAAAAGAGAACAGTTTAGGATGGGGTCATAAATGCTTTACTGACAGGGTCATAGTTGGCACATCAATGGTGAATAATATCTAGGAACACATTGACTGAGGGAAGGTAATACCTGGGAAAATTAGATTCCCATTTTCCATAGATATTAGAGTTGCTCAGATGACTATTCCTAATTCAGAAAAATGCCTGGAGATGGTTCATATCACCAGATAACTCTTTTATTTGAAAATCTCTGTCATCCAAGGGTAACCAATTCATGTCTTTATGAGGCGCATTAAGGGGTGCCACGTTCAGGGCTACGGGAGCTTCCATGTTTGGTTCTTGTGTTTTCAAACTGGAGGTCGGGCTTCTGTAGGAAAATGGGCAAAACAGCAGTTCTGGGTGTCTTTCTCTGAGAGCTACGGACTGACTTTACTGGAATTTGGCTTTGTTGGGTAAAATTGACCGAGGAAAAATGAAATTACAGGTTTGGGAGGCAAGTTGGGTAAATACCTGTGTTCAGAAGGCAAAACAGTGCAATTAGCAGGTTGGTCGACGAGCTGCAGAGCACGACGTTGAAATTTGTTGGCCGGGTGGTGGACTGGATGCTCGAGCAATCAACCGGACGTGTTTTGCATGTAAACAACTCATAGAGAAAATGAATGAAAATGACATTTTTCCCGACAATTTAACAAAATTTGGCTTTGGCGGGTGATTTTGGCATTAATTAGTGGTATGACGTCATCGGGATGGGACGTCCTGTCGTTTAGTGCAAGAGTGGTAAGCGGTTTCCTCCTGCACAGCTTATGGGGTCAAGCGGTTTCGGGCGGGGAGGCAGCAATCATGGCGGGAGGTCGACACGTGTCCTGGGTATGGGCGCAATACCACCCTTTCCCCGAGTGGTAAACTTCGGCGGCGGAGGGGGTCACGATATAGATCTCAGCCGTCAGATGCGAGGGTCGAGATCTGACGGTTGGCAGTCAATGGAGGTGGAGGGGGGTTAATGCACGGGGGGCCGCTCGTATTAACGTTACATTAACGATATCAGGCGCGATTTTATTGGTTATCAGGGTTGTGGTTTAAGTTATTAATTAACCAGATGTTAATTAATTCTTGCAGGCGTGGTGGGTTAGGTTATTTAAAGGTTTCAAATAAACCTTTAAATCCCAATAAGTGGATATATGGTTGTATATTAACCGAGGGTGGGAATATTAGAATATAGGGATTTTAATATATTAATAATACGGGAATGGGTAACTTATACAAGGGATTTATATAATAAATGTTATTTTGTTAACATGAAACCTTTTTGAAAGTAAATGGGCGCTAAGTATAATGTTGGAAAACTTAGGCAAAAAGGGAAAACAGGGATTTACACAAGAAATGTGGCTCTTTGCCTAAAGTAAGAATGTGGTTTTACTTAGGCTTTTTATGAACGAGATGGAGTGATTTAGTGATATTAATCATATCTTAATATCCTTGGGGGGAGATTAGTAAGTGATTGGGGAGAAGTGTGAAGGGAAGTTAGTCATGCCTCGCTTGAGTTGTACTTGTGATAATAGTAAGATGAACATTTTGAGAGACAAAATCAATCATAAGTTTCTTTCTGCAACATCAAAACTGCCTACCCAGCCTACTGTGCCTAACATTTCTTTCTTCTTTTTCTTTGGGTGCACTTGGACTGGCAAACCCTCAACAATATTCTTTTCTCTTCATGATAAGCCTATCTAAATCTGCACTTATTTCTCCCAAGGGCTCAGATTTAGTAGTTGAGCTCCTTTGCTTCTCTACCTATCTACTTATCTGCCAAGTTTAAACAGTTTGGACAAAGTTTTATTCTCTATTTCTAAAACAGGAAATTGAAACATGAACTAGCCAAGATTAAGCTGTTTGGCCATTCATCATTAGTGGCATAAATCAACAAGCTGCACACCATCAGATTATTGCAAAAATAGAATAGTAGTGGCGTTTTGGACTTGCACACTTTCCTGGTCTATTTGATTTGGGGTTCATTTCTTTCATTTTTTGACCATTTCATTCTTTTTTCCCTTTGATCTTTCTTTTAGGGCATACCCTCTTTACATTTTTTAAATTTTCTGATTTTTTGACAATATGGAAAACCTTTGCATCAAGAGAAGGTATGAATATATTGGAGAGCTCATTAATGTCAATCATGAAATATGACACCTATTGGTATAGGAGCATAACAATAGGAAACAATGTTCCATTATTCTTTTTTATCATCTCCCATCTATGAGTTACTATGCTTCTATTGTACTAGTTCATTATGCTTATGTCACGTACATATCAAGTTGAGTGTGTTTTACGTTCTAGTTACACTATAGTCAACCACTAAATATATATGTTTTCCCTACGTAGGTTGGATGATGGGACGACACACTTAGAAATAGGGGCAATGTCAAAACAACACTCCCAAGAGCAAGAGGTTGAAAATAACATTTTCTTATTTTAATTCAATGGTTGGAGCTACAGGTAAATTTGTTACCCAATCTTCCCAATGCATGCTAAAAGAGTCTATGGGAAAGAAGTATGGAAATCTTCAAAAGTCTCTTAAATCATACATAGTCTAGTCTTTTTTCCTCCTTTAAGTTATTAAAGAAAAAAATGGTAACATATTGTTTGTTCAATGGTATCAATGTATATATGCATTTCACTCTTAACTTTTAAGTCTGTTTAGTGAAATTGTATCTGATTTTTCACATGAAGTGAAATATGTTATTGAAGTTTACCAATGACAAGTGGAATATAGTAGATAGTCTTGAAAGGAGTATAAAAACTTATTCTAATCTCTGATACAAATACTCGGAGAGTTTGTGCCACTAAGGATTTTTTTGTAAGTTGTTTAATATTAGTGTTATATCTTGTTTCAATTAATTTTTAAGTGACAAAATTAAAAATGATTTGATCTTAGGTTGTCAATCGATGTTTTTAATGTTGTGATCCTTCCACCTTGTGATTATTTTGGGCAAGCAAATGTTTTAGAAATGTCTAACAAGACATTCATGGACACGTAGAATTTTTTTTTACATTTGCAATGTCCATTCCATGATATTCTCTCTTTATTGTTTGATTGTATTTTGAACGTTTCTTTTGATTTTTCTTTATATTTTAACTATGAAATTGAAAATACTTGGTATTATGTCCATTTAAGCAACAACCAAAGCGTGAAGATGAAATTAGTATTACATGATATTGATCGAAATCCTTTTAACTGTTTTGTGTTGAAATATTTTCATGACTATTAGAAAAGTTTACTTTCATGTTTTTATTTGAGAACATGTTGTTTATATAGTTGACCAAGTTCATGTGTTAGAGAATGAAATGTTGTTGCGAATAAAATGATAAGGATTATACATCACACCTCACATTAATTTTTTTCACAATATATTTACAGCTTGAGTTTTTTAGCATGTAACTTAGTTGCCATGATTATGCCTAAGCTTTTAATGAAGGTTGATGTCAGGTCCCTATAATACTAGTGTATTTCCTTATTATTATTGTCATTGTAGCCCCTTATTTTTATTATTGTGCCTGATAGAGGCCCACTATTGTTATTTTTGTGCCCTTACATTATTATTGTTACGCCGACTCTCATTATATTGTGACCCCTTAGACTCCTATATATTGAAAGGAGGTCTTGTCATTTCTATTATCGAAGAATTGTTCATTTGTGTAATGCAAATGATGTTTCCCCCTAAAAGAGGCTACTTTTTAAGTCGTTTATCTATCTCATTCTTCTATTTTGTGAGCTGGTTGCATAACAAATGGTATCAGAGCTTTGGATTCCAAGGTTTCGCTGCTTCAAACAGGTCATTGTGGAATTTTCTCTATAAAAACATTTCTATGAAGCTTCAGAATCTAAAATTAAAACCCATTTGAGCCAAAATCATGATGAACGTCGAGACAAAATCTCATATCTTGTCTCGTTATATCTTCGAAGATATGAATTGAGGAAGTTAGGATTTTTGCAGGCTCCTGAATTCGATCGCCAACAATTCACCTTGGGAAAACCATTTTAATTTTTTCTCTGAGCATAGGATTGAAATTTAATAAAAATTTTCAGAAAGAGGATGGACTTTAGTCTTCCATGTATCATTTTTGAGTCCAAAGGTCAAAACAGTGACACGCGGAAGTTCGTAGAAATTCGCTCTATTGAACGAGTCTATAATCAGGTCATCATGGGCGATTTGACATAACGCTTTCTTGGAGAATCCAATCTAGATTAGACTTGTGGGGTTGGAAAGAGTACACAGAGTGATATCGCAGGAACAAATTATAGAACTTCGAGATCCGAAATTACAGATATAGAACAACTTCAATATTGAGCTCCTACAAAGAGAAAAATAGTGTGTAGTCTTTTTAAATTTTTTTCATAAGTTTGGTTTGAAAAAATTGTTTGAAGTGATTCAAAGGGCATAGTGAAGCATATTTATCATTAATTGATACCCCAAAGAAAGAAAATGGAAACAACTAGTAAGCAACCTGAAAGCTCTAGCATGACTCATGAAGAAGAGGAAGAAATATAACATGATATATAAAAATTACATGAGCAAGTGCAACAAATTTCACTCTCACAAAAAGTAACAGAAGCTAAGATAGATGGTTTAAAGAAAGGCATGGAAGCTAAGATGAATGATGTGGAAGGTAAGATGGATGGCGTGGAAGCTAATATGTATGGTTTATAAGCAAACATTGAATATTTGAAGAAAGACATGGAAGGTTTGAAAGGAGGTTTGGCAACGTTGCTACAAGAAATGTTTCCTAATGGAAAAAAAGTAGTAGAGGAAACTCACAATGAGAAAAAAAGAAATGTTGGTCATGATTTCATAGACTCTAATGTTGGATTGAAGACCCACCATGTTCCAAAGATTGATATGAGGAAGTTTGATGGAAAGGATCCCGTAACATGGATACTACAGATGGAGCAATATTTCAATCTCCATAATGTGAAAAACACACAAAACGTATGAATTGTGACTTTATATTTGAAACCCAATCAGTTTTTATGGTATTGATGGCGTTGGTCCCGTAAACAAATTTGTCACTTGGGAAATTTTAACGAAATAAATGATAGCACATTATGAGGATACAAAAAGCAACATCTTTTTTAGCCAATTAATAAATCTCAAACAAAAGGGTTCAATGGTGGAGTACATTGAGGAAATCCAAAAATTGAATATAAAGGTAAAATATATTCTAGAGGAGCACAGGATTAATGTGTTAATAGGGACTTTAAAGGATAACATCCAACATGAGGTTCGCCTTTGGGAACCTGATTCATTGGAGAAGACATTCAGGTTTGAAAGAAAAATTGAAAGAAAAATTATGGCAACAAGGAAGCCTACCAATCACAACTATAAATATGGAACTGTTGTTGCCCCTAGCCATCCACAACCTATAAGGTTGACACCACAACAATTGGAAGAAAAAAGAGCAATATGGATTTGTTATAGTTATGATAAAAAATACACTAAAGGTCATAAGTGTGCTGAGAAGAAATTATTTTACATAGATTGTGAAGAGGAAGAAGAAAAGGAACAAGAAACATCAAAAGAAGAGGATACACACCAAGAACAAACCCTAAAGAAAGAATAAATGAATTTGACCATATCTTGTAATGCATTGGATGGAATTACCACTCCTCAAACTATCAAGATAGAAGGACATATCAAGAAGAAAAAGGTAATAATGTTGATTGATTCAGGCAATACCCATAATTTTATTCATTGTAAGATAATGAAGGAATTGAATTTATTCCTATATCTAGTACCAGAGTGTCAAGTGTTGGTTTCAAATGGAGGAACCATAAATTGCTCTGGAAAGTGCCATAATATCAAGCTATCCATGGGAGAACATGTGTTGAATATTTCAATGCTTTCCATTCCAGTGGGTGGTGCTGATGTCATGCTAGGAGTCCAATGGCTACAATCTATGGGTACGATAACTTTTAATTTTCAAGAATTTTTCTTGAATTTTTTTCAGAAGGAAAGGAAGTTGAATTAAGGGGTATTGTATGGAAATCGAGAAAGATAATCAGCTCTAACGACATGACAAAGCTTCTAAAGAAAGAAAAACATGGTGTAATTTCACAATTATGTTCGCTAGAGGTTCCCACATCAAAGTCATCTATTTCTCCAGATCTCCAAAAAGTCTAGGACAATCATTCCAAGGTATTTGAGACTCCTAAAGGCCTCCCACCTATTCGTGATCATGACCATGATAGTCATTTGATCCTAGGAAGTGTTCCTCCAAACATTAGTCCTTACAGATATCCCTATTCCCAAAAGAATGAAATTGAACGTATGATCGCAGAAATGCTAGAGGCTGCTATAATTCAACCTAGTCAAAGTTCTTTCTCTACTCCAGTAGTATTGGTGCACAAGAAGGATGGATCATGGCGCATGTGTATGGATTATAGGGAGCTCAACAAGATCACTATTAAAGATAAATCTCCCATTCCTGTCATTGATGAATTATTGGATGAATTGCAAGGAGTAATTTACTTCACCAAGTTGGACCTTTGTTTAGGATATCATCAAATCAGAATGAAGACTGAAGACATTCCGAAAAAGAACATTTAGAACTCATTAGGATCATTATGAATTTTTGGTCATGCCTTTTGGCCTTACCAATGCACCTTCGACATTTCAAGGTTTATTGAATTCCATTTTCAAACCCTTCCTTAGAAAAAAAAAATTATTATTTTTTAATGATATACTTATCTACAACAAGTATTGGAAGTATCATGTTCAACATGTTGATAAAGTGCTCAAACTATTGGAGGAGAAACAATTATATGAAAAAACCTCCAAATGTTTCTTTGGATTACAAGAGGTGGAATATTTGGGTCATATTATATCTCATGAAGGTGTTAAGGTAGACCCTAGAAAAATTAAATTCATTAAGGAATGGAAAATACCCACATCCATCAAGCATCTATGAGGATTTCTTGGGTTGACAGGGTATTATCACAAGTTTGTTAAGAATTATGGGAGAATAACAACACCTCTAACAACATTGCTGAAAAAAGATGCATTTTCTTGGACTCCAGAAGCAATGAAAGCCTTTGAACATATTAAAGAGGCAATGTGCCAAGCACCGGCCTTAGGAAATGGAATTTGTGTTGTTTAAATGTAAGAATAAAGACCCATTACTTTTGAAAGTCGTCCAATCAATGGAAAGTATTTACACAAAGCTATTTATGAGAAGGAAATGTTGGCAATACTACATGCACTTAAGAAATGGCGATATTACCTAATGGGAAGACACTTCAAGGTAAAAATGGATCATGATAGTCTTAAATACTTTTTAGAACAAATGTTATCTTCAGAAGAGAAGAAAAAATGGGTCACAAAGATGTTGGGTTATGACTTTGAAATCATCTACAAAAAAGGGAAGAAAAATATTTTTGCAGATGCACTCTCAAGAAAGGATGAGGATGTGGAAGCATTCCTTTGTGTCATTTCTATTATCTAACCAGATTGGATAAACGAAGCAACGGATGAATGGAAGCATGATGAAGAAGTGTGGGAACTCATTCAAAAGTTTCAACAAGATCCCATTAAATCTGATACATTTAGCTAGAAAATGATTTGTTACGGTACAAAGATCACTTATACCTCTGTAAGAATTCCCAACTCAAACAAAATATTATTCTGGAATTGCACACATGTCCCTTAGGAGGGCATTTAGGATTTTTAAAAACTTACCACAGGGTTAAGAATGAATTTTTTTGGGATGGCTTTAGATATGATATTCAAAGGTTTGTGGGAGAATATTTGGTTTGGAAACAAAATAAAGTTGAGACAATTAAGACCCCAGGTCTATTAAAATCTTTATCCATTCCATTTCAACATTGGGAGGAGGTTTCAATGGATTTTATCATAGGTTTACCTAAGTCCGAAGGAAAGAGTGTCATCATGATGGTAGTGGATAGACTTACCAAGTATGCACACTTTTGTGCATTATCTCATCCATTTAAAGCCAGTACAGTTTCTACTGCATTTATGGAAACAATTCAAAATCTACATGGAAACCCAAATATTATGGTAAGTGACACAGATCCTATTTTCACTAGATTTTTTTGGACAAAATTATTTTCTTGTCTGGGTACTCAATTAGCTCATAGCTCATTTTATCATCCTCAATCTGATGGGCAACTGAGATAGCGAAAAAATGTTTGGAAGGATATCTTCTTTGCTTTGTATATGATACACAGACATAATGGGTCAAATGGTTGACTCTGGCTGAATGGTGGTATAAAAATTCCTCCCATACTGCAGCAAGAATGACCCCATTTATGGAACTTTATGGATATCATCCATCGTCCATCACGTCATATTTAAGAGACAATTCTAAGGTTTAAGCAGTGGAATATCACATTGAGCATCAACAAAAAGTTCTCCAACTCTTAAAGGATAACCTGACTTTGGTGCAGAATATAATGAAACAACTGGTAGATCAACATCTCATCGAACTAAGTTTTGATGTAGGTGACTGGGTATTTCTATGACTACAACCATACAAAAAAATGTCCCTCAAGGAAGTTAAGAAGTATAATAAATTATCACCAAAGTATTATGGTTCGTCCAAGTTGTTGCAAAATATAGGTACTATGGCATATAAATTGGAACTTCGTGCATCTTGCCGAGTGCACCCAGTTTTCCATGTTTCATTCTTAAAGAAGGTTATAGGTGACAAGCTCCCAGTTTAAACAATATTTCCAGAGCTTGACAATGAAGGAAAAATCATATTGGAACCTAAAGTAGTCACTGAAACAAGAACTTGACAACTACAAAATTGATCAATTTCAGAGTATCTCATCAAGTGGAAGAACTTACCTGATGAAGATTCCACTTGAGAGGATGAGAATTTTATACAGAAGCATCTAGAACTACTCAAGCATTGAGGAAAACACTTTTTTTAAGGAGAGGGTCCCTATAATACTAGTGTATTCCCTTGTTATTATTGTCATTATAACCCCTTATTGTTATTGTTGTGCCCATGTTGTCTCCATATTGTTATTATTGTGCTCCATAGAAGCACACTATTGTTGTTGTTGTGCCCTTACATTATTATTGTTATGTCGGCTCTGATTATATTGTGACCGCTTAGACCCCTATATATAAAAAGGAGGTCTTGTCATTTCTATTATCGAAGAATTGTTCATTTGTGTAATGAAAAGGAGGTTTCCCCATCAAAGAGGCTACTTTTGAAGTCGTTGATCTATCTCATTCTTCTATTTTGTGAGTTAGTTGCATAACATTTGAATACTAAGTTACTAAGGTGCTCTTTTCTATGGAAACGTTTTATTTTCTTTGTTTATACGGGTCGTTTGGCCACATAGTGGCCAATATTGCTCAACTAAAGAAATCTTGTTTGAGTTTCTTATGGGGAAAAATGACTTTAACATTGTTGATGTTGAAGTATATGTCACATAAATCCTTGATAGTATACTTTAGTTTATATTCTATTGTTCATTTTCTTTCATGTCTTACACTTTGCACTATATCTTAATTTGTTTTCAGATAAGGAACTCAGTATTGATGGTAAGCAACAGGATTTGAAGAAAGAGGAAAACAATAACACTTAAGTGACAATGGTAATGTTTTGTAGTGTTGAAATAACATTTAATGTGTAAATTGTAGTCCAACCAATATTAAGTTGGAAAATCATATTGTGATACTTGACATTTCATATAATATAATTTATGTGGTTGAAATTATTTATAGTTGCACGTGATATTGTTTTATATTGTAATAAACATATGTAACTTTGCATTTTCATATTAGATGAACCAATGCACATTGTATGACATTTTTTTAATTTAGTCGCAAAATTATACTAATTAATTTATGTTGATTAATAATGAACACTTAAAATCAATCTAAAACTACTAACTTAGTAGTTTATATTGATAATAATGAACACAAATAAAATGAATATACGACTAAATTAGTCATTTATAATGATTATTAATGAAAATAAATGAAATGAATATAAACTATTAAATTAGTCATTTATATAATGCATATGAAACTAACAAAAAAAGATAAATTACTACTAGAAATGATCAATCTGTGACAAATGACAACTATATTTTTCATATATACAACTATTAGTAGTTAATTTACAATATATTATAACACGACCAAAATTGATTCATATTTCTTTGGTCATTAATTGGTTTCAAACAATGACTACAATTTTCATATATATGACTATTAGTAACTAATTTACAGAATCTTATAACACGACCAACATTTTGGTCATGTTTATTTGGTCAATTGGGTTTCTTAGATGATCATATAGCAATATATTTTGTTGTATATTTTGTCATTAATTGTGGCAATTAATGGTTAAATCAATGACTAAATTAATCATCAAATTAAGGATTAAATATACTAGTAGACTATAAAATTGAAACAACCAATTAATTACTAAGCTAAAAATGACTAAAATTTGGTCACGTTACAAGATACTGTAAATTAGCTACGACTGGTCACCGACTGAAAAATGGTCGTCTATATGTAAATTTTAGTCGTTTTAGTAACTAATTAGCCATTTTGCACTAGTTTTATATGGTAAAATGGATCTTAAAGCTAGTATTTATATCATGATAAATGGTTTAAATATATGTCAAAAGTAGTTGTCCACAGGGTCTTGGATAAACAATTCAGGTGCTCTGTTACGGCACTCCTTGATGTGAAGTCACCCGTTCAATTCCCTGCTCATCTGGGTGATATATTAGAGATGACATGATGAATATGTTGTCCTTCCAAGCTTACCAAAAAAAAATATGTCAAAAGTAGTTATAATCTTTTTCTTTTCAGATTTAATAAAAAAAAATGTTATAAAATTAAATTCAAATAAAATATTTATAAAATATTTTGATTGTGGATATTTTGATTTTGAAAGTAGGGATGATTTTTGGGCATGCTCTTTTGATGAGAAATGATATCAGCCCATGGTAACGGAGCCTATTTACAAATTACTTATGGTAAAGTGGGGGTGAATATCTATAGTTAAAATTATTTTTATATTGTAAGTTTAATGTAAGTATCAAAGTTTTTATGTTCTTATTAATTAAATTTAAATATGGCTACAAAATCATTATCTTGATTTTTAAATTAAAACTATTTGTATCTTATATGTTCTAATGTGATATGTATATATGATTTTCTCATAATTTTATTACTAAAAACAAAATTATAATATAATAAATTGAATTTTATTATTTTAATACTTTTAATTTTTTAGTGACACTATAACATTTGTATATTATTTTTAAAATTTTATTATTTTTTAATTGAGTTGACATGAAAATATTTACAAATATTTTAAGTCTTATACATTGAAAATGTTAATATAAATTCAACATAAAGAGCTGAGATGTAAAAAAATTTACATACTTTTTTACATTGCGCCTACACATCTCCCCTATATTGGACTTTACAAGGCATTTAGAGCAATAATAGTATAAATTATCAGAAAGTCATGATAACCCTATTAAGAAATATTCAAAAATAGTATGATAGACAACATATCGTAGGATATATGTCTATCTAGCTTTAAAACACTGAGTGAATATAATGCATCATATAGAGTGGTACAAAATAGTTGCAACCACCTCTAAACAAAAATATGTAAGAATGTGTTTCAACAAATACACCATCAAACTATGAAAAGAAAATGGTCCACCAATAAATGTGCAAAAGTCTCTTGACCTAGTCAACATAATTAGAAAACAATATCCATGTGATCCATGATCTTTTCAAATCTATGAATGTGTGAACACATGTCTTACTCCTTAAAATAATAAAGGAGCTCAAGTTCCAAGCTAGATAACCTAATCAACATAAAGACTAAATGTTAAGAAAGTTATTGTAAGTTTGAAATTGACTATCTAAATCTTGATCCTAAGAAACCACCAATCCTAAATTATTTATTTTATTTTATTTTATTTTATTTTTATTTGAGGGAGACTGAAGGTTTAGATAACATAACACAACACACCACATTACAACATCTAGTGTGAGAGTGACTCATTACATAATAATTTCTTAGTGATGTTGTTAACCATAAAAAAAATAATAATAATAATATCTTAGTGATCATGTTTTATTAGTAAAATATAATAGATTAATAGTATAAATTCTTAGAGAGTCATCATATTTTAACCATGTAAATAAATATTCAAATACCCTATGATATACAACATATGGTAGGAGAGATATCTAATGAATAGTAAAACAATGAGTGAATGTAATGCATCAGAAAGAGTGGTACAAAATAGTTGCAACTACTTCTAAAAATAAAGTATGAATCTCTCACAACAAATGGTCCACCAAGTAATGTGCAATAGTCTCATAGTCTACAGAATTTGAAAACAATATCCATGTGATCCCTAATCTGTGCAAATATGGGAATGTGTGAACACACTTCTTAAAATAGTAAAGGAGCTAAAGTTCCAAGCTAAATAACCCCATTAAGTTGAAGACTAATTGTGAAAAAAAGTTAATTTAAGTTTGAAATTGAGTATCTAAACCTTGACTAAGAAAGTGACTCACCTTAAATTATTAATTTCATTTATTTTGTTTTATTTGTTTTATTAATATTTTTTTGTGTTGTTTTGTTTATTTTTATTTGAGGGAGTAATTTTTTTTTTATAACATAGCATAATACACCACATTACAACATCTAGCATAGGAGAGAGTGTCTCTTTCTATACTCATATCTTAGGGATGATGTTAACCATCCAAAATGAATTAATAATATGTCCATGATCATGTTTTACCTGTGAAATATTGTAAAATAGGAGTATAAATTGTGAGAGATTCATCATATTTAAACTCTTTCAAGAATTATTAAAACACACTATGATATACAACATATGGTAGGGGAGGTATCTAACCAATGGGAAAATAATGAGTAAATGTGATGCATCCTATGTTGGGAATAATACTAGGGGGTGGGGGTGAACCAATATTTACTATTCAATAACTTTTCATTTCATAATCAAATTTATATACTCTACTTTAGCGAAGTGAACTCTCATGTGCACACAACTATTATTAAGGCAACCAACGTATATCAGATAACTTATGATTCAGTTAATTCATCATGTGTTGATCTTTAATTAATGCATAAATACTTTATTAAACAATAACTATGTGCAGTAATAACAAAATAAACCATCACACATAAGCAACACACTTGAACACCAAGATTTAAGGTGGAAACCCAATGCGGGAGAAAAACCACTTGTTGTTGTCATCTCTATCTTCTTTTAATATAAATAAAATATTAGACTTTAAGCTTATGTGGTCATTTTTTGGAAAAAATATGACCTGGATTATCCACGGTACTATGTTCATCATGTCGATGTTTGGAACCCCAAAGGGGATCCATCATCAAGGCAGAAAATGAGTGATAGATTGAGAGAAGAATTTACCAACTAGAACAGATAAATAAATACTTAATGGATGATAAATTAAAGTAGAAACTGACTAATTCATAAGACTAAAATATATATACTATTCAATTTTTATTTATTTTTATTTAATTCTTATTTTAATTTAACCTAATATGAATTACTAAATAAATATTAAAACTAATTAATTCTATTGAAATAACAAATAAATAAATAAACTAAATATAATAAGATTACTTTTATTCCATGTTTTAATTTTTAATTTTTAACCTAATATGAATTACCAAATATAATTAGTTTGTTTTATTTTAATTTTAATTCTTATTATATTTAGTAACCTAATTAAATATAATTAGTTTATTTCAATTTTAATTCATATTTTTATTTTAACCTAATATGAATTACTAATTTTTTATATATATATTTATATAAAATGCATCTAATTAATTTTTACTAAAATAAATAAATTAATTAATTAAATATAATTAATTAATCCACTAAATGATGACAATGATGATGGTTAACGTCCATTGAGATCAAACTTTGGTCTATCGGACCTAAAGAAACGAATTATTTAGTTTGATTTAAGATTTTATTCCTGTGCTCAAAAAGCTTGGAGAGAAGCCTCCTGAGCTCACTGTATTTTTGAAAACGTAAAAGGCTAGGAAGGTCAGTATTGCAACAAAGATTTTGAAACTGAGATCTAATGTGGTTGTACATGGAGCACTCTAAGAGGAAGTGATTTTCATCCTCGATGTTTGTATTCTCACAGAGATGGCAGAACCTTTCCATCCATGGTGTTTTAGGAACTGCCCAATGACCTGTTTCATTATGGAGCTCATGGGAGTTCATTCTAATCTTGGCTATATTAATTTTCTTCTTTGATCTATTTAAAACAGAGAGATACTTTTGATCTTCTAGGGTGGGGTTGATGACCTCCTTATAATATCTTAATTTTCTTTTAGCTACTAAATCTTTCTCACACCACATTTTTTCTTTGAACTTAGAAGTAACAATATTTTTAATGTTATTAATGTTTTGCAATGCAACATTCTCCTCGATTTCCGAATGGTTTAACTAGGCCCTGGTGTCTTTATACCAACCTCATTTGAGCCTTAGGTGGTTTTGGCTGAAATTTAAAGCTAGCTTAGGAAGTCTATGGTCTCCTATGTTAATACATAACTAAAAAAGTTATAAATAATTTGATTTAGAATTAAATTATTTTATTTTTAATTAATTTATATTTTATTTATAAAGTTTTTATTTTAATATTAATGTTAAAACCTATTGTCCCTAAGAATTAATTTTTTATTTTATTTATTTATTAGTTGCTTAATTTATTAAAATAACATTAACATTAATATTAAAACAATTTTTTATAAATAAAATATAAATTAATTAAAAATAAAATAATTTAATTCAAAATCAAATTATTTATTACTTAGTTAGGTATTTAGTGGATTAATTAATTATATTTAATTTATTTATTAATTATATTTAATTTATTTATTTCAGTGAAAATTAATTAGATTTATTTTACATAAATATATAAAAAATTTAGTAATAGGTTAAAATAAAAATATGAATTAAAATTGAAATAAACTAATTATATTTAATTAGGTTATTAAATATAATAAGAATTTAAATTAAAATAAAATAAACTAATTATATTTGGTAACTCATATTAGGTTAAAAATTAAAAAATTAAAACAAGGAATAAAAATAATCTTATTATATTTATTAATTAATTAAAATTGAATAGTATATATATTTTAATCTTATGAATTAGTCAACTTCTACTTTAATTTATCATCCATTAGGTATTTATTTATCTATTCTGGTCGGTAAATTCTTCTCGCAATCTATCACTTATTTTCTATCCTGATGATGGATCCCCTTTGGGGTTCGAAATGTCAACATGATGAACATAGTACTGTAGATAATCTGGGTCATATTCTTCCATAAAGAAAATATGTTTACAATCTTGTACTGGTGTAGACTCATACCAGTACGCAAGCACCCACCTGTAGAAGGCTACAACCTTCTTTCATTCTCTAGCTTCTACTAGAAGGGAGCTACAACCCCCTAGCTCTTGTACTAGCCGATATGTTTACTAGTAAATAGGTGTCGACCTACAGAAGGCTACGACCTTCTCTCTTCCTCCAATGACCGCGTTTCATAAATTTTCAGACTGGATAGTCCTGGTACACAACAACACAATATGAAGGTCACATTTCATCAAATTTTCACACTGGACCCATCAATAACATTGAAGCTCAAACTCAATAATAACTGCATCAACAAACAATCATTTAATCTGAATAGTTAGATCACTGTCACCAGAACACTATGTTGAACCCAAAAACCTGCATCATCATTCAGAACGAAGTGTAACCTCAAAAATCATATGTCAAAATGTATACACTACTTTAGTGAAACCAACTTGCGTGTATACACTACTTCCTTTAACCAAATATTCGTATACCTCCAAAATTATTGAATCATAAAAAATTTTGAATCAAAATTGTATGAACCAGTAACATTCTAAAGATCTACTGTCAAATTACAGAGATCTAAACAAACAACAGAAAATACCAGCCTTCTCACTTAATCAATTCAATCAATCATATTCAATCTCCTTATGCATTCAATTCTAATTTCAAATCTAAGAAGAAATCATTGGCAAACACCAGTAAAACAACAACATTGGTCAGATATATTAGTTATTTCTGAACAACAAGATTTTCTTTTGGATACGCTACTTGGTAGTGCCGAACAAGCATGTATATGCACCTTCACCAAGGCGAACGAGCATATAGATCTGCAAATACTAACTTAAAACTTCACAACTATTCTAGACTTCAGTCATACCCAGATCATAACATTTACAAAATAAAACATGCGTTAGCATTCAGATCTAACCCATCCATTATTAGATCATACAATGATAATTCATTTCAAGTCTCATGATCTTGATCCAACATTGTATCAAAAGGTGCGCAAGAAATTTCAAATATAACCATAGCCCTTGCAACATAAGATATACTTTAGATAGAAGTATTCATGAAAAACCCTTTCACTTGCACACCTGACCCTTTGATCTTCTCCTCTTTATATATTTTTTGGCCTTTCTCAATACCTCAGACCAAAACAAAACTTAGAACCTGTGGTATTCTTGGACGGGATCAAATAACCATTACTTTGCTCAATATTGTGGGCTAATACCATGGTATTGACCCTTGGTACTCTTTAATCTTAAATTTCCTTGATTTTCCAACCCATATGCGATTTTCCTCTTGTGAATGTGTGTGCATACGTATATGCTTCTTTTGTATAGTGAACTTGCTTTTATATGCTACTTTAACAAGGTGAACCTGTGTATACAACTTAAACTAACTTAAAACATCCTTTTTCTTCAACTTCTTGATTTTGATCAGTAGCCCTTTGTTCCAACTTCCAGTTCTTCTATACCATTGACCTGTTATAATGTGAGTTGCCCCTTATCAAATCTACACTAAACTGTGAGTGAGTTGTCATCAAGGACAATACCTGTATCATAATGCCAACAATCTCCCCCTTTGGACTTGATGGAAACCATATTGGTGTTGATTACTTCAAGCTGTAGAACCTGTTAGAGATATTAAGCAACACCAAAATACCCTTTGAGATACACTATGTTGTCCATGCTCCCCCTGAGTACATGTAGAGTCTGCAGAGATATTCTTCAAAATAATAACATGACTCTATAACTCAACTAAGTGAGTATGACCTCCCTATCACCAATGACTCATACATACATCAATCACCCAACCAAGTGGGGATATAACAAATTTTCATACATGACTGAATAATTTCAATTATTACATCATCCTTCCCATGCATAGTGGGGGTACAAATTACATCATATGTCCAAAATGACTTATTTATAGACTATGATAGATAGAGACATATAATTACACCATAAGTCTTTTCATGACCTTTACAACAAATGATATGAATATCTGAAACCATAGCTGAATTCAACAACCATGATGCCAACAATGCATAATTCTTTGAAGGCTAATGCTCCCCCTGAACCTGTGCTGCATGTGCATTGCCAACAAATCACTCATCAAGGCATCTTCATCAGTAAAATAAACAACAATGAACAAAGCATATCAAAAGACTGTAACCATCAATAACAGATTGAACACCCATGTCAGAAATTGATTTTGAATTTGAATCGTTGTTTTTCTATTAGAAAAACACATACACTCCTGCAGCCACAAAAACTCGCGTATATACGTGACTCTGCTTCATGCAACCCGCGTATAGAAAAAATTCCTCTAAAAACTAAATTTAATAGTAGGATGATACAGAAACTAATCCCATCTTTTGTCTGAGATATTCAAATGTTTCTCTGGGAAGCGTTTAGTAAATATATTAGCAACCTGTTCTTTGGAGGGAACATACTCCAATTTAACCTTTTGTTCAAGCACTTTTTTCTCGTAGAAAATGGTAATTAATGGGTATGTGCTTGGTTTTGGAGTGCAGGACAGGATTTTTCGAAATACTAATGGAACTTGTATTATTAAATCGAATGGAGATGGGTGGAGAACATTTGATTTGAATATCTTGCAATGTTTGCATCATCCAAAGTAGTTGTGTGCAACAAGATGTAGCAGCCACATATTCTGCTTCAGTTGTAGATAAGGCAATCAAACTTTGTTTCTTGCTGAACCAAGACACTAACCGTGATCCCATATAGAATATACCTCCACTAGTGCTTTTTCGATCATCAACATTTCCTGCCCAATCTGCATATGTATATGCATGAAGAGTGAGATCTATATCTTTAGGATACCATACACCAAGGTCTTGAGTTCCTTGGAGATATTTGAATATTCTTTTTATAGCTTGAAGATGTGATTCCTTTGGATTTTCTTGGAACCTTCCAACAATTCCTTCTGCATGCATGACATATGCTCTAGTACCTGTTAGATAAAGTAGACTTCCAATCATAGATATGTATGCTGGTTGATTCATTGTAGGTGATTCATCGTTAGAACTAAGACTACATCCTATTACCATTGGAGTACATACTAGTTTAGAATCTTCCATTCCATACTTCTTTAGAATTTTCTTGAGATATTTAGTTTGTGAAAGAAAAATGCCATCTTTTGTTTGTTGTACTTGTAGACCAATAAAATAAGTTAGTTCACCAAGTAAGCACATTTCAAATTCTTGCTGCATAACAAAAGAAAAATTCTGACTCATAGATTCTTCATTGCTACCAAAGATGATATCATCAACATAAAATTAGCAGTTTATCATTCTCGATCTTTGTGTATAAGTTGTTGTCTGCAAATCCTTTTGTGAAATCTTGTTGTTGTAGATATTTTTCAAGATGATAATACCAGGCCCTTGGAGCTTGTTTCAGTCCATATAGAGCCTTTTTAAGCTTGCATACAAGTTTTGCATCATTTCCTAGAATGAATCCTTCTAGTTGTTCAATATAAACTTATTATTCTATATATCCATTAAGAAATGTAGATTTTACGTCCATTTGATACACTTTGAATTTTCGAAAACTTGAAAGAGAAAGAAACATTCTTATGGCTTCAAGTCTGGCAACAGGTGCAAAAGTTTCTTCAAAGTCTATAACTTCCTGTTGAGCATATCCTTTACAAACAAGTCTTGCTTTGTTTCTAATAACCTCTCCATTTTCATTCAACTTATTCTTGAATATCCATTTTGTTCCTATAACATTTTTATCATGTGATCTAGGAACTAATTCCCAAGTATCATTCTTTTCAATTTGGCCAAGTTCTTCATCCATGGCCTTAACCCAACATTCATCTTTTTAGATTCATTCACATTCTGTGGTTCTATGGAGGATAGTAATGCTAGATAACTGGAGGTTCCTGCAAAAGTTCTTCTTGCCTGTACTCCAGACCCTTTTTCTCCTAGAATTTGAGATTTTGGATGATTCTTTTGAACATACCTAGAAGGAGCCTTTTCCCTATCAGTTGTATCTTCTTCTGATGCTTCATTGGTTTCTTCCTCTATATCATTTTGATTTGATACGGGAAAGCATTCACCATCTTCCTCATTTTCATCTTCCTTTGTTGATTTCATCTGTTCCAGATTTCTGCATGCTTCATCAATTACTACATCAATGCATTCAACAATTTTTCGAAGTCTCTTATTATAACATTTGTATCCTTTACTTCTAGATGAATAACCAAGAAGAATTCCTTCATCTGCTCTCGGTTCAAACTTACCAAGTTTTTCATCAGTTTTTTTATCTTTTTGATGAAACGTTTGCTTCCAAAAACTATGAAGTGTTTTATAGTAGGAGGCTTACCATACCAAAGTTCATATGGAGTTTGATCACTATTTACCCAAACATTAGCTTTGTTGAGAATATTTACGACAATATATGCAGCTTCACCCCAGAAGGTGGTAGGAGTTCCATAATCATCAAGCATAGCTCAAGCCATTTGTTGAATTTTTCTAGTTCATTCTTTCCACCATGCCATTTTGTCGAGGAGTTTTGGCAATAGAGAACTGTCTTTTTATTCCATGTTGTTCACAAAAGTCAAAAAATTCATCAGATATGAATTCTCCTCCACGATCAAATCTTAGACATTTAATTTTTAGATCTGATTCATTTTCAAATAAAGCTTTGAAGGCTTTAAAATTTTCAAATGCTTCATATTTATGCTTTAGCAAACCAATCCATCACATTCTAGAAAAATCATCAATGGATAAAATGAAGTATTATTCTCCACAAGGTGACTTTTTCCTTGTTGGTCCACACAAATCAGTATGAATGAGTTCAAGAGGCTTACTTGCTGATCCTTATTTGTCATTGAAATGAACTCTGGTTTGCTTATCAAATTGACATGGTTTGCAGATGGTATTTTTTGGGATGCTGATATTTGGAAGATCACGAACTCCTTGAACCTTCATGATTTTCTTATTTGAGAAAAACTTAGATGCCACAATATTCTGTGCCATAACCAATTCTCATCTGTTTTGCTTAGATAACATTGTTCTTGACCTCCTTTTAGTATATATAGATTGCTTGGAGTTCTTGTACCTTTGATTATGGCCTTTACTTTGTCAAGTTCACGAACCACACATCTGTTTGATCAAAACACAACTTCATTTCCTTGATCACACATTTTACTGACACTCAACAAGTTATGCTTTAAACCATCAACATACATAACATTTCCAACTTTAACTTTTTCTTTCAAATAAATGGAACCTTTACCTTTAATGACAAATGGTGTATCATTTCCAAAAGAGACATTCTTTTCCTTTTCTAACGCATTATATGAGACTCCTTTCCTTTTTCATGATTATCTTTATGAGGACATCTAGCAGCATAATGGCCAACTCTACCACAAGCAAAACATTTGAATGGGAGCTTACCTTTGAATCTTCCAAAACCCCGTTGAAGCTTCTTTACAAAGTTTACCTCATCTTCTTCTGAAATATATCCAGATTCCTTGAGATCTCCCTTTTCTTTTCCCTTTGTTGAAGCTTTGAAAGTGGATTCTATAATATCTGATGGACCTCCTTTCCTCATTTCAAAGGCAATTAAAGTTCCATGAAGTTGAACAATAGTAATATATTGAAGATCCTGCTTCTCTTCTTATTGTGGGGGCCTGAATCAGTATTTACAATTCAATAACTTTTCATTTCATAATCAAATTTATATATGCTACTTCAATGAAGTGAACTTGTGTGTACACACAATTGTTGTTAAGGCAACCAACATATATTCAGAGAACCTATGATTAAGTTAATTCATCATGTGTTGATATTTAGTAAGTGCATCAATACTTTATTAAACAGTAACTATGTGAAGTAATAATAGAATAAACCATCACACATATGAAACACACATGAACACTGATATTTAAGGTGGAAGCCCAATGCGAGAGAAAAACCACCTGTTGTTGTCGTCTTTGTCTTCTTTTAATATAAAGAAAATATGTTTACAATATTGTACTAGTGTAGACTCATACCAGTATGCAGGCACCCACTTGAAGAATTCTACAAGCTTTTCTTGTTCTCCAACTTCTACTGGAAGGGAGCTATAACCCCCTAGCTCTTGTACTAGCCAATATTTTTTCTAGTACGTAGGTGTCGGCTTACAGAAGGCTACAACATTCTCTCTTCCTCAAGGGACCATGTTTCATCAATTTTCAGACTGGATACTCCTGGTACACAACAACACAATATGAAGGCCACATTTCATCAAATTTTCACACTGGACCCATCAGTAACATTGAAGCTCAAACTCAATAATAACTGCATCAACCAACAATTAATCAATCTGAACTGTCAGATCACTGTCACCAGAACACTGTGTTGAACCCAAAAACCTGCATCATTATCCATAACCAACTGTAACCTCAAAAATCATATGTCAGAATGTATACGCTACTTCAGTGAAACCAACTTGCATGTATACATTACTTCCTTTAACCAAACCTGCATATACCTCCAAAATTACTGAATCATAAAAACCTCTGAATCAAAATTGTATCAACTAGTAACATTCTGAAGATCTATTGTCAAATTACAAAGATCTAAACAGACAACAGCAAAGATCATGCTTCTCACTTAATCAATTCAATCAATCAAACTCAATCTCATTATGCATTCAGTTCCACTTTCAGATCTAAGAAGACATCATTAACAAACAACAATAAAACAGCAGCACTGATCAGATAGATCAGTCATTTCTGAACAACAGGCTTTTCTTTTGCATACACTACTTGGTAGTTCCGAACAAGCGTGTATACGCATCTTCACCAAGGTGAACCAACATATAGATTTGCAAATACTAACTTAAAACTTTACAGCTATTCCAGAGTTCATTCATACCCAAATCATAACATTTATAGAATAAAACATGCGTTAGCATTCAAATCTAGCCCATCCATTATCAGATCATACAATGATAAGTCATTTCAGGTCTCATGATCCTGATCCAACATTGTATCAAAAGGTGCACAATAAATTTCAAATATAACCATAGCCCTTGCAACATAAGATATACTTTAGATAGAAGTATTCATGGAAAACCCTTTCACTTGCACACCTGACCCATTGATCTTCTCCTCTTTATATATTTTTTGGCCTTTTTCAATACCTCGGACCAAAATAACACTTAGAACTTGTGGTATTCTTGGACGGGATCAATAATCATTACTCTGCTCAATATTGTGGGCTAATACCATGGTATTGACACTTGGTATTCTTTAATCTTAAATTTCCTTGATTTTCCAACCCATACGCACTTTTCCTCTTGTGAAAGTGCGTGCATACATATACGTTCCTTTTGTACAGTGAACCTGCAAGTATACGCTACTTTGACAAGGTGAACCTGCATATATAGCTTAAACTAACTTAAAACATCCTTTTTCTTCAAATTCTTGATTCCGATCAGTAGTCCTTTGTTCCAACTTCCCGTTCTTTTGTACCATTGCCCTGTTACCTCTTAATTGACTTGTTACAATGTGGGTTTCCCTTTATCAAATATGAACTGACCTATGAGTGAGTTTCCATCAAGGAAAACACCTGTATCATAATGCCAACATCCTAAAGAGTCATACAAAATAATTGCAACCACTTCTCAAAAAGAAAGTATGAATCCATTTAAACAAGTACGCCCTAAAAAGATTAAAAACAAATAATCTAGCAAAAAAATTGCAATAGTCTCAGAGTCCTAGAATTAGAAGACAATATCCATGTGATCCATGATCTATGCAAATATGAGAATGTGTGAATATGCTTCTTAAAATAGGAAAGGATATCATGTTCCAAGATAAATAACCTCATCAAGCTAAAGGCTAAATGTGAAAAAAGTTAATGTAAGTTTGAAATTGAGTATCTAATCCTTGACCCTAGAAAATGATAAACCTTAAACCATTAATTTCATTTTTTTTCTTTGTTTTGTTTTGTTTTATTTTTTATTATTTATTTTACCTTTTTTTTTTAAGGGAGTCAACAAATTTAGATAACATAGAATAATACACCACATTACAACATATGGAAGTGAAGAGAATATCTCTTGCTATACTAATACTATATATATAATGTTAGCCATCCAAAATAAATTAAAAATATTTTTGTGATCATGTTTTACTAGTCCAATATAGTAAAAATAATAGTATAAATTGTGAGATTCATGACTGCGTAAAGAAATATTCAAAGACCCTATGATATAGGGTATATGGCAAGAAAGATATGTAACCAATGGTAAAACAATGAGTGAATGTAATGCATCCTAAAAAGTGGTACAAAATGGTTTCAAATACCTTTTAAAAAAATATAAGAATAGGTTTCAACCAAAAAAACCCTAAAATGATAAAAAAAAAATGGTACCACAAAAAAGTGCAATAGTTTCATGACCAAGTCCCTAGCATTAGAAAACAATATACACCTCATCCCTAAATTATACAAATATCTCAATGTGTGGACACACTTCTTAAAATAGAAAAGGAACCCAAGTTCCAAGCTAAATAACTTGATAAGGTAAAGTATGAATGTGAACAAAGTTAATGTTAGTTTGAAATTGAGTATCTAAAGCATGACCCTAAAAAATTGCCAAATTTAAATTATTAATTTAATTTAATTTATTTATTTTTAAATTTATTTGAGGGAGCATTTAGATAACAAAATATAACATGTAACATTACAATATGTGGCCCTCTTTTTGATGCTAACCATCCAAAATAAAATAATAATATATTCCCAATCATGTTTTACAATTAAGATATAGTAAACTAGTAGTATAAATTGTAAGAGAGTCATCATATTTTAAAGGTTTGAAGAAATATTAAAAAACCTTATGAGATAAAACATAAGGTAAGAGAGATATCTAACGAGTGTTAAAACAATGAGTGAATGTAATGATTACTAAGAGTGGTATAAAATAGTTGCAACCCATCTCAAGTAAAAAATAAAGTAAGAATGAGTTTTGAAATGTGAACCCTAAATAAAAACAAATAGTCCACCAACGAAAGTTTAACAATCCTAAAAATAGGAAAAAATATCCATGTAATGCCTAATCTAAGCAAAAATAGGGTTGTGTGAGGTTAAAATATCAAAGTGTCTCTTGTTCCAATCTAAGTAACTTGATCAAGCTAAAGAGAATGTAAATGCAAAGAAAGTTAATGTAAGTTTGAAATTAAGTACCTATTAGAGTTATGTACTTAAGCTATTATGTTGATTAGAAGGTCACATAAGAAAGGATTAAATAAAAATGAGGTGGAAAGTAACGGATTAAATCTCAAAGAATGTGTAAATTTAACATATCTCCTTATTATATGTGCCCAATGATTTAAGTGACTTTGACAACATTAAATAGCACCAAAAAAATTGATGTCACGGAAATCACTTTCAAGATAATATTGTTTTTTAAATATAAGTTCATTCAACATATTTGTTGAATGACGAGCACTAAAGTCAATATCGTGCCACAATTTTTTTAATTTTTTTAATTTAATATTTGATTTGGGGTGGAGATCACAACAATAAGTTATACTAGTAGTTCTTCCCTAAGTTAGATGAATATAAATAAAATATTATATATATCTATAGAATAAGTTAAATGGTTTTTTATATTTTTAAAAATAAATAAATATAGAAATTATATATATATATATATATATATATATAAAAAGGATGAGAAAGTAATATGTATGTATGTTTGTTTACCATAATAAATATTTTAATGTCTAAAATGAAAAATTGTGTGGAAGTAAAAAATTTAATTACTTGCGGGGTGATGTGTAGTTTGTTTACTTTTTATTATAAAATTGAAATGCTACATATAAAAAATTATTAATAATAATAAAATTCAATGTGGATAATAAATAAAAAATTTATTTTGCATATTAATTTGTATTTTAAAATATATGAATAACAAAAAAAACATTTTAATTCTTACAATATGATCAATAAAATATTTCAATGTCAAAGAGTATATATATATGAGTATTTTTAAGTAAGGTTTTTTGGAGTATGCCCTCGAAGGAATATGGTGAAAACTTGGGGTAAAATCTTGATTTGTGTTGTTTAAAATAGTTTTTAAGCTACATATATAGATTCAATGCCCTCAAAAACACCTCAACCAGTTTGATTGTGAAAATTTCTCACATCAAACTTATGATCTCAATGAATTCCTACCAAAAAATAGATACACGTGCACACAACTTGAGAGAAAAATGTTTCCTCCTAATAAGTAATAACTTCAAATCTTTTGGTGGTAGAGTATGTTTTCTCTCTGAACAAAGGTTTTCACCTCACCATATTTCATCATCTTGTTGCTTGGTAGATCTAGGGTTAAGATGGATTTGGTAGGTCCATGCATAAAATGGATCTACGCTATTTTTATTTGAAATCAAATCTTATAGAATGATGCTTAATAACTACTTTTCCATGTGTACACATGGAAAAAAATGGTTTACTCAAAATTGTGAAATGATATTGAAATTATGAAGAAAAACTATATGAGAATGGATGAAAAATGCGTCATGCACAATTCATGAATGGGTAAATTATGAAATATGGGCATGATAAGAAAATCCTCTACATAAAATGGAAATTTCATAGTAGTAGTGTCAATATATATTGTAATTCTTGATCTACCAAGTGTAAGAGAGCTAAAACTCTCGAGATAAAAATGTATTATTGAATGAAAACACCTTTATAGATTTGATCTCACTCAACACTTGATAGATTTATAGTTAAGATGGATTTATGCTAACTTTTTAAATAGTATTTATATTATGTATGAGTTTGAGAGTTTTGTAAATAAATATTCTTATTTTTAATTTATTAAAAGTTGCATAATACATATAGCTACACACATATATGACTAAACTTGCACATAAAGTTACAGAATATCATGGTTATGAATATGAACTACCATTATTTTGATCTGTATAGTAACATGGATCTATAATTTATAATTACTATTCATATTATATATTTATTTCATATCCCTATACATAGAATTTTTTGTATTTCTAATTCTATTAAAACCTATCAAATTTATGTTTGAGATGTTTTATAATTTTTAAATTTTAAATCTTTTAACGTTAAAGGTATATTCTATATATATATAGAGTTTAGAAAATGATTTTTTTTAAACTCATTTTTATATGGTTATTAATTAAATATCATGGTTATGAATACGAATAATCATTATTTAAATTCATTTTAATGTAATATGCATGTTATGAATTATGTTACATGTAAATCATCTATAACCTTTGAGAAATACTTAGAGTCGGGAGGCGGGGGTGGGTAGTGAACAATAGTGTGACTTGTGTGCAATTTTTGCATTACTTCACTTACTCAATCATGCATATAACCAACAACACATTGAATTATCTCATGCATATAAACCATATAAGCAACTAAAACAAGATAACCATGAGAGAAACAATAATCAACACATCAAAAACACATCCACACAAGAGACACAAGATATCTGGTGAAAAAACCTTCAACGGGAAAAAAACCACTATTGCTTCTGTTGCACCACTCTGAATCTTTTTAAAAAAAAATGTCTTTTTACATAGATTGTTGACTTCGATCAGCTAGGATACTTGAACTCATATACGATTATTTGGCTCTGATCAACCTCAAGACTCAATTCTATTGATTAGCTCAGAAGACTATGTTCTCCATGGATCCACAGACTACCATCTCTTGAAATCCACACCAATTAATCGATCCTTTCCCAACTTCGATTGGACTATCCAACTACTATTAGATTGATAAATTGTTCCTTTCGCGGAAAATTTGCAATCACTACTCCAAATCCATGAAGTCACTAGTCCTCTCTTCTATGTGGATCTCCTTTGATCTATTTTCAAACTCGGTCCCAAGAATATCTGATCAAACTGATTCATCTCTTCATATGACCTCTAGTAGCAAGGCATCATCATATCAATCAAAATAATACCACAAATATGTGCTCTCAACTCTAGCAAAATATATGCATGAAATATGAATAGCATCAAACCCTCACATCAATATAATGTTGCATAATACAATTAACATCATAAGACATTATGGCTATGTTCCAAATGCGTCTGCAGCTCCTACAAAAAAAATGTGAGTCACCAACAAAAACACTATCCAATAGCATGCAGAATCTCTCCAAATAATCTCCACTACAATCACTTCAAATCTCATCTATTCTTTAGTATGCTTCAGATATTCTCACCATGAAATGATTAACACTCATAAAATGAAGCATATATTTTCTCTAGTAGGTATGAAACAAACACACACTATGCAACCTTCTCTTCCTCACATATACTCACAATCCACCATCACTAAGCTCCAAAAAAAATATATATAAAACATGTAAGGAGAAATTGTGCTTGTGGTTGGGATCCAAGATGCAAACATTAGACCAAATCAATCCAATAAGACCACTACTTGTGCACTAAAGGTTTTCAAATCATTGTAGGACCTTTTCAAACCATTCCCTCCCTTTACAACTTGTTCTAGAAGTCATTGGGAATTTACTTGCTAATTTTCATCCGGTTTGTGCAAGGAATGCAAAGAATTTCTTGTGGAAAACCTTAGTCACATGCATAACACTGGAAAAAATGGATTGGAATATTTAGTCGCATGCATAACGCTGGAAAAAATGGACTGGAATATTTAGTCACATGCATATCCATGACTTCCAACATCCAAGGACCTTCAATCATATGCATAGGCTTGGCTCCATGGTACTAGGGCAAAGGATGAAGAAAACATCAATCCTTCATCTCAAAACCTCTACCACATGTTTGATCGCCTTCTCTAGCATCTGTACAAGCCTCCAAACCTGTGAAACATATACAAGTGGATAAAACATGTCTCCAAAGTGTCACTGCAAAATTGAACTAAAAGGTTGACAAATAAGGTTGTCAATAGTGCCAACAAGTCCTCCACTCTCCACCAATCATCTCCACAAACTGAAACACCTCTCACAGACCCGAAATACTCTGTATCAAATATACATCATCAAACATAGGGCCATCACAGTACAATAAGTATTCTTCAGGAGCATAAGCATGAAGACCTAAATGAAGACCTAGTTGCCAACTCAACTAGTGTGCCAATAATCATCTCTAACACATGTAGATCTGCATCATCCACCTATAGCAGCATCATCAACCAAACCAATGCCATCAAATAACCATCATGTGTGTAAAATCATATAGTTGACGTCAAGGCCAACACAATCATCCCAATGTCAACACAACCATATGCAACCATGCAACATTGAATGGCATCCAAACATCATATAGGCTACAAGGATTGAAATCATAAGGTTCACATCAATGCCAACATGAGCTTGCTGCCATCATGAACCTATGCCAACATCAACTAGCTGGAACCATGCACACCATAATGCCAACATTACCCCCCTTTGGAATTGGTAGCAACCACAAATTAACTCCATAACATCATCCTCTATCACTCTCAATGGAAAAGGGTCAACTCCATCTGATAAAGAAACAAGAAATGAAGTAAAAAAAATTAGAGTAATACATCTCTACATGGATGAAATATAATGCATATCAATGATCATCCATGCCTCCATACAAGAAACAATTAGAAAATATATTAATCATCATCCAAAACAGCACACAAACCAACAACCTCTAGCAATAACAACAATATGCACAACAGGAAACCACACAAGCATCATATGCAACATCATCATAATAGAAACTATGGGAAACATGAAGTATATGCATTGATATGCACATGAGCATCAATCCATCACTCTCCATGGAAACCGCATAGAAGCAACTACCAAACATCTCTGAACATAACATGAGGTCAAGCAACCCAATGGTCATAGCATAGTATGAGGCATATCATCATACCTCCAAGTGAGTCATAATTCCAACAATGTATGGATCAAGTGAATGAGAGAAAGTAAATGTGCCCCTTGAACACGTGCCATCTCCAAGTTGTGGTGATCGCTTCTATTGCAAAAAATGCTTCCTTTGACAAATAGAAGCATCATATAGACCAAGACTCTACATGACCATGACCATATGACATATACATGAGAAATATATGGTTGTAGAAACAATATAAAAACCTCATATATGACTATTACATTACCATAAAATGACTTCGTGACTCATCACTAAATGACCAAAAGATGCAACAATAAAATTACATGGCTTAATGAGAATTTTACATGGACTTTCAATGAATTACATAGTTTCTATGATCATATCCTATGGACCAATTACTCAAATACATAATACATCATGATTATTACATCATCAATACCCCATACATATGGCTGCAAAATAGTCTCATGATGCTCCTCCATAACAAGCCTATCACCATGATGACTCATCATACTAAATATTGGACTCTCAACCAATACATAATGATGATACAATAACAAATACATGGTTGTAGTAATAATCATACTATAGTTCATACATGGGTGGTACATGTCACATGTCATCTCTATTGATGGTTGGAGAAATGAGTACATTTTATGCATGGTTGCACATATTTCCAACCAACTGTTATTGGAAACCAAAAACATATATGTGGCTGGAAAATTTACTCCTTTTCACTCATGAAAACACACATAAATATGCTTCAAATAACTCAATGAAAACAATGAATAATATGCCAAATAATCTAGGCAAACATCATACAATGAATAGCCCCCTCGAGCTCAATATACCTCAAAGAGGTAGGTTGATGACATGGACCTGAATGTTCATGGGGCTCAAAAGAGCTCATCAAGTGCTGCTGCAATAATCTCATACTCATAAAGCAACAAAATGATCCTCCTGAGGTTATGCACCTCTCATGAATTTGGCAGTCCTCTATGAATATGCATGAAATAATCATCGAATGCAGAAGGGAACTCTCTTCACTACTTGAAGATTGATTCTCCTTCTTCCTTCGCATGGTCTTTGGTTGCTTCTTATCTTCCTTCACTTGCTTATTTTCTTCCTTCACTTGCTTCTTTCCTTCTTTCACACGTTTTTTGCTAGGTCCTCTTTGTTTTTACTGCTTTTGTTGATTTTGGCTTGAATAACGGGGCAACAAACAGTCGCCTGCCATATGGCCAAAACTATAGCATGTATAATGCTCCACATGGCCAAGAGAATCAAATCTTCTTCTTCTCATGAAAGATCTAAAAATTGCATGAAATGTGCTTCTCCTCCATTGGCTAGATTTGCAATCATATGCCTTATGCTGAAAGAGGGGACATGAGTAACAATAACCATAAAAAACATAATTACATCTGTTGGCCAATCTCCTTGGCTACTGATATTACTACAATCTATACTTTCCGCTCCAACAATTAGCTGCAATATGCCCAAATTTGTGGCAGTTGTAGCATTGTATCTCATGCATCAAAGGAATGAAATGACTTTCTTCCTTTGAAATATAATGGAGCTGCCACAATCATGTCTAGGGGAAAAATTTATTCTCAATGTTGGTTCTCCTTGAGATTTTCTTCTCTACTATTGGTTCTTCTTGTTTTTATGCTACTAGTTACTTTGTTTATTACTTGGATACTAGATCTACTTCTTGTTTCCTTTCTTCTCACTTTTCTTGCTCATATTGTTTGCTATAGGTTTCTTGGGTGTTTCTTTACTTTTTTTCTTATTCACAAATTGGACTCACCCTTTTGAAATCCAAGACCAGAGTTATCCAATGGTGGTCTTTTGATCTCAAGCACACTATTCAAGGCCACGATGCTCTTCTCCATATTCCAATGCTTTCTCAAGGACACCACTTCAAATTCTAATTTCTCACGCCCATCTTCGTTCCCTTTGTATTGCTTTCTCATGTCGTCCTCAACTCTTTATGATTTAGCCAACTTAATCTTTAAGCTCACAATATCTTCCTTGAGTTTGGCCTCCTTATCATCACAAATCTGTAATGTCTTTCTTGACCCTTGCATGCAACTATTAGTCTAGAAATATCATATTTAAGATCCTTAATAAAATTCTAATCTTCACTGTGTGCTTCAGCATGATCTAAATCTGAATCATCAAAGTTTTAACTCAAAAGAAAATAATTAATATTTACAGATTTAGATTCATGATTTTATTATCTCTTCTCATCATCGGTTGAATCATGTGCACTAGAATAATCATACTCTTATGGTTGAGATTCTTGTTTTTGAAGGCCCTTGTTCTTATTATTCTTCTTTTTCTTCTTTTTGTTGATCTTCTTCTCATTTTCCTTATTTATTTTGGTACCATCACCAAATATGGATTCTAGCTTGTCCCACATTTGCTTGGCATGTTTCAAACCTACTAACCTATTCAAATAATCATCATGAATATTCTTATAGATTATGCATCTAGTTTGTGCATCCTGCTGCAAAGCTTCATATGCAATTGGATCCTTGCCACAACCTTCACTTACTACTCTCCAAATGTTAGATCCATAAGATACAAATTGAGATTTAACATTTTCATGCCATACCTTGTAATTTTTAGTAGTGAGGAAATCCATTCTAAAAAAAAAATCAAATTCTGCCAACAAACCCCAGATCTACTCTCGAGTTATCAAGCTGCAACCAAGAGCCCTGCTTTGATACAAATTGTTGGAACCTTTGAGAACAACTCGGGGGGGTGAATCAATAGTTTTAATTTTATATGATTTTTTCCTTTTACTACTTCACTTACTGAATCATGCATATAACTAACAACACATTAGATTATCTCATGCATATAAACCATATAAGCAACTAAAAAAAATATAATCATGAGAGAAACAATAATCAACACATAAAAAACACATCCACACAAGAGATACAAGATATTTGGTGGAAAACCCTTCACCGGGCGAAAACCACCCTTACTGCTTTTGTGCTACTCTGAATCTTCTATTAAGAAAAATGTGTCTTTTTACATAGATTGTTGACTCTGATAAGCTAGGAGACTTGAACTCATATACAATCAGCTGACTCTGATTAGCCTGGAGACTTGATTCTACTGATTAGCTCAGAAGAGTATGTTCTTCATGGATCTATGGACTACCATCCGCTAAAATCTACCATGATCAATCAATCCTCTCCCAACTCCAATTCAACTATCCAACTAGCATTGGATTGAGAAATTGTTCCTTTCGCTGAAACTTCTCAATCATTGCTCCACATATATGATGTCACTACTCCTCTCCTCTATGTGGATCTCCTTTCATATATTTTGAAACTAGATAAAAATAATTTATACTCAAACTAATTCAACTCTACTTGTGACCTCTACCAATAAGAGATCATAATATCAATCAAAATAATACCACAAATATGTGCTCTCAACTCTAGCAAAATAGTGGCTTAAATCTATGCATCAAATATGAATACCATTAAACCCTCACATCAATATAATGTTGCATAATACAATTAACATCATAATACACTATGGCTATGTGCCAAATGAAAAAAAATACTCTTGCAAAAACAAATGTGAGAGTCACCAACAAAAACGCTATCCAACAACATGCAAAATGTCTACAAATAATCTCCACTACAACAACTTCAAATATGACCTATTCTCTAATATGCTTCAGATCTTCTCACTATGCAACTATTAACATTGATACTTTGAAGCATATATGTGCTCCAATAGGTATAAGACATAAACACACTATGCAAACTTCTCTTCCTCACATATACTCGCACTCAACCATCACTCAACCCCAAAATCAAGTATATAAAACATGTAGGGTGAAATTGAGCTTGGGGCTAGGATCAAGGGTGCACAAATTGGAACAAATCAATCCACTAATACCACTACTTATTAACTAAAAGAGTTCACATCATTGAAGGACATTTTCAAACAATTCCCAACATTTGCAACCTTTTTTAGGAATTATTGGAAATTTCCTTGCCAATTTTCATCTGATTTGCGTGATGAATGTAGAGAATTTCTTGTGAAAATCCTCGGTCACATGTAAAACACTGGAAAAAAATGTATTGGAAAGTTCAATTGCATGCATAGGCATTTATGTGATCTTCCAAGGGCCTTCCACTGCATGCACAAGCTTGGATCCATGAGAATGGGGAAAATGATTAAGAAAAACATCAATCCTTCAGCTCATAAACTCTTCCACCTATTGGATCACCTACTCCAACATCTGTACAAGCCTCCGAACCTCTGACATAGCCTCTAACACATCTCCAAGTGGATCAAACATGTTTCTCAAGTTTCGCTACCAAATTGACCTAAAAGGTCAACAAACAAGGTTGAAAAGAGTGCCAACAAGTCCTCCACTCTCCAACAATCATCTCCACAAGCCGCAACATCTATGAAAAACTTGCAATACTATGTAGCACATCTCTATCATCAAACATAAGGCATCACACTGCAAAAAGTAATCTCCATGAGCATAAACATGAATACCTAGATGAATACCTAGCTTCCAACTCAACTAGTGTGCCAATCATCATCTCTATCACATGTAGATCTGCATCATCCACCTATAGAAGCATCATCAACCAAGCCAATCAGTTTACCATCATGTGAGTGACATCATATCTATTTCACATAAATGACAACACAATCATCTCTATGTCAACACAACTAGCTGCAACCATGATACAGTGAATGACATCCACTCATCAGCTAGGCTACAAGAGTTGACATCATAAAGTTGACATCAATGCAAACATGAGCTAGCTTCCATCATTAACCTATGCCAACATCAGCTACCTAGAATCATGCACACCATAATGCCAACAATTGCAATATAAAATTGAGGTGACTCACCTTTTAATTTAAACAAACCAATGAACTCCCCTGCCCCTTGCAGATATAATCAGACTAAATTGATGATACTTATAAGCTAGGATAAATTATTTATACATAATGAAATGGGAAGGATATGTAATAAAACAACTAGGATAATTCCAAATCAAGCTAGAGGACACCACAACTACATAAAATGACTTGTACCTAAGTTGAAATGGCAAAGTGAAAGTAATGATTGGAATATCATGGTGAAAGGATAAGGAGATTGAAAATTCCTTAACCATTGATTAGTCAAGGTGTAGGGCCTACAATAATATAGCTACAAAATGTCCTAGGAAAATAACTTTTCTAATGCTACAAAATATAGGAAATAAATATGATAAGCTAATGTCAGATACTGTAAGAATGTATCCTTCCCACTTGTTTGGAATCTTTTCCAATAAACAACATAGGTAGCACACATTAACAAGTTCAATAATAAAATTCCATCAAAACTCCATTAGTGTCATCCTTAGGTGTCATGCTTAAAGAATTGATCATAAAGAAACCTATAGAATACTGAGTGTAATAGATCATTAATGGGGGTGGGAATGAGCTCATAACTCAACCTACACTAGAATATGTAATGCTACCAATAGGTGTCTACAAGAGCTCCATAGGTGGAAGCGCAACTTTATGAGGAAGGAGCACCAACAATCGACTGTGCTTCCTCATAAATGTGTGAAGGTAATGGGGGAGGAACGATACATGTTACTATTTGTGTTCATGGTTTCTAGTGTGTCTCATGTAGTAACCGGTGGGGTTACCATAATGGCTCTTACATGCTCAACCGTGGGAGGGAATGAAGCACACTTTAGGCTCATTTATGGCTCAATGCAATACAATAGGAATTTCCACTTTAATAAGCATTCCTTAGTTAACACTTGTCCTATCCATGTCCTATCCATGTCCTTCACTCATAGATAAATGGTATTTCAACCTCATGGTATTTCTCCTCCTCCTATCTCTATAAGTTAGATTATAACTTTGGCATCAAGTAATCCATCAAATTTATATTAGCCCCTAATTCATATCCAATTGTATTAGATATCTATTAAAATCCTCTCATAGTGGCTTTGTCATATGCAAAGCCATTAGTCTAGCTTTTCTCTTTATTGGTCAAGGATTGAGATGTAAAGTTGAAGATGGTTCTTAGGTACATATTGCAAAGAAAACATGGATAGGAATCCAAAATAATCTTATATATTTCTCAATAAATCAACTCATAATATTAATAGAGAATGCTTCCTCTTTCTAAATAAAATATATTAAAAGGATTGTATTTGAGGCTCAGAAAACTAGACTTCTTTTGCACACTTATAGTTGGATGGAGACCATATTATAGTCTGCGAGGATTACATGTGTTCTCTACAAATTTATTTTTTAACTCTCATAGATAAAATAGAACAAATTATTTTGGCCAAAAATTCCTTCTAGCCAGGATACCATCCCAAATTTATATACCTTTGTCTTCCTCAACATGATCTAAAGATTTACATTCTCCTCATTCCTGGTGGGTAAAATATTTGAAATCAAAATTACAACTTAAAGAAAATCATTTTCATGTTGTTTCATCTCTGAAACAAAGCTCCAACTTGGGATATCTTGTAGAAATGTTTTTTTTGTGGTCCTAGAAATTGTCCACTACTCTCAAAAATAGTATAAACTATCGAATACCCTTTCATTCAAATTGTATGGAACAAAATCAAGAACTTTGAACTTTGTATGTTTACAGATTATTTAGAATATATGATGATCTTAATTCATAATTATCAATATATCACAAAAAACATGATAAGTCATTCTTCAAATAAAATCTTGGGGTTCTTGTTGGACAAAAATCATGCTATCTTTGAACAATATTGACTATATTTCTTAAGAGTAGAAATTTAGAGCTAAACCATTATGGAATATTTTAGATTTGTTCTAAATCCTCATTAAGGGCCTCCACTCCTTGAGGAAAATATAAAAAATTATTTTCCATGCAATTTATTTGTTGGAGTAGCTCAAGGAACCTCCTAAGGGAGGTGTTGAAGGAATTTTATTTCACTCCCACTACCACGATATTTAATTTAATGGTTGTTTTGGTTTAGCAACTGAAAAAAATATATAATTGTTGGCATGAAAGTTGCTTCTCACTCTTTCAAATGAACATATGATAAAAAAAATGTATATCTATGGAGACTCCACGATAGAGATAAAATGGATGAAGGTGATCTAGATGTTTGAAGGAACAAAATGAAATAAGATTTTAAATAGAAATACATAGCTACAACAAAAATTGAACTTCAATTCATTAATAATAAAATAATGAAATATTATTTACATGTATAGAAGTAAATACACTAGCTCGGGTGCATGGAAAATTTTAGGGGCTAATGTTCACATGTGGGCTAATTTTCCGTGATTTTTCCAAAAAATAGATTCACCAATTTCCATTTTTTTTAAAATGATTCGCCCAAATTTTACAATATAAAATTATTTTACCTTAAAAATTTCCAACATTATATAGAGACTATATATAAAATCATTATAAATTTGAATAAGTTTACAAATATATCGATAAACATTTTATAGTTTTCATATTAGGGACTAGTGAGACTCGCAAATGTTTTTAAACTTCAAGATAATTTTCCATCCTTAAAAGTTTCCCTTCTCAGGTGATGGTAGCTATCTCTGAGAAGAGATGTGTCAACGACATTCCTCTGAACTGTGTTACAATGATGCTTGGAGGCCTTATTATTATTGAGGAAAATGGAAAATCCTAAACATCCAAAAACCTAACCCTAGGAGATGAAGAGCCAAAAGTTTGTGGGCCCTATTGGGGTTAGTTAGTACATCAACTTCCTCCGGTCGTAACTTCGACATGATCTTCATTTTACGCGTACAATACCTCGTTAGAAATATATATTCAATGAATACAAATTTCAACTACAAACCTGTAATATAAGCTATAAGTTTACTTTTTTAACAAAAAAAATGTCGTTTAGGGTCCAAAAATGGCTCTAAATGTTTTGGACCCAAAAACTACCAAAAATACTAACTATGCTAGAAATTAGGAAACTGAAATGAATTAATGTTAGGGTTCCAAGTGGAATGGGTTGGTGGCCACCAATATCCACCTAGATTAGTCCTCCCCCCTCAGGGAGAAATCGTCCCCATTGCATTTAGTGCCTCCACGAGATGAGGAACTTTCTACTGAACTTGGTCCCGGGTGAGCCACTTGCCTTGGTGCATGAGATAGCTAGGTTTGATAACTATATACAATTAAATTCTCTATTTGCGGGTGATTTTAAGAGAGGTATCCATTTTCTGATCAGTTTTGGCCTTTTTGATGCACTATGGGTTGAGCTCTATTAGCGTCAGCTATGCAGGGATGTTTGATGTATACAACAATGGTGGAATGTATGGCCGAAAGTGGTACACATTGAATACCAAGTCCAGACCAAAGAATAGAGGGATGCTTAGCCTGAAATAAATTTCACCCATGGCCTTGGTGATGATGTAAAGCCCATATCAAAGTTGTTAAAGCTTACGATGGGCTCCTGCAAGGTATTCCTTTTGTAGATGCAACCATACCTTGTCGCCGACCTAAAACTTGTGTTGAAAACAATATTGATCATGAATTTGTTTGTACTTGGAATTGACTTTCTCTAGGATATCATGAAATTATTGGTGGATGTGTTGGATGTGTTCCATTAAATAGGAATCTCTATCAACCTCATACTTTACATGTGAAAACTTTTCCGGTGTAGTTACAAGAGGCATCACATCATCCATCTGAATTATGGTTGAAATCCCATGCCCACTTTGAAGGGGTGTTATAGCATCATTTACCACCTTTGTATACTTGATGCTCTGAGTCATAGCCTTGGGAAGCCCTTTCCCTTCAGACTTGGTCCAAATATTAAAAAATATTATTTTAAATTCCATACATGACTCTGCCTTGCAAAAAGCGCGTGCACATGCGGGTTCAGCTATACCCAACCCATGTATATGATTTAAAATATGAAAAAATATAAAATCCCTATTTTTTGGGCGGGGTTTACAGGTTACACCGGAAGCCTACCTACAGGAGCCCATGGCCTAACTATTTCCCAACTGAAAAAATTGTTTTGAGGTCATATAAATACACCTCATGGGGAAGGCCTAAGGGGAGAGAAAGATAGGATATTGATATTATATCCAACTTGTCCCTGATCAATTTTGATTTATCCCTATGCCTCCTACACTCCCAGCTATAGGAAACCCCTATTTCCTCATTGTGATATCCATCTCCTTTATATGGCATCCATGTATATGCATTTGAAAGAGGATTGTTGAGGCTTAGGCAGGACGGATTCAGAGGAAGGTTTCTCTTGGAGCCATGAAATATCAGCATGTATTCTTCCACATTCTTTTACAATCATCAATAAAGAAGCCATGCCTTGTTCCTAATGTTAAGATCTTAATGCTTTAATTCATGTCTTAATCTAACTAATGTATGATTTCATGTTTTATGCTTAAATTCTTATATGATCTAACACTTATATCATGAACATGCTTTCAACTATCGCTGGTGTATATGCTTTTCTTGAATGAGTTGCATGTTTAGAAGCATTGGAGGAAGTAGAGGGTTTGGACCCTACGAGAATGACCTCAAACAGAGGACCTTTGGGTAGTACATCTTCTTCCTACTTCACTAGTTTAAGTAATAAGGCCACTTGTTTGTTTGCTTCGTATTCGTGTATGCCCTCTACTTTGTTAGGGTTCTCAACCCATACCCTAGGGTGTATTATTCTCATAACAAAATTGGCGACTCCGTTGGGGAATACTTCTACTATTTCCTAGTTTGGGTTGTTTTTTGCTAGATCTAGGCTTTCTTGTTAGGTTTCATGTCTTTCTAGTATCTTTGACTTATTTGCAGCCTGGGCAAAAAGTCTGATCTTCTGGATTAGATCTATTTTTTTTCTTTAATGGATTTTATATACCCAAGTTTTAGTTTACACAGTAGCGTATACACGCACTTTTGTCCAAAGAAACATGCGTATACACATGTTTCCTTGAGAACAGTTGCGTATACATGCAGATCTTCACTACACATTGCATATGCCTAGGTTTATTTGAATTTTTCAAAAGCTAAGTCTAGTAAATGGTTTTTCCTGATGTTTTTGTTTAGTCATTTATTGTCTTGGAAAGTTCTGGTTTTGGTGGATTTTCAGTTTCCTCTCTCTTTGCGAAAAGACCTAGTCAGCATAGGGCTTTCTTTGTGGTAAGGTGTTGGTTTCTGTGTTTGGTATCAAGGCTTCTTAGTGAAGTTCTTGGTTGTTCTAAGTCTTTGGAATAGAGAATTGGTTTCAATTCATTTATATCCCAACCTTTTCATTACGTTTCCTTGCTTTCCTGAAAGTTGGTGTTCTTGGTTTTTCCTTGGTTTTTGAGAAAGTTTTCTTGCAACCTTGCACAATTTTCTTGGTCTTCTTGAATTCTTTCTTGTTTGGTGGAGTTTGTGTACTTTTCTTTAGATCATTTCATTTGAGTTTGTAGCCTCTTGTCAATCTAAGTCTTATTATTCTTTTGATATCTGTGGCTTGTGAAGTTTGAGGTTCTTTATGCTTGAATTTGATTTTGAAGCCTTTATAGTTTTTTTTTCTTGAAAACTCTTTGTGTCCTTAAAAAGAAAAATATAAAAACATTGTTTTGTTTCATATTTTGTTCGTAGAACCTTGTAGAAATCTCTTTTCATCGAAAGAAAAAAAGTTGCATGTGCATGTAGCTAGGTTTTCTATTGATTTATTTTGCATCCATAACATCATAAAGTTGCACTTCCATCTTACCCCTGACCTAAGAAAATCCATTAAAATCAATCGCTCAATTTAAAATGAACTAGATTTTTTTTTTGATTTGTCATAGTAACATCAACTAGTCTAGGTCATATTAGGGCCTTGGAATAGGAGAGTGGAGAGTTACTTATCCAAGGCCACTCTGAATTTAAAACATAGAAGTTGATTAAAAGAGTGAAATCCAGTGTCATGAAGCTGACTAGGAAAGCTCCTCTTCTGGGAGCTAAGCACGAGGGCAAGTGAAGGCAGGAAAGAGAGATACCCCCTCTCTGACTTGTTGGATCTCAACCAAAGACTGTTCCACTTGAATGCCGATATGAACTAGTGACCTTAGTTCCCTTTCCGAGGGACCACATAGGTGACTACGGGGGGGAATACCGATGGTACCTGAGGCAGATGTTGTATCACTCTAGTACTTATGGAGGGTGCCCTTGCAAAGATTGGGTACTTGCACTGGAAAAGTCTTTTGATTGGAGGTCAGTGTAACTATTTGTGTTACCCTTGCTAGTAGGCTTGGGTCATCATTATCCCAAACTATCTTCAAAAGGTCCTTTATATCACTTTCTTTTATTTTGGTGTCTGGTCCTAATCAACCAGATCACAAATACATGAAAGTAGCTTCATTGATTGTATCTTTAGGGACATTTCAGTGAGTTCTCTTTGCTCCTAGATTGCCATAGATTTATAATTCTTTAAGTCTTTACAAGTTCTCATAATAATGAAAAGTGGTTGATTGACTAGTCCATCAGTCCAGGAGGCTTTGTGGGATCTCACCTATGAGTGCCGAGCCTTCTTCTAGAAGGCGTAGAGAAATCCTGCTGGTGATTTTCAATTAGTAGCAGTGAACGCATCGGAGATTGATCCTCTACATTAGGCTATAGTTTCACAGGGTAAACCTAGTGAAGGTCATGATTTGGGTAGGGATACCCCTATCCTTTCTAGGGTCCTCTTCTATTCCAAAGACGAAGTTGAGGTTGAAGAGATTCCTGAGTCACCTGTGACTCCTTCTTCACCTCTTCCTCCTAATTATCCAGACGTTCTTTTGTACGTTGGGACCTCGAATCACAGACTGACAAGCCTTGGCTTTTATCATCATTTTCCTTCGATGGCCACTGCTAGGAGCTCAAATCTGACTATGAGTGCTACTAGTGAGCATACACCTCTTTCAGTTCAAGGAGGAGATATTATTTCTATATCTACTTTCACTCCTAGTACTGCAATATTTGGCTCTACTTCCATTCCATCTTCGAGTGGGGGAAGCCAAGATTTTGCTTCCCACGCTAATTCCTTCCCCTTTGGGATGCCTTCTAGTGCAATTCCCTCAGTTCCTCTATCCATCCCATCTATTGTTTCCACAACCATGACTTCTATGGCTAATGGTTTAGCCTCTTTTCAAGGTTTTCCTTTTGGAAGTGGTCACATAACTCATTATAATTCTTCTTTAAAATCTCTTCCTTTTTCCCCTCAGGGTCAAAGTTATAATCCTTTTCAAGGGTGGACTAACCATGCTTTTAGTGGTTTAGGAGCTGGGAATCAATTTTCTTTTGGTCAACAGGCGAACATGCCTTACTCCTCCATAAGTTCCTTTTAGGTTTTTTTTCTCCCTTCGCTAATGCATGGAACCCTTACCAAGGGCTCTCCTCTCCTTTTAATACTTAGCTTGGGGGAAATATTCCTAGTGATGGTAACGTTTTTCGTAGGATTTGGTCAAACTCCGAATTTCTCTAGACCACAAGGTTTTCCTTACGGTTCAGTTTCTTCTACGAGCAATCCTTGGCAACATGGTGCCTCTACAAATATAGGATATTATTTTCAGACTGTTGGCAATATGTATCATAGTGGGTGGAATTCTCAAGCTCCTCCACGCTTACCATTTATGGCAACCTAAATTTTCTAGATATATCAAAATTGACGAATGATCCCATTCGATCGATAGTAGTACGAATAGCCTACTAAATCAATTGCAACATTAGTCTATACAAACTGCTTCTTCAATTCAAGCATTGTCGTTAGTGTCTATGCTTTCTCAACCTTCATCTATTAATGATGTCCAATTTTCCAACCCCAAAGAAAGTCAACAATCTGATGGGAAGAAGAAGGGATGAGGTAAGAAGAAAGATAAGGATGGGAAGTGTAGTGCGAACAAACCCATTAATAATATTGGGGAGGATAAAAAGGAGTTGAAAAAGAAAGTTAAGTTCCCTTACAAATTGTGCAATGGAGATCATTTAACTCATCTTTTCCCTAAGATTCAGGACACTTAGCACTTGTTAGTGTAGCAGGGTTCTTCTAGCTCCCAGGTATTTCTAACTAACCCTTTTCCCCAAGGGCAATAGATATTTGCTGGCACGAATGCTAGTACTGGAAACCACACAGGGGCAACCAGGAAGGGGAAAATCCATCAAATGTATATATGATGAGTACTCATGTCGATGTTTCTACAATGTCACATGATTATGGTGAACCAAAATCCTCTAAGGCTAAGGCCACTCCATATTGAGAGGCCTGAAGTTGAGTCTATACCTCGGATGCTGAAAGGCTCTGGAAAATGTTCAACGAGTAAAAATAATGCCAAGGCTGCCCAGAACTACTCAACTGTTGAAGATATGACCCAAATCCCTTGTGTGATGTCTATGTTAAGGGTACTCTAGTCATGTCCAACACAAAGGGGTGCACTACTCACTAGGATTGGGGCTTACCTCATCACATGGCTTTCCAAATTAAATCTATATATCGAAAGATCAATATCTTTTGAACTATAGTTGATGAGGGAGCTTCCACATGTGTCATGTTTATTGCATGTTCGAAAGCTATCGGGTCTCTTGAATATGTTCCTTCACCTACTCTCGTGACTGCATTTGATGGTCATTCTCATCGGCCACACGGAATTATTCTAACCTTTCCCATCTATGTTCGAGGCAAGGTGGATAATATAGAGGTGGAAATAGTCGATGAAAATTTGGATTATAATCTTCTATTGGGATGAAATTGGATTTATGAAATGGATGCCATTGTATCATCATTATTTCGCATCCTATGCTTTCCCCATGAAGGGAGAATTGTTACTATTGATCAGATGGAGTATTCTCTAAAAGAATCCAATGCATCCTCTGATTCCTCTATTCCCTTGGTGAATAATCCCAAGCAACCTGTTGAGAATTTAGGAGTTGGAATGTATTCCTCATTGATGGGTACTTTTGATCTTCCTTCTCCTGTGGCTCGAATAAATGCCATTTCATCATCCAATATCCCTTCTCAAAGAGATTTTTTTAGAACTCATTATTTTTTGGATACTTGGCCCTTACCCTCTTCTACCACCACATTAGAGGCAGGGCAAGTAGGTCGAATGGAATATCCTATGTCTGCAGCTGAAATTGCTTATCAATTTATTGTAAACACTGCATATTCTAATCCTACTCCTCTTTCACCGAAGAAATTGGATGGAGATGTGGCTCCGACTTGGACTCTTGCCTCTCCTTCTTCTATGGACTACCTTGATACTATTTTACCATCGGAGGAAGCAATCCTAGAAGTAATGATGGGTATAGATAGACTATGGGATGATTTTCATCATCAGTCATATTTTCTCCTAGACTTGCGTGAAGTAGAATCAAGTTTGTCTAGTCCTTCGTTGACTGGTGATGTTCACACAATTTTAAACCCTTTGGCTCCAGCACAGGTTTTTTCCGAAGGAAACATGTCTGTTATTTTAGAAACTATTCCAGTGAACATCTCCAAGAATCCGAATGTAATCAAGAATGTTTTCATCGAAGCCAAATTCTCCCTTGAAGAAATTCAAATCTATATTGATCTTTTTAAAGAATTATGTGATGTGTTTGCTTGGTCTTATGAGGAAATTCCTGGAATTGATTCATCAATAGTCCAACATGAGATCAAGACTTACGCGAATGCGAAGCCCGTATGGAAAAATCTTCAGCCAGTAAACCCTAGGAAAGTGACATCTATCAAAGCCAAGGTTGAGAAGTTTCTCAAGCCAAGTTTTATATACCTCATTCCGTTGACTAAGTGGGTCTCGAATCCATTCCCGATTGATAAAAAGTAAGGAAAAATCCACGTAGGCATAGAATTTATGGATTTAAATAAGGCTTGTCCTAAAGATAATTTCCCCACACCATTTATTGATCAGATTATCGATTAATGTGTGGGAAATGAGATTTTCTCCTTTATGGGCAGTTTCTCGGGTTATAATCAAATTACAATCCATCCTGAAGATCAGCATACGACAAATTTTATCTTCCCCAGGGGTACTTTTGCATACAGAAAGATTCCTTTTGGCTTTAAAAATGCTGGAGCTACTTTTCAGTGATCCATGGCCTATGCTTTCCATGATATCAAACATATCATCGAAGCTTATTTGGATAGCCTAGATACTCATTCTCGGAAGAGAATTAATCATCCCAATCATCTTCTATTGGTTTTTGAGTGATGTCGTTTTTACAAAATTCGGTCGAATCCAAATAAATGCGTTTTTTCTGTCACGTCTAGTCGATTATTGCGATTCATCATATCTACTGAAGGGATTCATGTAGATCCTTTCAAGGTTGAGGCAATACTTCAGTTGCCTCCCCCATCTACCATCCGTCAAATTCAAAGTCTCCAAGGAAAAACCAATTTCTTGAGGAGATTTATCATCAATTACGCTGAAATTACAAAAGAATTTATGTGATTGTTGAAGAAATATGTTTCTGTGGGATGATTTCACTCAGTGCTCGTTCGATGCCTTGAAGAAAGAATTGACCTCTGCTCCATTACTGAGTGCACTCAATTATAGTAGGGATTTTCTCTTATATATCACTCTCCACGAGCATGTGATTTATTATCTAAGATGAGGCTTGGTAGGTCCTGAACTACGATATTCTTCTGTAGAGAAATTAGCTTTGGCAGTTGTTCATGTTGTCCAATGACTTAGACACTATATTTTTCTTAGGAAAACTTTTGTCTTGGTGGCTGTCAATCCATTTAAGTTTTTTCTTAGTAGGTGAGTGATTGGGGGAAAATATAACAAATGGATTGTTATTTTACAGGAGTTCGATCTCGAGTTCTTGTTAGCCAAATCTAAGAAATTGTTAGTCTTTGCAGAATTAATTTCAGAGTTGCCTTGTGAAGAAGAAATAGTTTATGAGGAATCATTCCTTAATGAGCATATTTTTCTTATTTCTTCACAAGATCCTTGGTATGGAGATATTATTATATATCTTCAGACTTCAAATTTTCCCCTCTCTTTTTCAAAGGATGAGCGAAGAAAATTGCATCACTTAGTGAAAAGTTATGTTATTATCGGTGACACTTTATATCGTCGCAGGGTTGATTCAATCCTTAGACGCTTCTTAACCTTAGAAGAAGTTGAGTCAGTGTTGAATGATTGCCATAGTGGAGCTTGTGGTGGTCATCTATCTGGGCTTGCTACAGCCCAAAAAATCTTGCATGCATGGTATTTTTGGCCTTCTATTTTCAAAGATTGTATTGAAGCGGTAAAAAAATGTCATCCTTGTCAAGTTTACACTCGGAAAATGTGCACTCATCTAGCTCCACTTTTTCCTGTTATTACCGTCGGTCCATTCACAAAGTGGGGCATTGATTTTACAACTTGTAACCTGCCTTCGGAAAAGGGTCATAAGTATATTATTGTAGCAGTGGACTACTTTACCAAGTGGGCCGAAGTTATGCCCACTGTAGTGAATGATGGTGAAATAGCAAGCCTGTTTCTTTTCAACCAAGTCATTTCTCATTTCGGTATTCCAAAGGAGATTTACACTAACCATGGAAGTCATTTACATAACAAGATGATGGTTGAATTGGGTCTCAAGTTGGGTTTCCAGCAAGAGCATTCATCTCCTTACTATCCTCAGGCCAATGGTCAGGTGGAAGCCATGAATAAATCCTTGAAATTTGTCCTAGAAAGGAAAATTAATAAGGCTCGATCCAATTGGCATATCATGTTATATCCTGCGCTTTGGGCATATTAGATGTCAGTTAAGACCACTACGGGTTTCACTCATTTTCAACTAGTTTATGGTTTTGAATCAATATTCCCTGTGGAATGCGAAATTTATTCTCTTAAATTAGTTGTAGCACTTCTTCCAGACACTTCTAGTCTTGAAGAAATCCTCATTCATTTGGAACATCTTGATGAGAAACGTCGAGATGTTGTTACAATTAACGAAGCTCATAAAAAAGGAGTGAAATTCCAATATGATAAGGCTATGCGTCCTAGGGTTTTCTCTGAAGGTGACCTTGTCCTAGTCTATGACCAAGACAAAGAGGCCTTGGGGGTGCGTAAGTTTAAAGCCATGTGATACAGTTCTTTTATTGTTAAAAAGGTCTTAAAAGAGGGAGCTTAGGAATTCATTGGTTTTGATGGAAATGAGTTGTCATAGCCTAAAAATGGGCTCTATCTTAAAACATATTATGCCTAGGTTTCTATCTAACATTTTCTTGGTTGTAGATATTGTATATATGTGTGCATATCTGTCTATATATTTCATAGTGATATCGATATTTTTGTTCTTCTTCGGTAGGTATCGATGGACGATTTGGTATAGGGTTCGTCGATGGTGCTAGTCCACATACCCGGAATTTGGCTTCCGCGGCATGGGTAATTTACTATCCATCCAATCAATTGTTGGTTTCAAGAGGAATATGTATCAACCCTGCTTCAAATAATGTTGCCGAATATACTATTGTGGTTAACCTGCTATATGAAATAATATCTCTTGATATTGATTCGTTAGTAGTATACTTATTCACAACTGGCGGTTTCTCAATCAAACAACATCTATATCATGAGAGATCCTTATTTATATCGCCAATTTCTAAGAGTGCATTTATTACAAGGATCATTTAATTTTATCACATTTACTCATATTCCATGATCAGAAAATTCATTTGCTGATTCCATAGCTAATCAAGCATTGGATTGCCATATTAATCATTCATCACATTAAAAATAAAAAATAATCGAACATCATCTGTATAGATGATTATCACATCATGAAACCATCTGTATATAGATAGAAGTTTTTGTTCAAAATGTTATACAAAATCGAGACAAAATGTCCTACAAAATTAGGGCTTAAGTCCAATCATGCCTATCAAAATCTAGACATATATAATCTATATCTATGGGTCCAGCCCCGTATGTGCATCTTGAAAGAAGATGATGGAATTAGCCACCTATCGGAAGAGCTACACCCAATCTCGTGGTACTCCTACCACGCGTCTCTCCATAGCCTCTGGTAGATCCTATATCGCTTCCATAGGTACCTGGTGAGTTAACCTCCCCAAGTTCCTATGTATGGTATGGAGGAGTCTCTGAGTCTCAACTGCAACACTCTCCACGTCTCTTCCACGACACCTATGCCTGGGTAGACCCTCAGGTCTTACTGGTCCCACATCTGTATCATGATCAAATCATTTTGTAAGAATCTTTGTCTCATCAGATAAAAAAAAAAAACTCAAAAATATTTTTACCTATGGCACCCCATGCAACATGTGGTCGAAGCACTAGATCTGGATCCCCTCTGAAGTCCATACCTACATAGGGGTAGTCCTCGATGGAAATGACTTGTTGTTCCCACCAAAGTAAAAACTTATCATCAAAAGTTGTTCTAGGGTCGTCATCAAAAGTTGGCACCCCATGTAGCATATGGTGGAAAGCACTAGATTTGGATCTCCTCTGAAGTCCATACCTACATAGGGGTAGTTCTCGATGCAATGACTTGTTGTTCCCACCAATGTAAAAACTCATCATCAAAATTTGTTCTAGGGACCTCACCACCCCCTAGTCTCTTCATCAAATCAACCCATATACCTATACGTGGATCCCTCGGGCTGCTGATGGTAGAGAGCACTTTGGTTCAAAGCCCTGGTATCCTCTCAAAGAAGAAAGTGAAAATGATGGTACCATACCCAAAATGTTTGGTATTACTCTTTTTTATAGAAGTAAGTGACTTTTTTAGATTGATCGAGAGGGTTGTACACCAATCAAATATTGTAATGAGGCAATTGACTGCTAGTCTCATTGTTACACACGATGCTTGATGCAATGAAGTTGAACCTGCTACCCTCATAATAGTAAAAAGGATAATTCTGAGGGGTAGACTCTCCACATTCTTTATTGGGATCTGTGTCCCTACCTTCTCATTATTTCCAGGGTAATATATGTGAATATATTCATCTACATTGAGGCTCCCTCGGGCCTTCCTTTCAAGTTAATTGGATCCCCTCTTCGGGAAAGTCTAATGATGAAGTAGATATCTTCTACTTCAATTCTCAAGGGCATTTGATCAATCATAAAAGCATCCTCTTCTGGATCCCAATAATTCACAAGCATCTCCACTAACCTTGTGTTGGTTTTCATATTAGGCATTTTGAAAAATTTCAATAATCCACACCCTGTCAATGCACCAGTGACAGTGAGTCATTCATTACTTCATTCTCTACTACACTATGCTTTGTTTCTTTCCATGTGACAATCATCATACAATTCAAAAAATTTCGTCCATTAAAATTCATAATTTGAAATTTTTCACTGCGCACACGCAGGTTCACTTCATACACAGTCGTGTATAGGGATTACTCATACACGACTTTAATATGCCCAACCTACGTATGCACAAAGAAAATATCTAAAAACAAGAACTTTATGGTAAAAAAATTTGAAATTTACATAAATTCATTAAAATATCAAATTTGAGGAATACCTGGACGTTTGGTAACTATTCAGGCTGAGAAATAGGGTGGATTGTGGTTGCTGGTCTTTGCTCCAGAGATCCTTCTCTCAATTGTTCAAAATACAAATGAGGTTTGTTGGGCCAAAATTTATATTTATAACTTGTAATTTGAAAAACTTTTAAAAACCCACTTTTACAAAGTTTATATTTTATTTTTTAATTTTATGAACCTTGTGACTTTTTGGCTTTGAGTGCTGGGATAGGTTGTCTTTCAAGTTAAATTGAATACTTTGAGATTTTTTTCTACCGCTTCGATTCCATGACCACTGACCCGTCATGGTAGGTATCGTTTTTCGTCACTTCCATATAGGTTAGGGAAGACCACTTTTCCATTGCATTATGCATTCTAGCCTCCATATTGTGATATGTTGCCTTAGGGTCGACCCCATTGTGTTATGATTCTTAAAACCATTTTCACTTGCTGACTTATAAAATCATGACATAATGGTAGAGCCTTCCTTTACATGGGCTTCCTAGTTAGATCCTCGCTGACATATGTTGCCCATGCTACAAAGATTGAGTAGGCCCGAGAGTCCTCTTTAGTCCCACCATGACTTTTTGTGATGACGCTTCATTCTCCTTCTTCTTCATTGTCTTTCTGGCTTTATACCCTAGAGGCTCCCACATGTTGAGTTGTGATGTTGCATTGCATGTTGACTATTTATGCATTTTTCCTTAAGTCTACTTCACTTGCACTCGTGTATGAGCCACTTTTTGACCATGTCCTTTTGCAAAATCAACCTTGCAATCACTTAGCCTCTACAACTTGACACCTTTTTGCTGTGGAAAGAACATTCCTTTGAGTGTCATTGACTAGTTTTGTCACCTTGCATTGAGCATAGGAATATTCCCCTCCTAGGAACTAGTGCATTTGTATTTGGACACTCATTCTTTCACTGTATCATAAGCATTATTTTATTCTTTTTCAGGATTTCCAAATATTAAAAAGAAAAAAATAATATATTCAAAAAAAGAGCAGGAACGGGACTTTACAGACATCATTTTTGGCAGCAAGAATGAGTTGTGTCGCCCCTGAACAAAGCACTTAAACTGAGTTTTTCCTCCATCAGTATGGGCTTTAGTTTGACATAGGAGAGCCATAACCTTGTTAATGAGGCAGCACTCCTCCGGTTGGTTATCTATTACAATCATATGCAGAGTTTGTTTATGCCTCCTGCATAACAAACTTATACAAACTTATCATATGTTTCCATATAGTCATAGTTGAGTCATGCTTTTGTTCAAGGGAAGTAAACCTAAGTTGGACTTTCTGCAATGTCTCTTGAATCATATTCAGTTGGCCATACCCAGTCTGTCAGATTTATGTTAAGTATCACATCAGTTATTTGGTCCTTCTCTCGTGCTGGTTCAAGAAGGTCTCCATTGACTTCTCGCTGGCGGGCTTCTCTTATGGACTTCAACACATTGCTTTGAGAGTAGGCCTAGAGTCACACCCTGGCCTTATTTCCATCATTGATAGGTGACCTTGTGCTCATCATCAATCAATATTATGGGTCTTTGACTTAGTGGTTTCCCTTGTGTTCGACGCCAGCTTACATTATCACGCATTGGGATTCGTGCAATACCTTGCTTTCCATTTGACCCTATTGGTGGATTCCTCGCCCTTGTGTCAACTTTCATTATTGGTTGGTTCAGAGGGTTTCTATCGTGTGTTATCCACATCTTGGGTATGCCAAAAACATGCTTCAATTTGGTTACTTCCTCCTTCTTCATCCGATTCCAGTACCTGAGCTTCATATTCCCGAGGAGGCACAGCCAGAAGTGAAGATCAGGAAGTTAGTCATTGGTTTGCGCAAAGAAAGGACAGAAGCTGACCAAGTTTAATTTGAACTCGACATGAAAATAACTTAGTTGCAGTTACAGCTGCAACCCATGACTCCACCCAAGGTCTAGGAGTAGCGCAGAGCCACAATTAAGGAAGGACCGGCCACCCTGGATGCCATAGTTGTAGACTGCACAACAATATTTGAGCAGGCCATGGAGTTGGTAACCAATCTGCAGGAATTTCCAAACCTACAGATACTGAATAATGAGATTAGGGAGCTGTAGCGACAGTATGACGAGGTTAGGGCAACGACACACTCCATTGCACTAGTGCAACGCTTAGCCAAATTACAGGAGGTGAAGAAGCTCCTCGCGCAGGTAGAAGCAACACAGAAGAAGGAGGCCTTGCTTAAGGGAAAAATGGAGCCTTGGTTAGAAGAAGCTTATCAGATCATGACTACCATTTAGGATAATCACAAGGGCTTGCAGCAGATGCAACAAACAATGAGGTTGGCCGTAGAAGGACCAGTTACAAAAAAATAATCGAAGAGGTAAAGCAGGTGGCTATGCAGAGTGCTACCAAGGTTGCAGTAGTTCAAGTGGAGTTGGAGGATTTTCACAGCAAGATTACAGCATTAGTCGAGTGAATCGAGGGTGAATCACAATCTTTCTGTTGGGGGTCTGCTGGGGTTCTGTTGAGATGGGGTCCCCTGGGTGATTTTTGGGGTTAAGATAACCCAAGTTTTGAATTTTGTAAGTAATGTAAAGTCTCCACGATTTGTGGATGCAAAGCGTGTAGATGGTTAGGAGTCAAAGGGGATTAGCCCCTTGTTTATGCAAAATTTGAGTCAGTTTTGAGATCCAGCCATGGTCTGCAGACCACGGGATTGTATGTAAAAGGCTATAAATAGGTGTGTCATAGAGAGTCTAAGGCATGCCTATGATAAGGATATCTGTGATGGGTTGATAGAAGAGAAGTCTTAGCACAGAGAAGTGGTTTAGATAGGGGAGAAAGGCCATGTAGCTGAGTGCAGAGAGGCCTAGGTAGAGTTCACAACTGAGTGCGCAAACCCCTACAACTGAGTGCGCAGACCCCTATAGCTGAGTGCGCAAGGAAGTTTTGCTCTGTATTTTGAACTTGAAATCAATAAAGAAGCCATTTTTGGAGAAATATTATGTATTACTGTTTACTTTTGTTTATGACTTATGTTGTTGATGAATAACATGTTTATGAAATATTGATCTAATGATGTGCAATTCTATTGAATAACTATTAGATGATGCATACAGACATGCTTATTTAATTACGCGAAGACTTTGATGAATTATCTAATGTTTATTAATAGCACAAGCTTATCTACGTGAGCCCTAATCTAAATTTGTTCTCTGATGCATGTAAGTGGATAAATCAACTGATAAAGGTTCACAAAAGCTGATCGTAGACCTTCGCGAAGGTCTGGAGGCTGTTTTAGTAGAGTTGTAATATCGAGCCCTAGGGGCTTATCGATCTACGTGAAGGCAAATCTCAGGTTCTAAAAGACATCACAGTGATATTTGGATGCGGAAACTTGGTTCTAGCATCCCCCCATAGTAACTGCTTCAGGTGAGATTGCAGCCTGCGTTATGCAGGTTGTTGCCAAAAGGGCCAGTAGTGTAGGGTTTTGTTGGTTGGCGCAACTAACTCCGAACCTGGGTCAAGACCCCCTAAGCCAACAGGATGCCATGGGGGCAAGATTCCACTTTCAAAAATACATCATCAAATAGTTTGGGGACACCATTACACAGTACCAAGATTGGCACCAATATGTGATCGAGAAGCATCAAGTGGATGTTGTTGAGCTGGACTTCCCCTAAACTCCAGTGTCATAGTGTTGTGTCTTGTCAGGTTGTCTCTAGCCTATTTTGTCTTATATGGGTACATGTGGAAATGTAATATTATTTTTAAATATGTTGTAAGTGAAATTTCAAGTGTCATTAGTGGAATGCAATTGGTCATCATGTTAAGTAATGTGTCATTTAGTGAAGAAGTTGAAGAGACATGAGGGAAGTCAAAGACTCACAAAGGGGAATGTTAAGGGTCACCCCACCCTTTGTTATAAATAGAACCACATGAATCATAGAAGGGGATTTTGGAGGCAAGGGTTTTGGATATGGCTTAGGCTTAGAGAAGGCTTGAGAGTACTGTGAAGAGCCTTGGATTCTCCATAGCATAGAGCTAGTATACTTCTTTGGATAAGCATGTGTTCTTGACTCTAATGTTCAACTATTGGGGCTAGTGGTCATTAATGGTGTATTTATGGATGGAACTTTCACTTATAATAATAATATTAGAACCAGCATGCTTTCATGAATATGTTGTTAATGTAGTTGGACTATTCTAGTTGTGTTAGCAATGTATGTTATTTAACTTATGCATATCATTATGAAATAATTGGTATGCAGTTGTACAAATCTTGTTGAATTCATGTTGTTGGATTAACTCATCACTTTAATTTGTGGACTATTCTGCATTTTGTCTTGTGATGTCATTCTTCTCATGTGTTCCTTTCAAGCTGTGTACTATTACATTCTTCTAAGGATACTTCCTTTACCCCTTCATGTGTTAGATCCTTCATGCATCACTTGACTCTTCTCAGGGTCACAAACTTTCTCTCACCCAAAGTTATCATACTTTCCTCTATGTGCTACTAAAGTCAAGTAATTACACTACCACCCACCGCTGGGACTCCTAATCGAAATGGTGTGAGGTCTAGTTGGGACGTCATATTAGGGAGATACTCTTTATGTTGCTAGATCCAACAGCGTCAACATTTCTAGCACTAGAAGGAGGGCCAGATCACAAGTTGAGCCCTTGAAGTATGTTTTGAATTTCTGCACATATTTCATGACTTTTATCCAAGTCAAAACCTTGACATGTTTTTATAACTCTGCCAATTTTGAAGTGTCAGCGAACATTTTATATAACTTGTCCAGATATAAGTTCAATGGCAAGGATGGAACAACTTTTTTTAGGCACACAGTTTCTTTTACTAGCTTTTATGATATGCATGATGTATCGTCTGATGATATTTCCTATGGGTTGTTCGCTTTCACGTTCGAAGGGTGCACAAAGAAATGGTGTCACACATTGTATTCAGCCTATATACACACTTTTGATCACTTCTTTAGATAATTATGTCATGCTTTCGTTCTTTATGAATGTAAAGCCCTTAATACCAAAATCTTAAAATTGTGAAAATCACCAGACGAATCTCTTCAATATTTTCATGATCACTTTCTTCACTGTTGTTTTCAATTTCCTGAAGATGAATTTTACTAGGAATTCTTGGATTAAATATTTCAATATCTTATTCACGTTTCTGAAAATGCACATGAGTTAGAATCTTTCAAACCTCTCCCAACATACCTCTGTGTTAGATATTCTAAATCTCTAATGAACAAGGTTACAGTCCCAAGTAACCCTTTGTCCCCTTCCTATCAAACATCTCTAGCTCCGTAGGTCAAGTAGGGAGAAGTTGAGAATCCACCTGCTAATCCATCACCATCTCCTCCTACCCCACCTACTTAGATTTTTTGCACAGATTTGGACTGTAAATCCGATGGTTGTCATGTGGTATTATTTCATCATCCTCTGACCTTTGGTCCCTGTGATCCTCCAAATTTGCATGTGTTGTGTTCATATGTCTCTGATCTCACATGGGATATTCACGAGGATAAAGTTTTGGATGGAGTTGGCATTGAACAACCAACCTACGATATCATTTTTGATGAGTATGTATGGGAGTCTAAACAAGAATTTGCAGTGAAGGATGACCTCCTTTTGTCTACACCTTGTCCACTTTATCCTGACATCCACGATTCTATCATTTCTACTCCATCTTGTGAAGATTCATTTCCAGATGTTTCTACTTACGATCATTTGTAAAATAAGTGGAATGCCAGTTTTTCATTTGAATTTGGAGAGGACAAATCTATCTTCATTAATCCACCCAATTTGTCATATTACCTTTCCAGAAACATAAAGGGTGAAATTTCTCATTTTTCGTCATCCCCTCTTTACAATTCATCATATCATTAGGATGTCACTGTCCATCATCTTGAACTTTCTGATCATTGTTGTCAAGATATTTTCATTCATTCATTCAATCACGATTCTAATTTGTCCACTGTTGTTATTTCTAAGCTACAGATCTTTGATGATCTATCTTCTAATGAATTGGAAACTCCTCAAGCTATTCAGGTACTTCAGCATGAGTTGATGGCTATGTCAGGTTCTTGTAGCCTTGAGGTTAGCTCCACTTTGGATCAAAAATATATTGAATATTTCTAGGCTCCTTATCACTCTGTTGTTCACAGTGAATATTAATCTATCTTACCATTTTCACATCCTCCACCATAATCGAATGATCCTATTGCTAGAGCATTGGAGGAGTAGTACGTAGCAAGAATTGTTGCGAAACATAAGTTTTTCTTATTTCTTTATGTTTGCTCGTTTTTCAAGTTCAAAGTTGTGCACATGCTTGTCTTCCACTCACAACATGTTAGGACACCATGATACATCCGCAAAGTGCCTTTCATGTGCTTTTCATTCTTACTTTTTTTTGGATACATTCAAGCTTCGAACATATTGATTTACAGTGTTTCATATTTCTTGTTGGTTGGTTTAATTTCATATCTTTCTTTTCGACCATGCTCTCACCTACATGGGCCAACCAATGCACTAATGGCTACATTGGAAGCATCAATTTACGTGAGTTGGCCTATGTTCAACTTAGGTTAGTAGTAGGAGTACTTTTACTTTTTTAGTTTGGCTTCTTAGACAAGCAAGGTGAAATCCAAGAGGAACTTGTACAATTATTGACACTTGGTTATCTATCTATTCCCTCTCTTTGTGTGAGACTTGTGTTTCTTCTAGTCGATGATACCTTGATGGAAAATATGTTCTTTTCGGAGAGAGTCATGGTGAAATAACGATTCTTGCACTCTTAACTAGTACCACCTACTCTAATCGGTTTTCTATTTTCAGTTAACCCATGTCAACTCAGTAAAGTAGAGTAAGGAGAGGGGGAAGACCTTTACAAGTATGTAAGAGGTATATATAAATATACTTCTCAAAAGGGACACCCTCTTCTTCTCTCAATAAGTCAGGATCCCTCTTCCACCTCACGAAATAAATAAGTGCCTATGCAGAGTTCTTTGAAAATTGAAAAAAATAAAATAATAAAATAAAGGGCAAAAGAGGAGAAATGATTCCTATGAAGGGAGGTGAAGCAAGTAACTCCACCAGGGTATTGTCCAAGCTCACTAGTAGTGGAGAAATGTTTGTGTTCCTAAAGTGACTCTGTCAGGGTATTGTCTAGGCCTGCTCGCATCGGAGCAACACCAGAGATGAAACTAAAACTCTGATAGTCTATTTTACTTGTGCATATATATACCCCTCATCCCTAATCAAAACAACTCAGTTTGACTTGGCTTGGTATGTGTGTTGCAGATAAAGAGAATGGTAGGGACTATATTTTTAACTCAAGCTAAGTGAAGAAGCTATGATAATCAAAGAACTAAACAATACCTCCGAAAGAGTTAGAATCACTTTGCATGAGACAAGTTTCATACAGAGAGCTAGAGTTCTACCAGTGTGTCGTCAATGTTGTAGCCTCTACAACCACCCTCCAAAATTTATCCTACGCTTCGATTTTGGGTGTAACTGCTTCCAAACCACAACAACTCATCTTGCACTGAACCAGGTACTTGAGCATCGATTGAGCCTTAGTATTTTCATCTTGGCTTGTGTTTGCTCACTTAGTTCATTTTCTAACCCATAAGACAATCTCTTGACTTGGCCCCTTGATAGTTTAGGGCTTTTCTTTGAGAAATACACAATTCTGGAGGGAAATTGGCCTTGCTCTAGGGAATTGCGTAGCCCTGACTATTAGTGGGCCTTGAGCTCAGAAAATGCACAGTACTAAATGGAAACCAGCCTTGAGCTGGGAAAATGCGTAGTTAGGAGAGGCACCCCAAAACCACTGAACCTAGAAATTCTACATAATTCTCTATGCTCAGAAACTACGCAATGCATGAGATGGAGAGTTGCCCAATCCTTCCTAGAATTGCACAATCTTTCGAGGAAATGCATGGAAATTTTTCCTGAAAAAATAAAAAATAGAAAAAAAAAAAAGCATCCCTAAAAAATAAGGATCTATTTTTAGCAACCCAAGGAGGCACTTGAGTTATTTTAAAAATTGTCGCCAAGTGTCACTTTTTCCTTGATTTTAGGCATGCACGTCAGAAACCTTAACTTGACCAAATCTATTTAATCGATGCTTCTAGAGCTAATTTTCACGCTTGATCCTAGATATCTACCATTCTTGAGGAAATTAAGGAGCCTTTCGTTCGATCATCGTCGCTTTTCTGAGTGAATTTTTCTTTTCCCGTATTTTGCCACTTTTTTGTTGCTTTTTGTTGTTGATCTTGTGAGAGTGTTTCTTCACTTGTTCTTTGAACGAATGTTGGTGGTTTAACTTTTTTTATCTTGTTGACGTGTTATTTCAAGTTATATATTGCCTTTCCTGAGTGTCGTGTGAGTTTCCCACTTTTTGCAGCAACAGTTGCTGTTGCAGTGACTCTCTTCACATCCTTCATTTTCCTTTAGTTTAATTGATTCTTGCACTTATTTCACTTGCATGAATCAACATTTAGTCAAATTTGCACCCAATATCACACCATATTTCAAATCTACTTGATTTTCACACTCCTCGTGGGCAGATATGGGTCCCCTTGCCAAAATCTCACTGTGTATAACTAGCATTGCTCAATTTGGGAGCCCAAGGCCTCTGACTTGGCTTCTAGACTTGTGTAGAGCATGGCCTGGGCTTGCTCCAACTTCATATTATGCATTTCTAGTAGTCAGCCTCCCATCTTGGCCCCTGAGACTGTGCAATGCACAATCTCTTCAGCCTTGTCCCAAGCTCAACTGCGCATTGCGCAATTGCATTCATCAAGATTTTCGATTGATTGTTGGGATTGCGTAGTGTGTAGTTCCCACAGTAAACCAGTGACCTCTATCAGCATAAATTGCACAATTCTTCCCATCATGAGCCCAGATTATTTCTTGATCTTTTCTTGAAGTTGTTTTTCTTTTAGCTAACATTTTATTGCCATGAGTGTCCTCTTCGTCGCACAGGTAAAGCAGTTTTTGAGCACCTCTCTATTAGTTACAGTTAACATGGCATCCAAGAGAGCTACATCAAAGGAAGACACCAAGAGGAGTAATAGGGAAGCAGCTGAGAAAAAATCAGTCGATTTTCCAATATATGCAGATACGCAGTTGTTCATTAATAAGGGTACAACATTGACATGGCAACAGATCAAAGATACTTTCGCTGAGAAATTCAAGGAAGACTTAGAGGACCGACATGTTTATCTTATAATCTAGTAGTCAGGGTCATACAAGGTTGCATGGAGCTACCCAACCTTCCCTTGTATGGACATCATTAGCTAGAGTGTCTCACACACAGATGCAAAAACTATGACATTGAGCAGTGCCAATGTGAGAGAGCTTGCCACCTTCAGGGCAGAGAAATTCCAATAGATGTATCACTTACCCAAGTCGATGAAGCTTGTAGACTCAATCTTCTAGGCCACCCATAACTATATGAACACAAGAGATATTGTCAAGCACTGGGTGAAAGAGCCGTCGAATTTTAGACATAGACCTACCCATATTTACAAGATGAATTCCCTTGGGAAGGCTTACTAGTTCTTAAACATCTTTTTCCTGCAGAATATATGGTCAAGAGAAAACAGAAACCTTTCCTGAAGGGTGGGTGGTTTTATTGGAGCATTTGGTGAATTATGGAAAGTCGTTCAACAACTTGGATTTGTTGGCTCATCAGTTGAAGACCCATATGGTTAAGGCTCAGAATCTACCCAATATTAAGCAAGCAATATTTTACATGTCTGCATATTTACTAGATGCAATATGTGCCCACTAGCAGTTCCCTAGCATGAGCTAGACATGGACACCAAAAGAGACTGCTACTAACATCTATTGCAAGTTTCTTTCCAACTGCAGCTATCGAGGAGTTATGTCAAGTATAACTGACCATTTTATCATCCTATTGTACAAGCTTATATTTAAACAGGATCCACCTTGCATGTTCCGAGAAGTAATTGAGGTGATAGTAAACATTATAGATTGGTATGCCTCACCAGGTGGCACCTTCATCAGAGTGTTTGGTGGAGAGAAGCCTCTGCATGTTCTACCAAGGCATGCCACTAACAAACTGATCATGCAAGAAGTATCATACCACCTCACTACAGGGTTGTTAGCAGGACTGCATAGGAAGAAGAAAGAACCATGGCACTCTCTTTCTTTGCGGATCAAATTAGACAAGATTAAGAGCTTAAAAGATGCAGAATTCGAGGCTAAAAACATAGTGAAATTCAAGTTTGGCACCAAGGAATTCAATCCATATAATCCCCATGGTATTTGCACAGACCACTGTGTGAGAGTGTAGTTTCCATGGATCCATGAGACATTTCATTGGTTAGAGGAAGACCCTTGCAGATACTGCTACAATGGCTCCATAATCAATGAACCAATCAGTATAGTAACAACCTGGAAGGAAACTTTGCAGATATAAGCAACTACATAAGCAACAAAAGGCAACAATCCAGTAAAGGACAAGGGAAAGAGGAAGGTTACTAAGAACCCAGAGGGAGAGAAAATATGTAAGATAAAGTTATATCCTATTTTTGAGAAGGCATATTTGGCAGTGGAAGAAAAGAGGGAGCAGTAGATGAAGAGAGCAGAGTGAAGGAAGAGAGAAAAGCAAAGGTTGCCGGAAGTAGAACTGAAGTTGCAGGAGACAGAGAAGAAGTTGAAGGAGGAAAAGGAGTTGAGGAGGATAGAAAGACAAGATAAGAATAAGAAGGAAAAAGAACAATGGCAAGGCGCAATGACAGAGGAAACAACGACAATACATGTTGATGAGCTGGAACAACCAGTAGTTGAGGAAGAGGGTAAACAGATGCAAGATCAGGAGCTTTCTCAACGAAATGAGAAATTGATTGAAGTGATGGAGTTGGAACAAGAGCCACAGAATGAAGACACTAAACTTATTCTGAGGGCACCAGATGCAATCTCTTAATCTCCACCACCTCCAATGTCAGAAACAGTCTCGATCGAGCAAGGAGATATTGTTCTAATTGATGATGATCCGGCCATGGATGTGTACAATCTATCATTTGACGAGCTGCAAAAGAATATTGTACAAGCGTGGAGGAAGAAATTTATGGATGATCACGCATCACTTGCATTCATCAAGGAAAGGGTGATAACGTCAGACACCAGGAAGCATCCAACTGCCCTTGCCGAAGCTCGCTTGGCCTATGTAGGAGAAACAAGCTCAAATTCTAAGTACCTCATGGCTAAGAATGAACAACTGGAAAAGAAATTGCAAGCTCCCAAGCAAGAGGCAGAACAACTCCGAGGATCAGCACAGAATACAGTTTCTACATTGGGGGAAATGAGGACAATGATACTTGCTAAAGTATAAACACTTGACGGTACCATGCAGAAGCTCTATGATGGATTTGTCACCTTGTATAAAGCAGTTGTATGTCTGCATGAACTAAAATAACAGAGCAAAGAGTTTTTTCAAAATCTCAAGAACATACATGTTGCCATCGCCCATGTACAAGAGTGGACAAAGCAGTACAAAGAGGCCCTACTTGACTTAGTAAAGAAGATGAAGCCACGGGCAGAGCTCGAAAAGGTAAAGGTCTGAATGTTGATCTAGAACTATAAGAAGATCACCCCATTCATTGATAGCATACAAGCCTCATATGTACAGTTGTACAATAGTTTGGATGTCATGCTGATAAATCACAGGATCCCATCAATTGGTTTCCTCACCAATACTGAACCAAAGAACCAAGTCTGGCTAGAGATCGATGAGTATGTGGAGAAGCTAAGACGAGAGGCCACCAGGGAAGACTTGGAGTTGAACGCACACAACATGGAGAACTATATCAGTGGTCCTATCAAGGTCAACACCATGTTGCTCATGCTTCAGAATGAGTTGGATACAGGTTTCAAGACAATATACTTGGATGTCATGGAGCAAGAGTCCACTTCTAGAAAGACACCATCAAATAGTTTGGGGGCACCATCACACAATACCAAGCTTGGCACAAATATGTGACCGGGAAGCATCAAGTGGATGTTGTTGAGTTGAACTTTCCCCAAACTCAAGAGTCATACTGTTTTGTCTTTTCAGGTTGTCTCTAGCCTATTTTGTCTTATATGGGTACATGTGGAAATGTAATGTTATTTTTAAATATGTTGTAAGTGAAATTCCAGGTGTCAATAGTGGAATTCAAAAATCATCATGTTATGTAATGTTTCATTTAGTGAAGATGTTAAAGATTCATGAGGGAATTCAAAGAGTCACAAAGGGGAATGTCAAGGGTCACCCCACCCTTTGTTATAAATATAGCCTCATAAATCATAGAAGGGGCTTTTGGGAGCCAAGCTTTTGGCTAGGCTTATTCCTAGAGAGGGCTTGGGAGTATTGTGAAGAGCCTTGGCTTCTCCATAGCGTAGAGTGGGTATACTTATTTGGAGGAGCAGGTGTTCTTGACTATAATGTTCCATTATCGAGGCTAGTGGTCGCCAATGGTGTATGCATGAATGGAACTTTCACTTATAATAATAATATAAGATCTAGCACGCTTTCATGCATATGTTGATAATGTAGTTGGATTATTTTGGTTGTGTTAGTAATGTATGTTATTTAACTTACACATATCCTTATGAACTACTTTGTATGCAATTGTACGAATATTTTTGAATGCATGTTGTTGGATTAACTCATCACTTTAATTTGTGGACTATTCTGCACTTTAGCTTGTGATGTCATTCCAATTGTGTGTTCCTTTTCAAGTTGCGTACTACTACAGGATTCTATGGGTCACACTTCCTTTTCCCTCTGTGTGTTAGAACCTTCATGCATCGCACTTGATTCTCCGCAAGGTCATACACTTGTTCTCACCCAAAGTTATCATACTTTCCTCTACGCACTACTGTGGTCAAGGAATTACACTAACAAACATTGTTGGGACTCCTACTTCGAACAATGTGAGGTTTAGTTGAGACTTCATATTGGGGATATCCCATGAATTTCAGTGGCTCCAACACCATCAACATTTCTAGCGCTAGAAGGAGGGTCAGATGACAAGCTGAGCCTTGAAGTCTCTTTTGAATTTATACACATATTTCATGAATTTCCCAAATATAAGTTCAATGGTGAGGATGGAACAACCTTGTTTAGGCACATAGTTGCATTTACTGGCTTCTGTGATAGACATGATGTCATCTCATGATATTTCCCGTGGGTTGTTCACTTTCACATTCGAAGGGAGTGCAAAGCAATGGTGTCACACATTATTTGCAACCTATATACACACTTTTGATCACTTCTTTAGATAATTACTTTGTGCTTTTGTTCTTTATGACCGTAAAGCCCTTAATACAAAAATATTAAAATTTCAAAAATCTCCTAAAGAATGTCTTCAAGATTTTCACGATCGTATTCTTCACTAGTGTTTTGAATTTCCTGAAGATGAAGTTGATTGGGAATTCTTGGAATAAATATTTCAATATCTTGTTCATGTTTATGAAAATCCACATGAGTTATAATCTTTTGAACATATCCCAGCATACCTAAGTGTTAGAGATTATAAATATCTAAAGGACAAGGTTGATGTCCCAAGTGACCCCTTGTTCCCTTCCCATAAAACAACTGTAGCTTTGTAGGTCGAGGTGGGAAAAGTTGAGAATCCACCTGTTGATCCATAAACATATCCTCCTATCCCACCTGCTCAAAATTTCTACACAAATTTGGAGTGTAACTCTTATGGTTTTCATGTGGTCTTATTTCCTCATCCTCTGTCCTTTGGTCCCTTTGATCCTCTAGATTTTGGTGTGTTTTGTTCGTTTGTCTTAGATCTGACATGTGATGTTCATGAGGATTGAGTTCTGGATGAAGTTTGTGTTGAAAAACCAACCTATGATATTAGTTTTGTTGAGTATGTGTGGGAGTCTGAACAATAATTTGTGGTGAAGGATGGCCTCCTTTTGTCCACACCTTGTCCACTTTATCCTAACATCTTCCATGATTCTGTCCATCTTGTGAAGATTCATTTCCAAATGTTACTTCTTCTGATCATTTGTAGAACATGTGAAATGCCATTTTTTCATTTGAATGTGAAGAGGAAAAATCTATCTTTCCTAATCCACCCAATCTCTCATCTTAGCTTTCTGGAAAGATAGAGGGGGAAATTTCTCTTTTTTCATCATCCCCTCTTTACAATTCGTCAGATCATGAGAATGTCATTGTCCATAATCTTGAGCTTTCTGATCGTGGCTGTCGTGATATTTTCATTCATTCATTTGATCACAGTTCTAATTTGTCCACTATTGATATTTCTAAGCCACTGATATTTGATGATCCATCTTCTGATGAATTGGAAACTCCTCAAGTTTTCAAGGCACTTCAACCCGAGCTGATGGTTATTTCAGGTTATCGTAGCCTTCAGGTTAGTTCCACTTCAGATTAGAAATCTGTTGGATCTTTCCAAGCTCCTCAGCACTCTGTTGTTCACATTGAAAACCAATCTCTCTTACCATTTTCTCATCCTCCACCAAAATCACATGATCCTATTTCTCAAGCATTGGAGGAATTGTATGTAGCAAGCACTATTGCTAAATGAAAATTTTCTTCTTTCTTTATGTTTTCTTGTTTTTCAAGTTCGAACGTGTGTACATGCCTGTCTTCCACTCACAATGTATTAGGACACCATGATACATCCGCAGAGTGCCTTTCATATGCTTTTCATTCTTACTTTGTTGTTGACGCATTCAAGCTTCGAACATATTGGTTTACATTGTTTCATATTTCTTGTTGGTTGGTTTACTTAAATATCTTTCATGTCGACCATGCTCTAACCTACGTGGGCCAAGCAGTGCGTCGATGGCTTAATTGGAAATATCACTTTACGTGAGTTGGCCTGTGTTCTTCTTAGGTGAGGAGTAGGATTAGTTTTTCTTTTCTTATTTGTTTCTTGATTCGTTCACTCTCTATTGCCTATTTCCTTTATTTGCTTGCTTTTTAGTTTGGCTTCTTAGACAAGCAAGCTGAAATCCAAGAGGAACATGTAAAACTATTATCACTTGGTTATCTGTCTATTCCCTCTCTTTGTGTGAGTCTCATGTTTCATCTAGTCGATGATACCCTAATGGAAAATCCATTCCTTTCCGAGAGAGTCATGGTGAAATCACGATGCTTGCACTCTTAACTAGTATTGCCTACTCTAATCGGTTTCTATTTTCGGTTAACCCTTCTCAACTCAGTCAAGTAGAGTAAAGAGAGGGGGGAAACCTTAAAACGTATGTCAAAGGTATATATAAATATCCTTATCTTAAGGGACAACATCCTTTCTTCTCAATAAGTTAGGATCCCTCTTCCGCCTCATGAAATAAAGAAATGCCTATGCCTATATATTTGAAAATTAAAAAAAAGGGTGAAGGAAGAGAAAGGCTTCTTGCGTAGGGAGGTGAAGCAAGTAACTCTGTCGGGGTACTTTCGAGGTGCGCTAGCAGTGGAGCAATTCATGTGTTCCTAAAGTGACTCCACCGGGGTGCTGTCCAGGCCTACTAGCACCGACGAAACATTAGAGATGAAACTAAAACTTTGACATTCAATTTTACTTGTGCATCTATACACCCCTCATCCCCAATCGAAATAACTCAGTTTGACTTGGCTTGGTATTTGTGTTGTGGATAAAGAGAATGGTAGGGATTATACCTTTAACTCAAGCTAAGTGAAGAAACTATGATAATAGAAGAACTAAACAATATTTTCGGAAGAGTTATACTCACTTTCCACAAGAAAAGGTCCATACAAAGAACTGGATTTCTACCAGTGTGTCGCCAATGTTGTAGCGGCTACAATCACCCTCCAAAAATTTTCCTATGCTTCGATTTTGTAGCCTTCCTTCTAAAATACAAAATCTCATCTTACACTAATCCAAGTATTTATGCTTTAACCGAGCCTTATAATTTTCATCTTGGCTTGTTTTTTCACTTAGGTCATTCTCTAACACACAAGTCGATCTCTTGACTTGGTCCCTTGATAGTTCTGGGCTTGCCTTAGAGAACTTCACAATTCTAGAGGGCAACTAGCCTTGCTCTAGAGAATTGTACAGTCCTAAATGCAAGTGGGCCTTGAGCTCAGAAAATGTGTAGTACTAAATGGAATCCAACCTTGAGTTGGGAAATTGCACAGACAAGAGAGGCAAACCATAACCACTAAGACCATAAATTATGCATAATTCACTGTGCTAAGCAACTGCGTAATGCATGAGCCGAAGAGTTGCCTAATCCTTCCCAGAAATATGCAATATTTCGGAGAAATACATGGCATATTTTACCGAAAAAGAAGAAATAAAAAATAAAAAAGCATCCCTAAGAAATAGGGATCTAATTTTAGCAACCCGAAGGAGGCACTTGAGTTATTTTAGAAATGACCGCAAAATGTTGCTTTTTCCTTTATTTTAGGCATGCCCGTCATAAACCATAACTTGACCAAATATATTTAATTGAAACATCTAGAGATCATTTTCATACTCATTCTTGGACCTCTAGGATTCCCAAGGAGATCAAGGGGGCTTCTGTGCGATCATCATCACTTTTCTGGGTGAGTTTTTCTTTTCTCGTCTTTTGCATTTTTTTCTGCCACTTTTTGTTGTTTATCTTGTGATAGTCTTTTTTCATTTGTTTCTTTGATTGAATGTTGGTGTTTTAACTTGTTTTATCTTCTAAAAGTGTTGTTTCAAGTTATATATTTCCTTTCCTGAGTGTCACATGAGTTTCCCATTTTTTCCACCAACAGTCGTCGTTGTGGCGACTCTCTTCACATGCTTTGTTTTCCTTCATTTTAATCGATTCCTACACTTATTTCACATGCATGCATAAAAAATTAGTCAAATATGCACTCAACATCACACCATCTTTCAGATTTTCTTGATTTTCACACTACATGTGGGAATATCTAGGTCCCCCTTGCCTGGATCTCACTATGCATAACTAGAAATCCACAATCTGGGAGCTCAAGGCCTCTGCCTTGGATTCTAGAATTGCGTAGAACTTGGCCTATTGTGGCTCCAACTGCACAGTTCTTGGAGTTAGCCTCCCAACTTGGTCACTAAAACTGTGCAATGCACAATCTCTCCCGACCTTGGCCCAGACTGAACTACACATTGCGTGGTTCTAGCAATCAAGCTTCCCGACTTACTGTTGGGACTGCATAGTCTGCATTTCTCATAGTCAACCAGTGACCTCTATCAGACAAAATTGCACAAACCTTCCCATCATGAGCCTAAATTATTGCTTGATCTTTTCTTGAAGTTGTTTTTCTTTTAGCTAACATTTGATTTCCATGAGTGTCCTCTCTATCCCACAAGTACAATAGTTTTTGAGCACCTCTCTAGTAGTTACAGTTAACATGGCATCCAAGAGAGATGCATCAAAGGAAACCACTGAGAGAATTACTGGGGAAGTAGTTCAACAGACATCATTAGACTTGCCTGTATATGCATATACTCAGTGGTTCATCGAGAAGGGTAAAAAACTGACATGGAAACAAATCGAAGATACTTTCACAAAGAACTTCAAGGAAGACTTAGAGGATCGGCAGGTTTATCTTAGCATCCAACGGTTAGGGTTATATAAGGTTGCATGAAGGTGCCCTTCCTTCCCATTTGCAGACATCATCAGTTGGATTGTATCACACACAGATGAACAAACTGTGTCATTGAGCAATGCCAACGGGAGAGAGCTTGCCACATTTAGGGATAAGAACATTTAGCAGATGTATCACTTACCTGAGTCTGCGAAGTGCATGGACTCACTCTTATATGCCACCCATAGCTATGTGAACAAGAGATATATTATCAAGTGTTTGATGAAAGAGCCAATGAATTTTAGACAGACACCTACCCATGTGTATAAGATGAAGTCCCTATGGATGGCTTACCAATTATTGATCATCTTTTCCTACAGAATATATGGTCAAGAGAAAAGAAGTTGTTCATGTGATGTCCTTAAACAATGGAGAAAATAGTTTGTTCAAACTCTTAAGAAAATGCATTCTTCCGTCGCCCATGTATAAGAGTGGAAAAAGCGTTACAAAGGGGCCCCACTTGAATTAGTAAAGAAGATGAAGCCACAAGATGATTTGGAGAAAGAAAAGGTCTGAATGTTGATCCAAAACTATGAGCATCTCGCCCCATTCATTGGTAGCGTACATGCCTCATATGTGCAGTTGTACAATAGTTTGAATATCATGGTGAGAAAGAAAAGGATCCCATCAGTGAGTTCCCTCACTAATATTAGACCCAAGAACCAAGTTCAGCTAGAGATCGATGAGTACGTGGAGCAACTAAGATGAGAGGCCACCATGAAAGACTTGGAGTTGAACGCACACAACATGCAAAAGTACATCAGTGGTATTGTCAAGGTCAACACCATGTTGTTGAGCCTTCAAAACGAGTTGGATATAGGTTCGAAGCCCACATACTCGGATGCCATGGAGGTAAGAGTCTGCTTCCAAAAAGACACCATCAAACAGTTTGGGGACACCGTCACACAGTACCAAGCTTGGCACCAATATGTGACTAAGAAGCATCAAGTGGATGTTGCTGAGCAAGAATTTCCCCAAACTCTAGAGTCATAGTGTTGTGCCTTGTCAGGGTATCTCTAGCCCATTTTGTCTTATATGGGTACATGTGGAAATGTAATATTATTTGTAAATATGTTGTAAGTGAAATTTCAAGTGTCATTAGTGGAATGTGAAAAGTCATCATATTAAGTAATGTGTCATTTAGTGAAGAATTTGAAGAGTCATGAGGAAGTCAAAGACTCACAAAGGGGAATGTCAAGGGTCACCCCACCCTTTGTTATAAATAAAACCTCATGACTCATAGAAGGGGCTTTTGGAAGTGAAGGTTTTTGCTAGGCTTAAGCTTAGAGAAGGCTTGAGAGTATTGTGAAAAGCCTCAAATTCTCCATAACGTAGAGCGAATATACTTATTTAGGGGATCATGTTTTCTTTACTGTAACGCTCCACTATTGGGGTTATTAGTCATCAATGGTGTATGAATGGATGGAGCTTTCACTTATAATAATAATACTAGAGCCAGCACGGTTTCATGCATATGTTGTTAATGTAGTTGGACTATTCTGATTGTGTTAGCAATGTATGTTATTTAATTTACGGATATGCTTATGTACTACTTTGTATGCATTTGTATGAATCTTGTTGAATGCATGTTTTTAGATTAACTCATCACTTTAATTTGTGGAGTATTATGCATTTTAACTTGTGATGCCATTCCACTCGTATGTTCCTTTCAATTTGCTTACTAATACGGACTTCTAAGGGTGCACTTCCTTTTCCCTTCCATGTGTTAGAACCTTCAAGCATCACACTTGACTCTTCATAGTGTCACACACTCGCTCTCACCAAAAGTTATCATACTTGCCTCTGTGCGCTACCGCAGTCAAGGAATTACACTACCGCCCACTGTTGGGACTCCTACTCCAAACAATGTGAGGTCTAGTTGGGACTTCATATCGTAGAGTTCCCCTGAATGTTGGCAGGTCCAACACCATCAACACTACACAATGAAGGTGTTTTACAGGGATATCCATTAAGAAGACTTCTTCACCAACTTTAACTCTTTGTATTAAGGGCACATTTCCTAAATTTGACAAAGTACGAGAGTTGCAAGAGCAGAGGTTGGAATATATGACTAAAATGGAAGAGATGACAAGAAAAATATTTTTGATCCCCCTTTTATACCAATTTTCTTGTGACACATGTGAGGACCTCTTCAGCAGGAACAATTGGTTTGACATCGCACTAATACCAGCAATATGTGGGGTGAAGGTTGGCATGGTACCCATGTGGAACAATTTTTTCTCCCTAGATGAATCTTGGTACGGTCTTGTATCATTGAGATCATGGTGATGGAAGGCTTCAAGGTGGTGCAAAAATGTTGAGGATATGACATCTGTCGAGCTCTGTAACCCCTAGACTTGCTAACCATCATGCAAATTAATGACACAATATTTTTTTCTAGACATCCGATGAGTGGATTCCATTATCATTGGATCTACATGATATTTACCCACTAAGGCCCCTTTGATGTTAGGGTGGTTGATCTGAATAGAAAGTGACATCTACCCATGGTATTCATCCACCCCTGGTATTTATCCACCCATATGATTTACCCATGGTATTGTAAGTGGGATCCACCCATGTAATTTACCCATGGTATTGTAAGTGGGATCCACCCCCGATATTCATCCACCTATGGTATTTATCCACCCATGGAATTTAACCATGGTATTGTAAGTGGCATCCACCGATGGTATTCATTCACCCATTGTATTTAAGTGACATCCACCCATGGTATTTATCATTCCATGGTATTTATCCACCCATGGTATTAATTCACCCATGGTATTTACCCACCCATAGAATTTATTTGTGATATTGTAACTAAAAAAGGCTATAAGTAACAAGTCACATTTTGTAAAAGGGAAGATTATCCACCATAATGTAGCTTTTACAATTATTCTATGTTTTAATAAACAATTTCTTTATGGTTTAGTTTACTGTGTATTCTCCTCTTTTCTTCTGGAATTTCATTTTTTTTAGACCTTGGGGGTCTCCCATCAAGATCTGGATCAACCACTCCCTTCAAGGTACAAGTTAACTTCAATATCCCTATATTAAAAGGTCATGTAGATGCATACATTGTAGGCAAATGACTATGTTTATTAGAAGGTTATTTTTAAATCCATAATTTCTCCAACATGAAAATATTACTTTTACATTGCTTAAAGTCACCCCCCATATCAAGGATTGGTGGGAAAATTACTGTGAGACAAGGGCCAAAGAACCCTCTTTGTTTTCAGTCACACCATCTTGGAACTCTTTCCGAGACACTGTTAAGGAATGGTATTACCTTTTTGGGAGATATGAAGAAAAGTACATACAATGGACCACACCACAGTAGCAAAGAGATCAAAATGTGCGTGAGCTAATGAATATTATTTGTACTATGTGCATAATGTTGGGTATCAAATACTCTAAGCGACATCTAGTGCTCAAATACTATGATTGTCTGTACAAATACATTTAAGAAGAAATGGAGTTCCTAGAAATCTTCTTTCTTAGTGCAACATACTGATATGCTTCCAAGGTTGAATAAAAATTTAAACAAAAGAAGTTAGACTTTGGATCTATGAATCCATTATAGGGAAAAAGCACCCCCAAACCACATAAAAAGGGAAAGAGCCAGGTGGGGCTACCCATGACAACCCATCAAAGCCACAAGAAAATAATAGCGCCATAATGACGAAGAATGACACAAGAAAATGTTGTGAATTCCACAAGAGTCGCACTCCAAACACAAATGAGTGTCATGCCAAGCATTTTCTTGTGATTGAGCTCAAAGTTTCGAATTCATATGCATACTCTGAATCTTAGTTGAAACCTGAGAAGCAGAATGAGAAGAGGAATGCAAAGGGGAAGTATATTATCGATGGAGAGCCCAATGCCACCATTACTACCACCAACATTTAGAAGATTGAGGCCAAAGACCTAGAGGAGGGGAACATCTCTTCCACTCACATATGTGGGTGAAGGGTTCCCCACTAATGTTCATTTTCAAGAGTGGAAACCAAAAGGGTCTCACCTCATTTTGAGATTATGAAGCGGTTGGGCTTGCTGACAACACCACACCCACAGTTGTACACCATCAGGTGGCTCCACCAAGGGTGAGACCTATGCGTTAGCTAATAATGTCATGTTCCCTACAAAATTAAGTCTTTCACATGAGGTATTGTGTGATGTTTCTCCTATTTAAGTCTATGATGTGTTATTAGTCCAAACATACTTGTCGAAGTGTCATGTTGTGTATGATTCTAGGCCTCACGCTATTTATATTATTTTGTGTAGTAAGTTATATAGGATACTAAAGATAGCTCCACCTGCTACAATCTCTTTAATATTTTCAAAGAAATGTAGCAAGATCATCTCCTAGACTAAGAAATTTTGTTTCTTTATCATTCGTTCTCAAAGCAAGGGGAAGATCGTAGCCATATCCATGGCCCCTAAGAAGTGGTACTCCCCACAATAGAAGCAGGTAGATAAGGTCATGGAAGAATACTAGGATTTCTTCTTCTCACTCATAAGGGTATCTTTTGTTATCAACCTATTTTACCCCTCTGGGTTAGTGACCCTTAGTACTTGAGTCTGATTGACTTTTTTCCAGACCGAGGACTCCCTTTTCTCTAGATTGACCCGTAGACACTGGCACAACAGCCTATGGGAGCATTCAAAGCCTCCCAGACACTCTTAATCCTTCTCTGTGAAAGCATCCACAAATTTTTTCCCTCTTCCATCGTGAGCGTCTAGGGATGACTTCTACAGTGACTTAGTCCCTAGGAGATCAGTTTGAGTTGTCATCTATTCGAGCTGGTCAGGGATTATCAATTAGAAGTTTCTATGACTTCTCTTTGTCCTGAGCATCCAAATACATCCTCCCAAGACCTCTCTTCTACCTACTTATACTGGATCATTCAAGAGGTTGAGCTAGTTTGGAGAGTATCCAAAATATAGCGCGAGAGCTCTGTTGTATTAAGAGAGGAGGCCATACTAAACACTGGAGGAGAGGATCTTATTTGTTGAATGTATATTGTATTTCAGATAGACACAAGGGAAGTTGCAGAACTATTTCTGCTATAAGTTGCTCACATACCTGCAACAATTCCATTTGAACATCAAATAGAAGAAAGGCAACATCAATCATCACATTGCCTCAGTTAGCCCTTAGTTGTAGCATTGACCACTATTCTCAAATTTTACGGCCATGAGACTTTTGGATGGCCACAACTATATAAAAATGATCTAGAGTTCACCACCACATACTAGATGCTAGTGGATGGCAAGAAGGTACTAGATTACCACCTTGAAGATGCATTGTTGTGCTACTTGAGAAACTTTGTGTTCCTTCAAGCGAGCATGCCAAGATGATTTGGGAAATGCACTACAGTCGGGTCACATGACACTTTGGTTTGGAGAAAACCATGGAAGTACTAAAAAATTATTTCTATTGGCCAAAACTCTGACAGGATGTTGGAAAATATATCATATCTTGCACTTCATGTCCATCACCAAGCTACCAATTAAGAAGAAAGGCATGTATACTCATGTTCCTACTCCTAGCTAGATGTGTGAGTCCATCTCCATGGACTATATATTCGACCTTACTTCTACCAAGCATGGTAATGATTGTGTATTTGTGGTTGTTGATATATGTTCTAAGATGGGAATAATGATGGCTTCCAAGAAGAGCATCACAACAAAAGACACTGCCAAACCCTTGTTCAAACAAGTTTGGGTACATTTTGGAATTCCAAATATGATTGTATAATATCAAGATAGGAGGTTCCTTAGTGCATTTTGGTCGAGCATCTGGTCTTTGTTTTACACTAAGCTCACCAAATTGACTACATTCCATCCTCAGAATAATGGTCAAATGAAGGTCATCAACATGATGATACTATCGATACAATGAACGTACAACTATAAACACCCATGGACATGGGATAAGAGTCTTCCCTATGTGTAACATAGCTATAATAGAACTCTCCATAATTCGACTTGCCACAACCCCTTGTTACGAGAATAATACACCCTAGGGTATGGGTTGAGCACCCCAATAGAGTAGAGGGCATACACCAACAAGAAGCAAACAAACAAGTAGCCTTAATACTTAAACTACTGAAGTAGGAATAAGAAGTATTACCCAAAGGTCCTACGTTTGAGGTCATTCCCATAGGGTCCAAACTCTCTACTTCCTCCAATGCTTCTAAACCTACAACTCATTCAAAAATAGCATATACACTAGCAGTAGTTGAAAGCATGTTCATGATATAAGTGTTAGATCATATAAGAATCTAAGAATAAAACATGAAATCATACATTAGTTAGATTAAAACATGAATTAAAGCACTAAAATATTCACATTAGGAACAAGACATGGCTTCTTTATTTATGACTACAAAAGAATGTGGAAGAATACAAATTGATCTTTCATGGCTCCAATTGAAACATTCCTGAGGATCCGTCCAACCCAAGCCTTAATAATCGTCTTTCAAATGCATACACATGGATGTCATTTAGAGGATATGGATATCACAATGAGGAAACAAGGGGTTTCGTATAGCTCGGAGTGCAGAAGGCATAGGGATAAATCATACTTGATCAGGGACAAGTTGGATATAATATAAATATCCTATCTTTCTCTCCCCTTAGGCCTTCCCCATGAGGTGTATTTATATGACCTCAAAACAATTTTTTCAGTTGGGAAAAAATTAGTCCACGGGCTCTTGTAGGTAGGCTTTCGGTGTAACCGTAAACCCTGCCCAAAAAATAGGGATTACATATTTTTTCATATTTTAAATCATATATGCGGATTGGGTATAGCTGAACCCGCGTGTGCACATGATTTTTGCAGGGCAAAGTCACGTATGGAATTTAAAATAATATTTTTTAATATTTGGACCAAGTCTAAAGGGAAAGGGCTGCCCAAGGCCATGACTTAGAGCATCAAGTATACAAAGGTGGTAAATGATGCAATAACATATGCCCCTTAATATATGAGGTTAGAAGGGGTACATGATGGCCAAAATATATTAAGTGTATAGAAAGAATCGTGTGAGGACTTGGGAGGAGATCACCAGACTCCAGCCTGCCAAAACAGTGGAAGAAATGAGAAAGAAATCTCATGTCTGAGGCGGGCATACCCATGATCAGAGATAGTAAAGCATGTCTGGGTATCAAGTATAGAGCAGATCCAATATGTATACAATTACAAAGGACACTAAGAAATACATAGTGGATCATATGATCATAGCCGCAAAAGTACATATCAAGGCCATGTCACAATATCACATATAGAAGAATTGATCAATGATGTTGAAGTAGATATCTGATCACTGAAGTCACATAATTGATCCTCAAAAGTACCAAGTCAAAAAGTGGAATAATGGTACTGCATGCAACTCAGGTGCCAACATATAGGATGTCGTTGTGATGAAATGCAACATATAAGGTGGATGGTGTCACTACAGTAAACTGGAGGGACTGACATGTGAACCATGAAATGCTAATGCAACCTGAGGTTTTCACTGACTGCCATGGTACATTTCTACACTATGGGAATAAATGAGCTGAATTTGACCATGTGAGAAATCGTTTGATTACCGATCATTAATGTACATTGTTAACAGACGTGATACAACTCACTGATAATGATGATGAGAGTCAAGGTACCCCAATACAATCTAACAAGTGTGAATAAATGATTTGAAGTTGAACACTTGAGAGAATCTATCAATTAGGAGACATTGATGTATTCTCACAATTGATAGTGAAGGAGTCTACCACTAATGACTGCAAACCCTAAGGTACTAAAAAAAGGACTCTAGATCTTATTCCCAAAGCAATAAGTCAGATTCGATGGGAAAATATCTACTAGAAGGAAGGCATTAAGGCATCCTACATCAATCCAGTGCGAGTGTAACCTACAGGCCAAGTATGAGAGGAAGTATTTCATTATACCTTTCATACGAGGAGAACCATTTGATATACTCGAAGGTACGTGGAGAACTATCCAATTTAATTATGTACATGGAATACAAACTACCCCCAGAATGTAACACATACAAATAACGATAGCTCCTACGTTTAATGGCGTCGGAACACATCTCTAGCCTAGACCTCTATGTGTGTTGTTAATGTTCCAAATGATCCTTAGGTTAATTGAATAAATTTTAAAGTTGATCTTCAATTAAGTTTTTATTTCAGGGCTCATGGTATGAATTCACATGAACTTAAATAACTTTTTCGTGATGATGAAGATCTATCTACGAGAAGGAAGAAACAAACAAGGATGAAACAATCAAAGATGCAGCAAAAAAGAGCTTCCTAAGAAGATCTTTATATGTACTATTCCATTGCAATTCGAAAACCCTATATTCCATGCAAAAAAGGGAAAATTTCCTTTTATTTTTCTTTCAATTTTCAAATGCAATGAAAATGAAAATAAAGCTAAATCATTGACCAAACTAACTCACATAGACTGTAACTGTAATATAAAATTTCTTAATATCCAATCAAAAATCAAGCCAAGTTTTCAAAAACCATAATTGACAAGAAGAAAGAAAAAACCAAAACAAACTCTCATCAAAAGGAAATCACACTCAAAGGCGATTATCAATCATACACAATTTAGCCCCACCTCCCCCAACGATTAAGGGGGAATTTTCCTTTTTGCAAAAATGCAAGAAAACACACTAAAAAATTGTGAAGAAACTTAAACAAACCTTTGAGTAGTAACCAAAGGCAATCATACTCAAATTTAAACACACTAATGGCTTTACAAAGACAATGACTAGTTCAGAGACTCTAAATAATTTAGTGGATAATAGCATAACTCATAGCAAAGCATAAAAAAACAATTTTTTCCTCCTACAAGAACCATCATAGTCTAGGTGAAGGAACCAATGTGATGCATCACACAAACAAAGAGAGACATGTGCATTGGATCACTCTTTCTTAGACCAGAAAGTGCGTCAAGGCTAATTTTGTTCGAAAAGTGAAACAAAAACCCTACCAAGCTCAATATTATGTTTTCCTAAGACTAATTATTAACTAAACAAGTCAAATTGAGTCAGATTGAAAGGTCTAAGATGACTAAGCAAAGGAAACCACTATAGGAACATCTTGTTCCCTAGTGGAGTCACAAAGTTGTTATATGGAAAATGATCTCCTGAGGACATAAGTGAATTCCCTAGATCTAGTGGTTTCATCTAGAAACAACAAAAACAAAAAACTTGTGTTTTCCTTAGAAAAATTAGAAAATGGAGGAGAAAGCCTACCTGGAGTCCAACACTGGTCCTCCTCTTCTCTTGGCTTATAGAATTTAGGTTCAACTCCAATAGGGTAGTTTTGGTTTTTCCAATCTAGGACTTAGATCCACATATGAGGGAGGATATGCTCTAGGGATAAGAGATAAGACATCTAGGATAGTAGTACGAGATATCAATCAATAGTAAGTGGTTAAAACCACCTTAAAAACTTTTGGAAAAATAATTTTCATAATTATTTTTTATTTTTCTTGAAATTCTAGAACCATCGCACCTGCATCAAAGGCAACTTGCGCTAGCCAGTGCAGGTGCCCAGTTATGCAACATGCAACCATTGCAATTGGCATCTAAGACAGGGTTCGATGGGCGAAAAATGAGTTTTTAAGCTGATAAACCCATAATTCTTGGACTTTTTGGAGAAGCAATGCTTAAGGCTTTGCAAAGGGATGATGACAAGGTGTCAAGGACATTGATTGATCTTGTTTCCAAGCCATTTGAGAGAATGCGAAAAAATGACATGTAACATCCTGATATCATAACTTATACAATTGGACATATGGTCATTTTGGACATAAACTACAACCTTGGTTTTTCGAAAGGAATTTCAAACCTTAGCTTAGCACATGTTGAACTGTGAAGATGCATACAAAGAGAAAATTTTTGGGAAATGACATTTCTCTTCTCCAGGAAATGGAGACATCTCTCAGAAATTTTTTGTTTTCTTTTGCTTCCTTGTTAAGTTGTACTACTATGTTCCATTCATGGTACCTTACAAAATAAAATATCATAATATCTTCTATCAGGAGCCACCTTTAAAATGGGAATTTCAGGTCGACTCTTAGTGGCATATTTAGAAAATATTCTCCCAGATGGAAATGCAACTTGCTAGCATCTTCAATGGTAATAATTTTGGGTCATAGATCATAAGAAAATTTCATTTCTCCATAAAAATTTTATTATCACTGAACTTAGGGACATATATGAGACAAATTATACCAAGTCCCATTGTTTGAGTTAGAAATGTTATTTAGATGTTTGTGAATCAACTTTTAAGAAAGTTGTTCACTCATAGATTCAGATTGCCTTGCTCTATTGTGTTTTGAAGGATTTTTGCATACATTTTTGGAATTAAAGTTTCAATGCGCTTTTTCATATCATAATTATTGAAATTTATGTTATGGTTTGGCACTGTGGGAAGCAAATTGTTGAAGTACAAAACCAAATTGGAAGAAGGTACTACTCTAGGAAATAAAAGAAACAATGTGTTCTCTAGTTGCTATGGACTATTCATGGATTTGAAATTTTGTTAGAACTAAATACAAGCATTATTTGCATTCCTTTCATACTAGTGATTACAACTTGGATGTTCCATGATCATGACTCATATCACTATTAAGTGGCGATTTTTTGGTGTTTTTTTAATGCTTTTTTCTTTCTTGGATATACAAACTTATGCCAAACATTTGGTACAGTGTGCCAATGCTTATTGTTGGTCATTGTAGTTAGATGACTCTTAGCTAAAGGACATAATAATTAAAGATGAGGTTACATCTAGCTAATAAACTTCCAATAGGATCTCATAGAGATCATTAACATTGGGGTTGAAGAATAAATCTCTAATAGGCTTCCATAGAGACCATTAATGTTAAGGATGAAGATAATATAATAGAATTTAATATGTATAAACCTACCTCCCTTATGCTTGATTTTGCTGGCATGATATAGGGCATAAAATTTGAGGATGTCCTCTGTTTAATAGATACAAACACGTGGAACAAGTTGAAAACACATCAGAGTAGCAACTAGAAGAGGATAGTTATGCTTAAGGCTACAATAAGAAGCCACAAAATAAAACCACTGGTTTATGAAAGAACTCAAATAAAGCACGCATCAAGCACTGTCAAAGGAAAATATTTGAACATTATTTGTTAGTCTAAGATGATTACTCAAACCCAGGGACTTGAAAAACCTAGAAAGCTAGTAGTTGAAATTATCCAGATTGGTCTCACACTTCTATAACCATACTAAACCCAAATAGATAGTAGTTGAAGTTTGAAATGTTTATAGATCAATGTCACACTTTTGCAACTACAGTTCATTTTGGGACATGGGAAAACACTAAGTTCATGCACCTAGGATTCTAAGCCCAGTGGGCTACCTTGTGTGGTTGAGTGCTTTGAATTATAGGCAGGAAGTTTCAAGATCAAGTCCCTGGGTGGCTACTTATATGATGTACTTGATATTTTTTTTGGGTCTCAATGTCCCTGCCAAGTCAACCACACTTAGTCTATGTTGCCCACTTTACACTAGGTACCATCTTCAGAATGACGGGAAGTGTTTGGGGTTTCCTAGGGATCTATTTTCAGGGAAAAAAATTAATATTTGTGGGCCTCACTCAATGTCCCTGTCAGGTGAGTTGTACTTAGTTATGCCTCCACTTTACACTAGGTACCATCTTTGGAATGAGGGGAAGTGTTTAGGGGTTCATTAGGGATCTATTTTTGAAGCGAAAAAATGCACCTATGATTCTATGGTAAGCAATAACTGACCAGTATACTAGGAAACCTGAGGTGTTTACTATTAACCATAGGCATAGGCATATCCATTACCAATGCGCTCCAAGGAATTTCATTTTACCTAGAAGTTTCCATTTGATGTTCATATAATGTTAACCCATTGGGAATAGAGCTTGCTAGTTGATGGCTCCAACCAAATTTTTGCACTCTATGATAGTATTCCTCAATAAGGAAATAATTATCATATCATTACAATTACCAAACCATTCCTTCAATAAAAGGGTTGTCTTTATCCAAGATGAAACTAAGTCCATCCAAAAAAAGAAATAAACCATGATATTATTATTTGTCCAACATGGTACAAATTGTTCAATATACAAGAGAACTAGAGTGTTTCTAGTGCATTGATCAATCATTGATTCTAAGGCCAATGCTAAGGCTTATGCATGGGGTATCATCATCACAATGAATGCATATGCCAGTTCACAACAAATAAAGCCTAAACTTTTATTATAAATCATAAAATTAGATCAAAAGCCATATTTCCTTTTTAGAAGATGTGTCTATGAAATGGCTATGCAATGAGGATGTTCACCTCTTTGGAAGAGTGCTGGAATGGAATTTGATGCACTATTGTGGTCATTTGAATTGAGCCATTGCAATAAATAAGGAGGGTGGTCGGATAAAGAGACAATTTGATCTTCTAGAAATGCATGTTTATCCATCTTAATTTTAGGAGGACCGTGTGTAAAAATGATTGAAAGCACAGCTTAGATAGCTATAAATACTGATCTAGTACCCCTTCTAGCCAAGGTTGGTTTGCTTGTGTAGGGTGTGGAATGTAAGGAAAATTATAGGGGAGAAATTTTTCCTGTGAACCAAATTAGAGGGTTTGAAATTTTTAGGGGGGGAAATAATTTCTATAGTGGTGCTTTATAATAGTTAGCCCCAACATAAATATATATATATATATAAGTGTACTTTCCATTCAAGCTTGAATTAGAATTGCATTATGCAAGTGTCATTAAATAACATATAATTTGGAAATAAAACTGATAGAAGGGATTTTATTAGCGTAAAACTATGTCCCATATATGTCCATAACACTATTCCAAGAAATACCCAGTTAAGACATCATTCACTACCTAACTTTCAGTTACATCTTAAGACAACATTTAAGCTTGCAAAAATGCAAGCAATTCAAAATTTACCAAACCAAAGACCAAAATAGATAGTATTAAAGCATAAATAAATTGACATAGGACTTCTAATTTGGACCAATATCCAAAATTTACCTAGTTTGGATCAGGTCACCATTTGAAACTTCCTCTCAAATGATACTTCCTTCTGAAATAAGTTGCCCTCTCCTTTGGAAATTTATCTGCCTCTTAATTGTATTCCTTAAACACGAGTAAAAAATTTAGCCCACCCTTATTTATGAAGGAGAGTGATGAAATTACATTTTCAACTTGTAAAATTCTTTTTGGGCCCTCATATTTGCCCTAATTTCTTCAATGGAATGGGGATTTTATTAGAGTTATTTTTCCTATATTTCTTAGAATTCGGGTTATAGGTGAATAATTTAATCCATACATAGCAAGGTTTCTGACAATGGAGCTATTTTTGTATTTCTATTGTTAGTCATCTACTTGGCTTACTTAGTGACCCACATGTGCATTCTCAGAATCAATTATTCATTCACTCAAATCTCTCAATTCCATGAAATGGAGATACCCCTTTGTTTATTCATTCATTCATTCGTTGTACGGTTTATTCCCCTCACTCAAACTACCTTAGGTGGGTCAAGCACTTGTGATAGGCTCCTAGGATTGTGGAATCATGTCAAGTTGTGAGTTGGAGGGGAAATCCATATGGAATTCTCTTAGTCGAGCACTCATAACTCTCTACTTCACAAATCTCATAAACCTTTCTTGTGTTGAATTTTGGGTAGTTGCAAGAGCTATTTCCTAGCTACACTAGGCCACAAAATAGAAGTTTGAATTTGAATTCAAGTCAACCTCAAATTAAAAGAGGGAAAAGCTAATTGTGATTTTTAAAATTGCCTCCAAAAGTACAAGTAAGCTCAAATTGTTTAAGTTAGCTCCACATTAAGAGACATTCCCCTTGGGGCACCTCAAGACCATTATTTATATCCACTCGACCTTCTCTCTTCGGAAAGCAATTTGGATCTAAAGGAGCCACGAATCATCTTAATAAGGTTGAATTAAAGAAAGGGAAGCCAAGCTACTTATATGTGTTATAGGATGAGGAAAAGTTGAATTTTTGTCTCTTAAAGGAGGGCTAAAGCCCTAGAAGACTGCTAGAAGTAGGCCGAAAGGCCTCAGCTTATTGCAGAAAAGTCGAAATAGCCTCAAGTCCGAGGGAAGGAAGAAAAGAAGGGGTTGAAGACATATAAAGAGGGACAGGAAACCTTAGAGGTTTTGACAAACCTGAGTTGTTTTAGGCCTACGAAGAGGCTAGATAAGGAGTTTTGTTCATGGGACAAGGATTGGTTTAGCCCTAGGAGTTTCCAAGTTGTCTTATGAAACTTAGATTGTACTATTTGTTGAATTAAATAATTTTTTCTAAGAAAATATTGTTGGGTTTTTCCTTAGTTAGGGTTTTCCCAGGGTAAAATTTTGTCTCTTATGTTTGGCCATCTCTTCATGATCCTATTGTCATTATTGTTTCTACTCTTGATATTTTCTATGTATAATTACTTAATTATAAGAGGGGAAAGTAATTATCATATTAGGAAATCATGGAAAATCAACACCTTGTTCTAATGCTATAGGGAAATAACCCTCCTCATCTCTTGCGCTATAGTTGTTGCCATTTTTTCTGAAACCATGGTCAACAAGCTTGTATCGACTCCTCAAAGACTCACTGCAAATGAAATATTTTTATTGCAACTTATGTTAAGGTAAGTGCTAGATTGACTCCAAGTGTTGTACTGTTAATGTTACATTTCTTCAGTTAGGAGCTCCTAAATTTTGTTTTTTGTTACATTTTGGAAAATGGGTTTTTTTTTTCTCTTAGTTTCCAGTTTCATATTTTTAGTTTGTTTTAATTATGTTCCAAAGAATTTCATTATTTTGTTCACGAAGTCCAAATTTTTATGTTATAAGTTTTCAGTTGCGCCTTCCAAAATTCAAACAGTATCTTGTCTCTGTCACTATTACAAGTTCCCTTCCCTTCCCTAAAACAATAGCCTATAGGCCATAATCTGTATTATTCCAAATATTTTCCCTTTTTGTTCAGTCTTTCCTGCAACAACTACTCCCTATTGAATTTGGATTTGCGATGTGATAAAGACCAATGCAAAGCTTACTAGTGTTCCATGAAACAGAAAGTTTTGATATGCCTCCTTACCATCCCCTTGTATTCATTCCTAAAATTTCACCTCCATGGGTTTTCATTCAATTGAGAAACCTGTATTTCTTTTCCATTAAAGGCATAGAAACAAAATTCATGGTACACCAATATCATGCTGGGAGTGAAGCATGCATTACATTGGAAACAGGAACTAGGGTCTATATTATATATGCACATAACAACTCTGATAGGTTATATAATAGAAATCAAACCACGCTGAGAGTATTGTACATAGTAATTCATCTAGAGAATAGCTTGAACTAAGAGGGCCAGGCTGGACTATATCCTGAATGTTCAAAAAAATTCAAAAATGTGTGCAGATTTGTCCCAATATGTGTTTGATCATAACATAGTTTTGTTTTCTATAAGTTCCTCAATTTTACATGTTTATGCCTTTTTTTTTTTCTTTTTTCTTTTTTTAATTTGATATTATTTTTACCCTTATATGTGTGCAAGTGTCTTGATTTGAGTGAGTGATGTATGTATCCCATGTCCTCATGCCCAATATCATGTGACTTACACTTCAATAATTTTTCAAGGCTTAAGCTTGGCTTCCCCTCTATAAATTGTTACGTTTCAAACATTTAATAAGCTTTGTAATACCACTTCTAGAGGCTTTTTTCTTCTAGTAAAACTTTATTATTCATAGGTGTAGGTGATAAAAATATTCCTAAAAGATTTGTGTCTTTCTATAATCATAAACATTAGATGTTGTGATTTTTATACTTCAGTTTCCATGTTTAGTCTTACATATGATTACCTTCTCCCCACTAGATAGTACTTTTATTAAAATTGGCATCATAATACATCCTTGTCATGTTAAATTGGTTATTATATATACATGGTCTTAAGCCAAGATCAAGAAGGATATATCAAGCAACCCAATTAGTGAGTAAGGTATAATATGCACACAATAGTTCCTATTATTCTAATTGGGATGTGAGGAATCTAGAAAACAAATTTACAAGTCAACAACAAAAACCATCATAGAATTATAGTGTAGTAAGGATGACCTTTTCGATATAATATCAATGAGAATAAGAAGACAAACACAGATTGAGATCGCCAGTTCTTACCATTTTTGAAGAAACAATACAAAATAAAGTATGATGCTTATAAACCAAAAACTACAATAGTCTTACTCTTTATTTCAGATCTTATTCTGGGGCTATGCCAATAGTAGTTTTGTTCTAGGGAATAATGGGGTAAGGAAGAATAGGTGTTTCTCTTCTTTCCACATGTGGAAGGCATGTGACAAGCATTGGGATGATCATTATCAGGGTCACTAGAGTTCTCTGATTTTACAGATACCACAATTTTGTTTTTAGGTTGACCAGACATGATGAATGAATATTGAACAAGAAATGAGAGGAGGGTCAAGTATGTGCAAATCCTCACAACTTATGCACTTCTCAGCCTAAAAGTGGACTTGGTTTAGAAGAGAAAACAAACTACTATGTTAGAACCTCCAAAGTGAATTCTTAGGAAAACCTCACAACACACTAATGGGCTAATATTTCTAGTTAAACAGGGGAGGTTTAACAACAACCCAGTTCTCACATGGCAAGTGTTGTTATGAATGGGTAAGCCTCGATGGTATAATCTCCTTTTCAGAACAAAAATAACTAGGGGGTGAAGAAGAAACAAAGTGCTTGAGGCCAATTCCCAATCTAAAATAAACAAAGGCCACTAACGACAACCCTAATTTTTGGAGAGTATAAGTACTTGGAGACCCATGGGAATGTAAAATGAAGATATTTTTGATGAAATGTAATTTCTTATTAGTATTGAATCTAATGTGTAGAGTCTAGAGAGTTATAAGTAGAGTGACAAGAAACTCATTTTGCATGTAATGCTTACAAATCAAGTTTGCTAACATGATTGAGAACTATATTTTTGTCTCTATTTCCAAATTCATGAATGATATTCCAAAAAATTTCTCCCCTTTTTTCATGCACACACACATTTCTCTATATAAATTGGTTGTTTCCTAGCCATATTGTCTCTAGGTTGTTCTAGAAAATTTCCATATTTGTAGCAGATAGCACACATGTCCATACCTACATGAAGCTTAGAAATTTACCTATGATTTCCTACCACTTATGCATTTGTAGGTGAGATTTTTCTTACAACCATAGCTGGGTGAATGATTACGTTGTTGTATATAGTATAAACTGCTTCAACCCAAAAGTTGTTTGAGAGTATTTTTCCCTGACAATGTTCTTTTCCATCTCAACAATGGTCCTCTTTTCCTCTCTACAATGCAGTTATGTTGTGTAAATACCTTGAGTGTTGCAATACATTTTTTTTTTCCAAGGAAATATATAAGAAGATCCACCTAAAGGGATCACTTCTTGTTGGCTTATTATTAGAGCCTAACCTTGAGGGCATCGAGGAGAATTGACCCAAAGACCTCCCCATTAGTGAGGTGCTTTTAGTGATGGGAACTTGACCAATTGAGCTAACCCTCAAGGCTTTAAGTGTTGCAATACTTGTAGAAATAATTAGAATTTATTTTCCCAAACTCTAATTTCTAAGAACCTTAATCTTCTTATCAAATTTCCTTTCGAGTTTCAACAATTTCTCTATATTCCTTCAATGTTATAAGAACTAATGACTTTTACTTGAGAAAGAAAAACCATTTTTTTCTTGGAAGGGCATCGATGGATGTTTTAAAATAATTTGGACTTGCCAATGACTAAATTCTCATGGGACCACAAAGGTCATTATGTGCAATTTCCACATGCATGTTTTTCCTTTATCCAACTTGTTTTGTCAAATTTATCCCTATGTTTCTTGTCTAAAATGTGAAACTCACAATTATAATTCGTGTTTGAATAGGAGGAAAAACATGAACCGCATTAAATTTCTTTAAATAATCTAGATTCTAGAATAAACATAGTTGATTTTTGGAGCCATTTTCAGCCACCAATGCTTCTTGTCCTATTGTTGTAATCATATACCTGCCAATATCTCCTTCAACAACTTTTGCAACCACTTTGTATTTGTCCCTCTTGAAACCCTTTCCATCAGATTTAATCTTGGAATGATGCTTTAGTATTTGTTGTCTATAGTTTCTTCTTTAGGCCCAATACATACATACTCCACATCTTTAACACCTCCATTAGGCACTTTCATTGGGTTTGTTCCTTGGACTTTGACCATGTGTACTTTCCCATCTCTTGAAGCATTTGTCTCTTAATGGCAACTTTATTATCATTCAATTAGGAAAACCACTCATTTTCTGTGTCATGTGGTCTATTTAATATCTCCTTAAGCATATTTGTGGTCAATAGTGAAGTAATAAAAAGTCTAAGATATCTCTTCTCTTCACTATCACAATTTCGATTGGGCTTCTTTCGATATGAATTACTTGAATGCCCTTTACACTTTGCATGAGAAAATTCATACTTCATTTCTACAATCCTTCTCATAATTACCAAGTTTTCGAAAATAACAACACTTGCATTTGATAGTTGGGTTGAAGTTTCCTATCCTTTATGCTTTGAAGTTTTGATCTCTTTGGCTTCATATCTTGTCTCTTTGGTGGCCAAAATTTTGCATTCCTTTGCCCTTGTTCTTTAACAGAAAGGCATGTTCACAACTCTCTTCTTCATCATTTTTTTCTCATTCGATAAGAGCAATCTTCTTAGCTTATTAAATGTGAAGGACATAGTGCATATTGATACGTTGAAACTTGCTACAAACACTTAAAAATATCAAGGCAAATCGATGGCTATAAAGACAAGATCCATGTTCTTTATATTTTCACATCCAATAATAAGTTGATCTCTTATATTCTTGACACTAGTCGGATGCTTATGTTGATCTACCAACATGGAACCTGTAACAAAATACCCATCAAGAAGAAGGGTTAGAAATTGAAACCCATTTTGTGTGCTCGTTCCCATGAAAGTAGTGGAACATCAACATCTCAAGCATTCTTTGTGCTGAAGATAAAATCTATAAAATTAGTTGAGTTGATCTAGTGCACGCAACCTTGATAACATAAGATATGCACACACTTTGCATGAACTGTTGTTAGTCAGGGAGAAGGTTTTATCAATGATGAGCATTAAAATTATTTTTTTACATATATTTAGCATCTTTTTTGGGCACCAGGTTACTTGAGTACTCCTTTTCTGAGAATTTGTTTCCATTAAATTAGTTTGTTTTATGTTAGATTCATAAAATGTTGAGGATCTATTTTGTTTTTAGTCTCTAATTTTTCTTAATTTTGTAGTTGTACTATTAATATAATTGATATTATAAAGGAATGAGACAGTTTGTTTGAGAAAAACTTCGTGTGGTATGTTTTTTTTTCATGTACTACTATTTTGAAATTTAACACCTTAGTAGTTTTTCAATTTGATTCTCAACTTTCCTCTTTCGTTTCTTTGGACCTTACTTGGGTTTTGTAGATTAAGCAAGTGGAACTAGTTTCATGGTTTAGCATCTCTGTATTGTCACCTATGATTTACCAAATCACTTTTCAAGTTGTGGAATGCATATAATAACTCTTTGATGTTTTTACCAATTAGATAGTCGAGTAGGTTATATAAATTTTGGGGCCATTATTTTAAAATCAAGGTGAGGTGTGGTCTTTTGATGTAAAAAAGCAGTATTTTCATTGTGGTGCTTATGGATTAGACTTGCTTGATTTTCAAGATAAATTGGTTTAAATGTTTCTGAATGATCTCTACATTATTTTCAACTCCATGACACGGGTTAAATTTTCTTGAGCATAATGAGTTGGATTAAAACAAGAACATGGCAAACACCAAGGAGATTAGTGGTAAAGAGCAATGTGATCTTTTGAACAATTTAAAGGATCATGAAGGAAATAATACAGAGGTGATTCAACAATTAAAAGAGAAACATGGAAAATTTTCTCAAGAAGAGGCGTAGTTGATGCTATTATTGGGTTCAATTTCTAGATTGGAGATATGTGTAGTTTTATTCAAGGGTAGATCTTAATTCACATAGAAATTCAAAATTTATTTACAAAATTGTTATAGTTCTTTGTAGACACATGTTTCAAACTATACAAAAATTGTTTTGTATTGATTAAGGTTATCTATAGCAGGAGGAAGTGATCAAGAATAAATATGGAGGAATTGTACCAAAACGACCTCTAATTTCGAAGGTAACAAATCACGATCTATTTCTTTATTTATGGGGCATTCATGTTGGCATAATTAGCTAAGGTCTTTAACTTGAGCATAGACCTCGTGATTTATAAGGCTCAAGAAAGCAGTATTGCAGTAAGATTTCATTGTTCATGGTCCTTGCCTTTTGTTGATATTTTTCTGTCTTTCAACCGTTGTCAAAGAAGCATTAATTAGTGACATATGTTATCGCCTTATGGTGTTTCCTTTGAAACATCTGGTGCAATTTCTAGTTATATATACATGGTATTAAGCCAAGATCAAGAAGGATATATGAAGCAACCCAATTAGTAAGGTATAATATGCAAACAATAGTTCCTATTATTCTAATTGGGATGTGAGGAATCTAGAAAACAATTTTACAAGTCAACAAGAAAAGCCATCATAGAATTACAATGTAGTAAGGCCTAACTTTTCGATATAATATCAATGAGAATAAGAAGACATACACAAATTGAGATCCACAGTTCTTACCCTTTTTGAAGAAACAATACAAAATAAGGTATGATGCTTATAAAAAATAGATTGCAATAGTCTTACTCTATATTTCAAATCTTGACATTTTGCTCCAATCATTGCATGGTACCCGATAAAATTGTTGTTTCCAATAATTGTACTTGTTGGTAGATCAGCAATAACAACTACAACATTGTTTGACAAAATTGTAACATAACAAATCATTCATTTAAATAAGTAACCATATTTTGGAATGAGTCAAATGATCTGGCAATGGCAATGGCAGTGCAAAATTCATCAAAAAATTATTGTAGAATAGCCAACTTAGAATTTTTATATCGTTCTCTTAAAAATACTTTACACAATAGGAGTGTCATTGTACTATTGGTAACCGACATGAGTAACACACATACTTCTCCTAACACATGTTTCCACTGATATGACATCCAAGGTGCAACTGACAACAATTTTCCAAGCTTTGTTGTTGGACCTATTATCACTGGGCTAGAAAGGGTTGGGTTGTGTCAACCTTCAACCCAACATAACTATTTCAAACCAACTTTTGACTGGAATTTAGCCCTTCCAATCTGAGAGGGCACTCTCAATATACTTAAAAATTTGACTATGATAAGCTCAAAAATTCAGATGGCTAACTCTGTTTTTTCATGTGACTTTGCACGTGAAAGAGTGTGACGACAGCCACCATTGGGCATGGAGTTAGTTAAAGAAAATCAATTAAAAACAGCATTGTTTTCATCAAATCTAAGGCATTTTTTACTTTAAACTGGTGCGAAGTAAACATTTACAGTAAAACAGAGAAAATTGAAGGAAGCTAGAGCAATATAACATTGAATTCCAAGAAATCAAATAAGCTATGAAAATTGATAACAACATGAAAGCATGATAGGATGGAACTAAACCAAAAATGATTCTCAGGTTAAAACAGAGTATTTTTGCAAACTACACTTCTTATTAACTGAAAAATATACAGAAGTGGTCTTCTCACACCATCAATCAACCACTTCAAAGTCAAGAAACCACACATATATATCCTTTGTAAAATTTGACACCTGGGCTAGATTCGATCAACAAATAAGAGATCTAATCTTATTTGACTTATAAAACCTTGAGCCTTTATAGGGATATTCCTGTTTTAACAAAATTTAAATACAAATAGGAGTCTCCTATCATTTATGATCTCAACAAATTTTGTTGTTGATCCTTATTGAATCCAACCAAATATTGAGCGTACTAGATTTCTGATGTGTTTTTGACATGTGGATGTTGACCTCGTTGACTTTGCCAACCTGGACCCCACCAAGTCGAATTTCAAAATTTCTGCAACAACTCTAGCTAGGAAACATTATGTAAAATAGGCCTAAAGATAATTTCATATATTCCAAACCATGATAGTTGTGTAAAACCTAAGAGAGGTTTTTGTATAGGAGCCTCCGTTGAACAAAAACCTCCTTCAAATTTCCAAAATTCCTTACCATTTAGTCAGAAAGTGAGCTTGAAATTAACTACTAAAACAATCATTTCCAAAAATTTCGTGGCAAAATTTTTTTTGTAGCAAATTTAAAAAACACCTCTCTGCTACCTCTCTTGATGTTTGTAAGATAAATATATGCCTTTAGAACCTCCTTTTCTATGTTTTTAGCTTGTTTTATCCTCCATGAAAAGCTACAACAGTTTTGTGGCAAAAAAATGGCTTTACTATGGGGAGTTGCTACGAAATTTGCATTTCTGAGTTTTTTTGGTTTTTTATGGTTTCTTGTGCCTCCTTATTACTTCTAATACCTTATTCAACTATACATAAGGTTTAATTTACTGGTTAAACATAGTAAAGACAAAATTTTAGGAATTCACCATGCTTAAGGGTTGGCTCATGTTACTTCAGCTATGAGCTTGAGGTTCTTTTTGGAAAGATTGCTTTTGATGAGCTCTACTTGTGCTTGCAAGTCTTTGACTTGAGTTTGCAACTTCCTTCTGTCATCTTGTAGCCACCTATTCCTTCTATACATATGCTTCAACATATTTTGCAATGGTAGAATTCTCTTTGTCTTTTCCTAGCCTTTTCTGCAATTTCCTCATCGAAATCTAGCTACTCCAACACCTGCTTCTTCATTTCTTCAACTTCCAATTTGGCCTCTATCAACTCTTCTCTAGCCTCCCTTAACTTTTCTTGTAATACTTCTTCTTGGATTTTCTCTTGCATAGTTTCTTTTCCATGTATTTACTTTGTTGGCTCTATTTTTCTAAAGGTACTTCTGACATCTTTTCAGCTTGTTGCATTGCTCTTGTTGATCTTGTCATAGGTTTCCTTGGCCTAGAGATGAAACCATATTCTTCTTGTGATAATTCCAGCTTCTTAACCCTCTTGCTCTTCTCATGAATTTATGTTTGTGTTATGGATACAACATGTAGGAGCTCCTTCTTTCCACCTGCAATTTCTCCTTAGAACAACTAGACTTCCCTATGACAGCGAAACCAATTCAAAGTGAAAGGAAAATGATGGAGAATGCTTTGCAGTGTGAACGTTTTGGGGATAAAAAATAAAAATAAAAAAGGTGAACTTTGACACACAATGATACTTCATTGTGACTCAAACCCATGATTTCGTTTTTACCGTTACTAATTAGCAGGGTTTCAGGTTTCGTAGCAAAACAGGTCGCAGATGTGGTAGATTTGCTACCAAAGTTTTGGGCACTTTCGTAAAAAATACTCTGTTTTCATAACTGAATTTGCTACGAATTTGGAAAAAAGCTCCTTATTGGCTAAATGATAATTATGAACAAGTTAGAATGACACAAACGATGATTTGGAACCTAACTCATATTGTGGACCTCACTTAGACTCATGTTGACTCTACACATTGACTAGGTGACCAAATAGACTTTTTGTACATGAATTTTATTTTAAGAAAACTCAAAACCATAATTAACTTAACCAATTGACTCAAAAATTAACTCCAAGGGTTACCATGGATAACAGTGGCTCCATTGGGGATGTTGCGCCCCTATGGTGTAGCAAAGAACAAGCAAATCCAATGCCTGACCATTGGGTTGATCCCAATTTGAAGACTACATTCAAACCCACTCACTAAACTGACAAGCAAACTGCAACCCAACTGTAAACCAACTATTATTGCTGCAATATGATATCAAATTGTTGTACAAACTGAAATTGACAACTACAAAATGTAACCTAAAGCTGAAAGAAATGCTTGTCCAACAAGGTTATTTATGTACCAATAACCCTACTCTAACATCTGGAAAATCCACCTGCTTAATTCAAGCAATATTAAACCTCCAGTATAACCAATCAAAGAGTTGATTCAACACTTGTGCTCCTTGTCTGTATTTAAGTGGACCATCTATTGGCAACTCAAAATAAAAAATGAATCCACAACCTGAACTTGTAAATGAATGAAACTCCACCTTCACTAATGACTCGAAAAGATTTACCAAAGGATCTTGCTAATCATGAAAATCACCTCTTCTTGATATGTAAAACCATGAGGGATAAATTTATTCATAACTAATGGCTTCTTTTGTCCTATGTCTTCAATTCCAAGAACATCATCAAATAAAAAGACAACAATAGATTTGTCTTCCCTTTCATGTAAATCAACAAAACCATCCATGCATCCTTGAACATCTTCAAACATGACATCCATATTGCGTGTATAAAAACTAATCTTTTTCTTATAAAACAAATCATATATATCCTTGGTAGTTTTTCTTGAGGAATGTCATCTTGATTTTGAACACTAACAACTCCTATACAAACAACTTTATGCATATCATCCATGTCATTTTGATGACCCTCAAATAGAATAGGTAAAACATGTATATTCATCTCTTCATGTAACTCGAGTTTACCTATAAGTGAACTTTCATTCACTTTAACCAGGACAACATCATTATGATTTTCAACGGAAAAAAGTTCTTGTCTAGGTAGACAACTTTCATCATATGTTACCTCACTGTTCAAAATTTGCATGCATGTATTTTCAACAACCTGATCTTGAGGAGTTTCTTCTTGACATGAAATCTCAAAAAAGGAATGGGCTGAAAAACAATTTGAATGATTTGGCTCATACCTTTCACTGCATATAGATTGAAAAGACTACAAAACCTCATGGATTTCACGTAATATGACTTGACTATCAAATTTCTTATCCATTTCATTTTCAACTAAAGAAGAGACATCTGCTTACTGGAAAAATTCTTGATCATCATGACAACTAGCTTGAGAAGAAAATTCATAAAGTGCCTCTAACATCTCCTCATCATCCATACATTCCATATCATCATCAATACTTTCAATATATTGAATGAAACCTTTCCAAAAATTACAACAGTCTTGAAACAGTGGTGATGAAGGATGAGACTTCCGATATTGTCCAAAAAATATTCTATGGAAATCTTTAAGAGAACACAAGCTTCCTGAAGGAAACCATTCATACCCTACTCTAGTTTTGTCTTCTATGGTAGCCATAAATATCTTCATTATCTTCTAGGGTAGCCATAAACATCTTAATGAGATAATCCTCAGGAAACTCAACCCTCAGTCTACATACATGTATATGGAATTTAACCAAATGAAGACCAACATCATCTTTCATTTCATCTTTGAACATGGGAATATGGGTTGACCAATCAACACAAGGCATAGGATTTGGAAAACCATGGATGTGAGATCGATCCATATAAGCATACCTCATATTTCTTCTTGCAGTAGAACTCATCTTGGAACTTCTTCAACCTATTGATATTCAAGCAGTGGAGTCACCATGAAACTTTGATCTTTTGTATCTTTTGAGATTGGAGTCGTCAGGGTAATATCACAACCTTCAGCAGACTCTGGTTTCCTATTATCCTCAGGAATCAGAATGAAGAGACTCAAATAAAAACTGGGAAAACGAAATTTTCAGCTCCTGGTAGATGCACTAAAATGTTATCACTGGGTCAGAAAGGGTTGGGTTGTGTCAACCTTCAACCCAACATAACTATTTCAAACCAACTTTTGACTGGAAGTTAGCCCTTCCAATCTGAGAGGGCTCTCTCAATATACTTAAAAAATTGATTATGATAAGCTCAAAAATTCAGATGGCTAACTCTGTCTTTTCATGTGATTTTGTAGTTGAAAGAGTGTGATGACAACTACCATTGAGCATGGAATCGATTAAAGAAAATCAATTAGAAACAACATTGTTTGCATGGAAGCTGAGGCATTTTTTAATTTAAACTGGTGTGAAGTAAACATTTACAGTAAAACATAGCAAATTAAAGGAAGTTGGAGCAATATAACATTGAATTCCAAGTAATCAAATAAGCTATGAAAACTGATAGCAACATGAAAACATGATAGGATGGAGCTAAAACAAAAAATGAATCTCAAGTTAAAACAAAGTATTGCTGCAAATTGTACTTCTTATTAACTGAAAAATATACAAAAGTGGTCTTCTCACATCATCGATCAACCACTTCAAAGTCAAGAAACCACACATATATAGAGTGAGATCTCCTTTACAAAAGCTGCCACCTAGGCTAGATTCGATCAACAGATAAGAGATCTAATCTTATTTGACTTATAAAACCTTGAGCCTTTATAGGGATATTTTTGTTTTAACAGAATTTGAATACAAATAGGAGTCTCCTATCATTTATGATCTCAATAGATTTTTTTGTTGATCCTTATTGAATCCAACCAAATTTTGAGTGTACTAGATTGCTTATGTGTTTTTGACACGTGGATGTTGACCTGGTTGACTTTGCTGACCTGGACCCTACCAAGTCGAATTTCAAAATTTCTGCAACAACTCTGGCTAGGAAAAATTATGTAAAATGGGCCTCAAAGATAAGTTCATATCTTCCAAACCTTGATCGTTCTGTAGAAAATCAGAGAGGTTTTTTGTAGATGAGCCCATGCTCAACAAAACCTTCTTTAAATTTCCAAAATTCCTTACCATTTGGTTAGAAAGTGAGCTTGAAGTTGACTCTAAAACAATCATTTCCAGAAATTGCGTAGCAAAGAAAATTGTAGCAAATTTAAAAAACACCTCTCTACTACCTCTCTACAAGTTCTGAGGTCTTCCTTGATGTTTGTAAGCTAAATACATGCCTTTAGAACCCCCTTTGTTGTGTTTTTAGCTTTGTCTTATCCTCCATGAAAAGCTACAACAATTTCCTAGCAAAAAACTGGCTTTACTATGGGGAGCTGCTACGAAATTTGCATTTCTCAGTTTTTTTGGTTTTTATGGTTTCTTGTGGCTCCTCATTACTTCTAATACCTTATTAAACTATACATAAGGTTGAATTTAATGGTTAAACATAGTAAAGACAAAATTTTAGGAATTCACCATGCTTAAGGGTTGTCTCATGTTACTTCAGCTATGAGCTTGAGATTCTTTTTGGAAAGATTGCTTTTGATGAGTTCTACTTGTGCTTGCAAGTATTTGACTTGAGTTTGCAACTTCCTTCTGTCATCTTGCAGTGACCTGTTCCTTCTATACATATGGTTCAACATCTTTTGCAGTGGTAGAATTCTCTTTCTCTTTTCCTAGCCTTTTCTGCAATTTCCTCATCGAAATCTCGCTGCTCCAACACTTGTTTCTTCATTTCTTCAACTTCCAATTTGGTCTCTATTAGCGCTTCTCTAGCCTCCCTTCACTGTTCTTGTAATACTTTTTCTTGGCTTTTCTCTTGCATGGTTTCTTTACCATGTCTTTTCTTTGTTGGCTCTGTTTTTTCTAAAGGTACTTCTGGCATCTTTCCAGCTTGTTGCATTGCTCTTGTTGATCTTGTCATAAGTTTCCTTGGCCTAAAGATGAAACCATATTCTTCTTGTGAGAAGTCCATCTTCTTAACCCTCTTTCTCTTCTCATGAATTTATGTTTGTGTTATCGCTGCAACACGTAGGAGCTCCTTCTTTCCACCTACAATTTCTCCTTAGAATAACTAAACTTCCTGATGACAGCGAAACCAATTCAAAGTGAAAGGAAAACAATTGAGAATGCTTTGCAGTGTGAACGTTTTGGGGATAAAAAATAAAAATAAAAAAGGTGAACTCTAACATGTAATGATACTCCATCGTGACTCAAACCCATGATTTCTTTTTAACCGTTACTAATCAACAGGGTTTCAGGTTTCATAGCAAAATAGGTGGTAGATGTGATAGATTTGCTACAGAAGTTTTGGGCACTTTCGTAGCAAATACTATGTTTTCATAACTGAATTTGCTACGAATTTGGACAAAAGTTCCTTATTAGCTAAATGATAATTATGAACAAGTGAGACTGACACAAACGATGATTTGGAACCTAACTCATACTGTGGACCTCACTTAGGCTCATGTTGACTCTACACACTGACTAGGTGACCAAATAGACTTTTTGTGCATGAATTTTATTTTAAGAAAACTCAAAACCCTAACTAATTTAACCAATTGACTCAAAAACTAACTACAAGGGTTATCATGGATAACTGGACCCATAGTACAAAATGGCTCAGACATGATGCCCTGCTACTTATGAATTTTTTCATTACCCCCTTTGCAAAAGGACAAGGGATGAAGAATACCTTTTACTATAACACTGCAAGTCAAGGCTTCTTACTTCCTCATTTATAGAATATCTTGTTTTTTACCATTTGCAAAAAATTCCTAGTTTTCATTTGGATGCTGAAATTAGCCATGTAATGATGTATTAAGAAAAACTCTCTTTCATAGTTTGCAGTGCAACAAAATGATAGAATAATTTGATGTCTATTTTTCTAGTATAAGTTCTCCCTCATGTCAAGAATCTTCGACTTGTGTAGTGTGTGGTTTGTCCTGACTCCTAATCCTCTTGCCATGACTATCTTTATCTGGGCCTTGGTGTTTATTTATAATATTATTAATGTCTAATGTGGAATAATTACTATATCTTTTTATGTTGGCCTATGATGTGCATGCTTGTATTGTTTATGGGGAGATTATAGTTGATATTCTTTGGAACTTGTTATTGAGTACTTATATTTAACTACGACAGTTTAATCTAGTTGGTCACTTCTTGAAATTGATGTTGTGCAGGTTCATGTTGGAGTTATTTGACAAAGAGAGATGGGAAGAGGATCAAATGGGTGTTGGTTTTCAAAACATTGGCTGAGGTTATTTAAGAATTGCTACCCTGTCCACATTTTGTCCCTTTAAAATTATAATATCTCAATAAGGTCTCAGCTACACCAAGTAAAAACTACCAAATAAATAGGTATAGCATGTGTCATGGCATATTATATATAACATGTTTTTTTGCCTTCTTGATGTGCAATTGGATGTGAGATGGTATCTTACAGATATTTGAAAAATATTGTTTGATTGTGTTCTAGAAGTTGAATTGCATGTGAAAATCTATCCTCCTAGAACTAATGAAGACTTATTTAGTCGTTGGCAGCGAGAAGACTTATATTTATTATTGAAAACTTTGTGTTGCATAATTTTATTCAACTAAGTATTTTTTTAATCACTTTATTTGTGTAGGTTTACTTGAAATGTGGGAGGAGGGCCTTGCCAACCATGATGGTGGGATCAACAACCACATTCATAGATTGTGATGAAAACTAGAAACTACTTGTCACACTAAGGGGATCGATATATCTATGGGACATATTTCGTTGGAAATGTCTTCTACGTGCCTCTCTTGCTCCTCTTGGTCAGAGGAGTGAGACAATTAAAAAAGTTCATAGCTCAATTTTACAAGTTTGTTATGGTGTCTGTTGAGCCTTGAACCTGCACCTTCCTATACACCCTCTCAGCCTTCTTTTTCCACTCATTTCATCCACCACATTGATTAAATCATTGTATTTTAGTTTAAAAATGAGCTTTTGACACGATTTTTTAACTACGCTGATGACTGTTGTTTGGTTTAGAATTTTGTTCAGACAGCTGCGGAAGCTTCTCAGCTTCCGCAGTCGACACAGGTTTCCGCAGCCGACCCAGGATTCTGCAGTCAGCACAGGATTCCGCAGCCGTTTTGTCAAACACCATGCTACAGGTGTCCTATGAAGGGATGAGCCACATGGGCAAGTTCCAAGAGTCAAGGACATGGATCGTGTCCCTCCAGATCATCCAGCACGGCCATGAAAGCCCACGGTCAAACAGGGGGCAAAGGATAGTCAACGGAAGTGTCCAGCGGTGGCACGGCTCTGCGTAGCTCTGTTTTTGAGCACGTGAAGCTACGTGGCACAATCCTTAGCCACGAAGACATCATGGTAGCGCAAATCCAACAGCCATACCTCTCGGATTTAATAAACATGATGACAATTACCTAGATCCGGGCTGAGGAGGATTTACGTGTCTCTGGCAGCGTGGTTAATAGCGTAGATGTAGTTAATCTGTTTAGCTTTCTTTCCTTATAAATAACGCGTCCATGAACGCTGTAAAGTTAATCTTTGTTAATGTAATTTGAAGACTGTTGTATTTCCCCACTGCACTTTTACGTTGCTGTTTAATATATGAGAAGACTGGTTTAAACTTAAGCTTGTAGCTGTTCGTCGAATCGGTTGAAGTGGCAGAGGGCCCCTGCTTACTAAAACCTTGTACAGTTGTCCTTTAACTTTTTGCATTACTTTATTTATGTTCATGTATATTAGCTGTACAGTTGTCATTTAAATTCTGCGTTTTATTTCATCATGTATATTAGCTGTATATAACAAAGCTTTTTTATTTCTGTTGATTTATATTTTCATTGCTGCTCTTTCATGGTTACAACTGATCAGTGTTTTTGCAGGTTTTCTTAGGAAGCCCGGGGCAATTTTTCACCTTTTCTTTTTATCACTATTGGCATACGAGATCATCTTGTCTTTGTCACTGACTTTTGTTTTCTGAAGTTTGATTTTCAAGTACTGTCATTTCCTTGAGTAGTACATTTATTTTCTGTTCTTAGATATCATGCTATTCATCTATTAATGGTTCCTTTCTATAATCAAATAACTGTATTAGGGATCAGAATATCACTCATTATAGCTTGATTTAGTTTGCTTTAGATCTCACATTGCTTGACTTGTTCATGACTGTTTCTCATAGGGTAAATTAAGCTGAAAAGCAAAAGGTCAAGAAAGTTAAAATAGTGTGATTAGTTTCTTTTATGCAGTTTAACTTCTTTTAGATTTCACATTGCTTAACATTTCATGATATCTTCTCACAAGGAAGATTGAGTTGAAGAGTTGAAATAGTGTGGATTAGTTGTTCTTACTTTTAATTGAGTTTAGTGTAGATTTCACTTTCATTTTCATTCAGCAACAAAGATACTGGGCCGATGTCATTAGTTCATTGTTTGATGTCTTTATTTCTTTTTAAGAATTGATTTCATTTCAGTCATTTTAAAGCTTGCTTTCTTTTAAGTTTTAAGATCACCATAATCATCCATATTTCACTTGCTTTATCACATTTTCATCATCTCACATTAGGGAAAGATAAAACCAAAAACAAACTTAAAAAAAAAATTAAAAACAACAAAAGACTAAGGAAATGGTTATCTAGTACATATAGTACACTTCACTTCGTCAGTTTACGAACCCCGGGTTGACATTATAAATAGCAATTTAGATCACACTAAATTGACCAAACATTTTGGCGCCGTTGCCGGGGAAGTGAAATTAGGTAGCCAATTTCTAAAAAAAAAACAAGAAAATTTCAAGAAAGGAAAATTGATAACCTCTCAAAGTATGCTCTCCTCTTGCACTTAGTGTGATCTGGAGGATCAGAAAAGAGAAAGTTATTGGTTTAATAGTTTCTTGAGTATGCTCTCTTCTTGCACCTAGAGTGACCTGGAAGATCAGAAAGAAAATTATTAGCCCGACTTGAAAAAAAAATAAAAAAAATGACATGCATAGAGCAAGAGATTCTAGGGGAAGGTTTTTAGCTAGAGCCAAGAGTTCGATTTTTACAACTCCATCTACTTCAAGGAATAGACAAGAGACACCTCCATCATCTCCAACTTACACTCCTAGCCCTAGGATTCCTGGAATTCAAGAGGCAGGAGTCGACTCTCCCACACCTTCCATCGAATCTGAACTAAAAAGAGATCCTTTCCTTCCTTCCACAGAGAGACAAATTGTAATTGAAGAAGTAGAATCATCTGAAGAAGAGGGAGAAATTCCTTCTCATTCACGCTTAGTAGAAGAACCAAAAGACTCTGAAGTCTCCAGGGAAACTATCATGACAGAGGAAGGAGCAACTGGATTTGGTAGAGGTAGAGGTAGAGGAGGAGGAGGAAACAATGGAGGAGGTAGAGATAACATTGGGGGAAATAGGGATGGGGATAACTCATTCGGATTTCCTATAGTCGATGAGGGCTCCCGAGCCACAATGAAAAACATCTCACCATCTGTCCTCCCAAACTTCCATGGGTTCAGGAATGAGGACCCTGAAACATTTCTATTTGAGTTTGAGGTCGTGTGTCGAACTTATGATTATTTGGAAGACTCTCAAAAACTCAAATTGTTTCCTTCAACATTGAAAGGAGCAGCCTTGAAATGGTTCATGGGATTACTCACTCAATCCATTAGGTCTTGGAATGATATGAAACAAGCATTTTTGGATAGGTACCTGGACTATTATATTCCCACCAATCACAAGGATGAGGTATTCAAAATGATACAAAAAGAAGATGAAAACTTGGAGGAGTTACTTGAAAGATTTCAATATAACCTGAAAAGAGAAAAAATGAGTAACTTGGATGAAGAGACCTCGAAAGCCCTTCTATTAAAAGCCATTAGAGATGAATGGATAGATATTTTGAACATGATGGGAAATGGAGATATATCTCAACTTCCACTTTCTGATATAGCAAAGTTATGTGTCCATCTCTCAAGGGGGAAATCTAAAACTCAAAAAGGGCCTAGAGATCCTTCTCTCATCAGAGCAAATAAATCTGCAACTGGATCAGTAAGTAGGGCTGAGATTGGCAACATGCTTGATGAATTCAAAACTGACATCTTAGGGAGTCTTAGTGAGCAACTAGACACCCTTAAGATTCACAATAAGCAGAAAGCAGAAGCTGAGGCTTTGGCCATCTTTTGCCCAAAGTGTAGGAAGAAACATGCTCTAAGGGAATGTCCCTTGGATGCAAAAGTTGTAGAAACATGTGTAATTTGTTCAGAGAATCATGAGACCAAGGATTGTCCTTCAATTCCTGGGCTCAAAGTTGTCTTTCAAGAAGATCCAAATGCAATCGAATCTCTCTGTTTTGTTGCAAGGAGACCTTGGCAGGGGCAACAAAATCAAGGGTTTAGCAACTCTATGAATTTTCAACCCCCACCAAATTGGAATCCTTGGCAACAACCTAGGTCCCAACCTCAAAATCCTTTTCAATCATGGGTACAAGGTATGCAAAATCCTTATGGGAGATTTGCTCAATTTTATCAATATCCTCCATCTTTTCAAAACCAATAAGCTCCACAACTTCCAAATCAAAATCCACAACTATCATTGCCATTTTAACAACAACAACCTTCTCAACAGAATCCAAATTCTCAACTCTTGCTTCCATTCCAACAAAAGTCAAATCAACTTCCTTCTCAGCCATTGCCAAACCCCAATAACAAAAACCCTCAAAATGCTTACATGATGGAAGGTCAACAATTTCCTGCCTATATGATTGTTCCTCTCAATGATGTACAACTCAGATTAGGTAGAGTCTTAGATAAACCTTCTATAAATGCTCAAAAGCAAAGCAATTTTGAGGAAGATTCTCTTGAAGCCAATAAGGGTTCTGAAGCATCTCTTCAAAACCCAAACACTCAAAAAGAAAAAGAAAAATAATTAACCCCCACAACTCCCATAGTTAAGCAACCTGCATCTTTATCCACACCTCCTTTTCTTGAAAGATTACAAATTGACAAAGGAGTGGAAAAACAAATTTGGTTGCCTGACTATAATTTTCTAGATGAAATGAAGAATGTCTGTATCAAGATTCCCTTGTTACAAGCCATTAAAGAGATTCCTATTCTAGCAAAAACAATAAAGGAGTTGAGTCTTAAAAGACCAGGAAGGAAACCAAGAGATACCAGAAGAATCCACCTGGTAGGGAAAATTGCAGATATCATGATGGGAAAAATTACTATGCAGAAATATGTAGATCTCGGTAGTCCAATTGTCAAAACACATATCAATGGGGTAGAAATACCAAATACTTTGATTGATTTAGGGGCTGCTATCAACATCATGAGTAGACAGACTATGAAACAGCTAAAACTTCCTAACCTTCTCTTTACACCTACTTTATTGCAACTTGCAGATCGATCAATTATCAAACCAGATGGTGTATTAGAAGACATTCCAGTCTCCTTAGACTCTTGGGAATATCCAGTGGATTTCATGATTTTAACTCCCAAGAATAATCTAGGAGGACATCCTCTTATTTTAGGAAGACCTTGGCTAGCCACAGCTGATGCTTTCATAAGTTGTAGGTCTGGAGATATGTATATTTCTGATGGTAATTCGACAAAGAAGTTCAATCTGTATCCTCCAGCAAAAGCAATTACAGAAATAGGAGATAATGAGTGGGTTGATGATAAAGATACTATACAACCTGTCTTTACCATTTCTGAGATCAGTGAAGATAGTCAAATTCTGAACACATTAGAAAACTTTGAACCATCTTCAGAATATGACCACACACAATTTCAGTTGGATTCTGACATCGAGTGTCTATCATCTAGACAAATGTCTCTTTTCTCTATGGAAGAATTTGGTAGTTCTGCCATCGAGATTTTTCCAGGAAAAACAATGAATATCAACAAAAACTTGGAAAAATCACAACAAGAAGAGCTAACCAAAATCTTGCAAAAACATTCTACTGCATTTGCATGGAGTATACCGATATGAAAGGTATTGACCCTAAGACTTGCATTCATCACATCTACATTGAGGAAAACAGTAGGCCAATCAGACAACTTCAAAGAAGGATGAATCCAAACCTTAGGGAGATAGTGAAAGAAGAGCTCCAAAAGTTACTTAATGTAAACTTCATTTATCCAATTTCAGATAGCCGATGGGTTTCTCCCTTGGTTATAGTACCTAAAAAGAATGGTAAATGGAGGGTTTGCATTGATTACAGGGAATTAAACAAAGCAACTTTGAAGGATCACTTTCCTTTACCCTTGATTGATCAGGTATTAGATACTTTAGCAGGCAAAAAGTATTTCTCATTTTTGGATGGTTTTAGTGGTTACAATCAGATTCAGGTAGCACCTGAAGATCAGGACAAAACCACATTTACTTGTCCATGGGGAACTTTTGCTTACCGAGTACTTCCTTTTGGATTATGTAATGCACCCGCAACATTTCAAAGGGCAGTACTAAGAATCTTTTCTGATCTAATTCATGATTGTGTAGAGGTTTATATGGATGATTTTACAGTTTATGGTAATCCATTTGAAGAGGCATTAGAGAATTTGGAAAAAGTCCTTATAAGATGTAAAGAAACAAACCTTTCATTAAGTCATGAGAAATGCTTTATGATGTTTACTGAAGGGATTGTTTTAGGAAATTATATTTCAGGAGATGGGATTAAAGTTGATAGATCAAAAGTTGAAATCATCTCCAAGTTACCTATTCCAAATTGTCAAAAAGATGTTAGAAGTTTTTTTGGATTCACTGGATATTATAGAAGATTTATTGAAAACTTCACTAAGATAGCATCTCCGCTTTTCAAATTACTTACAAAAGACTGTGAATTCAATTGGGATCCTGACTGTCAATCTGCATTTGAAACTTTAAAAACAAGAATATCTGAAGCACCCATTTTGAGAGGGCCGAATTGGAAACTTCATTTCCATATTTCTACAGATGCTTCAGATACAGCTCTAGGAGCTGTGTTGGGTCAAAAGGATTTAGTTCCTTATGCCATTTACTACACCAGTAAAAATTTGACTCCCACTGAGTTAAATTATACTGTGACTGAAAAAGAGTTCCTAGCTGTTGTTCATGTAATCAACAAGTTTAGACATTATATAACAGGCTATGAAACTTTTGTCCATACTGATCATTCTGCAATTAGATATCTCATGAACAAACCTGTTACTAATGACAGAGTTACAAGATGGCTTTTAATTTTACAAGAATTCAATATTACTGTGTTAGATAGACCAGGGAAACAAAATACAGTAGCTGATTTCTTGTCTAGATTCCAAAATACTAACGAAGATTCTCCTGTAGAGGATAAGTTTCCAGATGAATATTTGTTTGCAGTAACTACTAAAACTCCTTGGTATGCAGATATTGCTAACTATTTGGTTACAGGGAAGCTACCTCCACACTTATTTCCTAATGAGAAGAGGAAAATTATTCAGGAGAGTTCAAATTATTCATGGATTTCTAATGAATTGTTTAAAACAGGGCTAGATTGTGTGATCAGAAGATGTGTTCGGGAAGATGAAATTCCTGACATTCTTAAAGCATGTCATGATGAACCATGCGGTGGACACTTTGCTGACAAGAGAACGGCCTATAAAATCCTTTCTTTAGGATATTATTGGCCTTCTCTCTTCAAATATGCGAAACAATATGTCAGGAGGTGTGACAGCGGCCAAAGAATTGGAAGACCAACTCTTTCAAATGAAATGCCATTACAGCCACATGTACTCATCGAACCCTTTGAAAAATGGGCTTTAGATTTCATTGGACCTATTAATCCACCATCTAAACAAAAGAAGTATATATTGGTTTGCACTGATTATGTTACTAAATGGATAGAAGCCAAGGCATTGCCTTCTGCCACTGAAAATTCAGTTGTTCAATTTCTTTTTGAGGATATTTTTACTCGTTTTGGTGTCCCAAGAGAAATTGTGACAGATCAGGGAAGTCAATTTACATCTAACTTGATGGAGAAGCTGATGGAAGAATACAAAATCAAGCACAGAAAATCTACTCCATACCATCCGCAAGCAAATGGTCAAGTGGAATCCACAAACAAAGTTCTTGAGAGCATCATCACCAAAACTGTTCATCTCCACAGAAGAGATTGGGCAGAAAGGCTTCCTGAAGCCTTATGGGCCTATAGAACTACATGGAGGAATACAACAGGGCATTCTCCCTATGAACTTGTTTATGGGAAAGAAGTCCTGCTCCCCATTGAGTTTCAAGTCAAGACCTTCAAGATGGCAATTCAGTTGGGGATGAATCTATTAGAAGCCCAAAAGCACAGAATGGAGCAGCTGAATGAGCTAGATGAAATAAGACAAGATGCAATTTTAAGGACTGATCTAGTTCAGCACCAAAGAACTAAGTGGCATGACAGATATATCAAAGAGAAAAAGTTTCAAAAGGGAGATTGGGCGTTACTGTTTGATTCCAAGTTTAAAGACTTCAAATGAAAATTTCAGACTCATTGGCTTGGACCATATGAGATTGACGAAGTCTTTAGCAATGGAGCAGTTCGAGTCAAGACCATTGATGAGTTTCAAACTCCTCTTATTGTGAATGGCCACCGATTGAAAATTTATCATAAGCCACTCTCAAAAGAGGACTTTGTCAAAATGTTTCAAGAAAATTCTGCAATGAGGCTGGTGGAGAGGAATCATTCTCCTCCATCAGCCTAGTCTTTGTTTCTTTCAGTTGAAAAAAAAAAAAAAAAAAAAAAAAAAGGAAAAAAAAAAATATTTTGTATAAGCCTGAAAACCAATCATAGATTGGCAGTCTTATACAGAAAATGTAGAGTGAAAATTAGGGACACCTGACACTCTATATTTTCCAAAAAAAAATCTCTCTTCCTTTCCATCTTCACTCCACCTCACTTGTCATTTCACTTCACCTCCATCTCATTTTCATCTCCATTCCACTTTACTCCACTTCATTTCCATCTCATTCCACTCATTTCATTTCATTCCATCAATAAAAGTCCCTCTCAGGACTATCTTATTTAGTTAGTTCTTTTCTAACTATGTTTGTGCAGTTAAAGGGGTGTTGTCTTAGTTTCCGCAGCTGGAAACCATTTCCGCAGCCAGAACCAGTTTCCGCAGCTAGAAACGATTTCCGCAGCCAACATCACTCTGTCTTTACAGCCGACATCACTCTGTTTTCAAAAAAATCACAGTCAAAGGTTAGTGTCATCATCACCAAGTGCAGCAAAGGCATGGGGCATCTTCAAGATCATAGAACAACAATGGGTCAGAAGCCTTAATCAAGAAATGATAAAACTTCCAAAGGTATGATCAAAAATCTCTACCAAATAACAATTCAATGTCATTTTTATGCATAGTTATTAAACCATGGCAAGTTCCACTAAATGCAATGATTTGATACGGCAAGCCCCATACCACTCCTCTTCCACGATGTCATTCTATTCACACCTTATTCATTTCTAACGGTCCCATAATCATTCTAAATTTATGGACTGCTCTCCCATTTATTGACCGTACTTTGGAGACGTGACCGACTGTATGTTGTAGGGAAAAGTATCCAATACGGAATGACCCTATCCCACTCCAAGGGTGATAGTACCTCAGCAACAACCGAATGCAAAGCTATTCAAGATTACTTTTTTATGAGATGTAAGAGAGAGGAGGAAGAGATCCACTAACCGTTATCTTCCGCTAATGGTTGATCCAATCTTCCCTCTTTGCTACTTGCTCCCAGCTCCTTGCTCTTTCACTGGCCCAGCTACACAAAGATCCTGTAAAAGCACAAGAAAAGGAAACTACAAGAAGCATACATCCATAATTGATTCAAGGATTAGAATAAATCAAATATACAAGCATCAATACGCCACAAAGACACATGCATATAGAAGAACCTCAAATGCTTTATTAATGGAAGAAGTAAAGTTCTGAGAGTCTTACAACCATAAGAGGCTCAATCCAGCAACACCTCCCAGCAGAAAGAAATCTCCTCTTCACCTCCTTCAAAGCAATCACCCAATAGTTCTATACACAAACCAACAGCACTTCCTTACATTAACAAAATTTCAGCCTCCTTAGATCTCATGAGAGAGCTCTATATATAGGATATTTGGAGATAGGATGAGTCAGCTTGAGACTGACATGAAATTGACTTGTGTCCTCTCCCTCTTCAGTTATACTCCAGTTCTTGAGTCCACTTGGAGATCCTAGCTTCCACTTGGAGTTTAAGGACCTCTTACTCATCATAGGGCGAATTTGCTGATCCAAGTGTCATTTTAGAAGCTTCCTGGGCACCTGACACCTTGCAAAATGACTGTGCCACTTGGCCAATCTCGCCCAGCGCAGGTAGCCTTCATTAGATTTGACATTCAGCGCAGGTACAGAGTGGAGCAGTTGACATTCAGCGCAGATGCTCAATGGAGCAGTTGACATGATCCTGAAATTGCTTGTTTTTGAGTGTTTTCAGGTGGAGAACTGATCTGAAGTGTTGTGGTTTGCTGACCTTGTTCCTCTAGGGGTAAGAACAACATGTTTAGGGACTTTGGATCCCTTAGATTATTGACATTTCATGCTTCATGCTGTAAGGCACAAAAATGTGTATAACAGTTGCCCCCTAAAGTATGAGGTCGTTTATCGGGTGAAATGCTTTATCAGGGGGATCCGAAGTTCATTCAATCGCTGAGAGGTGCCCTGTAATAAAATACAATACAATACATTATTTTTCATTCTGCTTTCATGATCTAGCTGAGGCGGGCATTCCCATGCTCAGCTTTATAAATACATTTTGGTACATAGAACAGACGATCGTCTGATGGTAGACTGATAATTCTCTGCTAAAATTATCATCCTTTGAGTAGGATGATCATCTGCTGCAATGATGTACATAACAAATGTCTTTATATCCCGAATGTATATCGCAGCCCGGATGGATGAAACTAGATCCGGGGTCTTCAAACTCGTTCGATCTTCACTCTAAGTACAAGTCGATCCATGTGAGAATTGTGCTGAAGTCGAACATGAAAGACATCGCTTGATTACCGGTCAATAATGTAAATCGTTAACAAGCGCGAGAGGAATCACCAATAATGACAATGACCCTCAAGGTACTGCAGTACAATTCACGTGGTGTGAATAAAGGACTTGGCGTCGAACACCACGCAAAATCTTCTGGTCGAAGGTCATTGATGTATACCTGTCGCCGGAAGTGAGAAACTTGCCATTGAGGCATGCAAGCTTCAAAGTACTGAAGGGGTTGTTCCTAGATCAACTTCTTGGATAATGAGCTGAAGTCGACAAGAAGCGATCCGTCAAAGGAGGGCCTTAATGAATCCCACATCAATGACACGGAACGGAGCTAATGATTTTAGTGGAGGTGAAAACAAACTGTGACATATGACTCAGGGTGGCGACCATGAATGGATGAAGGATAATGTATGGCAGTGGATGGGACACGGTTGACTCTTTCTCAACGACATCTCTTGAACATATAACGACACTGATGCGATGGATCGGTAGCATTACCCCAAATGTGGATGGTTTGGCGAGGACCATGGTGATGAGACCGGTGAATGAAAACAACCCAACCCGATGTGGTACGGAGGAAAAGTGTCATGTTCAAGAGCGACTTACTACCATTAAAGCTTTGAGGTTCTCCCAATTTTTCCCCAGTCATTTCTGACCAGTACCTCTTTATTTTTGTCAAGCTTGAGGAGGATAACATATGCTTGTTCTATAACCTGCCCTTCGGGCAAGCCCATCGCTATGTTTTAACGAGCCTAGCGATAGGGAAACTCGTTCTCGTCTAAAGACAAGTTTGTCGCTATTTAATCATTTTAACGAGTCTAACGACAAGGAAAACTCGGTCCTTTTCAATTTTAGAGAGTCTGAAAAGGTACAGAAAGTTAACTCCAAAATTCATTTTTCGTCATCTAATCCCTTAAGTCCGAAAAAGTATAAAATAATACAGAAGGGATGAGTGTTCGGTACTTTTAACGAGCCGATCAAAACAAACGCTCGACCTTTTTGTGCAATAATCCCTCAGGTCCAAAAAGATTAAAATCTAGAGGAGGGATAGCTCTTCCGGTCCTTTTAATGAGCTGGAAGGCCAAAACTCGGCAAACTTTTCATATTTTACGAGTCAGATGAAAAGAGCTCAAAGAAGACTCGTCTTTTGAGGAACGAGTGATAAACAGGGATAGCAACTAATTCCAGGTACAGGTTGGAATTTTCCAATCACGGCAGTGTCACAAGGATGGCTAGGTGAAATCACTCTTCGCAGCTGTTCCTCAAAATGGGTAAACAATCATATGGAGGTGAACGATCGGCCAAATGACAGTGGAGGTGGCGGGTACAAACACGACCAAGGCTTTCTATGGCTGATAAAATTACGATCACAAAGGTTATTTACCGGGATAGGTTCTTTTTTAGATAAAAATGAGCTTAAACTCTGGAGGAAACATTGCTCACTGCTTTTATTTATTTTTTAACGAGCATGAAGACCACGTTAAAACTGCTCGGATCTTGCGTTTATTTTTTAACGAGCATGAACTTTATGCTAAAACTACTCGATCTCGCTTTTCTATTTTTTAACGAGCATAAATTCTGCGGTAAAACTGCTCGATCTTATTTTTATTTTTTAACGAGCATGAACTATGTGCTAAAACTGCTCGGTGATAAGTTCGCATGCCCCCAGCATAATAACGCAAATCGAGGTGCATGCCCCCCAAGCTTCATTGCATTCAACTCGGTGGTTGGAATGAAGGTTTACCTTTGAGAAAGGGGATTTGTTTCATTTTTTAATGAGGTTGACACAAGATAAGAACCGTCCTCTGACTCCTTGTTTCATTTTTTAACGAGGTTGACATGAGATAAGAACCGTCCTCGGAGTCCAAATCCATCAGACATAGAAGGTTTCATATTCCACTGTGGCCACTTCCGCCAGATTACTTAGAGGCGGTAGGGCAAAAGTACCCATTAAGGCAGGGTCTTTTAGGAGACCTACTCCGATATTTTGGAGCGAATGATTCCTTCCATGGATCATTGGAATGCTTCCTGTAACTTGTGAACTGTTGGGGAGAAAAGTTTGTTGGTCGACGATTGTAATTCCTCCTTGGAAGGGAAATGCAATCTTCCTGAAGTAGGTCGACACAACTGCGGCCATGGCATAGATCCATGGTCTTCCGAGTAGGATGTTGTAATCGAGGTTTCCATTAATTACTTCAACATCAATTCCTACTGTTTTGCCCCCCAGTTCAACTTGCAAGTTACTTAAAATCCCGTATGGAGTGTATGATCGTCCATCAAATGCTTTTAACGTCGTTGACGATTTCGATAAGGTTGGTGAGCCTAAATCTTTCCAGCAACTCATCGACATAAGACATGTAGATGCCCCCTCATCAATAATCGTTCGATGAACAGTTTTGTTGAGGGCTTTCACTTGAATAAGGAAAGCTAGTTGAGCTGGTAACTGAGGGTCATATCCTTTATGATCAAAGGCGACAAGATTGGAATCCATTGGGTCAATTCCACCTATTGCTGATAATAAAGCTTGTTCTTGGGAGAAGCAATTTTGCGGTACCTCAAGTGTCGACATAACGGACGGCGATTGGGCCAGGTCCTCTATCTGTGCTATTTTCGCACAAGGATTAAATGTCGATTTGTGTACTGCTCCCTTTTGCGACTTTATTATTGGCTCAGGGACGATGGGTGGCACAACTTCGGTCAAAGTTGTTGTCGAACTACTAGGTTGTTCATTAGCCTTGTTGTTCGACAGCTTTGGATTCCTGTAATCCTTATTCCTCGTCAAAGCATTATTTTGCTGCTTTGAGGTAGACAACATAAGCACTTGGGATCGGGAAGCATTTTGATTAGCAACCAGATTTTGACCTGGATTAGGAAATGGATCGGTCAATACTGCTAGGGTTTTTGATCTCTTAAAGAGTTTCTTAACTTCAGCTATATGTGGACAATCTTTCGTCCAATGATCCTCATCGCATATATGACACCCTGCTGGGGGTTTCCTTTTTCTCCCTGTCTTTTTCTTCTTGCCCCCTGGTTGCTTCAGTTGTTTGCCCTTGTCGGTCGACATGGCATTTACTTCTGAGGCAAGAAGTTCTTCATTTGCATTTTGACTATAAATTTTGTGCTTGCCAATCATGTCATCGCCGGTGTGAGAGTCATTGTTTGATTTAGGAGGAAGAGGAATTGAAAATTCCGGTCTAGGAGCGTCGGGTATTTTGTCGTAGAGCGTGCCGGACTGAGTATAAACTAAGTCCAAATACTGTGCACGAGCGATAACTTGCTCCTCTGTTACGACTCCCCCCTTGGCCACATCTTCCGTTATAGCAGGAAGTAACGACTTTATAAACCATTCAGCTAACAGCTGATCGGGAACATACGTTTTTACCATCCTACGACGACGTCGCCACTCATGTATATGATCAGATATGTGGGTGGCAGTCGTCTGTTTGAAGTTGGTAAGGAGTTCTGTTCCCATTTCATACCTTATCGGTAATTGAAAATGGGTTAAAAAGGTTGTGGCTAAGGTACTGAAGTTGTCGAACGAAGCTCTAGGCAATTCAATGTACCATTTTGCCGCTGGACCCGTTAACGTCCTCTGAAAGAGGCAAAGTCTTATCGAATCATCATTCAGAGTGTTCGATGAACACCATAGATGGAATGTCATCACATGATTCGATGGATCTTCACCCGGATTTCCATTAAATTTAGGAATATCTGACGGAAGTTTATGCGGAATCGCTGGCCACCAAGGGCATAAGCAATTGGATCATTCGTCAGCCGGTTTAGATCTGGTAATTCTAGAGTTGCTACAAAGGGCAACTGTTGGTTCAGGTTAGGCGAAGCATATCCAGGATAAGATGGTATCGCCTGAGCAATGGGTCTTTGCAGACCAGCATAACGCTGGTAACTTTGACAAGGTTGATGGGCATAACCATTATAGTATGGTTGCCCATTACTTACAAAGACTTGTTGCTCAGGTCCTTGATATGATTGCTGGAATGGCGGTTGTTGAGATTGAACCAGCTCTGGTTGTTGGACCATTTTCTGTTGACCAATACTGGATGATTGACCGGAATGAGGAGTCACAGTACGCGTTTGAGCCTGAGTCACTCCAGATAAGGAGGCACTACCCTGAGATGGTGATTGAGTCGTTGAGACAAGAGGTTGTTGTATTGCAACCTGAGAAACTTGGGGTTGACACACAACAGGTGGAGCTTGTACTTGCGACACATTCACTATAGCAGGTATGGTGGGAATATTCGACACAGGGTGTACTGGTTGCATTGAATATACAACCCCTGGTTGTTGAGGCAGTATTGGTACCCAACCTCTGGATGTGATTCCAGTTTGACCTGAACTTTGTTGTAAACTCCCATATGGTTGTTCTCTGGGAGGGAACAATGAAAGAGCATACTGCCCTCCATATGGTGGAAATCCAGTACTTAAATGGTAAATTGGCCTTTGAAGACACATTGGATCAATTTGTTGAGTTTCAACATAAGAAATACCAGATGATAATCCGGATGAAGAAATAGGAACTAACCATGTCGTTGTCCCTGATTGGACTCCGGCTTGTTGTTGACAATTTGCCGGGACAGATGGTATACCAGCTAACATCGTTGGAGTAGCAGTAGGAGGCTCTGCTGCTGCTGTGTCGGACGACACAGTCCTAGATGTCGACGGTTGTTCAGACATATCTAGTCTATCCAAAAGATTTCTTAGCGATTCTACAGGAACTTCCACTTGTGGTGGACTAACTTCGAAGATCAACGAGGGAAAGGTGATGATTATTTCGCTTAAAATAAATTTTATAACGACGCTTTAGAGACAACTTGCTTTTTCAGTTTTAAAGAGTCGAGAAAAAGCTAAAGATGACTCTAGTCTCCTTCGATGTTTTAACGAGCCCGAAGTGACAAATGCTCGGATGGACTTTTTCAGTTATAGAGTTTGAAAAAGGCCAAAAGAAACTGCTCTGGAGATCTAGGCAGAGGGTGTGCCAAACCTTTCGCAAAACCACAGAATACGTTTTACGGTACGGGTGGTCGATCTTCGTGAATGCTGTGTTCACTGCATTGCGATCAGTAGGGTGGCCGACACGGCTTCTTATGGATAAAAGATATATGCCTATAGGGGTCTCCCAATATATACGCGACGGTACGTGGGAGCACAAGTCCGTATTAGTGCCACCAACTCTCAGGAGGAATCACCCACCTTCGTCGAGATCGACAGTCACTACGTTTAACGACGCCGGAACACGTCTCTAACTTAGACCTCTATGTGTTTGCGTTATGTTTCAAAGCGTTGTTAGGTTCATTCAATATATTTTAAGTTGATCTTTTTAAAGTTTTCCTTTCAAGGTTCACCACGAGATGTTTGATACAAATTCCTAAATGCAGTCTAAGATGAGAAGCAAGCTTTTTCAATCTTTTTGACTTATGAAAATCTTAACTACTGAGGGAAAAGAAAGACAACATCTTTTCACACAGATCAAAGAGCATACACTAATGCACTTTTTCCCTAAATCAACATACAAACTTACATGCAAAATGCAAAATGCAGGTATTTCTTTTCTCTTTCTTAATGTTGGTGCGACACAAAAAGAAAGCTGTTGTATAATTTCGAATTCAATTTCAAGTGAAAGCAAACAAGCTTGTCCAAAATCAAAAGACACCTTAAGATTTACTTGTTTCGACACTAGAAATATATAAATTCAAACCATATGACGAAAGCAAAAGCTCAATCAGCTATGAACAGCAAATAAACTAACTCTTAAGATCAAAACGACACTATCACAGGTCTAGATCTAAGAGGTCACAGCAAGACTAGTTCACTTTCGTTATGGGAAACTGTAAATGCATAAGAAATACAGAAAGAACAAACACAGTTTCTTTATACAACTGAGGCGGAATAGTGACAAGGAAAGTTGGTTTCAGATAGGCCCACTGACTAGTAACAAACAGCAAAAAACAAGAGTGAAAACAAGGCAAGAACCAGCAGAAAACCCCAGTAGCACAGTGTACCACTGGTTCAGCGCAGGTAAAGGACTGTCAGATTGACATTCAGCGCAGTTCTCGAAGGGGCTACCTGCGCTGAAATGCAGACTGCCTTTGTACAGCCTGCACTGAAGAACGAGACTTGCGTTTTTCACAGTTTCCAGGTCACAGATTGCTCAAAAATTCACAGTTTTTGCTCAAATCAGAAGCTATCAGTCAAGGACACACTAAGGGATGACAAGGAGGATGAAAAGCTATCACTAAGAGCTTATTAGAGTCCTTGTGGATCAGCTCTTCAAATCATAAACTTGCCCAGAAACTGAGCTAGAGTAGCTACCCTGTACTTTGTATTTGAATGATTCAAACACAGTTCGATTCGGTACTCCCTTTGTTTATGAAATGAATAGCAAAAAACACAAACAACCAACAAGATACGATCCCCAGCGGAGTCGCCAATTTGTTGTAGGGAAAAGTATCCAATACGGAATGACCCTATCCCACTCTAAGGGTGATAGTACCTCAGCAACAACCGAATGCAAAGCTATTCAAGATTACTTCTTTATGAGATGTAAGAGAGAGGAGGAAGAGATCCACTAACCGTTATCTTCCACTAATGGTTGATCCAATCTTCCCTCTTTGCTGCTTGCTCCCAGCTCCTTGCTCTTTCACTGGCCCAGCTACACAAAGATCCTGCAAAAGCACAAGAAAAGGAAACTACAAGAAGCATACATCCATAATTGATTCAAGGATTAGAATAAATCAAATATACAAGCATCAATACGCCACAAAGACACATGCATATAGAAGAACCTCAAATGCTTTATTAATGGAAGAAGTAAAGTTCTGAGAGTGTTACAACCATAAGAGGCTCAATCCAGCAACACCTCCCAGTAGAAAGAAATCTCCTCTTCACCTCCTTCAAAGAAATCACCCAATAGTTCTATACACAAACCAACAGCACTTCCTTACATTCACAAAATTCCAGCCTCCTTAGATCTCATGAGAGAGCTCTATATATAGGATATTTGGAGAAAGGATGAGTCAGCTTGAGACTGACATGAAGTTGACTTGTGTCCTCTCCCTCTTCAGTTATACTCCAGTTCTTGAGTCCACTTGGAGATCCTAGCTTCCACTTGGAGTTTAAGGACCTCTTACTCATCATAGGGCGAATTTGCTGATCCAAGTGTCATTTTAGAAGCTTCCTGGGCACCTGACACCTTGCAGAATGACTGTGCCACTTGGCCAATCTCGCCCAACGCAGGTAGCCTTCATTAGATTTGACATTCAGCGCAAGTACAGAGTGGAGCAGTTGACATTCAACGCAGATTCTCAGTGGAGCAGTTGACATGATCCTGAAATTGCTTGTTTTTTAGTGTTTTCAGGTGGAGAACTGATCTGAAGTGCTATGGTTTGCTGACCTTGTTCCTCTAGGGGTAAGAACAACATGTTTAGGGACTTTGGATCCCTTAGATTATTGACATTTCATGCTTCATGCTGTAAGGCACAAAAATGTCTATAACACTGTACTACGACTCTCCTTCACCATAATTCCCGCAGCCGTCTGCTGAGACGTGTACGCAAGCCAGCCGATCCAAAAGGACTCAGCCGTTATTCTGCCCATTTATCACTTCACTCCCGCATGCATTCGATGCTAAACTCGTGACTGTTGCTTACCTCGGTGCTCATACCATTCCCTGTTCTCCATTTCCGCTACGTCCACTACAGCTTGCTCCAAAGCCTAGCCACAGTCACCACATACATTCCGAACTTCGATTACGGCCACTTCAGTTACCCTAAGAATTCCGGAATCAGCCATTTTTCTCCTGAACCGTCATACACAGTAGAATTTCCAGTCGGAATTTAAAGCCGAGAATGGGAAAACTGCTAAGAGTTGAACCGGAAGGACCTAAACACCTAGAGGGCTATCCTCAAACGAAGGAGTCGTTAAAGAAAGCAAGGTGGCTGAGATTCATTCAAAAGTTCAGGGGCTATAACAAAGAAGTGACTAAATCTTTTGCAAGGTCTTTTAATGGACAAACAGCGGAGGTTGGAGACTTGAAATTTACAGTGTCCGAGGCCACAATAGCAGCTGCAGCAAGTCTTCCGCAAGAAGGTGAAAGGTGGTTCAAAAACAGAGGTGTGGAAAATCAAATATGGAAAACAATGCTACAAAACCTAGGTATGGATACCTCTGTATTTACCAAAGGAATCCCTGTGCATACAATAAAAGAAGAATGGTCCCCTCTGCTATTACTTATTTAGAAATTTATCACATGCGAGGGTCGTTTTGGCTCCATATACATGTATCATGCCAGGCTAATGATGAATTTTATGGAAGGTTATACCCTTAATTTGCCTTATTTTCTATTATCAAGCTTGAAGAAAATGAGCTTTACTGTTCAAAAACACGTAGGTAATATTGAACCCCATCTTTACCATCACGGGTTCATAAAAATCCTTATTGAAGAACAGTGGAAAAACACTAAGGATACTTGGGAAAAGTTTTTGACAAGAAACCACTTCCAAGAACTGACTGAAGCCTCTGGAAGCAGTTCCCCAAAAATTCCAAAGAGAAGTAGGAGGAAAGAAAAGAATATTACAGCCCAAGACTCTCCTACAATAGACATTCAGGAAACTATTCAGAAAGAAGAAGAAGAGGGAGCTAAAAACAAGAAACAGAAGAAGGACAAGGGCAAAGTAATCATTCAAGAAACCTATCCATCCCCTGAACCATCCATAGAGGAAGAATCTCAAACTTTGGCAGAAAGATTAGCACATCTTCAAGCTGCTGCCATAGCAAAGAAACAAAAAGGAAAACAGAGTGCACAGGAAAAGAGCACTAGTCCACACGTGAGGAGGAGCAGTAGGCTAAAAGGAAAGAAGAGTGTAGCCCAAGAAAAACAGTCTCACTTTATTGATTTAGGTGAAGGAACACCTGAAAAAGGTCCAGCTCAGCCAGACATTGAGTCAAGTCCTCCACGTGAGGAAAGCCCTTTTCAGCCGGAAAGAGAAAACAGTCCTCCTTTACCAGAATTTGAGTTCAGGCCGAGAAAAACACCTGAGGTAGATTCCAACCAGCAAGAAGCATATAACTACCTAGAGTCCTTGGAACAATCAGCTGCAGGACCAAGCACCACCTTGCCACTTGATGCACAAGTACAGTCTTTAAAACAGGAAGTGTTTGAATTGGAAGTCCTAAATAGGCACATTAAACAGGAAAATGAAGCACTCAAAGAGCAGAGTAAAGTAGACAAGATTGTCCATGACAACACTATGCTCCATTTAGGACTGTGGCAAAAGAAGAACAGGAAGCTGAAGAAAAAGTGTAAAAAGTTGAGCAGGGCATTGATTAATCTTAAGTTCAAATGTCTAGTCAGGAAACCAAGGACCATTTTAGCATCAAAGAGAAAGAGAAGAGGGCTAGATGTTCTTGCAGAAGCCTCAGAGCATATGGATTGAGGGAAAATAACTAAGTTTTGGTTGCATGAGGACATGCAACACCTTCATAGTGGGGGTATGTTGAGCCTCGAACCTGCACCTTCCTATACACCCTCTCAGCCTTCTTTTTCCACTCATTTCATCCACCACATTGATTAAACCATTGTATTTTAGTTTAAAAAGGAGCTTTTGACATGATTTTCTAACTACGCTGATGACTGTTGTTTGGTTTAGAATTTTGTTCAAACAGCTGCGGAAGCTTCTCAGCGTCCGCAGCCGACACAGGTTTCCGCAGCCGACCCAGGATTCTGCAGCCAGCACAGGATTCCGCAGCCGTTTTGTCAAACACCATGCTACAGGTGTCCTCTGAAGGGATGAGCCACATGGGCAAGTTCCAGGAGTCAAGGACATGGATCGTGTCCCTCCAGATCATCCAGCACGGCCATGAAAGCCCGCGGTCAAACAGGGGGCAAAGGATAGTCAACGGAAGTGTCCAGCGGTGGCACGGCTCTGCGTAGCTCTGTTTTTTAGCACGTGAAGCTACGTGGCACAATCCTTAGCCACGAAGACATCCTGGTAGCACAAATCCAACAGCCATACCTCTCGGATTTAATAAACATGATGACAGTTACCTAGATCCGGGCTGAGGAGGATTTACGTGTCTCTGGCAGCGTGGTTAATAGCGTAGATGTAGTTAATCTGTTTAGCTTTCTTTCCTTATAAATAACGCGTCCATGAACGCTGTAAAGTTAATCTTTGTTAATGTAATTTGAAGACTGTTGTATTTCCCCACTGCACTTTTACGTTGCTGTTTAATATATGAGAAGACTGGTTTAAACTTAAGCTTGTAGCTGTTCGTTGAATCGGTTGAAGTGGCAGAGGGCCCCTGCTTACTGAAACCTTGTACAGTTGTCCTTTAACTTTTGCATTACTTTATTTCTGTTCATGTATATTAGTTGTACAGTTGTCATTTAAATTCTGCGTTTTATTTCATCATGTATATTAGCTGTATATAACAAAGCTTTTTGATTTCTGTTGATTTACATTTTCATTGCTGCTCTTTCATGGTTACAACTGATCAGTGTTTTTGCAGGTTTTCTTAGGCAGCCCGGGGCAATTTTTCACCTTTTCTTTTTATCACTATTGGCATACAAGATCATCTTGTCTTTGTCGCTGACTTTTGTTTTCTGAAGTTTGATTTTCAAGTACTGTCATTTCCTTGAGTAGTACATTTATTTTCTGTTCTTAGATATCATGTTATTCATCTATTAATGGTTCCTTTCTATAATCAAATAACTGTATTAGGGATCAGAATATCACTCATTATAGCTTGATTTAGTTTGCTTTAGATCTCACATTGCTTGACTTGTTCATGACTATTTCTCATAGGGTAAATTAAGCTGAAAGGCAAAAGGTCAAGAAAGTTAAAGTAGTGTGATTAGTTTCTTTTATGCAGTTTAACTTCTTTTAGATTTCACATTGCTTAACATTTCATGATATCTTCTCACAAAGAAGATTGAGTTGAAGAGTTGAAATAGTGTGGATTAGTTGTTCTTACTTTTAATTGAGTTTAGTGTAGATTTCACTTTCATTTTCATTCAGCAACAAAGATACTGGGCCGATGTCATTAGTTCATTGTTTGATGTCTTTATTTCTTTTTAAGAATTGATTTCATTTCAGTCATTTTAAAGCTTGCTTTCTTTTAAGTTTTAGAGATCACAATAATCATCCATATTTCACTTGCTTTATCACCTTTTCATCATCTCACATTAGGGAAAGATAAAACCAAAAACAAACTTAAAAAATAAACTAAAAACGACAAAAGACTAAGGAAATGGTTATCTAGTACATATAGTACACTTCACTTTGTCAGTTTACGAACCCCGAGTTGACATTATAAATAGCAATTTAGATCACACTAAATTGACCAAACAGTGTCCACCACTTTTGTTTCATTATACATTTGTAATAATATCAGCTCTAGTTTTTTCTATAGTACTCATAATATCTTGCACTTCATATTTGCTATGGCACATGAAACATGTTTTCTGAAATAACAATACAAGAGTTCCTTTATCAAGGCAAGCAATAAAAGCTTGCATGGAGACATTTCATGAAAAATGATGGAATTGTTACTTTTAATGTCAGCTTGTTGACCAGCTAATAGAAGAACATTTTGTGTGCATCAAGAATGGAAAAAGGAAAAATATATATTAATACTAGTGGGTTGATCGTAAGAGAGCATTAATTCCTATGGTTTGTGGAAAATATGGATGATTGTTAGAATCCAGAGATATTGGGCTTGTCTTGGTTTTTAAAATGTATATTTTTCATGATGAAAATGAATATGAAAGAAGAAAATCATGTGGGTACATTTTGTTAGATACATTGGAAGGGGGTGTAAATAACGTAGTTATAAAAACAATTCCAAAATGCCATTTGTTTGAAATATTTGACATTTTTTGTAGGTATGTGGAGATATCATGTGAAATGATACTATGGAGTACAACTAGTTAAGGATGAACTTATTTTTATTTTTTGGACTCACAAAAGATATGCAAGGCCAAGATGCAACCAATCAATCATTATGTTAGTAAGAGGTTTACGTCCTCTGGACCCTAAGGATCATGGCATATTAGAGAATGTTACCCACCCACGTGTATGGGTAACCATAGAGGCAATTTTTTCTTATATGATGCAATTTGCTAGCTAACTATCCTACATTATTTATTATATGTTGTTTTTTTCTTTCCATTCGTTTTCACAATTATCTACAGTCTCAACTTTTTATCATGTAACTTAGTTGACATGATTGTGCCTAAGTTATTCTTGAAGGTTGAATACTAAATCCTTAAGGTGTTATTTTCTATGGTGACAATTTATTTGCTTTGTTTATATGGATCATTTGACCACATAATGGCCACTACCGCTCAACTGAAGAAAACTTGTTCAGGTTTCTTGTTTTTTGGGGAAAGATGACATTGGCATTGACGATGTTGAGGCATATGTCGTATAAATCCTTTTTACTCTACTTTATTTTATATTCTAGTATTCATCATATTTCATTTCTTATACTTTGCATTATATCTTCTTTCATTTTCAGAAGAAGAACTCTATATTGATGGTAAGAAGGTTGAAGAAAGAGGAGAACAATAACACTAGAGTGACAAATGCAGAAATAAAGAGAGAAGAGAATCAGTGTAATGATACAAGTCAATATCCCCCATGAGATACACACACACACACTGATGGTCAAGTCTTTCGAGTTGGTGAATTTACTAGCGATGCGTTGGCAATACAACGATAATGTTTTGAAGTGATGAAACAATATTGCATGTGCAAATTTTAGTCCAACCAATGTTATGTTGGAAACTCAAATTATAATACTTGAGGTTTCATGTAATATAATTTATATGGTTGAAATTATTTATAGTTATACTTAATATTATTTAGTGTTGTAATTAACATATGTAACTTTGCATTTTCAGATTAGATGAACATGCACATTGTATGACATTTTTTAAATTTAGTCGCAAAATCATACTAATTAATTTATGTTGATTAATAATAAACATATAAAATCAATCTAAAACTACTAAATTAACAGTTTATATTGATTAATGATGGACACAAATAAAATGAATATATGACTAAATTAGTCGTTTACAATGGTTATTAATTAAAATAAATGAAATGAATATAAACTACTAAATCAGTGGTTTATATAATAACTATGAAACTACAAAAAAAAAGATAAATAACTATTGTAAATGATAAATTTGTGATTACAAATGATGACTAAATTTTGCATATATACAACTATTAGTCGCTAATTTATAGTATCTTATAACACTACCAAAATTTAGTCATATTTATTTGGTAATTAATTGTTTCAAACGGTGACTAAAATTTACATATATATGACTATTAGTAACTAATTTATAGTATCTTATAATGCAACAAACATTTTGGTCATATTTCTTTGGTCATTAATTGATTTTATCGGGCGATCATGTAGTAGTATATTTTGTTGTGTATTTAGTTATTAATTATGGAAATCAATGACCAAATCAATGGCTAAATTAATGACTAAATATACTACTACACAATAAAATTAAGACAACCAATTAATGATTAACCTAAATACAACTAAAAGTTGGTTGCATTATAAGATACTGTAAATTAACCACTATTGGTCACCCACTGAAAAATAGTCTTTTATATGCAAATTGTTGGGTGTGTGTTATATTCTTTCCATGACTAGCCCCACGCACGAAGCGAGGGGTTAGAGGAGGTGGGCGAGAGCCCCCCCTTAGTTGCGCCAGGCGTAGCGGGGGGGTCACTGGGGGGTCAGCAACCCCCCTTGTTGAGGGGTCTCTGGGGGGTCAGCAGCCCCCCCTGTTGGGGGGTCTTGTCCCCCTTCATTGTGCAAGGCACAGCAGGGGGTTGGCGACTCCCATAGAGTCCGGAGCAGCACACCGGGAATTTTTTTCTGGACCCTATATTAGGTGGGTGGATCTACCTATGATTTTGTACATGGGTTTTGCACATGGTTTTGGGCATGATGATTTTTTGCCCATGATATCTTATAGATCTGATCAAGGAAATTACAGTTATGTTCTAATCCAGGGTTAATGGATTGAAGTTTATGAATTTTTCGACATATATATTATATTCCTTTCAATGTTACAACACACACATACACACATATGTGTGTGTGTGTATGCATGTGTGTGTGTTGTAACATTGAAAGGAATATAATGAAAAATCAATCTGATAGTCCCGGTTTTGGGATTCAAGGGAAATCTCTGTGTATTTATTTTTGTGTTTCTCGTCATTATTTATTTATGCTTTTTAAGAATTTGTTCGCGGGTAATTTTTGTACAAGGTTAAAACCTACACAAATTTTAGTCATTTTTAGTAACTAATTAGCCATTTTGTACTAGTGCAAACTATGGCATGTTCCCTCAACACCATCACCAATAGTCACTGCAAAGGAGGCATTTAAAAACCAGGGGAACCAAAACCAGAACCTTTGCGAGTATAACCAGATCATAAGGACGAACGCATCCTTCACATCTAAAAAAGACTCTGTATGATCACCAAGACTCAGCACATCTCATTCAATTTGAATTGTATGTTTTGTGGAAGGTGTGAGCGCTTGTATATATAAGAGTTCCATGTGGTCCAGTGTCGAGAGGGTTGACCAAACTCTAGTGATAAAGCCTGGAAGCCTAGGGCTTTGACCAAAGCCAACAAGGAGTCATATGCCTATACTTTAACATTATTCATGTGATCTGGGGTTGAGTGATGACATTCATGCTTAGCCCCTTATTTTTCCATATGATCTCATTCATGTGACCTACCTCAAAACCAAGTCCTTTAGGGTCCTTGGTCTCTCACATGATGCCATCAACATGACATCATCAAGCCACGTGTCCAAGCTGCTACATCATCGAGTGGGAAGGAGAGTTGCATGTTATCCATGTCACCATACCCATCCAATGAAATTTTGCCAAGTTTCAATACTTCATTGGGCCACCTATCCTCCAATGAGTACTTTCCACATGTCATCATTCTATTAGCTTTATGGGATATGTTAAACACCATGTAACTCGACATCATCCACCATTTATGTTTAGTGGTCACCATTGATTTACTCGAAAGTTGCATGTTGTTTATTAGTGTTAAACATCGTGCATGTCCAATCGCCATCCATTGTTGACTTGATTAGTGTATCATGGATGTGCCCAAGAGGTATTCATTCTTTAAAATTTTAATGTTTTGGGTTTTTGTCTTACAGTTTGAGCCGCCAACTAGTGTTGATCTTCAAATGGCCATAATTTCTCATCCAACAGGAGTTTTTCAGAGCAAAATATACCGTTGGAAAAGTATCGATGAGATCTACGCAACCATACTATTTATAGGATTATTAGGACAAAATAACTACATAAAAAACTCAAATAACTTCAAGCACCTTCATCTTCATGTGACAAACTCTTGTAAGAGATCCAACTGTCATAGTGCTTCATAGAGTGTATTATGGCCTCCTTAGGCATCATGAGTGATATTGTTGTTGTCTTAAACATCCTCTTTGATATTAATGACATCTTGTTTTCATCAATGACAACACTATGTGCAACAGAAAGTTGCTACCCCAATTAGATCTACTGAAAGTTCATCCTTGATTCATGAAGAAAGTGAAGACATAGAATTTAGGTTATCTCAATTAGAGAAGAAAGTTAATGAAATAGATGGTATTATGTAACAAAATATGGATTTATTAGGTTCCCAAAAAAAACTTAAAGAAAAATGGAAAATAAGATGAATGAAAATAAGTTTTTACATATGCTACTACCTGCTTATGTTGTTGCTTCTATTTACCCTTCTTCTTATTTGGACACTATGATGCATAATAATTGTATTTATGACAAACAAAGCACTTGATTTTACTAAAGTCCTTCCCTTTTGGATGTGAGGTTGACTTCTCACTTTCTCCCACACTATTGTTGGGCCCTTTACCTCTACCCTTATTTGTCTAACCAAATAGAAATAGGTTCTCACCACCACCCTTCTTGTTGGCCTTTGGCTCCATTTGAGTCTCCTCTTGGATATAGTCATTACATACACTTTCAAAGTCATGAAGATTCTCACAAACACAAATACATTTGACGTATGGTTCCCATGAAGCTAGGAGTCCATCCAACCCTATGTTCACTAGCTCTAATTCTGCAACCCTCTTCTCAATTGCTCCAAGTTGATCATGAATTTGTGTGACCTTCATAAAGTAAATAGTGACTGAATTTGATCTAGTCATCTCTCTAGATTTGAGTTTGTTTTTCAATATTATCTTTATGTTTATATTCTCACTTTGGTAGACGCATATGATGGCACTGAACATATCCTTTGCCATCTTCTTCTCAGATATATGAGGGATGAAATGATCCTTGTAGCATCCATGATCATTCACTTGGCCCTCACTTCCTTCTTCTTATGAGTTGCTAATATATGTGGATCTATAGATGAAAGCACAGTGTCCTTGTCAATATCCTATATATCATTCTCTTCCAATAAGTATAACCCTCACTTTACATGACAAAAAAATTGAGACACCAACTAGTTTGTCCTCAAATATGAGGAAAACTAAGCCCATCTCTAAGAACTAATGCACAAACTTGCAAATAGGAAAAATATTTAAGAAAGATTATTGAAACCTCTGATTGCTGGCCCTTCTTTTTTGCTTTGAATTACTGTTGTAAATCCTTTATAGTATCAATATGAGATATCGCTTTGGTACCAAGTAAACTTTTCAAGCCTAAGTGATGGTTGTCCTCATGTTTTCATGTTAAATAACAAAAACAAAATTTAATTAATAACAGAAAATTAAATTTCATAACATCGCACCGATCACACAAATAGTTGAAAAATAACACATAGACATGGATTTCTCCTCCAAATCAATTTTTAAATCTTTTGATCAAAGCTTACAAATTGACCTCTGCAACCTGCTTTAAACAGGTAGTTGTACGGTCAATAAAATCACCTCAAACAATAGTTTATGTCCATGCCCTGTGAAGATAGGCTACAGTTACAAGAATACAACCTGATCTATTTTTGCCTTTCCTGAATAGGTAATCGCTATGTACGACTACAGTAGTACAACCTGCTCTATTTCGTCCTTTTTTGGGGAGCAAATCACTCTTTCTGCCTCTCAATAATTGAAGCACACTCCAGAAATACACTATGTTAATACCTGAAGGTGTATGTGCAGAAATACACTATGTTAAGACCTGAAGGTGCATGTCCAGACCTGATGTGTGGCCTGTGCATGAAGAAAAGACAGTGGTCCCAGTTGTACGTGTTGTACTCTTTAACAGATTTGCTTTTATTTTCTTCTGGATGCACTCTTCCTTCCTCCAACTCTCTTGCTTTCTTGTCATGTGCATGAGATCTCTTATATTATCTTATTATGCTTTTAGAGAAGATAACTCATATCATAAATCCTAGAATTACATTGATTTAAAAAAATAAGACTTTTATTTTTATTTTTCATTTTTTATATAAAAATTACAAAATAGAATTAGTGATCACCTTTCCATGGTGGTCATTAAAGAAATGCAGACATTCACACTGAAACCTGTGCAAGAAGTTTATGTTTGAACTACATTTCTCAACATTTTGTAGCAGCATCGACCTTCTTATTATGTCCTCTGAAAATATGGGAGGAGGAGATTTTCTGGAAAGAATAATTGATCTCCCTTTCCTGTCTGATCACAGCTTTATAAGTATATTTATGTTTTTCTAGGAGCCAGAGCAAACCCCTTCCCCACAAACCACCTACACACATAGAAGCTGGCCTGCTAAAATTAAAACTAGCATATATTCATCTTAGTGTTAAATCTCTTAAGTCCACCTTGAGGTTTTTGATCCCTCCTGACATTCACTGATTTAAGGTCCCTCTTGACAGTCACTGATTTAAGGGTGGGATGGATCTATGCCAAAAGGTAAAATCAGACTGAGGTGGGCTTAAAAAGAACGCTGAATTGAGTTGGAGACTATTTGAATTTAAAATCAAGTTGCTAATGATGGAGTTGTTCTCAGCTCTTTTGGAAGGTGGAATCTGGTTGCATTTATCTGACGTTTCATTATCTTTTGCTGCTTTTTTCCAGCAATTCGCTTGTGCTAGGCATGCTTCTTATACAAACATTGTCACAACAGTTATTCCGATGAAGAGTTGGATTTTGAAAACCTCACTTTCTAGTTGACCTGTATTGACTACAATACGATGGAAGTCTGGAGTAAATGATGTATCATATTGACTAGAAGTTCTAAACGCTCAAATCTTTACATTATTATGGTTTAAATAAAACTAACTTGACATTCTGTGGTGGAACGAGCTGCCTATCTGTCGTGGCATTTTTGGGAAATTACATAATTCATGAAAATAGTGTTTTGCAGCATGTATTCCCATGTTCTTTGTTCTTAGATATTCTCTTCTTTCTTTTCCTTTATCTATAATTTGTTCGTAAACCATGATGACCCGAAGTTGGATACAATTGGGAAAAAAAGACTGCAGGAGATAATGGTACACAGAAGCCTTTTATGTACCAAAAAACCTGTTGCTGAACTGTACATTCCATTGACAAAGAACTGCTACTATACCATCTTCTTTACTTCCTAGTATAATATCTATAGTGTCCTATTTCAATTTTGTACCTTCTCAAAATATATCTATATCAATGAAATTCTTAGGCTGAACTATGGATCCTTACAAATGCAAACGGTAAACAACAGTTCGTTTTTATATAACTCACTGGATCAAAGAGATAGATTGTTTCTGCCAGCCTATTGCAACCTTCTGCTGGAATAATGCAGCTTAGTCCGTCCTTGGATTGTCTTTTGTGGATGCTACGCATACCACTTAACTAGTATTATATTATTATTATGTTTCATTTGAATTTTAAAACAGTGAAATGAGAAAACCTCCAAAACTTCCCAGGCATACTTGTTCTAAGGAAGACGGATATGAGGTTTAGTATCTGCTGTAACATGATCATATATTGGATGAAGCAAAATGATGGAAGTATTACGATGTGCATTTGCTTTTCGTGGTTCTAGCAGCAATGTGAGTGAAATTTTCCTGTTAATGACAAGCTGTAATCCGTATGAGCATACCTGTGAAATGTTTTTTCGGTATGCAAGTGCCATATGGCTGGAATATTCACTTGTAAACATTCATCATATAAGTATAGGCCAGTGTTCTTAAAAAAATGTTTGATCTAGCTATAATTAAAAGCAACTATTTTGTTATGACCAATTAAAAGATAGCATTTTGGTATTCCAGATTAGAAAATGTACATCATTTGGTGCCATCTAATCGAACTCCATAGATTATTGATCTCATCTATTAATAACAGAACATCGAAGAACTACGACTGAGAAGCAAAAAGATACAAAACATCTCCCTTATTCACTAAAATACCTAAAGATAAATAAAACTGAAGAAGAAAAAAATATGAAAGACGTTTTTCATGCACTGAAACTAATCTAAGAATTTTTTTCACATTCATGAAGCCTATAAATGATTGATCCCATTCGCAAGATTTTATCCTACTTCAAAAATTCCAGGGAAAAAAATTTGGATTATCATTACCTTCAACCATTACAAGGATGCATATATCAGTCCAAAAATTGACTAGTATATCAATTATTGCACACAATTCGGAGAATGTCTTTGCAATAAGGAGAATTTCTTACTTCTGCTTGTCTAATTCTAAATGTTGATATTTAAGCAGTCAAATTAAGGGCTTGGGATCACTTATTAGGTGTCTATGTGCTCCTCATGGCTTATAAGGCCCACAGTGGCTGTGTGTAACAATGAAGAATCCTAGTAACTCATAGAATGCTCTAAATTGTCATCACTTGTATACAAACAATGAAACCCTATTAGTTCACCTTTATGTGCCTCGAGAAGATGGCAGGCCCTGCCCATATGGATGTCTCCAATTGCAAAATTTAAGTACACTTCATAGAATTCAAATAGGAGAATAGATGATCGGTTTAATGTTTTGGTGTAAAGTTGAAACAAAACAATACTTTCATTCTTGAGATATATTTCAGAATGAACAATTTTAACTTCAAAAATCAAACATTTTAAGCATCAGATTTCTGATATAAACAGAACAAAAGCAAGAGAAAGAAAAGCAGATCCTACCGGATTGGGAGCATTGGAAGTGATCAAGAAATACTGCATAATGAAAAATTTCAAAACATGCAGGAAGGGATAGACTAATCATATGAACATATTAAAGCTTTCTCTATGAACAAAAATGAGTCACACACCTTATGATAAGCCCAAGAAATAGAATTGAGACATTTCCCTTCTGCAAATATCTTGCAAGCCCAAAATTCTGTTCTGTGAGGAGAGGGCAACATAAATAACACCAATTGATGTAGTTTCTGATAGGATTGGAAAGGGCAACTCTGATAAGTGTTGTATTGAAGAAATCACCTCTGGTCGAAGGTTGAACTTGCCCTGCAAACTCAATCCAGGAAGCCAAATCTCAGAAGACAGCCTGATCACCCAACTCTTGTCCAGCCATCCCTTCTCTCAGAACCCTCTCAAAAAATTCCTCCAGGGTATCCCTCCCATAACTAGGCGTTGCATTGGCATCATACTCTCCTGTCTCTGGATTCAACAATAGCATACTCTCTGCAGCATAGTACCTCCCAATCTTACCGAACTCTGCAGCATCTTCCAAAGATGGAAACACTTTCACCAAAAACTCTAGCACTCCTATAGCAAAGTCCATTATCCCCAATGGCACCTTTAAAAACTTCGGTTCCTTACTCATAAGCCTAAAAATCATTTCGCCTTGCTCTAAAGGAGTCAAAGCCTTGCCAGGGCCACCAATTGGAATAATTTTATTTATCTTATCCTCTTTTAAAATACAGTCCACCATGAAAGAGGCCAAATCCCGTTCACTAATTGGCTTACAAGCACACAACCTCCCATCTCCAAACATCACATATGGCTTCCCACTTTTAACTAACTCCACCTGACCACCTAAACTCTTAAAGAAAGTTGTGGGTCTTACAATGCTATAAGTGAGCTCACTTGTCTCGGCTTCTCTCTGCAACTTAGCTTCAAATTTTAGCTTGGCTCTCTGAAACTCCAGTAGAGGCTTTTGCACACAGATGGTAGACAGTAGAACAAAATGTGATGCACCTGTTGCTTTTCTTGCAATGAGGTTGTTCATGGTGGCGTCATAATCAATTCTCCAGCTGTCTTTCACTCCTCCGTTCCTGCTAGCCAGACAAGATATTATCACATCAATAGTAACACCCACATCATCGATGGCTGTTTTCAGAGATGAAATGTCTGTTACATCTGCAAAACAAACCTGGGCTCCTTTCAGCTCTTCAATGGTCTCGTTCTTCCCATATCTTCCATTAATTCCGCTCTTTTCCCTGGCAACTGCAATGACATTGTAGCCTCTCTTCATTAATTCCTTCACTACAAATTTGCCTATGTAGCCAGTGGAACCCACTATTAAGACATTGATATCTTGCGTGCTCTTTTTTCTGAATGATTGCAGAGTCTGCTGGCTACTTGAAGCAGTAACCTGGATGCAAGACCCCATTTTTTTACCAGATTGTCGGTTCTGGATACGAAAGCAGTAATCCAATTCATGGAAAAATCCTTTTTTCAACAATCCAGGGAAGGGATTGATGGTATGTGAGGAACCCAAATGGGGATTAGTGGCAAGAGCCTTCTCTATACATCGTTTCTGATTTAAATTCCGGGCTTTCCTTAACGGGACTAGGCTTGAAGAATTCAATGAGAATGCAGAGGTATGGTACGTAGTGGAGAAGCCATTTTTACAGAAAGCCATCTTTCTAAACGCAGATATAGGATTGCATAGCATTTAACTTATCTGCATAGTTCTCTTAATACATGGAACATACATATAGTGCAAAATTTCTATTCTGTTTACCAGCAGGTTTGTGGCTCTGGTGCATCGTTCTATCCTCTTCTGGACCAATGGTTTTGAGACCTCGTCATCCTTTATGCGGGCAATGAGTGACTTACATTAAGGTAATGTCGTTATTTGCGCATGCAATGAGTTACATCTCATTAACAATGTGTACTATGAAGCTTACCTTCGAAGTTAGAAATTTATTAACTAAAGATTTTTAATAAAACCTTAACATTCCATTATGGTGTGGTTTTTTTGATATTTTATATATTAATATTTTTTTGATTTTATATATTAAAACTTATTAGTATACATTTATTTTAATCATGAACCTAGAGAGAAATCATTTTTTTAATATTTTTTTATCATTTAAAATTTATTTAACTATGGATAAAAAAATTATGGATTAATTACATCATTTGGATTTGGTTGACATTTGGAACCAACCAATGTGGTTCATCCTCAAGCCAAGGTGAAAAAATCATACAATATTTATGAATAAATAGTAAGGATGCATCATAGCCCGAGGTTAACTATTGAAAACTAGCCGTTGAAAAACTAGCAGTTGGAAACTAGTCAACGATTAAATAATTTTATTTTAAATTATAAATTATTTAGTATTTTAGTATAAATTAATCAATGTTCTAGATTTAGTTATAAAATAGATAATAGGAGTACCAATATTTTAAGAAAATTAATAAGGGTGGTTAAAAATAAGTAATTTAAAAGAGTTGGTATTCATTAATAAGAGAGTTATACGGCTCTCTTATTAAGGGGGTTGAGAATAGGTTAAAAATAGTAGTTATTAAATAATTAGGTTATAAGGTTAAGAGATATAGTTCGAAAAGGTAAAGAGAGGTTTCAAAAATAAACTAAAAGGGAAAGGAAATAATAAATATTGTAAATTTAGTTACAAATTAGCATATAAAAATAAATTAATAAGTGGTTAAGAGTAAGCTATAAATCTTAATAAAAACATATGAAGGGGGTTTATAAATACTATTAAAAATAAGGTTTAGATCTAAATATTATATACTATAAAGTAAAGAGAGGTTAGATATCATTGGAGTACTTAGGATTTTAATAATAGATTTTAGTGAAGTTAAAAATAAGTTCGAAAAATGAATAAGGATATATGTTATAAAAATATAGAGAGGAGGGAAATTACATCAAATAAAGTACTTAGGAGCTTGAGAATTTCTTATAATTATGTTACAAAGAATTTATTTAACTATGTTATTTTTTCAAATTGGCTTAGTCTAATTTATAGATGAAATGACATTTTTCACAATATTTTTTCTGGTTAATTTTAATTAAAATCCGATAGATATTTTTAAAAACTAAAGTTTAAATTATTTAATCTTGAAATTGTATTGCCAGATTTTGGTGACTTATGGTGAAAAAAGCTATTTCATCTATAAACTAGACTAAGCCATTAAAATTTATACCTTAAAAAAATAAATAAAATAAAATTATTATTAAAAAAATATTTTATTTTGCATAATAACAATATTTTTATTCAAATATAAAATTTATAATATTTCTCTCTCTCTCTCTCTCTCTCTCTCTATATATATATATATATATAGATATATCACATTTTTTATTATTAAAAAAATATTTTATTTTGCACAATAACAATATTTTTATTCAAATATTAAATTTATAATATTTCTTATCTATTTGTAAAATTATTATGATTTTTTAATAATTAATTTTATTATATATCATTTTTGGCATTCAACTGCGTTAAGTAAGTCATTCATCTATGACCATTTCCATGAGAGATAGTCATTCTCTATATTTTGTGTATACATTATCTTTTTTCATAAATATATATGACTAGCATATATCATCTTTTTAAAGCTAAAACAAAAGGGTATTCATGTTAGAAATGAAATGAAGTAGGACTAGTTATTAGTTGGGATTGCCTCAAGGGAAACTAGTCACTCCACCAATAATAATATAGCTTAACATAGTTTCATCATGCTTACTTATTATTTTTAACAAAAGGAAGTTCTACTAAGGCTAATTACCTAGTATTGAGATAAAGATAAACTTAAAAAGATAAAAAGACAAAGCCCTAGCATAGATTAGTCAAAGTGTTGTGTAAGCCACTCCTTGACCTGCATATCCATAGAAGATTATCAAAGAACCATGACTATATTAGGTCGAACAAATCTCTAAAGAAATCCAAAATGACGATCAAAAACACCCTAAACTAGTGGCAAGGGGAGCCAGCGTAGAACGACGAGGACCTCGGTCAAAGCACGCTAACCGAGGCCTATGGAGACTGCGTGGGAGGTCAAAGTAGCCCCTGGGAGCCCTAGATCGGGAAACAGAGGTGGATTTTGATGCTGGGAAAACAGGGCCGAAAATGGAGGAAGCCCGAGCACTTGGTCGCGCTTTAAACTGGAGGACCACGGGCGGAGAAGGAAAAAGCGCTAAACGTACAAGGCGGGACCCGCACTCTAGAAAACCGACAATTTTGATTGGGGCGCCCATGAACGGTAAGAGGTTTTGGACGAGAGCGAAGCGATTCCATAGACCGATCGATGCGTGGCAGGCGAAGGTGAGAGAAAACCGCCGTTGATCGCGCACTATCGGTCGAGCAAGTCAACCGCCGGAAACGTGCGTATGACGTTAGATCTGGAGGGCTCAGATCGGACGACTGAGATCGCGCCCGACGGAGGAAACGAAATCGACAAGGGAATACGCCACATTTTAGAAGGGATTTGGAATCCGTTTTGACCACCACGATGGAGGAAAGATTCATCCACGACGTAACTAAAGAAATGAATCGACGAAGTATGCTGGCACCGTGTAGAGGAGGACAAGTGGCCACTCCCCAAGCGTTCATGATGACGTCGAACCAGGAACTCCAAGCACAGCTGCAGAAGGTGAAGAGACAGAGGCAGAAGAGGAACCAAACAAGCATAGAGTTCGAATGGCTAAAGCCATGAACAGAGACAGTCGAATCAAGAAGCGGAAGAGACAACAAAAAGTTGAGAGACGAAGAAGTGGAACAGTGAACCCAAAGAGGAGGAGTGAACACAGAGAACATTAAAGCAAAGCAGAAGAGGACAGAGGGTCGAGCTGGCCAGAGGCGGCATCGAGCACCAGAGGCTTGAGAGATCCGAGCCATCCCATAGAGGAATCTGTCCGGGCTGAGCACCACATTGGGCTCTCCCCTGTAAAACAGAAGGTCACAGAGCTGGTAGGAAGAAGAAGTTTGTGTACTCAAGTGGCTTGGGGAATCCAAGAACCACCCTGCCAAGCAAAACCTGCTTCAGGAGAACTCGCATTGAGTCCCTGTATTGTAATTTCTCTGCTTAAAGGCACAATAAAAATAAGGCCACCACTGAAAGTTGGACCGGAGATCTAGCCCTGGAGAATAGGGTGAACTCCTTATTAAAATTGTTTGTGTCTTTATGTTTTCTTATTGTATTTCTCTATTGTCTTTCCATTTTATTGTCTGTGCATTGGCAATCTGATCGATCCGTTGCTTCAATAACACAAAACACACACACCAGAACATGAGTCTGTAATACCTTAGTTTAATAAATCTTTAACTGATGTCACTCATAGGGTGAATATTAAATCAGGTAGCCTTCTCCTAGTTCAAAGTTGGATGAGGGTTGGTCCTCACCTTCCTGATTAGTAGAGTTGGACAAGCTTCCAGTTAACCCACCCTCTTTTTCAGTGGTTGGTCCATCAAGGACTTGGGAAACTGAATTTTCAACACCAAACACCCCCTTACAAATAGCTTCAAATTTTCCTTCAAAGATTCTAATAGAATGGAGGATATCCTCATTATCTGCCTTATTTTTCTAGGCTTAGGTAATGATGGTTTTCACTATCAAATATGTTTATGGAATTTTGAAGAATTTAGTAATGTACCCTCCTTGGTGTGAGAATGAGTTGGATTATAAACCAACCCATGAACCTCTTTTAGGATTTGTTTTGCAGATATGATTTCCTTTCTCTCTTCCATTACCTTCTCAATCTATTCCTTTCTTGTTGTGCCATGTCTTAGCATCAACCATAGTAGGCTTTATCGACTTCTCATACCTCGCTAACAACCCTAGACAAGTGAGTGGGGTGAGAAGTAGCAAAAGCTTGACCAACACCCAAACCTCTTTTTTTGTTTAGTTTCTCCTTCGACTTGGTCTACCCCATGTGTCATACCAAGTCTCTTAATCATTAACCTCTACACTACAAAAACCAAACAAGACACACCATTGAATAGGAGCATAATTAGGCAAGGTAATGTTGAAAATTGGCAACAAGAAATTGCTAAAAATAGAGTTGCTAAAAATAGCATTGCTAAAAATAGCAGTTTGGGCATCAATGCTAAATTGGGCAACAGGGAATGAAAAATGGAAGTGCTAAAAACAGAAGTTCTATTTTTAGCAGTGAAATGTGGATTCCTATTTTAGTCAGTCCCTGGACTAGAAATAGGAAGTAAAATTCAAAATCGGTCTTACCAATAGTTTGAATATTAATTAATTAATTCAGTTTGAATTAATTAGTTAAGGAAAATCAAACTTGAAGTCTTTGTGAGAACATGCAATAATTTCTCCATTGATTGGGGAATGTGTCCTTGATTTGCTCCACTGATTGAGGAATTAAGGATGAGTTCTATATTGAGAGGATCAGTTGACTTAGTTTAACTTAGTCAAGTCTAGTTAGATTAATTTAACATGTTGTTAAATTAATGAGATTCAGTTTGTTGATGTTTGCATGCATGTGACAACTGGTATTTTCAGATAACTGAGTATTCACTCATGGATAATTGATGCATGGCAGTTCAGACAGAGACCCAGTTGAGATCAGATGAGGGACAGTGTACTATCAATTGCTAGGATATTCCTAGTTAATATTGCTTGCATGAGGAAGGAATATTATTCCTTCTAGTACTGCGTAGTTGGACCTGAGGTGACAGCAGGTATGATTTGGCCAATTCACAGCAATGTAAACTTTGAAACGGGAACTGATACTGTTACCCGTTTTGTAGAGATAGCAAAAAAGTGACCCGATTTTGAAAAGGGGTGATGCAGAACACACATGGTTTTTTTAGAGCATAGTTTTTGCCACTTTAATTTTTTTTATGTACATTGCATTTTAAAATGGTAGTGATTTTCATGCTGCTGTAAAAAAGTGGTAATTCTGCATCAGACCCTTTTTTTAAAAGACCTATTTTTTTACTTTAAATTTTCTAATGTATGAAATGTAAATAATTAGTTTGTAAATTTAATAATTTTGGAAGTGGTCTTCTTCTTCATATTTTCTTGTTTTTATTTTTATTTTTTTGTAGTGAGGTTTTTATTGTTTTGCATATTTAAAGAAGAAGGTCAATATTTTGCATTTTCAATATTCTACATATTTATTATTGTTAATTAAATTTTCAATCCACATGAAATAATTGTCTCTAAAAAACAAATATAAAAATATATATAAGAAAAACAAAAATAAAAAATAAAAAATGTTAAAAAAAATTATCTCATAAACCATAAAAGAATTTGGAAAAAAAATAAAAATTATATCTATATCTATATCTATATCTATATCTATATATATATAGATAGATAGATAGATAGATAGATAGATATATATATATATATATAAGTAAGTAAAAATAGAGGAAAAAAACAAAAAATAAAAAATAAAAATAAAAATAAAAAAATTAGCAAAAACTAGGAGAAAAAATTAAAAACAAACTAGTTTAAAAAAAAAAGAAAATTAACGAAAAAAAAGAAAACTAGTAAAATTAATATTAAAAAAAAATAAATTCAAATTAAAAAATAAATAAATAAAAAATAAAATTAAAATAAAAAAAATAAAATAAAAAAATAAAAATAAAAATTGAAAATAGCATAAGATATATGTCTTTTCAAATGAAATAAATAAATAAGTAATCATCTACAGTTTATAAAGAAATGCCTATTTTTTATTTTAAAAAATAAAAAATAAAAAAATAATAATTCAAATTAAAAAAAATAAAAAATAAAAATAAATAATAAATAACAAATAACAAATAAAAAATAAAAAAACTCAAATTATAAAAAAAAGTGTATTTTTTATTTTAAAATAAATAAATAAATAAATAATATTTTTTATTAAACATACATTTTTTATTTTAAAAAAATAAATAAATATTTTTTTTTCCAAAGAAAAAAATGAACTTTTTATAAACATGATAAAAAGTTACATATCATATGCCAAAGCATTCCTTTTGCTGTATGATTGAGCATCATAAAGTTCTGCAAGAAAGGCTATTCTTCCTGCCTTCAGCTAAGAGAGATAGATCTTCCTGAGCATAACGTGAGCCTCCTCTAATGAGGAAAACAACTCCCTTCCTCAGCATCATCAAAAAAGAGCCAACGGTTTTCCATATGCTTAAAATACATGGTAAAAAACAGCAATAAGCATCTTTTTCCGGGGTCTCCTCTATTGAGGAAAAACAACCCAAACAGAAAAAAAGATGCCCAAGTCATGCATGAAACTCAAAACAGATTTACAAAAAAGAAACCCTTTCAGCTATATACAAAAAGAAACTGCTTTGACCAATCTGCTAAGTCTTCAGAGGTATGCAATCTATACATAAGGAGGCTGGTCCGAGACATGGATTTCTCCATTGATTTCCTCCACTATTCTCCAACTGCCCAGATTTTGTTGTAGACCTTCTTTAGAAAGCCTGTCTGCTGAATCGTTGCGCTCCCTGTAAATGTGGCGAATAGAGAAAACATTAAAAGACAACTTTAAATTCTAAATTTCTTCTAATAAAGGATACAAGATATAATTTTGACATCTGCTTTGATCATTTTCCCATTTGATAACATTTAAAGAATCCCCAAAAATCTGAACTATGAAGATGTTCCTGTGTATAAGCCAACGTAAGAGTAACTTTAGAGCAGATAATTCTGCGAAGTTATTTGAGTCGTTTCCTAAACCCACGGATGCTTTTAGAGTATTTCTTTCGTTTAAATGGATGATTAATCCTGCTCCAGCTTTGTTATTCTAAGAAGCCCCATCAAAATAAGCCCATGGCACTCCTTCCTTGATTTGTTCCTCTCTAACTTGTTTGGGCATCCTTTCTTCCTCTGAATCAGGAATGTTTGACTAAATAGAGGTACATTGTATGGCAATTGAGTCAACAGGGGTTTCCTTGTCTAGAAAGATGCTTCTGTTCTTGGCAATCCAAATGCCCCAAGAAATAATTGGAGGCAAATTCCGCAATTTCCCATTTGAATATAAGCGCCACCATTTGTGCCATACATCAGAGATGTTTTCCCCTTCCTAGGCTACCGGTTTTTGAATAAGCTTCTCAACCTCCACCCATACTTTTTTCACTACAGGACAATCAATAAAAAGGTGTGTTATAGTTTCAGAGTCATTTTTGCACAGAGAGCATCTTCCCGGTCCTGACTTATACCTGGCTTGGAGGATGTCCCATGTAGGGACTTTTCCTTTTAGAATACACCAGAAGAAGAGTCTGGCTTTCGCAGGGCATTTTAACTTCCATAATGACTTTGCCCACCATTCCGGATCTCCCCAACCTTTCTTTGACATGAGGAACTTGTATCCAAATTTTGGGGAATAGGATCCAGAATCTGCGTGAGCCCACACCAAATGATCCAATCTGTCTTTAAGCCTTACATTTGATCTGGAGAGTTCTTGTATGTAGACCTTCCAATCATTCCACCAATGGGGCCAAAGGTCCAATTCCTCTCCTGATTTCCATGCTTATCCCTATATGGATGAGTGACCAATTTTCTCTACCTGATTAAGGAAAAGAATTCCTTTGGATTCTAGGTGCCTAATCAGGCATGGGGGCAAAGCAAAATTTCCATTACACCCCACCCAGGGGTCCCTTCCTATTCAAATATTTTCTCCATTTCCAATCTGCCATGATAAGCCTTGCTCAATAATCTTGAAGGCCTCTATAGTCGCCTTCCAGACTACCGACACATTTCCTCCTTTCTTATTGGGGTTCCAGATCCAATCTTCTAGAGGGGTGGGGTCGATGTATTTCCGCTTTACCACTTTCGTCCAGAGATTTTCCATGTTGATAATTCTCCACCCTGATTTAGCCGCTAGGGAGGTTCCGAAAGCAGTGAGGTCTTTTATACCCCACCCTCCCCATTCTTTCGGTCTTGCCACTTTTTCCCAGGCGACCAAGGGGAGTACTGAATCCTCCTTTGATCCAACCCAGAGGAATCTGCTACAAATTCTTCTTATCCTTTCCATAATTCCTTTAGGGACCCAGGTCAGCGCAACCCAGTAAACTGGAATTGCTAATAGGACTGATTTGATTAAAGTTAGCCTTCCTGCTCTGGAAAGCCACTTGAAGCTCCAATGAGAGATTTTGGCTTCAATCTTTGCTAACAGCCAATTCCAGTCCTGTTTCCTATATTTATCCGGCTTCAACCAAAACCCCAGATATTTGAAAGGATCTTCGAGCTTATAAACATCAAAGGGTAGAACTGAGGTAATTTGGCTTTTCTCCTGCTTGTTAAAGCCTTCCAGAATGAGCTGAGATTTCCTATAGTTCACTTGCATCCCTGTAGCTTTCATGAAAATCTCAAGAATCTTCTTGAGCTCCTTGATTTCTGACTGATTCCCATTACTGAAAAGTAAGATGTCATCGACAAAGAGAAGGTGCGAAATGTACAAGTTGACTGCTACCTCCAGACCTTTTAAAATTCCTTCCCTTTTGGCTTTTAGTATTAATTGACTCAATCCTTCTGCTACCAAAAGGAAGAGCAAAGGGGACAAAGGGCATCCTTGTCTTAACCCTCTTTGCCCTTTGAAGAAAGGAGAGGCTGCTCCATTAATAAGGACCACATAACTGACACTGGTTATACATCCCATGATCCAATTGATAAAGTCAACTTTAAAACCCAGATGTGTTAACAACATCCGGAGATAGGTCCAGTTGATTCTGTCATAGGCTTTTGACAGGTTAATTTTCACCACTGCTCCTTTTCTTTTCATCTGTTTAACACTGTGAATTGTCTCTTGAGCCACCCCAATGGCTTCATGAATTTGGCATCCATCCAAAAATCCAAATTGTTCATTTGAAATGCATCTAGACAAAATTGGCTTTAGACGGACAGCAATCACTTTTGCTATAATTTTATAAATGCTATTACAAAGCGATATAGGCTTGAAATCTTCAAACGATTCTGGATCTTCTTTCTTAGGAATAAGGGCTATAAAGGTTGAGTTAAGTGGAGAATAGACCATTCCTTTTCTCCTGGATTCCTCAACCACCTCTGTTAATTTTGATCCAATCAGATCGAAGAAATGTTGGAAGAGTTCTATAGGCCACCCATTCGGCCCAGGGCTTTTGTCTTTGGCTATAGATTTTATAAAACTCTCCACTTCCTCTTTTGTGACCTCTCCCATCAAACTCTCGTCTTCTTCCTCCTCCACATACCGGGGAAAACATTGGGCTGTTCTGATAAACTTTGCTAATGTTGACTCCCCTTGATCAGAGAATAATTTTTGGAAATGGTTTCTCCCCATGATCGAGAGAGATTCAAAGGAATTGGCCTCTCTACCTTCCTCGTCCTTTAACTTCCAGATGGTATTCGTTATCTTCCTCCCTTTTGCATAATTGTGAAAAAAAATTGTGTTTTCATCTCCAGCCTTCAGCCAGATTGCCCTGCTTTTCAACCTCCATTCCTCTTCTCTGTCCAGAAGTATTTTACTTCTCTGTTTTTCTAACAGCAAGATCCTGTCCTTCGGCTCCTGAGATTCATAGCCATCCGATTTAGGTTTTTCCAATTCCCCAAGCTCCAAGTTGATATTGATTAAATCTTCATTTTGTTTCTGCTTCCTCTTCTTAGCTGAATTCACAGTGGCCTTCTTCAATCTTTTCAAACTCTCCATGAACAGAAAGCTCTTGTCCTCTAAGGCGTTCCTACACGAAGATTGCCAAGTTTCTTTAAATAGCTTTTGGAAAGATTCCTCCTGCATCCAGGATGCGTTGAATTTGAAGGGGGCTGTCGGCTTAGGGGGAGGCTTGGACAGCTCAAGAAGGACTGGAAAATGATCTGAGTTCCCCCCCCTCCCACCCATTGCCTGAAAACTGGAATTCTGGAAGCTAGATCTTCACCTAGAAGAAAACGATCTAATCTTTTTGCAATTCTAGCTTCACCTGTTCTACGGTTCCTCCATGTAGGTTTTAATTTTAACAGGTTTACATCTATCAGGTTATGCGAAGCAAGGGCATTCAAGAAGAAATCTGATAGTGGGTCTTCTCTGGCTGAAGGTCCCCAGGTCTCGGCATTCCCAATAGAGAAATTTAGATCTCCTCCTGTCACGAGATTTTGAATTCTTATCACTAATTTAGACAGGAGATTATTCCAAAAGGAGACTCTCTCCTGGCATGGCCCGTAAATATTTAAAATCGTCATAGAGAAGCCGAAATCAGGGGACATAGCTTCCATCCCCAACTCATGATCCATCCCCCACATGTTTACTAGTTTCATTCTTCCTTCCCTGAAGCCTATAGCCAGGCCTCCCGAATGGCCAATGGAATCCAAGGCTTGAAAATTCCAACCTGGGAGAGTAGAACAAAGAGATGACGAAACTTCTGTGCTCATGCCTAAAGTCTCTTGTAACATGAGTACATCTGGGTTACAACGCTGAACCATCTCCTTCAGAGCCAGTTTTTTGGGTTTACTGGCTAAACCCCTATAGTTCCAGGAAATAAAGATCATTTTGTCACCCCCTCACAGGGTTTCGCCGCTATAAGCACCCCAAGAATCAACAATTGTTTACCATTCGCCACGTCAAATTTTGCTTTCACCTGAGCCTTAGACAGGTAAGAATTCCTACCCCTAGGTTTCCTCAAAGAGGCCTGGGATATATCCATGCCTAAACCTCCGATCAGATCTCCTGAAACAAGTTTTTTTTCAAGGGAGCGCAGGTTATAATGGCATGCCGGTTTGGAAGGAGAGATTTTCACTCCACAGATTTCATTCGGAATCTCTTCACAGTTAAGGTTTATTTTGGGAATAGATGAAGTGATGCTCTCAACACGAGTGTGTACGTTAGATGAATGACTATGAGAATTTGAATTCAGGCATGCATCTTTAACTTCACAAGAAGGAAAACAAGAGTGCATACCCATCGTGTCTTCAAGGAGGGTTGCAGTCGATTCTTTTGTGATTTCCAGGGCAGCATTCCCGGTTCCGATAGGTGTTCCTTCTGCAATCTCCAGGCAGGGGATCTCCTGATGAGCCTGCTTCGAAGACATCTCCTTCTCACTCCTATCCACCTCCATGGCATCCTCCTCTTGAGCCTCCTCATGCCTAAAATATTTATCTTTTTCGGCTGTTACCACCTCCTCCTCGGCTCTCTTATGTTTCCTTCTGCGACGAAAACCCAACGGGCAGTCCCTTGCTAGATGGCCATACACATGGCATTTGTGACATCTAAATGACAGATGTTCGTAGTCCAATGGCTGGTCAAAAATGAGGTCTCGGTACTGGATTTTGATATTTTCTGCAAGACCTTCTCTGGGGTTAAGACTAACCAATATCCGTGCCATGGCCTTATTCTTTGTTTCAATGAAAGACATATCCGCTTCCAAATAAGTGTCAAGCATATTCCCTATGGACCTGAAAACTGAATCCACCCAAAGGAAAGGAGGCAGACCAGGAAGTCGAACCCAAACCGGGAAAGTTTCAACCTTTTCTCGCTGCACGTCAAATAGTGGAGTCCATCGCCTGAAGAGTACAGGATGGTTGCCGAAGGCCCAATTTTTTCCCGTAACCTAGTCCGCCATTTCCTTCTTCTAAAATTGCACCATGAACCACCCTTTTGCCAAAATTGATACCTTGAAAGATTTTTCTAGGGCCGCCTGCCATTGCTGATCCGCCCAATTTTGATGGATTGAGTTGAATATTTTTTACCCCTCGCTCGTCCTACCAAAGTGCATTCGACCACCCCAATAGCTTCCTCTATTTGAACATTCATCCCCAACACTAGATTTGCTTCGATCTCCTTTTTCTTGATAAATTTCTGTTTCTTCCTTTTCTCCTCGTTCTGCCTCTTGCCTGAGACCTCCTCCCTACCTTGTGTGATAACAGCACCATTTGCCGCTTCTGCTTGCTGCGAAGAATCGTTCTTGTCTACTAGCAGATTTTCTGAGGGGGTCTTTGTAGCAATGACTTCCGCAATGCCCCTGTTTCCAGTGCCTTTGTCAACACCCTTTGCTAATCCCACCTTTGCTGACTACTTAACAGATTCAAAAATCGGACCTTCCTTTCTTAGACCTGATCCCTCTCCAGATCCCGCTTCCACCAATCTAGAAATCGCGCTAGGGTTTATCAAATCTCTTGCAATAGAGGATCTAGTTACGGCTGGCGTCCTACCTCAACCGACCCTAGGTCTTTTGAGCCCTCCTCCCGGGCTATGCCAAGTCCAGATTTTTGATCCATGACCAAATACCACACCTTCAAGACCTCCGATAAAATAACGAGCAGCAAGGAGGGATTTGGCATTCCTTACTTGGAGATAGTTGGGTACATCCGCCTGAGGGTAACCCTCCTTCTGTATTCTCGATTTTTGGGATTCGAATTGGCCAAGAGCCTCCTAATTGCTCTGCACGGCCAACCCCAAGCTTTCTTCCAGCAATCCGATCGAAGCCCTGTTCCTCCACGACTCTTGCAGATCTGGTTCCGGTTTCAAGATCCCATGGTGGCTGCTTGTCCCAAAGAACCATTCAATATTCTGTGCCGTTAAATCCTTCCCCCATACCGACAGAATGTCTTTTGGCTCGGGGTCGAGTTCAACAACCTCACTAGGGTTGACCATGTTTAATGCAACAGATTAAACGCTAAACCCGCCAAACGGACCGTTCCCGGCTCCAGCAACAGGGTAAAGACCTTGGGTAAGTCATAGAGAGCGACAGCTATGGCAACCGAAAGACAGCGTCTCAGGCACTTTCCTGTTGCTGAAATCGTGAAACCAACAAAAGCGTCCACATTCCAAGGCTATCCGTCTGTTCCCTGCCAGATGTCTTCATCTGATGCCCTGATCCGCCACCTGTTCCTCCAAATCCTATCGCTGTCCTTCGCCGCTTCCATCTACCTTAGTCACTTTAACCTTTTACTGAGATGCCTTAGGCCCTCGCTTTGTTGACCGCGGCCTTCGCTTTAGCACCTACGACCATAACCTAAGGCCTGCGGCCATCCTTTCTCTATACATGCTTTTACATATACAAAAACATATCATGGAAAAACATAATAATCCTAGGCCATCACTAGTGGATTAATATATTTTCATTGCTTGGGCATTCAAAATAATAAATAATAAATATTAATAATTTAATTTAATTTTTTATTTTTATTTATTTATTTATTATTTTTTTTATAAACCATTTTTTTTTAATTATTATTATTATTATTAATTTAAAAAAACAAATCATTAAAAAAAAATAATTTTTTTTAAACAAATTAAATTTTTTTATTTTAAATTTTAAAAATTATTTAAACAAAAAAATTTAAAAATTTTAATTGGTTTTTTAACATTTTTTTTCATTTAAAAAAAATAAAAAATTGGCGTGGCCCTCTACTCCCTGGCCGCGCCACCACAGGCATCAGGGGAGCGAAGGACCACACCAAATTATTTATTTATTTATTTATTTTAAACAAAAAAAACGTTAAAAAACCAATTTTAAATTTTAAATTTTTTTCGTTTAAATAATTTTAAAAATTTAAAATTAAAAAATTAAATTTGTTTAAAAAAAAAAATGATTTGTTTTTTTTAGTATATATTTTAATTTATGTTTTGTTATTTTTTTAACTTTTTTGTTTTGTTTGTGTTTTTTCATTGTTTTAATTTTATTTTTATTTTATGTCTTCATTATTTTTTTTTTTTTTTAATTTAATGTTTTTCGGGGTCATGATAAAATATTTTATGCCATTATTTTGAAATGTTGAAATTTTGCTATTGAAAAAAAAAAAAAGTGTTCTCCCAACGTTAACACTTTTCATTTTGAGGGTGTTTTTTGGATAATTTTTGCGCAAAAAATTGGTCTGCACCACCATTTTTAAAACATGTTGAAAATTTACCCAAGAAAAAAAAAGGTGTTATTCCAGGATCAACACTTTTCGTTTTTAGCACTGTTTTGATGTTTTTTTGGAGTTTTTTTGCCAGAGTTCCCGTTTTGAGTTTATAGTTCCCGTTTCAAAGTTTATATTGTTTCACACATGTTATGTAATTAGACCCCAATGAAAACTGCACAAAGAAATAGGGGCTTGAGGACTTGTGGAACCTATATATACAGGCCTAGATAGTCCATGAGCTACATCATCAGAGTACAGAGAGAGCAGGATAGCTTTTGAGCTGATTCTTTTTGTATGTTTTTGAGGATTTCCACTTGATTGATAATAAAGAGATGGGGTTTTAGGCTGGTTCTTTTCTCGGATAAATTCTCCTGTCTTATGTGTGATTGATTCCTTCTTATCAGTTATATGTGTTCATGCTTGATGTTGTTTATGGTTGATTAAGCTTCCATAAATTTTATGGTAGATGTAGATCTAGTATTATGCTTTAGTACATTGCATATATCAGTTTGATCTGCAGGTGAAATTTCTACATGATATTAGTGAGCTAGCTGATTTGTAGAGAAAATTCTACATGGTATTGGAGCACAGGTGATCAAGGAAGAACAATATACAAGAAGGGAGAAGTTGAAGTTTGTGGTTTCTGAATATTGAATTGAGTTCTTATCACATCTATTTCACCGATGACATTCTATGGTTTGAGGCTTGAGTTTTCACTGGATGGCAACTCAAACTATATAACTTGGAAGGATCGCATGGAAGTAGTATTAGAGGATAACAGGGTGAAGGACTTCATCGATTAAGAAGTCACCAAGCCCTTAGGATGTAATGCCCAAGAGTTGGCGGAATGGAGGAGGAGTGTGGCTAGAGCTAGGAGAATCATCCTGGAGGGAGTTCGAGATCACATAGTCTCGAGCCTCTATGGGAAGGAGACTCTGTTTTCAATGTGGAAAACATTGAAATATCTTTTTTAGAACAACAATGATCAGAGGAAGCTGACACTGAAGGAAAAACTTTGAAAGATGAAGTGTGAAAAGGGTGACACGATCTCTATATATCTGACCAAGCTCACCACATGCAGGGATGAGCTTGCAAGTGTAGGGGTTGTGACAGCTGATGATGACATGGTGAATCTTGCACTCCTCGGACTTCCTAAGAGCTGGCATAGCTACCAGGACTCAGTTAATGGAAGAGAGAAACTGCCAGATTGGGAACGACTATGGTCGGATTTGATGCAGGAGGAGATCAGACGGAGCACCAGAGATGGTTCTTCATCCATGGAGGATGAAGAGAACTGTGCCTTGGCAAGTAAGGCGAAGAAGGGGAAGGGGAAGGTTTCTCTTCTCGAATCCAGTTCTTCCTATGGTGGGAAGAAGGTTGAAAAATCGAAAGTAAGATGCTTTCGTTGTCATGAGGTGGGCCATTTTGTTACAAATTGTCCACTAAGGAAATCCAAGAAGGGATCTGGGGAAGGATCTGAAGGTGAGGCACTTGATTCACAGTTTGAGTTGGATTTCACACTCTTGGCATGCATGGTTTCATCCATTGTGGGAAGTGGTTGGTTTCTTGACAATGGAGCTTCTTTCCACATGACTGGCAGCAAGAGTTTGTTCAGTACTTTGGAGGAGAAAGATCTACAGATACTCATAGCAATGGGTAATGATGAAAAGTATAGTGTCTCAGGTGAAGGCACGGTTATTTTTTAGAGGGAGCATGGAGCTTGCCTTACCTTGACCGATGTCAAGTATGTACCAGGACTGAAGAGAAACTTGGTGTCGATCGCGATGCTGGAAGACAGAGGCTATGATGTAGTCTTCAGTAAGGGAAAGGTTTTCCTTAGACACATCATCACTAGACAGGTGAAGCAGATTGGTTCACGGGTCAAGAACCTGTATGCTCTTGAGGTTCAAGATGCATGCAAAACCTTAAGCAACAAGGCCACTGATGGAGACTTGGTGGTTGAGAGGGAAGGTATATTACCTCTCAACATGCAGCGCCAGAAGAAGTTTCAGACAATTGTGGAGGAGCCACGATTGGTGCAACAGCTTCAGGAGGTTGTGGAGTAGCCACAACAGGGGAAGCTGAGTGGAGATCGAGTAGAGACATCTACTCATGCAGAGACCTCCAGTAGGGGGAAACTTCGAGCCAGGTGGGTTGAGGGATCACATGTAGCCATACCTCCAGGTAGGAGGTGGGGCGATGTAGAGTGATCGTCCCAAGAATGAGGGGCAGGATTCTTGAGGTACCCAGCCTCTTGGATGATACCTTGCTACGGGAGCCCCGATGTGGAGTAGCAGGAACTGACTGATTGGGTAGAGACAGATGTGGATGGAGCGACAAAGAGAGCTATAGTGCAGGGAATCCCGAGACAACGTAGAGCATGCAGACTGCAAAAATGCGAGAGGCACAAGTGTGTTGCATAGTGTAGGGTAGCACAGAGAAGGGTGCAACGGTGCGAGATGCATGGAGATGTTGCAGTAGCGCAGAGGTCAGAGAGGGAGCACTTGTCAGCAGCAGGTAGAGCTTCAACATCAAAGTATGTTTCTAGCCCAACAGAGAGGTCAGTTGGGAGTTTTTTTTTTGTTCTGAGAGTTGTTGGAGCAACCACACTTGGTAGATGTGTTGCATGCAGAACATTCCAGAGGTACAGGATCGGGTTCGAGAGGAAGCCTTTCTTGTTGAGAGGGAGTGTTGAAAATTGGCAACAAGAAATTGCTAAAAATAGAAGTGCTAAAAATAACACTGCTAAAAATAGCAGTTTGGGCATCAGTGCTGGATTGGGAAACAGGGAATGAAAAATGGAAGTGCTAAAAATAGAAGTTTTATTTTTAGCAGTGCAGTGTGGATTCCTATTTTAGTTAGTCCCTGGACTAGAAATAGGAAGTAAAATTCGAATTTGGTCTTACTAGCAGTTTGAATATTAATTAATTAATTCAGTTTGAGTTAATTAGTTAAGGAAAATCAAACTTGAAGTCTTTGTGAGAACATGCAATAATTTCTCCACTGATTGGGGAATGTGTCCTTGATTTGCTCCACTGATTGAGGAATTAAGGATGAGTTCTATATTGAGAGGATCAGTTGACTTAGTTTAACTTAGTCAAGTCCAGTTAGATTAATTTAACAAGTTGTTAAATTAATGAGATTCAGTTTGTTGATGCTTGCATGCATGTGACAACTGGTATTTTCAAATAACTGAGTATTCACTCATGGATAACTGATGCATGGCAGTTCAGACAAAGACCCAGTTGAGATCATATGAGGGACAATGTACTATTAGTTGCTAGGATATTCCTAGTGAATATTCCTTGCATGAGGAAGGAATATTATTCCTTCTAGTACTGTGTAGTTGGACATGAGGTGACAATAGGTATGATTTGGCCAATTCACACATGTTATGTAATTGGACCCCAATCAAAACTGCGCAAGGAAATAGGGGCTTGGAGGACTTGTGGAGCCTATATATACAGGCCTAGATAGTCCATGAGCTACATCATCAGAGTACAGAGAGAGCAGGATAGCTTTTGAGTTGATTCTTTTTGTATGTTGTTGAGGATTTCCACTTGATTGATAATACAGAGATGGGTTTTAGGCTGGTGCTTTTCCTGGATAAATTCTTCTGTGTTATGTGTGATTTATTCCTTCTTATCAGTTATATGTGTTCATGCTTAATGTTGCTCATGATTGATTAAGCTTCCGCAAAGTTTATGGTAGATGTAGATCTAGTATTATGCTTTAGTACATTGCATATATTAGTTTGATCTACAGGTGAAATTTCTACATGAAATCGGTGAACTAGCTGATTTGTAGAGAAAATTATACAAGTAGGTCTAGATTCGCCCCGCCCCCCCCCCACCCCCCCCCCCCCTAGTACCTACTATAATTTCATCTTTTCCTAAATCGAAACCCCTAATGGCAAGAAAAATCAATGAAAATGAAAACCTAACCACCCATTGAGCAAATACCAACACTTAATAAAATAGAATAAAGAACAAGGATAGAGAACCATGCAAACTAACCATAGAGTGTTTTGGTTGAAAACTATTGGCTTAATTAACAAGCTTCCACTTTGCTCCCTTTCCCCCCACAAATTTAGACGAGTATCAACCACACTCAAGCATTTGACCAAAAAAATAATTGAAACAACTTCCATAAATGAAACTCGATTAATCCTTCTCCCATTATCCCTTACCTCATCAAAATGATATCACTTAAAACAAATTTTTCCTCGTACAATAATTCCATTGCATCGATACATCATCATTCATGGTTGTTGGTGCCCTCACCCAGGACCATCCTTAAACATCATTTTGGTAATTTAACTAGGGAGGAGCGTTGAATTTTCTACAAGAATGAATAATAGAATCTAATTTTCTGATCTAATAATTACTTCCTGATTATTTTTATCAAATTGTCCTTCAAGCCATTGATATCGTTGAGCAATTATACACATAAAATTTCAACAGTAATATAATGAAAAATAGTAGGAACTAAAAGAGACAGACATGCACAATAGAGACAATAAATTTTCAATGGGAAACCCAAACTTGGGAGAAAACCCAACAACTTTTCTTCTAGGAGAAATTTTTCTTTAGCAAGGTTCATAATTACATTATTTTTTTTGAAATTTGTGCCAAAAAACAAACCCAAATTACCAGTCAAACCTGGTCAAATACCAAATAGTCAGACCACCCAATAACAGAAAAGTCAATGCTAGTCAACTGTCAAAATTTGGCCTATGGTCAATCTGCGATCAAGGCCTATGATCAAAGTTTGTGGTCAGAAATCCATGTGGTCAGCCTCAGTCAATGGTAAGATTTCAATCAAACTTGGTTAAACTCTAGATCCTTCACTACTTTTATGTTCACACATGCAAATATCTCTTGTGTAGAACATGTTGTGTTGTTGGTTTATCGAAATGATGTTGATCCTTGTGTGTTTATACTTTGCTCCCCTTTCCCCCAAGGATCCATATCACTCTTAGTCAAGCCAAAACTACTCAGATATCCATTAATCCCGAAATATCATGCCATAGGTTCCTGTTTGAGTCCATACAAAGCCTTCTTCAACCTGCAAAAATGGAACTCCTTCCCATGCACCTTAAAAACTTGAGGTTTTTCTATTTACACTTCCTCCTCAATTACATCATTGAGGAATGTAGTCTTTACATCCATCTGATGTATTTTCCAACCCATAATAGAAGCAAGAGAAACAATAGTTCTAATAAAAGTGTACCTGACAACTGGAGCAAATGTCTCGTCAGAGTCTACTCCTGTTTTTTGGGAGAACCTTCTTGCCATGAATATCACTTTGTACTTCTCGATATTGCCATCTGTTTCATGGTTTATCTTATAAATCCTTTTGGAAGTCAGCATTGATTTCTCTTCTAGTCTCAGAACTATCTCCTACACATCATTCTTCGTGATGGATTGGTATTCCTCCATCATGGCATCCTTCCAAACCTATTTTGTTATTGCTTCCTCATATAACTGGAGAGCTCACAAGAAATTATGTGGTTTATTAGTGCCATATAACCTGAGTACCTTTGATTTCATTTACTTTCCTTAAATGTACCTCTAGGAGTTGCATGTCTTCCTGCACCTTGTAGAATATCACAAAGCCACTTTGGTCTCTTCCTGGTTACAACAATATCTCTTGTATGTTCTACTAGTTCTATAACTATTGGTTCTATTGACTCCTACTGATCTTCTAAAGAATGAGTAACTTGTTTAGAAGGACCTATACCTACATTCTTTGGAGCCTCATACTCCCTGTCATCAATCTCTATGTGACTCTCTAGACTTTTTGAAGGCTACTTCTTCATCAAAGGTAACATCTTGGCTAACTTCAATTTGACGTCATTTTTAAATGTAGATCTAGCATGCCTTTGAAGTCTCAATGTATCCCACGAAGATACCTTTCTTCCGAAAAATGTTTCAACTTCTTCCTCTTCTCCTTGGGCACGTGAACATATATTAGACAACCAAATATTCTGAAATGACTGACTTCAGGTTTTATTCCGGTGAATGCTTCCTCGGGAGTCTTGTCTTCTGATATTCAATGAGGACTTTGGTTTTGAACATAAACAGTTGTGCTAATAGCTTTTGCCCATAAGAACATCGGAAGATCTTAATCATGAATCACTACCTTTACTGCTTCTACAATTGTTCTTTTCTTCCTTTCTGATACCTCATTTTTTTTAGGATTGTAAGGAACGATCCACACCCTCTTGAATCCTACCTCCTTGCAAAAATCACTAAAATCCCTGGAAGTGTACACTCCTCCATTATCTAATCTCAAAAATTTGATTCTCCTTCCTGTCAAGTTCTCTACTTGTGCCTGGAATTCTTGGAACTTGTTGAAGACTTCATCCTTGGTCTTCATAAAGTAGATCCAAGTCTTTCAAGAGAAATCATCAATGAATGTTACATAGTACAAGTAGCCACTTGAGGAGGTTGCATGCATTGGTCCGCATACATCTACATATACTAGATCCAATATCCCCTTTCATCTATTACCATTTCCTGGAGAAGATCCTTTGGTATTTTTACCAAGTGCACAAACCTTGCAGATGCCATCATGCTCAATATGAAGTTCTAGAAGACTTGCAATCGTTTTTCTTAAGGCTAGTAAAGGCTTGTTGTGCAAGTGAGCAAATATTTGATGCCACAGATCATATCGACTGATATTATTATGGACCAATTCTTGGGTTGGTCTTCCTATCAATATATACAGTCCTCATTATTGAACAACAATCACTTTTGTCGATTCTATGGTTGAATTCTTAAGCCATATAAGAACTTTTCCATCCAAGAATGCAACTTTGTAGCCTTTATCTTCCAATACTGAGATAGAGAGCATATTTTTCTTCATACCCAGTACAAACAAAACTTCTTCATGTGTAGATAGTTTCCATATTCCACTTGAAATGTGACTGATCCAACTCCTTTCACTGCATACTTGTCATTGTCTCCAAGTTCTATCTTTAATGTTGAGTCTCTTTTTGTTAAATTTGTGAGAGCTTATTGAAACCTACCATGTGCCTGGAGGCACCAATATCTACTAACCAAACATCACTTCTATCTATGATAGTTCCCGAAAGAGAAAAAATAAATATTTTCTCCTCAGCTCTATTTTGCCTCAGAATAACTTATTTCTAAACCTTTCCTTCCATTGTGAATCTTGGGAAGTAGATAAAGATAGTCAAGTTGTTGAACACCCATTTCTTAGGTTGACTTAGTGGCTTCTGTTTCAACAAGTCTCTAAAACTATGTTGAATTTTCTACAATAATGAATAGTAGAATCTGATTTTTTGATATGATAATTACTTCCTAATGATCTTTATCAAATTATCCTTAAATCCATCGATATCATTGAGAAATTATACTCAGAAAATCTCAACAGTATTATGATGAAAAATGTAGGAACATTAAGAGACAACCATGCACAATAGAGACAACAAAGTTTCCTTGGGAAACCCAAACTTGGGAGAAAACCCAACAACTTTTCTTCTAGGAGAAATTGTTCTTTAGCAAGGTTCACAATTACATAAATTTTCTAGAAATCTGTGCCAAAAAGAAAACCAAAAGTACCAGTCAAACTTGGTTAGATAACATCCAATAAAACCACCCATTAACATAAAAGTCAACACTGGTCAATTGTAAAACATTCATCCCATGGTTAATCTGCGGCCAATGTCTATGATCTACTCAGCTTGTGGTCAAAAAATTATGCGATCAACCTCAATCAATGGTCGAATTTTGGTCAAACTAGGACTTGTTCAAACATGGTCAGACTTCAAATCCTTCACTCCTTTATGTTCACATGTGTGGATATATCTTGTGTAGAACATGTTTTGTTGTTGGTTTATCGAAATGATGTTGACTTCTTGTGTGGTTATACTTGTCAAGTAGGTTTGACCGAGGGTCACACCCATTCATGGTGGGGCCAACCTGTCATCTTGGAGCCTACATGAACTTCAAAAAAATGAATTTTAATTATTTTTCACAATTTTCCCTGTCAATTTGGGAGGCCTCTTAGCATGTGGGAATACCTCTCGATGGTACACAAAAATCAACAAGGAGCCCCCACTCCTCCATATTATATGCATTTCCATCACATCAGGCACCCAAGGAATAAGCCAACCTTGGTGATTATACAAGTGGTAGGTAAGGTGGGGTGGTGGATGCATGACATGCAGGGGTTGTCGTGTCCCCACCCATCATCACCACATCTGGAAATATATTTTTGTGTTCATTTCGATGTTTACAATTCTATATGAGTTGTTGTGAGAGGTTCTTAAGCCAAACTAGGCCTTAAAAACATTTGATTGGTTGAACCCTTCATTCACTAGTATATCCACTAGGGCATTTCCTTTCCTTTTGACATGAGAGGGAATAATCACTGAGATTTGGTCTATTGGCTCAGTTACTTATACTAGGCTAGAGGAAAGCCTCTAATTACTTGTTTTTTTTTTAGCATTAACATCATTTATGATTTTTCCCAAAGTAGTGATGAGGAATTGGGAGTCCCCTTTAACTACTACTTTATTATACTTCAAAACCTTGGCTATTAAGAGACCCTTTATACGTCTCATTAGTTTTTCACCATAATTGGAGTTATTCCAAGTCTTAAAGAGAAAAGAGCTTGAATAGTATCCCTTTCTCATGGTGTCTCAAAGTGTTATCTGTCTTGAGGACAATTGGATTTCCATTTCTTTCCTAACCTTAGGTGTCGAAGAAATCTACCAATCCTCACATTGTTTCCATGTCCTATGCTCCATAGGGACTAATTAAGTAGCAACCACCTAGTATTAATATACCTTAGTCCATCCTATTTGGACTAAGAGGTCTTTAATTTTTTAGAATTGGGTTTTCCTACTAAGGATGGGTACCTACTCTCATGCATCCTCACATAAGAGTGATGATTGCCCATTTTGAACTTACTATAAATAGTTCTCCTAAACCAAACCTATATTTCTCTAGACATTATTCTAAATTAGCAATTTCAATCACTCTCCTTCCATTCAAATTAAATCGTGAGGTGAGATATTGGTTGCAAACTTAGTTTTCCAAAACTTGGCATAGATTTCAGTTGGTGATTTAGTCCAACACCACCAACGTTTGGCATCCAACATTTTAACCATTAACATAAGGCCTTTGATGCTCAAGTCTTTAACCTCTTTTCAGTTACATATCTTATCCTCGGCTACCAAGGCATATCTCCTCTCTTTAGTGGCTCCTGTGCATGGGAAATTTTGTTGGAGATTGTGAATCTTGTTGATAATGCTCATAAGGGCTACCAACAACTTAGAACAAATAATGAGGCATTGAGTGGAGAATAGATTTGATTAGAATAATCTTGCCCAGAAGAGAAAGGAACCTAAAGATCCAGCTAGAGATTTTGGCCTCAATTTTAGCCAACATGTCCTCCTTGGAGACATTCTGAAGGGCCTTACCTAACAGGGGAGCTCCCAAATATTTGGAGCTAGGAAGGGAGTCCTTTTGAAGACAAAAACTCTAGAAATGTGGCATTGAACTATTAGAGGAGTATTTTGGAAAAAAAAATGGGAATTAGATTGGTTAATCATAGCACTCAAGGTTGACATGAAAAGACATAGAATATATTTTAGAGTTGGAGCTTCTCTATCTATAGGAAAGGCCAAGAGGAGGGTGCCATCCATAAATTTTCGATATGGGAAGGAGGATCCACTTAGGGGTGAAATGATAAGTATTTTATTTTTCCATTAGCTAAGGATTGTTTTAATGAGTCTTCATAGCTTTTCCACCATAATAATATAGAGGAAAGGGGAAACGGGGTCCCCTTGGCATATTCCTCTCAAGGGGTTGATGGAAAAAGAAGGGGAGCCATTACCCAAGATAGAAAAGAAAATTAATAAGAAACCAAGTTCCCAATCCATTAGACCCATTTGGGACAAATCCCAAAGGCCTCTAACATTATTTGGATGAAGCACTAGCTGAGGTAGCCATAAGCTTGGGACATTATTTTGTCTCATTTTTAAAGAATGAATAGATTCTTGGGTAAGGATGATTTCATCAAGAATATATCTTCCTATTACAAATCCACCTTTCTCAAGATATATTATCTTGTTGATAATGGGCTTAAGCCTATCAGTGATGACCTTAGTAATGATTTTGTAATGATAATAAATTCATTGTTCAATACTCATATGCAATATTCACCTCTTTGTTGTGGATTTGCCTGGAAAAATATTATGTGGATGTAGTGAGTCACTGATCTCTAGGGATGGTGAACCACATAGAAACAAAAAAAGTATTCAGCTCTGTGTCTTTGGGGATCAGAGGGAGGAAGGTGGCATTAAATGCCTAAAGGATCTTGCCATAGGTTCTTGATTACTCAACCACCTCTTGTACCTCTCTTTCAATAATTGTACAACATATTTAAAAGAAGTCAATTGTAAAACCATCGTGTCCAAGGGATTCCCTTGTTTCCATTTCTTTAATCATTCTTTCCACCTCCTCTATTATGATGGGTTAGGTCAAAATCTAGTTTTGTTTTGGAGAAACCAAAGTAGGGATAGCCTCCATAATTGATTGGAATGGTGCTTCCCAATCCATTGTTGGATCCTTTAAGAGTTGAAGTGGGTGGTCAATACCATCTCATTATCTTCATGCTCCTCCAACTTTACTCCCCTATGCGTTTTATAAAAACAATTTGATTCTTATTTCTTCTATTAACGAAAGAGTTGTGAAAGACCTTGTGTTCTAGTCCTTACACCTACGCCATATAATTCTAGATTTTTGCTTCCACAAGATTTCCTCCTATTTATCACCTTGATTTATTTTGATTTTGCAATGTTTCTCTCTTGTCTCAACTTTTTATGATCACTCTTCTCAAATAATGAACTTTTGCATTGCTTCTATCTCCTTTTATAACTTGTCTCTCTCCTCAAAGATATTTCCCAAAACTTCCTTATTTTAAACTTTAATTCTAGATCTGATGTGTTTTTAATTTTTGTTGAAATTTGTATGACCTTGAACCATATAGATTTGGTTGTTCTTACCACCAATTTTTTATATTTTGAATGAAATCATGGTAATCCACCCAAAAATTTTCAAATCAAAATGGTTTTAGTCAGGGCTTGGGGTTTTTGTCCCAAGCCATTAGAATAAATTAGTGGTCTAAGGTCAAAGAGAGAAAAATATTAGCTGAAATAACATTTTTCGTGCAAAATATGGCTTCAAAAAAAAGGAAATGATTGAGGTGCATTTCTATTTGGTGTATCCCTTCATTCCCATTATTCTTAGTATAGTTACCATTGTAAGGAGGGAGATTGATCAGACACAATATCTCTATATTTTCCTTGAAGGCCTCATTTTATAGCTCAAGCCTCCTAATCCTTCCCTTTCTTTTATTGAAGGGGGAGATCATATTAAAGTGTTTCCTAGTCCCAAAATTCATGTGGAAGAGAATGAAATTTAATATAGATCGATGCCTCTATGAAATACTCCCTCTTTGGTGAGAATAATTTCTTCTAATATCTAAAATTTAGGCTAGTAAATTTAAAAAAATAAGTACCCTCTTCAAACACTTTCTCTTGATCCATTGTGTTTCCAAAAATAATTGTAAAGAATCCCTTGGAACCCAACTTTAGATCTATTCCCCCCTTGAGTTTCCAATGGGTGCTAACCCATGATATCAAGGTTTTTTTCGAAGGCTATATGCCTATAAAAAATTCTATTATTACATGATCCTTCATAAACTATATGTAATTACCAATATTTGGAGTTGTGACCTCATACCTTTGATTCATCATCGTTTTTTCCAGACACCCATTCATCAATTTGTGGTTTGTTTCGTTGTGTCCTAGTCATCTTTGGTTATGGCCTCATATGTTGTCTTCCCTATCATCCCCACATTTCTCATTGCATCGGGGTTGGGCTAGTCAACCTCCTACTACCACCTACCTTCACATTCTATGTTGTAATGAGATTGGGCCAGAAGCATTTGCTACCACTTATATGATCACGGTTGTTATGATGATTGATGTTCTTCCTTTTCCATTGGCTTGTGATTCCCTGGCTTGTCATCCCCTATCATTCTATGTCCTCATTTAATTCACTTTCATGACCAATCCTCTCAAAACCTCAAACTCCACCTCTTACTCAGCTACCCTACACTTCTTGCTATTGCTTAATTCAATTTAGCAAAAATACATCATCATTTTTTTGTAAGTTCAACAACGGTGAGGCTACATCATGGTCATGTCCAAGTATAACACCCGAGTAGGGCGAGGAATTGAACTGGTGACTTAACATCTAGGAGTGCCTTAACAACACACTCAATTATTGTCTATCCAAAACCCTATGAACAAAATAGATCATTATTAAATGTTATATTTTTCTAATATATAACACATAAAAATTATCTACATGGTACCTTTCTCTTATTAAATTATAAAAAAATTAACATAATTAATTTAAAATTTTATTAAAAAAAAATAAAAAATGTAAGCTTGGTAGGACTACATCTCTATCATGTCTAATATATCACCTTGATTGGGGCAGGGAATTGAATTGGTGATTTTACATCAAAGAGTATCTTAATAGAATACCCAAGCACCATCTATCCAAGACCCCATGGGCATAAAATTAAAAAAAATAACTACACACAAATGGATGAAAAATTAATTAAAAAATGAAACAAAAATATTCAACATATGCCTTAAATAAAACATTTTGTAAGATAGCCCCAAGAATTAGCTCAATCGGTCAAATCAGTGCCTCACAGGGTCAATTCCCGAAAGCTCTTGGGGTCAGGTCAGTAAATAGGTCGAGGGGTGTGATCCCCTTCAGGTGGGATCCACCCTAGTGTTGTATCGTGGACGTAGTGGCTACCCAGTGACCATGGGTATCCGTGAACCACACGTGAAAAAAAAAAACATTTTGTAAGATATTCACAAAGACATAAAACATATTATTTAAAAGAAAAGATTAAGATGTTTAACACCTTTTACAAAGTTTTAATGCAAACATTAAGTTGAAAAGTTTTATAAAATCTTTATATTATTTTTATTTTGTGTTTTTATAATATAGTATAAAAAAGTGTAATGTTTTTTTATGTTTAATTTAATTTAATATTAACTTTTTATAAGTTTATAATTATATATTGTAAATGGAAAGTAAATAACTTTTTAATAATTAAAACTGGTATATATTTTATTATTAATTATGATCCAAAATTATGCATATGTATACGTGTATTACAATATTCTAAAAATGCTAGCTTGTAGATTTTCTGAAAAAGACCAATTAAAAGTTGACACTTACAAAACATGGTTTGCAGGTAGTGTAACAACCTTGGTGAAAATTCCATGTAAAAATATATAAATATCACAGATGATGGGAAACATATTCCAAGTTGAATGGTGGGGAAAACATCCTAGTGGGTGTTCATTTGGTTGTTTATGGCTAAGGAAATTGACAAAGGCAATGGCTAAGGCTTTGAAAAGGCAGGAGGCATTAATTGGCATTTTTTTTTATGAAAATAATGGAAATTAGGAGAAAAGGAAAGTGAAAGGTCACAGGTTGCATGTGAGGAGGAAATTGAACGAAAATAATGGAAAATGAAGAAAATAGAGGCATCATTAATAAAAAGGCTTCTGAGGATCAGTGGTGAGGGCTTGATCAGTTCATTTCGGAGCTCTCTCATTATTCTCTCTCTTTCTCATACTCTTGGATACTTAGAGTTTTCTTGGAGCACCCTTAGAGGGTGTGGCATACTTGGATTCTTTGTAGAAATTTTGAATAATAAACACATATTCAATGGATATTATCCTGATCATGTACTATTGCGGAATACATACACAATACATAAGCTCCTCTACTTTGATCATCAATTTACAGAAGCAAAAACAATAACATGTGCACATAGAAGCATCAATCACACATATCAACACAGTATTTTCCCGGGGAAAGAATCTCGCTAAAAACCCCAACTATATGTATATTATATTGATTGAGAACATGTAACAAACATAGTACAATACTCCTCACAAGTATCCAGCACTATCTCCACCTGTTACACACAATACAGCTCAGATATGATCTCCAAATCTCCTCCGCTGCTTGCCTGCCTCCACTGCACAATACCTGCTGAGAATGAATGAGAATGGTTTACCAAACTCGTATTTAACCTCCAAAGAATCACTCACATTGGGAAAGACGTGAGAAAAGGCTATAATACTTGGTATTGGCCAATTCATTGGCATACTCAATCCCTTTGACTGTGCAAATCCTTATGCACAACTATAGTCACAACTGATAGCAATCTGATCCTCTAACACCTGTCCCTCCTGAACTGAACATGCACAGACATGCAACTGAGTTAACTGATGTATTCTATAGTTGCATTATGAGTTAATAATTAGTTTAACAACTCATCATTAGTCTATCTGCAGTTAAACTAATTACAACTAGTTTAACCAAGTCAAACTGAACACAACTCCATCAACTCCACCAAACTCAACTGATTGAGTTCTAATTGAAGTCATGCATGCAACAACTCAATTGACCCACAAAGAAAGTGTACTTCCTTCTGATAGCTGCATGTGCCACATCTGTAGCTCAAACTGAAGTGCTCCAAGAGAATAAGATCAAGTTTATAGTCCAAATATTATTATGAGACAATAATATTTGACTTTTCTATTTTTGACAGCCAATCTAAAAATAGACTTTGATCACTCCTGTTGTGATCACTCCTGCTGTGATCACTCCTACTGTGATCATCCCTGTTGTGGTCACTCCTGCTGTGATCATCCCTGCTGGGATCCAAAAATAGAACTTGTGCCATAATTTGCCTGCGGGCCCACTTAGTGAAGGCGACTCTTTTCACTAAGCTCCATCATCTTGTTGCATTCTCAACAAGCATTTCTTGTTGCACACTTTTCAACACTCCCTCTCAACAAGAAAGGCTTCCTCTCAAACCCAATCCTGAAACTCTGGAATGTTCTCCATGCAACACATCCGGCCGGTCCACTTGCTCTGTCATCAAAGTCTCTGATTGCTATTGCCTCTGTCGACTGAAAACTTTGCATCTCTGTGCTCTTTAGTATCTGATTGCTCTAGCCTCTGCCACTTTGATCTTTGACGGCATCTGTGCTATTGCTAGTTCTATCTCCCAGCATTGCATCTGCACTGCACCTCCCAATTGACCTCCCTGTTGGGCTAGAAACACCCTCTGATGCTGAAGCTCTACCTGCTGCTGAAAAGTGCTCCCTCTCTGACATCTGCGCTACTGCAACATCTCCATGCATCTCGCACCATTGCACACCTCTCTGTGCCACCTAGCACTGTGCAAAACACTTGTGCCTCTCGCATTGCTGCAGCCTACTAGCTATGCGTTGTTCTGGGATTCCCTGCACTGTCGCTCTCTCTGCCGCTCCATCCGCATCTGTCTCTAACCAATCAGTCAGATCCTGCTACTACACATTAGGGCTCCCATAGCAAGGTCTCATCCAAGAGGTTGGGTACCTTAAGGATCCTGCCCCTCCTCCTTGGGACGATCAATCCACATCACCCCACCTCCTACCTGGAGGTATGGCTGCATGTGATCCCTCAGCCCACCTGGCTCGAAGTTTCCCCCTACTAGAGGTCTCTGCATGAGTAGATGTCTCTACTCGATCTCCTCTCAGCTTCCCTTGTTGTGGATGCTCCACAACCTCCTGAAGCTGCTGCACCAATCGTGGCTCCTCCACAATTGTCTGAGACTTCTTCCAGCTCTACATGTTGAGCGGTAATACACGCTCCCTCTCAACCACCAAGTCTCCATCAATTTCCTCGCTACTCAAGGCTTTGCATGCATCTTGAACCTCAAGAGCATACAGGTTGTTGACCCGTGAACCAATCTGCTTCACCTGTCTAGTGATGATGTGTCTAAGGAAAACCTTTCCCTTACTGAAGACTACATCATAGCCTCTATCTTCCAGCATCGCGATCAACACCAAGTTTCTCTTCAGTCCTGGTACATACTTGACATCGGTCAAGGTAAGGCGAGCTCCATGCTCCCTCAGAAAAATAACCATGCCTACACCTGAGACACTATACTTCTCATCATTACCCATCCCTATGAGTATCTGGAGATCTTTCTCCTCCAAAGTACTGAACAAACGTTTGTCACCGGTCATGTGGAAAGAAGCTCCACTATCAAGAAACCAACCACTTCCCATCATGGATGAAACCATGCATGCGACGAGTGTGAAATCCAACTCAAATTGTGAAGCAAGTGCCTCACCTTCAGATCCTTCCCCGGATCCCTTCTTGGACTTATTCTTTGGCCAATTAGTAGCATAATGACCCAACTCATGACAACGAAAGCATCTCACCTTTACCTTGTCAACCTTCTTCCTATCATTGGAAGAACTGGATTCAGAAAGAGAAACCTTCCCCTTCCCCTTCTTCGCCTTACTTGCTAAGGAACAATTCTCCTCATCCTACATGGATGAAGAACCGCCTTTGGTGCTCCGTCTAATCTCCTCCTGCACAAGATCTGACCAAAGTCTCTCCCATCCTGGCAGTTTCTCCCTTCCATTCACCGAGTCCTGGTAGCTATGCCAACTCTTAGGAAGGTCAAGGAGTGCTAGACTCACCATCCTCATCCTCAACAGTTACCCCCACACTTCCCAGCTCATCCCGGCATTGGGTGAACTTCGTGAGATACTGGGGCATACTGTCTCCATTCTCACACTTAATGTTTCTGAGTTTACCCTTGAGCGCCATTCCACCAGCTCAAAACTCAACCGCTTCTGATCTAAAATTTGTGAGAACAAAGTATTTCTTGTACAGAGATCGACTGTATGGGCTTTTACCGGATATCTCACCTTCCAAAGGAAGGATGAATCGAGAGGCTACCTAGCCCGATCACAGACTCTGCCTGAAGAAATAAAATGTAAACACTTTCTGAATAATAGATCCGATGATCAATCCTCACTTGATATCCTGTAAAATTCTCTTCTACAAATCAAGCAGCTCCGATACCATGTAGAAATTTTGAATAATAAACACATATTCAATGGAGATTATCCTGATCATGTACTATTGTGGAATACATACACAATACATAAGCTCCTCTACTTTGATCATCAATTTACATAAGCATAAACAATAACATGTGCACATAGAAGCATCAATCACACATATCAACACAGTATTTTCATGGGGAAAGCATCTCGCTAAAAACCCCAACTATCTGTATATTATATTGATTGAGAACATGTAACAAACATAGTACAATACTCCTCACAAGTATCAAATACTATCTCCACCTGTTACACACAATACAATTCAGATCTGATCTCCAAATCTCCTCTGCTGCTTGCCTGCCTCCACTGCACAATACCTGCTGAGAATGAATGAGAATGGTTTACCAAACTCGTATTTAACCTCCAAAGAATCACTCACACTGGGAAAGATGTGAGCAGAGGCTATAATACTTGGTATTGGCCAATTCATTGGCATACTCAATCCCTTTGATTGTGTAAATCCTTATGCACAACTATAGTCACAACTAATAGCAATCTGATCCTCTAACACCTGTCCCTCCTGAACTGAACATGCACTGACATGCAACTGAGTTAACTGATGTATTTTATAGTTGCATTATGAGTTAATAATTAGTTTAACAACTCATCATTAGTCTATCTGCAGTTAGACTAATTACAACTAGTTTAACCAAGTCAAACTAAACACAACTCCATCAACTCCACAATCAACTCCACCAAACTCAATTGATTGAGTTCTAACTGAAGTCATGCATGCAACAACTCAACTGACCCACAAAGAAAGCGTACTTCCTTCTGACAGCTGCATGTGCCACATCTGTAGCTCAAACTGAAGTGCTCCAAGAGAATAAGATCAAGTTTATAATCCAAATATTATTATGAGACAATAATATTTGACTTTTCTATTTTTGACAGCTAGTCTAAAAATAGACTTTGATCACTCCTGCTGTGATCATCCTTGTTGTGGTCACTCCTGCTGTGATCATCCCTGCTGGGATCCAAAAATAGAACTTGCGCCATAATTTGCCTGCGGGTCTACTTAGTGAAGGCGACTCTTTTCACTAAGCTCCATCATCTTGTTACATTCTCAACAAGCATTTCTTGTTGCACACTTTTCAACATTCTTGGAGCAAGAAGGCAAAGGAAGAGTGGGAAAGAGCAAGAAGGCATTGACATCAGCAGCTACATCAGATTTTCTTGCGAGTACCGAGTTGTATGTATGATTTATTCACTAGTTTTGGCATGCATGACACATGCATGTGGTTTCTTGGTTATGATCTGTCATTGGCATGGAGGATGGTCGGGATTGACAATGGATTGCCTAGCCTTTCCATTTCGTGGATAGCCATGGTGATTGTGGGTTTACTTTCATTGCTTTGTTTTAGTTGGTTCTCATGTTTCCTTAGCTTGGGTTGAGTTGTTAGTCCTAGAATCCCTGATTGAAAAAACACTCTAGAAGCCCTGTAACAGCTTGGGTTGAGTTACTAGTCTTGGAAGCCCTAGTTGAACAAACTCTTTGGATGCCCCATAACAGCTTGGGTTGAGTTACTAGTCCTGGAAGCCCTGGTTGGACAAACTCTCTGGAAGCCCTTGGTGGGTTGAATTACTAGTCCTGAAAGTCTTGGTTGGAAAAACACTCTGGAAGCCTTGGAAGGTTTGGATGGAGACCAATCTGATGATGGTTTTGGTGATGTCCGACTGTGAGGTGGAATTGTTGTTTGATGGGTTGAGGTGGATGGCCTCTGGAAGCCCTGACTGAGTTTTTATTGATGTGTTCTATGAGATCCCACATTCATGCTTGGAATATGGCACGGGGTGAATGGCTGAAGAGAGATTTCGCTCAACCATTCTACAGTTGGGTGGAACGTGGTAGTCCCATCTCCGGTTCGTTCATTGAATTTATTAATGAGAAATTCATTCCCTTGATTTTCATGTGCAAATGTACTAATATATATATATGTGTGTGTGTGTGTGTGTGGATTTTGATGGCTGATATGTCCATTTTATTTATGTTCCTATTATGTTGGTTATATGTACATTTTATGGCAGCAACTATGTTTGGGTCTCAACATGCTTTTACTTTTGTTTGAATGGATATTATATTTATGACCCAATAAGTGATAAGGCAGCAAAATACATGAGGAAACAATGGTTCATGCCGATTCTTAGATAAGTATGAGATCCCTACACTTAATTATGTTATTTACACCTATTACACTTAGAACCTCATCCACTTTAAGGTTTCTTTTTGCTAGATGGACCCATTTATTTAAGAATAAGTTTGTCTTCTTGTTATTGTACCCATGGACATGAATAAATGATTTGGAGTGAAAGCTTCCTAACGTATAATAGATCTTTTTTTACAATAACTTTGAGTTTGATGTTAGACGAAAGAGAGTCATTGATGAGGTGGTACGAAATAATGGCAAAGTCACCAATGATAATGAGATCTTGAATGTTTCTCTTCATAGCTAAGGAGATACCTGACAAAATAACGTAGGCTTCTACTTGGTTGTTTATGGTGATTCCTAGACCCCAAGAGAAGGGGTATTTTTATTGATCCTCAGGGTGATAGACCAAACCCCCACTCCTGCCACTCCTCTTCTCAAACGGAGGACATGGGGGTGAGTTTTGATCCACTTAAGTGTGCAATGAAAATGAAACCAAGGTGCCATGTGGATCCAAAGAAGCTCTCATAAAAAAATGAACCTTGCCCAATGGTGAAAAACTCCTTATTTTTCACCATTAAACCTAGCCCCTTAAACTACTCAATTTAAAGTATAAAGTAAGTAACTATATTGAGATGGCATTTTCATTATTAAATTTTATAACAAAGTATAAAGTAACTCTATTGAGATGTTGTTTTCATTATGTGTAGATTAATTAAAAATGTTAAAATAGTTATGTTCTGAATTTAAAATTAATTATATTAATTTATAAAATAGTAAATTGAGTAGTTTAAAGGTGTTAGATATAATGGTGGAAAACGAGGAGTTTTTCTTCATTGGGTAAGGTTCAATTTCTATGAGTGATTCATCAAAGCCATAGGGAACCTTGGTTTCATGACCTGTGCACACTTAAGTGGATCAAATCCCACTCTCATGTACTCCTTTTGAAAAAAAGGGTGGCAAGAGCAAGGGGTTGATCTATCACCTCGAGGATCAATGGAAATACCCCTTCTTCGTGGGTTTAAGAATCACCATAAACAACTAAGCAGAGGCCTACATGTTGGTCCTCAGTTGCTCTTTGCATGTTATTTATTCTAACCGAGTCGGTGGTGAGATTTGGGCCCTGGTGCGAGCGTGTAATTGAAGCTAGAGGTGGATAATTTGATGGCCTGCGTGAGACTTGGGTGATGCAACATAGCTCTCCTCATGTATGGGATTGTTTACAACTATGGAGAACCAGACATTGTGGTGGGTTGGTGAGGATGCTAAACACTTATTCCAGTGTGTGAATTCCTTTATATTTTGGTTAGTTTATCTTTCAAAATCTTGCTACGTGGGTCTATTTTTCTAGGGTTAGTGTGTCCATCTATTGAATTACACTCTCTCGAAGATGAAAGAGGTCGAGGAAACTTGGTAGCTTGTTGGTGTAATTGTTTCTAAGGTCTTTGTCTTCTGGGTGCAATGGAGCAAGAGGTGGTATTTTTAATGAAAAATAGATGGTGTCTCTATGTGAATTCCATCAATAAAGTGTTTGGGCACTTGGTGATTGGTTGTCATGTCACCTTGTTTATGTTTATTGTTCGAGTTTTTATGTTTTACTTGAGTATATATCATAGTTTCATGGTTTTGGGGAGTGGGACATATGTTGAGGGTGTTGCATCCTCCATTGTCTCTTAAGCTAATACGACTGAGTTTGAAGAATATGTATGGAGTTATGGGGATGAAATAATTAGTTTCAGTCCTGGTCTTGAAGTGGGTTTGTCTAGTTTCTTCTCTTATTACTATGTAGGTCATGGGATACTTAGTGGATGCTTCAAGTGTACCAATAATGTATCAACAATGCTTCAAAGGCAAATAATGTGTTGCATACAGAGGGGAGGTGGCAATGCCTCATAGGGGCAGAGAAGGGAAAGACATTTTTCCCGTGATTATATTTCCGCCTACTTCAATGTTGTTCTGCCGGAGACGAGAAAAGAACTCCGTGAATTGGAAGCAGGGATTGAGCGTCAATTCCATTCTGATTCAGAAATCTTAAAGTACATGTCGACATGGGTTCCTAACCCTGGCCACACCATGGGTAGGAAGAATCAATACCTAAATTTGATCGCATTACACTAGCAAATGAAAACTTTGTTGGGTATGGTTCTTAAGGACAAGCAAGTGGAAAGATATAATGTCTTCTCCACCCTAGAGGATGTCAAAAGAGTGCTAAAAAACAAAAGGTTATGTCCATACAAGATTGATTCCCTCCTGGCGCGCATGGAGGGTCACATTGCGTGTGAGTCTGAAAGTGGAGATCTAATGGATCCTCCGGGTTTAAGTATGAGAGTATCGGCCACAATTTCCTCTTCTGAGAATGAATAGAGTTGCGGATGGTCGACTATGTAGACTGGTGACTCTACAACTTATATTTGGCCCAGTCAGCGGAGTCCTAGTCCGTTTGATGACATTCTTAGCCTTTGGCTATTCAATTTTTGATCCTAGAAGTAATATTGTGGTTGCCTATGTCATGACTTTGTTGCGTGCAATCTTTTGTTTGACATGCACGTATGCTTGTTTTATTGCGCAAATATAGATTAAATGTTTATCATAGTTAACAACTTTATATGGTCTTTTAAAGTTTAGTTCCACATAGGCTTCTTAATCTTGGTCCCATTTTGTGTTGTATTATGAAGAAATCCAAATTCTAATCTAGAAAACAATATATCTAAATTTTGATTAATACAAAACAACAATATATATATATATATATATATATATATATATATATATATATATATATATATATACTAACTTTATATTTAATATGTTGAATATTATTAAATAATTATGTAATTAAAAAAATAAAAATAAAAAAAATAAATAAATACTCATGGACCTGAAGAGCTGGATCGTTTCTTCAGTCACCTCAATAGCCAATCCGCCGCCATTAAATTCACGATGGAGAAAGAAGATAATGGTTGTCTCCCGTTCTTGGATGTTCTCATCTCAAAGAAGGTGGATGGTTCCTTTTCTCATCAGGTGTATAGAAAGAAGACGCACACTGAGCAATACTTACATGCTTCGTCGCATCATTTTCCCGCTCAGAAGATAGGAGTTCTTAGCACACTTGCCACCCGTGCTGTTAGAATTTCGGATGAGGAAAGCCTGGAGTCAGAGAAGGCTCACCTCCTAAAAGTCTTTGAGAAGAATGGTTACAAGAGGCACCTCGGTCAAAAAGCCTTCCTCAGGGCCAAGAAGGAGCCTTCAATCCGAAGGGTTCCTAGTGATCATATCATGGGTGTGAATCTTCCTTACATCCAAGGAACCACGGACAGGATTGCGAGGATTCTGAGGAAGTATAATGTTCCCGCAACTTTCAGACCTCTCAATACTATCCGTGGCTCCCTCAGGTCTGTGAAAGACCCGATTGACCCTAAGGACTTGAAGGGCGTCTATGTCATTCCATGTTCCTGTGGCACCCCTTATATTGGTGAGACTGGTCGCTCTATCAATCAGAGGATTAGCGAGCATTCAGCGGATTTAAGACATGGTAGGACCAAGTCCTCGGCCCTGGCTGAGCATGCGGGGAAGACTATGCATCATGTATGTATAGAGGAGGCTCAAGTCATTGCCAAAGTTGCGCAGTTTCACCATCGTAAATTTAGAGAGGCCCTGGAGATTGAGAAAAGGCCAAACAATCTTAATAGGGATGATGGCTGGAAGATCAGCAGTTGTTGGGTCCCAGCCTTGTCTTCCTAGCCTCCTCTTTCCCCGTTTTTGTTTGGTCTTAGGGTTTCTATCTTCCCCTTCCTTTAATTTTCTTTTGGCAGATTTGTCTGATTTTTTGGAGTGTTTTTAATAAGTTAGGAATCAGTCTCGGCTTATTAGTGTATTATCCTTAACCGGTTTATGATACCATTGGGCATTTATTATTATTTTTTCATAGATTTATTAATTATACATTGAGTTTCCCTTTATCAATGTCTATAAAGACCCCCTTTCTTAATCCTTATAAATAATAATAATACTTACCTTATGACATAGTTGACTTTAATATATTTTTTGAATAAATAAATATTGAATAAATATCGATTATTAATGGTAACTTGACCTTAAGTTTAAAGGATAAATTGTGATAGACCAATAAGGTTAGTTTCAACCTTGTAGGTAACAATTTATTTACCTAAGGTCTTAGTTACCTCTATTATTGAACTAACATTGATTATTTGACCATTAAGTTTAAAGGATAAAAATTTTGATTTACCAATATTATTGATACTATTATGAATTAACAATGGCATTTACCTAGGATAACAAGACTCTAGGAAGAATAATGGTTTAACAATTTGTTTGGGATTAAAAATCATTTAGTAGTTATAAAGTATTCGATAAACATATATTACTTTATATAACTTATTTTAATGACCATTATATTTAAATAATGAATATGATATATTTTAAAGAACTAAATAATGGAAATCTAACTTACCAATGGACCATTAAGTTATTACATAATTACCTAATGTAACTAAATTATAAAAATAGTAGTGATTTATTACCATTCACGTATATTTAAATAATAATTGAATAATAATAAATCATTTAATATATATTATATAATGACCATTATAATTAAAATATGAGTATCATACTATAGATTCTCTTAATATTTGAAACAATATTAATAATATATCTATTTATCTTTAAACTAACATTTTAATAGTATATCTATTTATTATTAATATTAAATAATAATTATTTAATAATATAATTGAATAGTAATATATCATTATATAATGACCATTATAATTAAAATATTAATATTATACTAGAGATTTGAAATAATATTAATAATATATCTATTTTTAAATTAATTTATTATTATTCAATTATTTAAATAATAAATAATAATAAATCATTTAACATATAATAACCATTTATACTATAGATTCTATTAATAGAAATAATATTAATAATATATCTATTTATTTTAAATTAACAAATGAATTCCTTTTTACCAATTTTAACTATTTCTAGAAAAATATTAATTAACTATTTTAGTGATTTGACCAGGTTCATTAGGTCAAATTAGCCGTTAGAATTTTAGCCGTTGGAGTCTCTGCACACTATATTTAATCGAGCTAAGCCAGATTGGTTCTTCAACTTGTCCTGACGATGAACCACACTGGTTGGTTCGAAACGCGTCGACAAAAGATTGGTTATGTGATTTTGCCGAAGACTATCTTAACAATGTTATGGATCACAGAAGTCTAAATTCCTAAATAAATACTCCTTAAAATATCTACAATAAAATTAAAATTATTATATATTAAAAAACTATTATATAACCATTACTACTTTCATCTTTCTTGTTAAATACTTTTTGAAAACCCAAATGTTTATAATAAAACTTTTCATAGAAATGCAAGATTTTTCAAAACGAAGGATAATTCATTTTATGAGTAAATATGAGTGATGTCGGATTATCATAAATAAGTTTGATATTTTTAACCAATATTTTGGTAAAAATCATATTTAAGATATTCTTGTTGACATGTTTCGAACCAGTTAATGTGATTTATCTTGTTCTAAAGATGAACCACACTCGCTGGTTCGAAACACATCGACGAGAATATCTCGAATGTGATTTTTGCCGAAATTTTTTGTTAAAAGTATTATGGATCACAGAGGTCTTAGTTCAAAAATTTGATATTATAAAACTATTTAGAGTTAATTAATATTCATATGAAGTGACATTTAGAAATTATTTTAAATTAATTAATTTTATATTTATATTAAAAAATTTGAAATATTCAAAACACATATTTTAGACAAAATATGAATCTAAGATTGCAAGTTTAGTATTTTATAAATGTGTCGTACATACTCTAAACAATAATAAAATTGTAAAATAAGTTATATGAATATTTGTTTAATCATTTTTTATTAATTTTTTTAATATAATTGAACATTTTTTCGATAGATAAATGTTATATATATATATATAATTGACATTGAAGAAAATGATAACAAATTATTTATTTAATATTGAATGATGACAATTTCTTTTATATAATGATCATATTATAGTACACATGTCATGTCATTAGAGTATAGATTGATATAATGAGAGTTGTACGAATTGTACACATGTTATTTTTACTATTTTTTCCAAATTTATACTTTTTAAATTATTTTTTGTAAATTAAAAAATAAAACCCATATAAATTGTCTATTCAATACTTTACACTAATGAGAAAATGGAATTTTTGAATTTAATTACAAACCATTTATGTTTATGGTACATAGTAAATAATATATGATGTTATTTTTCAAATTACTTATATTTATTGTACATAGTAATTAGTGATCGGTTTGAGGCCCAATTCCATCCGATGGATCATGGCCTGCGTAGAGAATGTGAACTATGCGGTCATTATCAATGGTATTCCTTCCCATTTTTTTCAAGCAGAGAGAGGTCTGCGTCAGGGATGCCCCCTTTCGCCTCTTTTATTTATTCTGGCCATGAACTCTCTAAGCATCCACATCAATAAAGCGGTCGCTGAAAACAGATGCAGGCCTATTAAGATTTGCAGGCAAAACTTCATTTCGCACAACCTCTTTGTCGATGATGTGCTCTTATTTGCAATGCTATGCAGAATATCGTGGATGTGTTTAAAAGATATACTTGAAAGATTCCAAAGAGCCTCTGGGCTTTTTATCAACAAAGCGAAATCCACACTCTATCACAATGATGTCAACATGGAGATGGTGAATTGGATTTCTGAGCTTTTTGGTATAGAGTCAAGGCCGCTCAAGGAGGGCCTTAAATATTTAGGCTTTCATCTCAAAGCTAAGGGTTACTCCAAGAACGACTGGCAATGGCTGACAGAGAGATATTATAGAAAGATATCTGCATGGGAACATAGGAGTCTTTCCTTGGCAGGTAGAGTCATTCTCTCTCAATCTGTTTTATTGCAGATGGTTGTTTATTGGGCTCATTTATTCTTCCTCCCAGCAAGCATTATTCACAAGATGTCCAAGGTTACGGCAAATTTTATCTGGGGTGGAAAATCTGAACAGCGGAAGTTCCATCTCTCCAAAATGGATAGTATCTCATTGCCTAAGCGTCTTGGGGGATGGGGTTTAATGGATTTGAGGGTTTTTGGTAAAGCTCTATTATGTAAATCGCTCTGGAGAGGGATCTTCGGGGAAGGACCATGGAGTGTCACTGTAAAACTAAAATATATGAAAGGCAAAAATCTGGAATATTGGTACAGATCTGGAGCAATAGGAACCAAACATGGATCAGCCATTTGGCTCAGTTTTCGGAAGGTCGAGAAATACTTTTTAAAGAATCTGAGGTGGAGGATTCACTCTGGAAACAGTATCTTAATTGGTTTTGATTCTATTGTATGCAGTCGTGGAAACATTTCCATTCCTGAAAACCTCTTATATCCCCTTCACAGAAATGGAATCTTTACATGGGATAAACTCATTTCCGAATGGTGCGGCCTTGTTCCTTTATGGAAGGATGCCACTGATCTTGGTTTGCCAGTCGAACTGAGTTCTTCATGGAAAGCTGTCAAAGATGCTCTAGAAGGTTGCGGGATTCATCGTGGAGGGCCGACTGATCACCTAACTTGGACTATGTCAAACGCTCATGTGCTAGTCCGAGTAAAAGACATTTACTCTGATTTTATTTCTTCAAAGGTTCCGCATTCAAGCTCTAAATTTCCAATGGTTCTCTGGAAATCGGGGTGCCCCCCTAAGATGATACTTTTCGCATGGTTGGTGTTTAATAATAAGAACCTGACATGGGATAACTTGAGGAAAAGAAGCTGGCACGGCCCAAGCAGGTGTTCGATGTGTGAATCTGACGAGGAGTCAAATCTCCACATGTTCTTCCAATGCAAATCCTCTCAGCAAATCTGGTATGATCTGGCCATTCTTTTTGGTTTTCCTCATGTTGTTTTTGTTTCTATCCATGCAGCTTTCGAATGGTGGTGCAGTCAAAGGGAGCCAAGGCGTTTTCTCATCGTTATTATGTTATGGTGCGCATGGAAATGGAGGAATTATAAAATTTTCAGAGACTCAAAGGATCCCTATAGATCCATTTTGCATCGCATCATTGCAATCTTCGATTCAGTTCCAAAAAAGCAGCCCAAAAAGAATGGGCCCGCTACATGACTTTGGCTTTTTGTCTATGGAAGTATTGGTGGATGTGATGTCCTGGCCGTTCTTGGAATGTGCTTCTCCTGGTTATTTTTTTGTGCATTTTTGCCATGTTCTTGAACCTGATGTATATGTTTTGTAATATGGATGCTCCTGTATTCTCAGTTCTTTATGTTTCCATGATGAGGTATTTGTCTTTCTGTACAAGATGCCTTTTTGGACATCTGACTTATGCTTGCTTCTCGAGATGTCTTTGGATCGTGGCTTCTCTTGCCACCCTTTTGTAACTTATGATGGTTTTTATATTGTCTCTATATAATCTATGATGTTTTTTCCTCTGAAAAAAATTAATAATAAAGTACACAAAAATCAATTCTTTCCATCATTACACAATAAGAGGGGAGACATTTTAACCAATTATTTGAGATAAATAGAAATAAATTTTATTTAAAAATAATAAATTTAATTTCATAATGTTAAACTTTGGATAGATTTTAAATTTTTTTGGTCAAAGAAAAACTAATAGCAAGTCAATGAAAAACTGAATACCTTAAATAAAGATTTGTTTCCTTTAACATACCACTTCTAGGTCCAATGGCGCATATATATATATATATATATATATATATATATGAGAAAAAATAATTCAAAATAATTTTTATTTATCAATTTTGTAATATATTTAGATTTTACATTTTATTGTCGGGTTTTTTAATTGTTTCATAATGACAAATTTTTTATTATGCATTTAATTGTCAATTTGAAGTTTGTATGGAACTTGCAACTTATTTTACATTGTATATGTAGATCACACTTTCTACTTTTAATTTTTTTTGTAGTTGTACTACTAATGATTACTTTTGCAGAGGGAGTATAGACACTTCATAAGTTTGGCAAGGTTTAAAAGTAAAATGACTAAAGCTACTTGCAGGAAAGTAAACACACTTGCATAAAAGTAAACACACTTGCGAAAAAGTAAGCACACTTGTCAAAATTAAAGACCACACTTGCGAAATTGAAATAACAAATTTTTACCTAGTGGGGTCAAGAATCTTAATAATGTAACTCCCAACACAAGTAGAAATACTAATATATTTTTGCAAGAAATAAATGTTTCACTTCTACTTAGTGGGCTTAAGAAGACTAACACTATAACCCTCAACATATGTAGAACAAGCCCACATCTAAGGGATAAATCACATAGACAAAAATACATGAAAATATAATCATTGCCAATGTGATCACTATTTCTATTTTGACCAACAAATGTAATCATTGTGTTGAGCACATTTATTCAACAATATAGATGAATGCAAATCAATCTAAAATAAAAAAATGTCAAATGAATAATCAATTGCTTAAATAAATTGATAAATAAATAAACGCAACTATGCATGAATAGTTAATTGGATAAAAAGATAAAATCACACAACCATAAATTATTTTAGAAGTAGATAAAGTAAATTCTATGTGAATAAATAACTAAGGAGTTACATTACACAACCAGAAAAGAGAACTACCTAAATTATAAACCATTATGTTTTGTTGGAGTGAGCCCTACCTCCATAAAACATAATGCTAATATTATTATTCTATATCAATACTTGTTTTTTTTTTCACATGTGGGAAAACCAATCATAACTTAGTTGTTAAACTAGCAGTGAAGACAACCATCTCTGGCTACTAATTGTGAATGCATGTTGACTCATCATCGTTAATCAAGGAAAACCATGCCATCTAGAATAGCCCGCTGGTGGTCCGTAAGGGGGCAGGCTTTCACTCCTGCCAGATGCCTCTGGGTCTTCGGTCGTTAACCTGTTTCCTTACATTTGAGGAAGACAATCTCTTAGCCAAGCAGAAGCAGTTTTAGGGCATAATCCAGGCTTGTATATCAATATTTGTTAATATATATATATATATATATATATATATATATGTATATATATATATATATATATATATATATATATATATATATATATATATATATATATATATATATATTTCTTAAGTAATGCTATTCTATTAATGAAAAAGGTAAAAGTACAACGAGGCTCCGGCCTCTGCGGTGCTGAACATAGTTATATCAGTTATGAAACCAAAAACCGAAAAACATGATTGCCCACCGAGGGGAAGCCAGTCCGAATGTACCCAAAATCAAAACCCACGCAGGGGTCCCAATTCATAAACAAAAACAAGTAAAGCCCACACAGGGGTTCTGAGTAAGATCCAATCAGAATGAAACACGTGGATTGAAAAAAAACATTAGGAAAGAGCCCTATGAAAAAATAAAAAATTTGGAACTTGGCTTGCACAGTTGTCAAGCAGAGCCCATTAGGCATCTGGTGGAGGCTCCTCCACAACTCGACAGTCGTATTCATCCCAGTCCACCGACTCTTCCTCGATTTGATAGCTATAGTCATCCCACTCTGTCACCGCTGTAGATGTGCCACCCTGGCTGCCACTGACCTCTTGCGTGCTGCCCGAGTAGCCATCGACTGCATGCTTGCCGCCAGCCATTTCCTCGCCATGTAGGGTGCTGCCATGGCCATCTTTGTGCCTAAGCGTAGCTGTCTTTCTGTCCGTGTTTTCTCCAACTCCTGTGTCTCGCGTCTCCTCAGCCTTCTTCTGCTTGCTGGTCTTCCCTTTCTCTGGTTCAGGTCCTTGGGTCCGTGTAGCTTGCTCATCCTGCTGACTCAAATCTTCGTTGAATGCCACTGTGATAGTGGCGATAATGGTGGGTCAATGCAATGTGTTGTGAAAACGAAACTAGGTAGTGTGGTAAGAAGAGTGAGGGGGGTCAGGAGGACCAGTTGTTTGGGTGGCAGCACTTGCTCTTCTGGCCTCATAAGCCTGTGCCCGACCTCTGCTGCTACAGGTATTCAGGTATCTTCCAGAAAGATGACCTCTAGACTGATCAGTGTTGAGATTGCAACAAGATGATGGAGCTTAGTGAAAAGAGTCGCCTTCACTAAGTGGGCCCGCAGGCTATTTTTGGCGCAAGTCTATTTTTAGACTATGTCTATTTTTAGACATATGGATCATGTCTATGTTTATGGATGATTGATCAAGTTGGGAAAATAGATGGACTTCTATTTTTGATGAAAGTGTGAGTGATCACAGTGTGAGTGATCAAGTCTATTTTTAGACTGGCTGTCAAAAATAGAAAAGTCAAATATTATTATCTCACAATAATATTTGGACTATAAACTTAATCTTATTCTCTTGGAGCACTTCAGTTTGAGCTACGGAAGTGGCACATGCAGCTGTCAGAAGGAAATTCGTTTTTCTTATGAGTCAGTTGAGTTGTTGCATGCATGACTTCAGTTAGAACTCAAGTGAGTTGAGTTTAGTGGACTGGAGGTACAGTTGATGGAGTTGTGTTCAATTTAACTTAGTTAAACTGGTTGTAGTTAGTCTAACTGCAGATAGACTAATGATGAGTTGTTAAACTAATTATTAACTCATAATACAACTAAAGAATACATCAGTTAACTCAGTTGCATGTCAGTGCATGTTCAGTTCAACAGGGACAGGTGGTAGAGAATCAGATTGCTATCAGTTGTGACTATAGTTGTGCACCAGATCTTGCACAATCAAAGGATTGAGTATGCCAATGAGTTTGCTCACGTATTTGGCCCGCATTTTAGCCTTTGCTCACGTCCACAAAGAGTGAGTGACTATTTTGCAGGTGAAAATCGAGTTTGGGAAGCAATTCTCATCAGTTCTTGAGCAGGTATTGAGCAGTGGAGGCAGGCAAGCAGTGGAATAGATTTGGAGATCAGATTTGAGCTGTATTGTGTGTAACAGGTGGAGATACTTGTGAGAAGTATTATGCTGTGTATTGTTACATGATTCAATCAATATAATATACAGATAGTGTGGGGTTTTTAGCGAGATGCTTTCCCCGGGATACATACTGTGTTAATGAGTTTGATTGATGCTTCTATGTGTGCCTGTGAATGTTTCTGCTTCTGTAAATTGATGATCAACGTAGAGGAGATTATGTATTATACATGTTCCGCTTATAATTGTATGATCAGGATAATCTCTGTGAATATGTGTTAAATTATTCAAAATTTCTACATGGTATCAGAGCTAGATAATTGTAGAAAAAGTTTCTACATGGTATCGGAGCAGCTTGATTTGTAGAAGAGATTTTTACAGGATATCAAGCGAGGGTTGATCAGAAGCAGTTGAGTTGGTTGCTGGTGGAATTCGAATTTGCAGCAGTGTTGTTGAAAATGTCTTTCAACAGATTGCAAATGTTATTCCAAAGCAAGAGCGACCTGGCGCTCAAGGATAAACTCAGTAACAATAAAGGTGAGAATGGATCTTCATCAAATGTATCTGATGAAGAGAATTACGCTTTGGCTGCCAAAGCAAAGAAGGGGAAGAACGAGAAAGCTTCTCATTCCGGTGCGAAAGGCAAGAAGCAGGATATGTCCAAAGTGAAGTGTTTTCACTGTCACCAGCACGGACACTATGCCACAAATTGTCCGCAGAAGAAGAAGAACAAGCAAGCTGCTGGATCTGCAGGGGGAGAGGCTTTAGCTTCTCAGTTTGAGCTTGATTTTTCATTGATCGCATGCTTGGTTTCAAGTGTGATGGGATCAGTGTGGTTCCTGGACAGTGGTGCGTCTTTTCACATGACGGGAGATAGAGATTTGTTCTCTGATCTGGAGAACAAAGATCTTGGAGTGCACATCGAGATGGGCGATGATGGTAGATACAGTGCGACCGGTATCGGTACCATTTCCTTTGAGAGGGAGTCTGGTAAACCCTTTGTATTGAAGGAAGTCATGCATGTTCCAGGATTGAAGAAGAATCTCATCTCAGTGGCGATGTTAGAAGACAAGGGGTATGATGTTGTTTTCAGCGAGGGAAAGGCCTTCCTGCGCAGCAAGACAACTGGTGAGACCCGGAAGATAGGGGTTCGAGTGAGGAACCTTTATCAGTTGCATGTAGATGGATGCGCAGCAATGGCAGGCAAGGCAGAAGGATTGGTGAGCCGGGATGATGGCGAGTTGTGGCACAGGAGATTGGGTCACCTTCACCATGGAGCCTTGAAGATACTGCAGCAGATCACTACAGGGCTTCCTAAAGGCACACTTGCGCAGTCAGATCAATGCAAGGGGTGTACTTTGGGGAAGTTTGTGAAAGCCACCTTTCACGAGAAGGATAGTCGCGCCACGACGATCCTTGAGAGAATTCACACAGACGTGTGTGGACCTTTCTCAGTTGCTTCGACAGCAAAACACAGGTATTATGTGATTTTTGTTGATGATTTCTCTCGTAAGTGCTGGATCTTCTTCATGCAGAAGAAGAGCGAGACATATTCAAAGTTCTGTGAATTCAAAGCACTGGTCGAGAAGGAGTCGAGGAAGAAGGTGAAGGCTCTTAGGAGCGATAATGGTGGTGAATACATCTCGGACGAGTTCAAGGATTTCTGCAAGGCAGAAGGGATTCGTAGAGAGCTCATAGCTCCCCATAACCCACAGCAGAACGGGGTAGCTGAGCGGAAGAACAGAACGATTGTGGGTGCTGCACGGGCAATGTTGCATGATCAGGGCCTACCCCTTCACTTGTGGGCGGAAGCATGCAATACAGCAGTTTATGTGCAGAACCGTTGTCCTCATAGGATACTTGGCATGAGTACACCCGAGGAGGCTTATTCTGGTAAGAAGCCTGATCTTTCTCATTTGAGGATTTTTGGTGCTAACGTTTACATGCATGTGACGAAGGATGCCAGAAAGAAGTTGGAACCGACTGCAGAGGTTGGGATATTTGTGGGGTACACTGATACGCCCCACAACTATCGTGTGTATTTTCCAGACAGTGGTAAAACTGTTGTGCGACGGGATATAAAATTTCAGGAGGAGAAAGCCATGAAGTGTTCGCTTGAGAGGGAGCTACACTTGCATGCAGATGAGGAGCTATTAGTTCCTAAGGATGAGCTTCAGGACGTGGATCAGCCACAGGACGAGGTTCATGGAGTGGAAGAGACCACTCATGCAGCGCCAACCATTAGAGGGCGAAAGCGCTTGACAGAAGCTGAGCGACTGGCTCAAGATGTAGAGAAAGTTGTAGGACCACCTACAGCCCAATGCAGGCAGAGACAGTCACCTGATCGGTACACTGGATACATGGCTCTTATGAGCAAGTGTGTTGTGACTGAGCCATCCTCTTTCGAGGAAGCTGTGGAGGATCCCGCATGGGTAGACGCCATGGTGGAAGAGTATGATTCTATTGTCAGAAACAGTGCATGGGAGATTGTTCCTAGACCGGAAGGGAAATCAGTGGTAGGTTCGAGATGGATCTACAAAGTTAAGCAGACAGCTGACGGGAGTGTGGAGAAGTACAAGGCAAGATTTGTTTCTCGAGGCTTTTCACAGATTGAGGGGATCGATTATGAGGAGACCTTTGCACCTGTCGCAAGGTATTCTTCCATACGGACGATTCTTGCTCTCTCAGCGCAGATGGGATGGCACATTCATCAGATGGATGTGAAGACTGCGTTCCTCAACGGAGTCATTGAGGAGGAGGTGTACATTGAGCAACCCGAAGGCTTTGAAGTCTTCAGCAGCGAGTCGCATGTGTGCAGGCTCAAGAGAGCGCTGTATGGGTTGAAGCAAGCACCACGTGCTTGGTACACACGGATAGACAGCTATTTCACAGGACTTGGATTCTCCAAGAGCGAGGCAGATCCGAACCTATACCAGATTGTGGTGGAGGGTAAGTTGCTTATCATTGTACTGTATGTTGATGATTTGATTCTAACGGGTGATGAGCTGTTGATACTGTCATGCAAGAAGGATCTTGCTACAGAGTTTGAGATGAAGGATTTGGGCCTCCTTCACTATTTCCTAGGATTGGAAATATGGCAGCGTAGTGGTGGACTGTTTGTTTCTCAGGGCAAGTATGCTCGGGAGATACTGGAGAAGTTCAACATGCATGGCTGCAAGCCTGTTGATACTCCTCTTCCTGGAGGTTGGAGGAAGGAGGATGCCACTTCGGGAGAAGAAGTGGATGCCACTGTTTATCGACAGTTGGTGGGGTCGCTGATGTATTTGGTCAATACACGACCTGATATATGCTATGCAGTTAACCGGCTTTCACAAGCTATGGTTAAGCCTACCAAGCTCTTCTGGAAGGCGAGCAAGCATGTATTGCGCTACTTGAGAGGCACATCGGGATATGGTTTGTGGTACAGACAGGAGGATGAGGTGAAGCTATGTGGCTTCACGGATGCAGATTGGGCAGGGAGCCCAACAGACAGAAAGAGCACATCAGGAGGGGTCTTCAGTATCGGATCGACAGAAGTTTCTTGGTACAGCAGGAAGCAGAGATCTGTGGCACTCAGTTCAGCGGAGGCCGAGTATATGGCAGCAAGTTTGGCTGCATGCGAGGCTATATGGATGAGGAAGATCCTGGTTGGTTTGTTCGGTTCTCATTTGGATCCTACTGTGATTTACTGTGATAACCAGAGTTGCATTAAACTCTCGGCTAATCCTGTATTTCATGATAGATCTAAACATATTGACATCAGGTACCATCATATCAGAGATTGTGTGCAGCGGAGGATCATGTTACTTTCGTACATTCCAACGGAGGATCAGGATGCTGATATTCTAACGAAGGCTCTCACCAGGAGCAAATTCGAGTACCACCGAGGCAGGATAGGGGTTGCTGATAATCCATATCTTGTCGAGAGGGAGTGTTGAGATTGCAACAAGATGATGGAGCTTAGTGAAAAGAGTCGCCTTCACTAAGTGGGCCCGCAGGCTATTTTTGGCGCAAGTCTATTTTTAGACTATGTCTATTTTTAGACATATGGATCATGTCTATGTTTATGGATGATTGATCAAGTTGGGAAAATAGATGGACTTCTATTTTTGATGAAAGTGTGAGTGATCACAGTGTGAGTGATCAAGTCTATTTTAGACTGGCTGTCAAAAATAGAAAAGTCAAATATTATTATCTCACAATAATATTTGGACTATAAACTTAATCTTATTCTCTTGGAGCACTTCAGTTTGAGCTACGGAAGTGGCACATGCAGCTGTCAGAAGGAAATTCGTTTTTCTTATGAGTCAGTTGAGTTGTTGCATGCATGACTTCAGTTAGAACTCAAGTGAGTTGAGTTTAGTGGACTGGAGGTACAGTTGATGGAGTTGTGTTCAGTTTAACTTAGTTAAACTGGTTGTAGTTAGTCTAACTGCAGATAGACTAATGATGAGTTGTTAAACTAATTATTAACTCATAATACAACTAAAGAATACATCAGTTAACTCAGTTGCATGTCAGTGCATGTTCAGTTCAACAGGGACAGGTGGTAGAGAATCAGATTGCTATCAGTTGTGACTATAGTTGTGCACCAGATCTTGCACAATCAAAGGATTGAGTATGCCAATGAGTTTGCTCACGTATTTGGCCCGCATTTTAGCCTTTGCTCACGTCCACAAAGAGTGAGTGACTATTTTGCAGGTGAAAATCGAGTTTGGGAAGCAATTCTCATCAGTTCTTGAGCAGGTATTGAGCAGTGGAGGCAGGCAAGCAGTGGAATAGATTTGGAGATCAGATTTGAGCTGTATTGTGTGTAACAGGTGGAGATACTTGTGAGAAGTATTATGCTGTGTATTGTTACATGATTCAATCAATATAATATATAGATAGTGTGGGGTTTTTAGCGAGATGCTTTCCCCGGGATACATACTGTGTTAATGAGTTTGATTGATGCTTCTATGTGTGCCTGTGAATGTTTCTGCTTCTGTAAATTGATGATCAACGTAGAGGAGATTATGTATTATACATGTTCCGCTTATAATTGTATGATCAGGATAATCTCTGTGAATATGTGTTAAATTATTCAAAATTTCTACAATCAGAAGAAGGGGAGGAAGAAGGGGTCTCTAGTTCAGGGGTGGGTGGCGAGGCTGAGCGAGTGTTATAGCCGCGACTGCTACTGGGTCTGTTGCACATCCTATGGCAAAGTCGCATCATTGCGTGTCCGGCAGGTGGGCGATTAAATATTTGGGCTGGGATGACAGTGGTATATTCAGAATGAGTAGCTGGTGAGGTAGAGTTCACTCTGGGATTACTGATGTTGTTTAGCCTAGATGCAGAGGTGTTCTGGGTGGCATTCAAAATGCAGTGAGTGGTTTGGGTGAAATGGATGCCATTTCCCAAATCCATGCAGCTGAGAAGCCAGCAACGTCGCCCTGTGACTGTGTGGGTGCTCGTCTTCTCAACTTGAGGGGGCAAGAGCATCTAAGTAGAGAGGGTGAGAATGAATTCTGGCCAGCGTTTTCCATGGCCTTAAGCCTACTGTAGCCGTCTTGACCTGAGCACCAGATTAATGGTGCCTGCAGGTTGACGGTGTTGTGCCATAAATTGGCATGGAGGAGGACGCGGGTGGCCATGTGGCTCGACCGCCTGCCGTTCTCCTATCTTATCTTCATTAATTTCCAATTAATCACCCGCATCAGGGTATCAATAATTGTTATATTGATTGTATGAATTAATTAAATTAACTAAGCTATTTAAAAGAAATAAATATTCCATAAAATAAATTATATGTGAATAAATAACTAAGGATGTACATTACAAAACCAGAAAAGAGAGCTACCTAAATTATAAAGCATTGTGCTTTGTTGGAGTGAGCCCTACATCCATAAAACATAGTGTTGATATATTCTATATAAATAATTGTTATATTGATTGTATGAATTAATTAAATTAACTAAGCTATTTAAAAGAAATCAATATTCCATAAATATGCAAAGGGAATAAATTAAATTAATTAATAAGATCATACACTATGAAATTATAAACTACAATTACAATAAAAACTTAATAACTAAATTTATGTCATTATAATTAGAATTTCGTTTTAAGATTCATCCCCATGAAATGAAAGAGAAACTCTTTTGTTCAAAAATAAAATAACAACTAATAAATGATATCCACAAGCTTTTCATGTGGTTTTCTAGCAATCAAAAAATAATTAATAACTCATACATAATTCCTAAATACCTATTAACAACTCATACATAAGTTTTGTTCAAAAATAAAATAACAACTAATAAATGATATCCACAAGCTTTTTATGTGGTTTGCTAGCAATCAAAAAATAATTAATAACTCATACATAATTCCAAAATACCTATTAGCAACTCAATTAATTATATCTAATAATTCCAAAATTATTTCCATATCTAAGATGGTTAGTGATATTCCAAATTTGTGGCATATCTTGGTGGTTTTGAATTGATCCAAATTGAAATAATGGAACAACAATTGTGTAATTGCATCAACTCAAGTTTTTGATAAGTGCAAGGATCCTATGGCTCATGGTTTCAGTGTTAAAGTCAATTTTTGATGTTTTCTCATGGTTTCAATGTTGCAACATCGACTCATAGTTCCATTGTTGCAACCACGGTGATGTGCATGTTACAACAATGATTTGTGGCACTAGAGTTGCAAGAGCGAGTTGCGACACCATAGTTGTAGTAGTGAGTTGTGGCACTAGAGTTACAGTAGGGAGTTGGAATATCGAAGCTCCAATAGTGAGTTGCAACACCCAAGTTGCAACAATGATTTGATGCACCATAGTTGCAACAGCGAGTTGCAGCACTAAAGTTGCAACAACTGAGTAACAATAACCATGACACAGATACACCCTATAAAAACATTACAACCTACACAAAAACATTTCTAGCACTTTGTCCTTGCATATTAACTCAAAGATAAATACAAATATAATATTTTTCGAGTTTTTTTAATGATAAATTCATGTAAAATACTAAGAAAATGCAACGGAAATCACTTTATGTCTAAATCCCACATATAGACATTAGAATGGACTTATATGGGGTCATATGCAAGTGAAAATAAATTAAACACACATAAAAGAGGATGCAAAATGATGCAAATTTTGAGGCATATCATTTTCCCTAACTAAAAATGTTGCATGTTCTCATGCAACCTAGTACTTTTGTATTAGCCATATTGTTGGGACACTTCTTTTTCTTGTTGCACACCTCTCTCTATTGTTAACATTTTTCATTTGCCTCAAATGCTTGCTATGAATTGTCATAAAGTATCCTTCAAACTTCAAAATTAGCATCCTGAAACAATTTTAATGAGCTTGCAACAAATGTGGTGGAGTTTCAGTGACCATATACAAGGAGTTGCGCCAACAATGTTGTAGGAGTACGAGAAAGCCTCTTTTAGTCATTTTTTACAACCTAATTTTCTATGAAATTTTACAAGAATACTTGTCTGATAGTAAAAAAATCATGACTATTCAATCAAATATTTCAAGATATAGACAAATCCTTCTCTGCTCATAAAAGGTGTAGTAGCAACAATAGTGTTATAACAATAATAACAACAACAAATTAGATGTTTTTAATTCCTACCACTGGTTCTTGTGTAGCAGTAAAAGGTCTTCTTCTTTATATCATTGTTGCTATTAGACCTCCTTACTAAAAAAATTGATGACTGTTATTGTACATATCCAAAAACAATGTCATGTTGTACTAATATATCTTTATGTAGGAGTGGCTTATATAAAAACTTCTTTCTATTGTAGGTTCTTGTGGAGCAGTCTATTCCCCTCCAAGTGACATTTTTTTCCTTTCTCCCAAACTAATAACAAGATGTGATCTATTGGATATTTTTCTTAAACACGTGGACTCGGAGATGCTCATGGATCATGCAAGAGAGATATGGCATCAATAGATGTTTGATGTCCCTTTCAATTGTTTGTTTTTCTATATGTGTTCTTGTGGAACAATGCCATCTTATTTTTCTTTAACTATTGGTTCTTGTGTGACAACAAAAAGGTTTTATATTTTACTTATTGTCGGTTCTTGTGTGACAATAACAAGGAATTTTATAGTTCTTATTGTTGTTGGAATTATGGCTAATATGTTGTCCTTGATGTCAACCTCATGGTTATGTCACACATTCTTGTCACATTATGTCACATTATGATTAAGTGCAAAACTAATATTCCTAGCTAGATCTTGGATGGAGAACATGCGTAATGACTCTATAGGTGTTGCAAGAGTCCTGATGGTTACATAAGAGCTACAATGGTTTTTTGAGGCGTTGTAGATAATAAAAATGTTTGTGCATGTGATGCAGAGGATGAGGAAGAGTATTATAAACTTAGTCACATGTTTAATTTAAAGGAAATTGAAAAATGTGAAGTTTGTAAAACCATACGCTACTTATGTGAGGTAAAGTCGCGTACATATGTAGGTATAAAGAAAAAGAGTCACGTACATGACCCTGTGCATGGAAAATAAAAAAGCGTGAGAATTTTCCATGGTTATCTCCCAAGGTTTTGAGTCGAAAACATCTATTTGATCTTGTCAACAATTACCGTCAACAAATCAAAGGGATTTTCCTGTGGTATTGGCAAGGCAAAGGAGTTACAAAGGAGAAAGAGAGCAATCAACTATGTGTGCATTTGATGGGTTATTCCTTTGTGATTTGATCTGGAACAAGTGTGCACTAGGGCACAAGAAGGAGGCTCAGATATGAGAGATATGAAGATGTATTGGAGATCTAACGGGTGTGCTTGTTTGATTTGATTGTGGGAAAATAAATCTATTGATTAATGTTTGAGCTGCTAAAAAATGCAAGATCAAGGCTTACAATAGATCTATGATCTCAATCAGATCAATGATAGAGAGACTTTATATGATGAATGTATAGGATTTATGTTTATGTCTTAGTATGCTTAATGATTAGTAAATTTTGAGTTATGACCAATGTTTGCAAATCTAATAGTATATGCAAGGAAAAAGTTGTTTGCAGTGGCATTATGCACATGAGCGATTTGATGAATGGAGAAACTCGTATGGTTACTAAAGTTATAAATCTATGTTGTTGATTGTCATTAATATACATGAGTCTATTGTTGAGTTTATAATGATGCTGCTATGTTTTGAGTTCTCTTCTATTGGTATTACATATTTCCTTGGGAATAATATTGTGATGGTTTGATTAATGAGGGATTTGGTTATACATTCAAAGATGATTTTGGCATGAATTTCCTGAGATATATAAACATTTTGTGTTCCTCAATATCACGTACATATGCAGATATGATTCTAAACAATCGTGTTTATCTTCCGAGTAAAAGAACCCTAATTAATATTATTGCTTGTTGTTGAATATAGTCATTGTTGTTATTGATTGATGGATGTCGTAACTTGATGAAGTCACTGCGATATATGGTTTACTGGAAGGGTTGATACGAAGCATGGACATAATGGTTTGAGATCTGTACGTAATTATTCTACATCGATAGTGCGTATATACATGGGTTTCTTAAATGATAGTCACATATATATTTTTATGGATAATGTTTTGTATAACAAAGGTTGTTCAAGAGGTTGTATGTAGGGAAAATGATAGAGAATTATAAATATAATGTTTTTGTTTGTATTTTATTGAAGTTAATGTTATTTTCCTCATGGTTTCTTATTGATGATGCTACTTTGAGTTCGTTGCTAACAATGATTGTTGGAATAAGGAATTACTAGGGGGGGTGAATCAATAATAGTGAAGTTCTTTCAAATTTTAAGTATAAGTCTTTAACACTTTTCACTACGTTCAATTACTTGTGAGAGATTTCATACATAATACAAATGATCAGGAAGATAAGGCATTCACATGTACATATAATCCAACACATGAGTAGCACACACATATTGACACATGTATTTTTACGTGGAAACCCAAAGGGAAAAAAACACCAATTTTTTTTGTTATTATTATGTAAATTCAACACCGACTTAATTACATCAATTTTTTTGTGAGTGCCCACTTACAAGAGGCACTGCCCCAGTTAGGATTGCAAGCACCTACTTTCCAAGAGGCACCAACCTCTTATGAATGTAGGCCACCACCTTCTTTAGCCATTGTTCTACATTTCATACAATTTTCAGATTGAAAATAGAGGCAATTACATATGCATAGAAATACAAATCTGATTCATTCTAGTATCATTCTTCATCTCTTGGCCCTCTATGCTTCAACAGGAACTCTCGGCCTAACACAGTAGTATTGGCCCACTCTGCCCCTTTTCTCTAAATTGTGTTCCTTGATGCTCCTTCAGCTTTTAATCATAGCTCTCTGCAACACTTTGCCTCAGTTCATCACTTGGGAAATTTGCTCAATATTCACATGCTCCACTCCACTCTCTTCAGCTCACACAACAATAATGTATCCCCCACTTTGCTCAACTGTGCTCTTGTGTTTTGTTCCTCTGTTGCACACTGGTTGATGTTGCCTCTACTGCCATCCACACTACCCGAGAGTGTACTGTTCAACATGGTTCTCCATTTTGTTGTTGCATATGACTTGGCCACTTCTCCTGTATTAACCACTGGGAACGAGCTCCTGAGCATTTCACCCTACTGAGAATTAATTCTTAGTCAAACTGCACACTCCAACTAGTCTCCCCATGCTAATTAATTTTTGATAGAGCTTGAAAGGTACTTCAACATAACTTCTATGTTCTTCATTTAATTTAGTGAGGCATGCACAAGAGATCAGAGGAAGCTTTCTTTCAACTCAAGACATGCCCAACACTCTTCTTTGCAAATTGTGCTCCTTGCAACCTTGACCCGACGATCTTTGTCATCACAATTACTCATGTGGCACCAACTCTTATGCACAAATTTACTCAGTTGTCGACTCGTCCATCCACATACACCTTTGTGCTACAATATCAGAGCCCAAAATCTTGTAATATTACACCACAGTGAAATTTTGGAGTCCAAACATTTTGTAACTTTATTAAGAAAATGTTACGATTCACAAAATCTCGACTGGCCTTTACCCACCTTTGCTTAGCCCCTTCTTGTTTTTCCTCCATGGGACCTAGTGTTGCAACCGACGACATAACACTTAGGTGTTAAGGCCTTTAGGCTCCGGTCGAGGGCCTATCTCCCTGTGTATTTTCTCTCGCCCTTGGTTCTTTCGGCTTTCACAACTAAAAGCTAACACATTGGAGCCCATTTCATCTGTAGGTTTTAACCCCATACAGAAATTACCTACATACGAATTCTAAAACACAGAAAATAAACAATGCGAGATAATAACACATAAAACACATATACACAGAGATTTTCCCCAGGATCCCAAAACCAGGACTACCAGCTTGATTTTTCATTATGTTCCTTTCAATGTTATAATACTATTTATACATGCCGAAGAATCCAATACCATGGACCGAAAACCATCGCGTCCAATACCATGGACTGAAAACCATCACGTTCAGTACCATGGACCGAAAAACCATTGCGTCCAAAAAACATGTGTGAAAATCATGCACAAAACCATAAGTGGGTCCACCCAACCTAACATAGGGTCCAAAACCAAAATTTTCCGGGGTGCTGCCCTGGACCCCATAAAGTGGGGTTATGGGTGCCCTTCAAACCCCTTGTTAACTACGTGGAAAGAATATAACACAACCCAACATTCTCCCACTTGTTGTTTTCTTTCCACAGGGGGCCACAAGAAAGCTTAGTCATTTTCCTAGCCCTAAAATTCCCATTGTCTCTCTACACCAAGAGAACTTCTCAGAGCTCACATATTTTGTCAATGTATTTGTAGTATTCTTCAAATTGTCCACCTTTACAAGCAAAACATTTTGTCTTCTATCATATCCCTCACAAAGTGATACTGAACATCAATGTTCTTTGTCTTTGAATGATATGCAGGGTTCTTTGCCAAGAAAATTGCACTTTGGCTGTCACAATCTATCCTTATAGCTTCCTGTACTAACCCCATACTTGAACACAATATCTACAACCAAACTGCTTCCTTGCTTGCATAAGTGGCTGCCATGTATTCTGCTTCTGTAGTTGATAGTGCCACTACAGATTGTTTCTTACTCATCCAACTGACTGCACCTCCAAATAGGTTAAACACATACCCACTTGTAGATCTTCTCTGATCCAGATCTCCAGCCCAGTTTGCATCAACAAAGCCATGAATATCCAACACTTTGTCCAATCCCGGTCTTCCTTGGTAGCACAAACCATAATCACTAGTGCCACACAAATACCTGAAAACCCACTTCACTATTGTCCAATGCTCCTTTCTTGGTTTTGACATAAACCTACTCAATACTCCCACTACATATGCAATGTCTGGTCTAGTACAGACCATTGCATACATCAAGCTACCGATTTCACTTGCATATGGAACACGGGACATGTCCTCTTCCTCTTCTTGTGTCTTGGGACATTGTTCAACAGATAACCTCACACCTACAGGAATAGGAACCTTCACCTGTTTACTATCCTGCATATTAAACCTCTGTAGTATTGTCTCAACATACTTCCTTTGGTTTAACCAGAGCTTCCTCTTTGCCCAATCTCTTTTAATTTCCATGCCCAAAATATAGTTTGCAGCACTAAGATATTTCATGTCGAATTTGGAGGACAATTGGGTCTTCAAATCCTGGATAATTTCTTTGTCATTTCCAACCAACAACATATCATCCACATACAAGACCAGATAAATAACACGGTCACCAGTTAATTTAAAATACATACAATGATCTGCTTTACTTCTGGTGAAGCCAACTCCCCGTATAAATGTATCAAATTTCTGATACCACATCCTTGGTGACTGTTTTAACCCATACAGAGACTTCTTTAACTTGTATACCAGTTCTTTCTTACCTTTCACTGCAAAGCCTTCAGGTTGCTTCATGTAAATTTCCTCTTCCAAATCCCCGTGAAGAAATGATGTCTTCACATCCATCTGTTCTACTTCAAAATCAAAAGTAGCAGCAATAGATAAAAGTAATCTAATAGAAGTTACCTTGGCAACAAGAGAAAAAATATCACCAAAATCAACTCCTGGCACCTGGGAATAACCTTTTGCTACCAACCGAGCTTTGTATTTCTCCACTTTTCCTTCTGCATTTGTCTTCTTTTTGAACACCCATTTGCTGCCAATGGGTTTCCTTCCAGTCGGCAACTCCACCAGATCCCAAGCCTCATTTTTTTGCAAAGATGCCATTTCATCAACCATGGCCTCTTTCCAGAGTTTTCCATCCTCTGAATCTACTGCTTCCTTCACAGTTCTGGGATCATCGTCAGTAATAGATAAAGAAAAATTTGAACAGAAAGCAAATGGACTATACCTTTCAGGCTGCCTTCTTTCTCAAACTGATCTTCTCAAAGCCAGAGTTTGTGGCTCTTCATATTTTGATTCCTCCTCTGCTGTAGAGTCTGATTCTTCCTCCTTTAGCTCAAACTCTATCTTCTCGGGTTCCTTTGGTTGGATTTCATGTTTAATAACATCTTTCACCTCTCTGAACACCACATCTCGGTTGTACACAACCTTTCATGTGACTGGGTTCCAAAGCTTATAACCCTTTAAACCATCCTTATACCCAATAAATATGCACTTTTCAGATTTACTATCCAACTTGGTTCGTTTCTCCTTTGGAACATGTACATATGCATCACATCTAAATACCCTCAGATGTGAAAGAGAGGGTTTCTTACTAGTCCATACCTTTTGTGGAGTCTTATTCTCCAACGCTAATAAAGGTGACCTGTTGACCAGGTAACATGCAATATCCATTACCTCTGCCCAAAATTATTGTCCTAACCTGGCACCATTGAGCATGCTTCTTTCCCTTTCCATTAATGTCTTATTCATTCTTTCTTCAAATCCATTTTGCTGAGGTGTATATGGAGTAGTCTTCTTTCATGCTATACCACACTTCTTACAGAAGTCTTCAAATTCCTTACTGCAAAACTCTCCACCATTATCTATCCTCAGCACCTTTATCTTCTTCTCAGTCTGGTTTTCCACCAGAGCCTTAAATTCTTTAAACCTGTCAAAGACTTCAGATTTCTTCTTAAGGAAATATATCCATGTATTCCTTGAGAATTCATCTATAAATGATACATAGTACACAAACTTACCTAGTGATGGAACCTTCACAGGTCCAAACACATCACTGTGCACAAGTTCTAATATATGTTTCGCCCTCTTACTACCAGAGGGGAAACTCACCCGATTCTGCTTCCCATATACACAATTTTCACAGAAATCAAAATCCAGAGAGCTATTACTCATACCTTCTACCATACCTTTACCATGAAGTATCTGAAGGCCCTTTTCTCCAATATGTCCAAGCCTTTGATGCCACAACATGGTCTTCTCTCCAGAGACCACTAGATTTTCTGCTCCACTTTCAAGAACCACAGAACTATTGCACCCATCAATAACAGTGCTACCTTGCAGCTTGTACAGAGTTCCAATATGAACTCTCCACATCAATACCAGTGCTCCCCGAACCATCTTGCAAGTATCCTTCTTGAACACTGTTTTTACACCTGCATCATCCAGCTTGCTAACAGGAATCAGATTTATGGCTAATGCAAGAATATGTAGAACACTTGGAAGCGTTCTAATCCTTCCACCTTGCAACTTCAACTTCACTTTTCCGTGACCAACGATTCTAGCCTTCCTGTCATCCCCCAAGAAGACATCACCACCATCATATTTCTCATACTCACAGAACCACTCTCTATGGGGAGTGAAGTGAAAGGATGCACCTGAGTCAATCAACCATGCCTCATGATCTACATGTGTACTTGAAGAAGCCAAGTACACATCCCCACCTTCATCTGAGGTGGTTTTCGCCTTTGCAGAAGAAGCCTCATCAGATCCCTTTCCTTTGTCAGGAGCTTTAGATTTATAGTCCCTTTCGTAGTGCCCTTCCTTTCCACATTTCCAGCACACCACCTTTACAGGTTTTCATGGAGATTTAGATCTCCCACTCGATGACTTATTTTTGTTTCTATTCTGGGTCCGCCCTCGTACAGACAAGGCATCACCATTTTGGTTCTCCATATTTTTCCGTCTCATCTCCTCCGTCAGCAAGGATGAGACTATTTCATCAAAATGCAAGGCAGTTGCATTGATACCTATTGCAATAACCAGACTATCCCACAAATATGGTAGAGAACACAATAAACTGATGCACTTATCTTCATCTAAATTTTAATATCAACAGATGCTAACTAACTTACCACAGTATTAAATGCATTCAAATGCTCTGTCACTGAGTCTCCATCTTTCATCATTAGGATATACAGCTTTTTCCGCAGGAACATTTTATTCACCAGAGACTTAGATTGGTACAAAGTCCCTAACTTATCCCACAAAGCCTTCATCGTAGCTTCCTTTGATACATTCAGCAATACTGAATCTGAGACACACAATCAAATTGTGCTCTTTGCCTTTCGATCCAACTTCTTCCATTCTTCATCAGACACTCCTGTTGGTTTAGTACTGGGATCTACCGCGATCCACTGGTCTTTATCCACCAACAGATCCTCCATCTTGAGTTTCCACAACTCAAAACTCTGACAATTAAATTTCTCGATCTCTATCTTTCCACTTCTCGCCATCTTCTTTCACCACCAGAATCGATCTCGCAAATCTCCCACTGAACATGGTCTACCACAGGCCCGAGCGAAACCCCTCAGCAATAAAGGCGTCCCCTTGAAGCCAAAACAGCTCTGATACCAAATGTAGGTTTTAACCCCGTACAGAAATTACTTGCATACGAATTCTAAAACACAGAAAATAAATAATGTGAGATCATAACACATATACACAGAGATTTTCCCTTGGATCCCAAAACCGGGGTTACCAGCTTGATTTTCATTATGTTCCTTTCAATGTTACAATACATATTTATACATGCCAAAGCATCCAATACCATAGACCGAAAACCATCGCGTCCAATACCATGGACCGAAAACCATCACGTCCAATACCATGGACCGAAAAATCATCATGTCCAAAAAGCATGTGCAAAAATCATGCACAAAACCATAGGTGGGTCCACCCAACCTAACATAGGGTCCAAAACCAAAATTTTCTGGGGTGCTGGCCCGAACTGCATAAAGTGGGGTTATGAGTGCCCTTCAAACCCCCTGTTAACTACGTGGAAAGAATATAACACAACCCAACATCATCGTAACTTTTTCAAATATCATTTGCACAGGAGTTACGAGATATATTAATTCTGATATAGTGATCTCCGAGATGACATCATGTTGATGTCATCATCTCCACGTGGAGCCTCCTTAATGGTGACACGTGTCACAAGAATTTTGCCTATTAGTCCACCCAAAATGTTGAATCTAACTACCATGTATCCTCCGTATAGACATGTCATGCTAATGTCCATTAGGGTAACTTTGAGGTCTAAAATGGGCCTCCTAAGGAAATTATAAAATAATAGTGGAAATAATAAAATAAGATTAGATTACATCATCATATTTTAGAGGGAAAAAAGAAAAAAACTATTTTTTCAACTCGTATTTTCAACTTATCTCCCTATGGGTTTACTCAAATTTCGAACGGAAACACTCATTGGATGAAAAAATTGATTCCCCATCCAAGGAATACCCATGTTTCATACTTTCAATGGACCTACTACACGAAAAATGAGAAATACATGAAAAATGTGATTGCAATCACATTTTTTCATGTATTCCTCATTTTCTGTATAGTAGGGTCCATCAAAAGTATGCAACATGGGTACTTCTTTGATGAAGAATTAAATTTTGCATCTAGTGAGTACTCCCACTTGAAATTTGAGTAAAACCTTAGGGAGATAAGTTGAAAAAGTAGTTTTATTATTTTATTATTTTTAATCTTTTTACTTTTTTACTCCAAAAATGGTGACATCATAATCTTGAATCCTATTGGTTCTTATAAAGTTTATTTTGGTTGTACATATTTCTTAGGAGGCCCATTTTAGACCTCAAAATTCCCCTAATGATCTACCATTGTAAGCTCCTCAAGGCTAATCACCTACTGCCATGCGTCCAATTAGAGGTGATAGAAAGGGTCCCTAGTTCTTTGGTTTTGCAACAAATTTCCTTTTTAATTCCTATTCCTTGTAACCCTCGACGTTTTCAAAAGAAATCAATTATTAAGAACTTATGATATTCTGATCTTCGGAATGCCGAAATTCACCTTCTCCGAGGTTCCAATATGTTTCCTACTCCAAGTTTTTGATATGTTGATTGCTCATTTTTGTATGCAACCAACTCACAAAATAGAAGAAAAGATAGATCAATGACTTCAAAATCAGCCTCTTCGAGGGGGAACCTCCTTTACATTACACAAATGAAAAATTCTTGGATGATACAAATGATAAAACCTCCTTTCTATATATAGGAGTATAAGGGGTTCACAATATAATCAAGTCGACATAACAATAATAATATAAGGGCACAAAAATAACAATAGTGGGCCTCTATGGGGCATAAAAATAACAATAGTGGGCCTCTATGGGGTACAATAATAACAATATGGGGACAATAGGGGCACAACAATAACAATAAGGGCTAAACTGATTATAGTAATGGGGGAATCACTAGTATTATAGGGACCTAACATGCCTCTCACCTTAAAAAACATGTTGTCCTCAACGCTTGAGTATTTCTAGATGCTTCTGTATAAAATTCTCATCTCCCATGTGGAATCTTCAGCGGTTAAGTTCTTCCACTTGATGAGATACTCTGAAATTGATCTATTTTGAAGCTACCGAGTTCTTGTTTCTGTGACTGCTTCAGGTTCCAATATGCTTTTTCCTTCCTCGTCAAGTTTTGGCAATATTGTTTGAACTGGGAGCTTGTAACCTATAACCTTCTTTAGGCACGAAACATGGAAAACTGGGTGCACTTGGGAAGTTGTAGGAAGCTCCAATTTGTATACCATAGTACCAATATTTTGCAACACTTTGTATGGACCATAATACTTTGGTGATAATTTATTATCCTTCTTAGTTTTCTTGAGGGAAATTTGTTTATATGGTTGTAATCGTAGAAATACCCAATCACCTACATCAAAACTTATTTCGCTGTGATGTTGATGTGCCTGTTGTTTCATTCTATTCTGTGCCAAAGTGAGGTTATCCTTTAAGAGTTGGAGAACTTGTTGTTGATGATCGATGTAATCTTCCACTGCTTGAACCTTATAATTTTCTCTTAAATATGATGTGATGGATGGTGGATGATATCCATAAAGGCCATAAATGGGGTCATTTTTTCTTCAGTATGGAAGGAAGTGTTATACCACCATTCAACCAAAGGCAACCATTTGACCCATGGTGTCTGTTTATCAGATACAAAGCAACGAAGATATCCTTCCAAAAATTTGTTTAATATCTCAGTTTTCCCATCAGATTGAGGATGATAAGTGATCTATGAGCTAACTAAGTACCAAGACAAGAAAATAATTTTTCCCAAAAATTTCCGCTGAAAATGGGATCTCTATCTCTTACAATAATCTTTGGGTTTCCATGTAGCTTTTGAATTGTTTCCTTAAATGCAGTAGAAACTTTATTGGCTTTAAATGGATGAGATAATGCACAAAAGTGTGCATACTTGGTAAGTCTATCAAATACCACCATGATGAAACTATTTCCTTCGGACTTGGGTAAACCTGTGATAAAATCCATTGAAACCTCCTCCCAATGTTAGCTTGGAATGGATAAAGGTTGTAATAGACCTAGGATCTTAATTGTTTCAACTTTTTTTTTTGGCAAACCAAACATTCTGCCACAAAATTTTGAATATCAAATTTAAGGCCATCCCAAAAAAAATTCTTCTGAACCGTGTGGTAAGTTTTTAAAAATCCCAAGTGCCCTCCTAAGGGAGAGGTGTGCAATTCCATAAGAATCTTTTGTTTGAGTTGGGAATTCTTACATAGGTATAAGCGATCTTTGTACCATAACGAAACATTTATCCAGCTAAATGTATCAGATGTCCTGGGATATTGTTATATCTTTTGAATGAGTGCCTACACTTCTTCGTCATTCTTCCATTCATCTCTTGCTTCGTTTATCCAATCTGGTAGGATAATAGAAATGGTGCAAAGAAATGCTTCCACATCCTCATCCTTTCTTGAGAGTGCATCTGCCACAACATTTTTCTTCCCTTTTTTGTAGATGATTTCAAAGTCATAACCCAACATCTTTGTGACCCATTTTTGTTGTTCTTCTGAAGATAATATTTTTTCTAAAAAGTATTTAAGACTATCATGATCTATTTTTACCTTGAAGTGTCTTCCCATTAGTTAGTTTTGCCATTTCTTAAGTGCATGTATTATTGCCAACATTTCCTTCTCATAAATAGCTTTGAGTAAATACTTTGCTTTGATTGGATGACTTTCGAAAGTAGTGGGTCTTTCTTCTTAAGTTAAAACAACACCAATTCCATTTCCTGAGGCATCACATTCCACAATAAAGGTTTTTGTGAATTCCGACGTAGCTAAGACCGGTGCTTCGCACATTACCTCTTTAAGATATTCAAAGGCCTTCGTTGCTTCTGGAGTCCATGAAAATGCATCTTTCTTCAATAATATTGTTAGATGTGCTGCTATTCTCCTATAATTATTAACAAACTTGCGATAATACCCTATCAACTCGAGAAATCCTCGTAGATACTTTATGGATGTGGGGATTTTCCATTCCTTAATGGCTTTAATTTTTTTAGGGTCTACCTTAACACCTTCATGAGATACAATATGACCTAGATATTCCACCTATTGTACTCCAAAGAAACATTTGGAACCTTTTGCATATAATTGTTTCTCCTCCAATAGTTTGAGCACCTCGTCAACATGTTGAACATGATCATTCCAAGACTTGTTGTAGATTAGTATATCATCAAAAAATACTAACACAAATTTTCCAAGGAAGGGTTTTAAAATGGAATTCATCAAACCTTGAAATGTAGAAGGTGCATTGGTAAGGCCAAAAGACATGACCAAAAATTCATAATGACCCGCATGAGTTGTAAATGTTGTTTTCTGAATGTCTTCAGTCTTCATTCTGATTTGATGATATCTTGAACAAATATCCAACCTCGTTAAGTAAATTGATCCATGCAATTGATCCAATAATTCAACAATGACAGGAATGGGAAATTTATGTTTAATAGTGATCTTATTGAGCTCCCTATAATCCATACACATGCGCCATGATCCATCCTTCTTGTGCACCAATACTACTGGAGCAGAGAAAGAACTTTGACTAGGTTGAATTATACCAACCTCTAGCATTTCTGCAACCATACGTTCAATTTCAGTCTTTTGGGCATAGGGATATCTATAAGCCCTGATGTTTGGAGGAACAATTCATGGAATCAAATGAATAGCATGATCATGATCACGAATAGGTGGGAGGCCTTTTGGAGTCTCAAATACTTTGGAATTATTGTCCAATACTTTTTGGAGATCTAGATAAATAGATGATTTCGATGTGGGAACGTCTAGCGAACATAATTGTGCAATTACGCCTCATTGTTCTTTCTTTAGAAGATTTGTCATTCCATTAAAGCTGATTATCTTTCCTAGTTTCCCTGTAATACCCCTTAATTCAACTTCCTTTCCTTCTAGAAAAATTTTCATGAAAAGTTCTTGAAAATTAAAAGTTATCGTACCTAAAGATTGTAACCATTGGACTCCTAGTACAACATCAACACCACCCATTGGAATGGAAAACGTTAGGCTATTCAATACATATTCTCCCATGGATAACTTGATAGTATTACACTTTCCAGAGCAATTTATGGTTCCTCCACTTGCAACCACTTGACACTCTAGTGCTAGATATAGGAAGCAATTCAATTCCTTGGCTATATTACAATGAATAAAATTATGGGTACTACCCGAATCAATCAACACTATTACCTTTTTATTCTTGATATGTCATTCTATCTTAATAGTTTGAAGAGTGGTAATTCCAACCAATGCATTACAAGATATGGTAGAATTCATTTCTTCTTTCTCTATGGTTTTTTCCTGGTGTATATCCTCTTCTTTTGACATGTCTTGTTCATTTTCTTCCTCCTCTTCACAATCTATGTAAAATAATTTCTTCTCACCCTTATGACCTTCAGTGTATTTGCTATCACAACTGTAACAAAGCCCTTTTGATCTTTTTCTTAAAATTGTTGTGGTGTCAACCTTATAGGTTGTGGATGGCTAGGGGAAACAACACTTCCATGTTTAAAGTTGTGAGTGGTAGGTTTCCTTGTTGCCATAATTTTGCTTTCCATTTTTCTTGCCAACCTAAATTCCTTCTCCAATGAATCATATTCCCAAAGGCGAACCTCATGTTGGGTGTTATCCTTTAAATTCCCTATGAACACATCAATCCTATGCTCCTTTGGAATGTCTTTTACCCTTATATTCAATTTTTGGAAGTCCCCAATGTGCTCCATCATTGAACCCTTTTGTTTGAGATTTATCAATTGGTTAAAAAAGGTGTTGCTTTTTGTATCCTCATAATGTGCTGTCATTTCTTCCGTAAAAATTGCCCAAGTGACCATTTGTTTATGAAAGCAAAGCCATAGATACCATATAAACTAATTGGGTTCCAAATATAAAATTGCAATGCGTAATTTTTGTGTTTTTTACACATTATGGAGATCGAAATATTGCTCCATATGTAGTATCCATATTATGGGATCCTTCCCATCAAACTTTCTCATATTGATCTTTGGAACATGGCGGGTCTTCAATCCAATGTTAGAGTCTATGCAATCATGATTATCATTTCTTTTGTTCCCATCATGAGTTTGCTTTACTACCATTTCACCATTAGTAAGTATTTCTTGTAACAACTTTGTCAAATCTATCTTCAAATCTTTCATGATGCCTTTAAGTTTTTCTTCTATATTAGCTTCCATGCCATTCAAATTAGATTCCACACCATTCATCTTAGCTTCCACACTTTTATTTAAACCATCCATCTTAACTTCGGTTACTTTTTGTGAGAGTGAAATTTGTTGCACTTGGTCTCACAATTTTGATATATCTTGTTGTATTTCTTCCTCTTCTTCATGAGTCATGCTAGAGATTTCAGGTTGCTTACAAGGTGTTTCCATTTTATTTCTTTGGGGCATCAATTAATGATAATTATGCTTCACTATGTCCTTTGAATTCCTTCAAACTAATTTTTCAAACCAAACTTATGCAAAATTTTAAAACGACTACACACCTTTTTTGGCTTTATAGGAGCTAGATATTGAATCGATTGTATATCTATAATTGCGGATCTCTTAGGTCTGAAATTCCGTGTTGTGGTAGCCCTCTACATCCTCGTTCCAAACCTATAAGTCTAATCAATATTGGATTCTTCAAGAAATAGTTATGCCAAATCTCCCACGATGACCTGATTATAGATTGGTTCAGTAGAGCGAACTTATACGAAGTGCCATGTGTCATTGTTTCTACCTTCAAACATGAAACTGATACAAAGAAAAATACAGTCCATCCTCTTTCTGTACCTTTTATGAAATTTCAATCTGATTCTCAGAGAGAAAGTTATGATGATTTTCCCCAGGTCACCTATTTGAGATATAATTCGGGAGCCTGCAAAAAACCATAACTTCCTTGGATCATATCTCCTAAAATATAGTGATACAAGATCTGAAATTCGAACCCAAGATGCATCGATATTTCAGATCAAATGGGTTTTAATTTCAGCTTTTGAAACATCGTAGAAAAACTGTTATAGTGAAAATTCCATGATGACCTGTTTGGAGCAGCGAAACCCTAGAATCTAAACCTTTGATACCAAATGTTATGCAACTAGCTCACAAAATAGAAGAAAATATAGATCAACGATTTCAAAAATCGGCCTCTTTGAGGGGGAAACTCCTTTATATTACACAAATTAACATTTCTTGGATGATACAAATGATAAAACCTCCTTCTATATATAGGAGTCTAAGGGGTCACAATATAATCAGGCCAACATAACAATAATAATATAAGGGCAAAACAATAAAAATAGTGGGCTTCTAAGGGGCACAAAAATAACAATAGTGGGCTTCTATGGGGTACAATAATAAAAACATGGGGACAATAGGGGCACAACAATAACAATAGGGCTAAAATGATTATAGTAATGGGCGTATCACTAGTATTAAAGGTTTTCCTTTCGAAATCAAGTCCTAATGTTATGCCTGCTTTGATATTTCAATTTCTCCTAAGTCCCTGATTCTGAGGTCCCAAAATTTGGCCTTGCTGTCCTGAGATCGGATCGTAACTTTCTTAAAAGGGAATTACATTGAGGTTACGAAGTTTCGAGGTCTCGAGGTTCTAAGCCATCTAAAGTTTCAAGGTTTCACCACCATCTTCGTTGAGTTTGGCATTGCTTCCAACTTTGGCTATACGCCAAGCCTCCTCCAATCACCTTTTAGCTCTGCTTTCATTGACATGTGTTATGAAACCAGCTCAAGAAAAGATAGAAAAGATAGATCAACGCCTTAGAATTCAGCCTCTTCGAGGGGGAAACCTCCTTTACATTACATAAATGAACAATTCTTTGATGATTCAAATGACAAAACCTCCTTTCTATATATAGGAGTCTAAGGAGTCACAATATAACCCAACCGACCTAACAATAATAATATAAAGCCATAAAAATAACAATAGAGGGATTCTATGGGGCACAGTAATAAAAATATGGGGATAATAGGGGCACAACAATATTAATAAGGGAAGCAACTACAATAGTAATGGGGTAATCACTAGTATTATAGGGACCCAACGTGCCCCTCTCCTTCAAAAAAGTGTTGTCCTCAACGCTTGAGTAGTTCTGGATGCTTCTGTAAAAAATTATCATCCTCCCATGTGGAATCTTCAGCGGATAATTTCTTCCACTTGATAAGATACTCCGAAATTGATCGATTTCATAGCTGTCAAATTCTTGTTTCTGTGACTGCTTCTGGTTCCAATATAATTTTTCCTTCCTCGTCAAGTTCTGGCAATATTGTTTGAACTGGGAGCTTGTCGCCTATAACCTTCCTTAAACATGAAACATGGAAAACTGGGTGCAATCGAGAAGCTGCAGGAAGCTCCAATTTGTATACCATAGTACCAATCTTTTGCAACACCTTGTATGGACCATAATACTTTGGTGATAATTTATTATCCTTCTTAGCTTGCTTGAGGGACATTTGCTTATATGGTTGTAGCCGTAGGAATACCCAATCACCTACATCAAAACTTCTTTCACTGTGATGTTAATCTGCCTGTTGTTTCATTCAATTCTGTGCCAACACGAGGTTATCCTTTAAGAGTTGGAGGACTTGTTGTTGATGTTCGATGTGATGTTCCACTGCTTGAACCTTATAATTTTCTCTTAAATATGATGTGATGGGTGGTGGCTGATATCCATAAAGTGCCATAAATGGGGTCATTTTTGTTGTTGTATGGAAGGAAGTGTTATACCACCATTCAGGCAGAGGCAACCATTTGACACATTGTGTCTGTTTATCAGATACAAAGCAACGAAGATATCCTTCCAAACATTTGTTTACTATCTCAGTTTGCCCATTAGATTGAGGATGATAAGATGAGCTATGAGCTAACTAAGTACCAAGACAAGAAAATAATTCTGTCCAAAAATTTCTAGTGAAAATGGGATCTCTGTCACTTACAATAATCTTTGGGTTTCCATGTAGCTTTTGAATTATTTCCATAAATTTAGTAGAAACTGTACTGGCTTTAAATGGATGTGATAATGCACAAAAGTGTGCATACTTGGTAATTCTGTCAACTACCACCATGATGACACTCTTTCCCTTAGACTTGGGTAAACCTGTGATAAAATCCATTGAAACCTCCTCCCAACATTGGCTTGGAATGGATAAAGGTTGTAATAGACCCGGTGTCTTAATTGTTTCAACTTTATTTTGTTGGAAAACCAAACATTCCACCACAAATTTTTGAATATCCGATTTAAGGCCATCCCAAAAAAATTCCTTCTTAACCCTGTGGTAAGTTTTTAAAAATCCTGAGTTCCCTCCTAAGGGAGAAGTGTGCAATTCCATAAACTAAAATTGATTGTATAAGGAGATTGAGTCTAGTTGATTGATTGTTTTAGTAAGAAGGGTGATCTTTGCTCCTAAGAATCTTTTGCTTTAGTTGGGAATTATTACAGAGGTATAAGCGATCTTTGTACCATAAAGAATCATTTTTCTAGCTAAATGTATCAGACGTACTGGAATCTTGTTGTAACTTTCGAATAAGTGCCCACACTTCTTCGTCATTCTTCCATTCCTCCCTTACTTCATTTATCCAATCTGGTTAGATAATAGAAATGGCGCACAACAATGCTTTCACATCCTCATCCTTTCTTGAGAGTGCATCTACCACCACATTTTGCTTCCCTTTTTTGTAGATGATTTCAAAGTCATAACCCAACATCTTTGTGACCCACTTTTGTTTCTCTTCAGATGATAATCTTTGTTCTAAAAAGTATTTAAGGCTATCATGATCCATTTTTACCTTGAAGTGTCTTCCCATTAGGTAGGGTTGCCATTTCTTAAGTGCATGGAGTATTGCCAACATTTCCTTCTCATAAATAGCTTTGTGTAAAAACTTTCCCTTTATTGGACGACTTTCAAAAGCAATGGGTCTTTCATCTTGCATTAAAACAGCACCAATTCCATTTCCTGAAGCATCACATTCCATAATAAAGGTTTTTGTGAAGTCCGGTGTAGCTAAGACCGGTGCTTGGCACATTGCCTCTTTAAGATGTTCGAAGACCTTTGTTGCTTCTGGAGTCCATGAAAATGCATCTTTCTTCAATAATGTTGTTAGAGGTGCTGCTATTCTCCCATAATTCTTAACAAACTTGCGATAATACCCTGTCAACCCGAGAAATCCTCACAGATGCTTTATGGATGTGGGGATTTTCCATTCCTTAATGGCTTCAATTTTTCTAGGGTCTACCTTAACTCCTTCATGAGATACAATATGACCCAGATATTCCACCTCTTGTACTCCAAAGAAACATTTGGATCTTTTTGCATATAATTGTTTGTCCTCCAATAGTTGTAGCACCCTGTCAACATGTTCAACATGATCCTTCCAAGACTTGCTGTAGATTAGTATATCATCAAAAAATACTAACACAAATTTTCTAAGGAATGGTTTGAAAATCGAATTCATTAAACCTTGAAATTCGAAGGTGCATTGGTAAGGCCAAAAGGCATGACCAAAAATTCATAATGACCCTCATGAGTTTTAACGGAATGTCTTGAGTCTTCATTCTGATTTGATGATATCCTGAACGAAGATCCAACTTGGTGAAGTAAATTGATCCATGCAATTCATCCAGTAATTCATCAATGACGGGAATGGGAAACTTATCTTTAATAGTGAGCTTGTTGAGCTCCCTATAATCCGGACACATGCACCATGATCCATCCTTCTTGTCCACTAATACTACTAGAGTAGAGAAAGAACTTTGACTCGGTTGAATTATACCAGCCTCTAGCATTTCTACAACCATACGTTCAATTTCACTCTTTTGGGCATAGGGATATCTGTATGGCCTGATGTTTGGAGGAACACTTCCTGGAATCAGATGAATAGCATGATCATGATCACGAATAGGTGGGAGACCTTTGGGAGTCTCAAATACCTTGGAATGATTGTCCAAGACTTTTTGGAGATCTGGAGAAATAGATGATTGCAATGTGGAAACATCTAGTGAACATAATTGTGAAATTACACCTCTTTGTTCCTTTTTTAGAAGCTTTGTCATACCGTTAGAGCTGATTATCTTTCCTGGTTTCCTTGCAATACCCCTTAATTCAACTTCCTTTCCTTCCACAGAAAATTTCATGAAAAGTTCTTGAAAATTAAAAGCTATTGTACCCAAGGATTGTAGCCATTGGACTCCTAGTACAACATCAACACCTCCCATTGGAATGGAAAGCATTGGGCTAGTCAATGCATATTCTCCCATCGATAGCTTGATATTATGGCACTTTCCAGAGCAATTTATTATTCCTCCATTTGCAACCATCACTTGACACTCTGGTGCTGGATATAAGAAGCAATTCAATTCTTTTGCTACCTTACAATGAACAAAATTGTGGGTACTTCTTGAATCAATCAACACTATTACCTTTTTCTTCTTGATTTGTCCTTCTATCTTGATGGTTTGAGGAGTGGTAATTCCCGCCAATGCATTACAAGATATGGTCGGATTCATTTATTCTTTATCTAGGCTTTGTTCCTGGAGTATATCCTCTTCTTTTGACCTTTCTTGCTCCTTTTCTTCTTCCTCTTCACAATTTATGTAGAATAATTTCTTCTCAGCACACTTATGACCTTTAGTGTATTTGCTATCACAAACTGTAACAAAGCCCTTTTGCTCTTTTTTCTTCCAATTGTTGTGGTTTCAACCTTATAGGTTGTGGAAGACTAGGAGCAACAACACTTCCATATTTATAGTTGTGAGTGGTATGCTTCCTGGTTGCCATAATTTTGCTTTCCATTTTTCTTGCTAACCTGGATGCCTTCTCTAATGAATCAGGTTCCCAAAGGCGAACATCATGTTGGATATTATCCTTTAAAGTCCCTATGAACACATCAATCCTATGCTCCTCTGGAATATTTTTTACCCTTATGTTCAATTTTTGGAACTCCTCAATGTGCTCCATTATTGAACCCTTTTGTTTGAGACTTATCAATTGGCTAAAAAAGTGTTGCTTTTTGTATCCTCATAATGTGCTGTCAATTCTTCCGTAAAAATTTCCCAAGTGATAATTTGTTTACGAGAGCAAAGCCATTGATACCATACAAACTGATTTGGTTCCAAATATAAAGTTTCAATACGTACCTTTTGTGTGTTTTGCACATTATTGAGATCAAAAAATTGCTCCATCTGTAATATCCGTGTTGCGGAATCCTTGCCATCAAACTTCCTCATATCGATTTTTGGAATATGGTGGGTCTTCGATCCCACATTAGAGTCTAAGAAATAATGATTAACATTTCTTTTGTTCGCATCATGAGTTTCCTTTACTACCTTTTCACCATTAGTAAGTATTTCTTGTAGAAAATTTGTCAAATCTGTCTTCAAATCTGTGATATCTGTCTTCAAATCTGTCTTCAAATCTGCCATGTCTCTCTTCAAATCTGTCTTCAAATCTACCATGTCTCTCTTCAAAACTGTCTTCAAATCTATCTTCAAATCATCCATCTTAGCTTCCATGCCCTTTATCTTAGATTCCATGCCATTTATCTTAGCTTCTATTAGCTTTTGTGAGAGTGACATTTGTTGCACTTATTCTTGTAATTTTGATATATCATGTAGCATTTCTTCCTCTTCTTCATGAGTCATGCTGGAGCTTTCAGGTTGCTTACTAGGTGTTTTCATTTTCTTTTATCGGGGCATCAATTACTGATAATAATGCTCTACTATGCCCTTTGAATTCTTTCAAAATAAATTTTCAAACCAAGCTTAAGCAAAAATTTAAAAAAATCTACACACTTTTTTTCATTTTGTAGGAGCTCGATATTTCTCTGATGTATCTTTGTACTTTCTGATCATCCAGTTCTGAAATTGTGACCTACAATAGCCCTCTGTGTCCTCTTTCCAATTCCACCAGTCTGACCCAAATTAGATTCTCCAAGGAAGAGTTATGCAAAATCTCCCACAGTGACTTGATTATAGACTAGTTCGGTAGAGCGAACTTGTACGATGTGCCACGAGTCACTGTTTCTACCTTTGGCTCTAAAAATATCTACAAGAAACTACAGTCTGTCCTCTTTCTGTAACTTCTTACGAAATTTCAATCCGATGCTCAGAGAGAAAGTTATGACGATTTTCCCCAGGTCACCTGTTTGGAATGTAATTCAGGAGTCTGTAAAAAGACCAACTTCCTCAGATCATATCTCCATAAATATAGCACAAAAAGCTCTGAAATTCAGACCCGAGGTTCAGCGTGATGTCTTCTCAAATTGGTTTTTTTTTTAGCGTCTAAAATGTCGCAGGAAAAAGTTATAGCGAAAATGCCACGATGACCTATTTGGAGCAGTGAAACCCTAGAATCCAAAGCTCTGATACCAAATGTTATGAAACTAGCTCAAGAAAAGATAGATCAACGCCTTATAATTCAGCCTCTTTGAGGGGGCAACCTCCTTTACCTTACATAAATGAACAATTCTTTGATGATTCAAATGAAAAAACCTCCTTTCTATATATAGGAGTCAAGGAGTCACAATATAACCCAGCCGACCTAACAATAATAATATAAAGCCACAAAAATAACAATAGATGGATTCTATGGGGCATAGTAATAACAATATGGGGATAATAGGGGCACAACAATATTAATAAAGGATGCAACTACAATATTAATGGGGTAATCACTAGTATTATAGGGACCCAACAACATGTCACCAGAATTTGACTGGGAATAAATCTTGATCCAGGAGGCCATTTTCGGACTTCGACATATTGTTGGAAATCTCATTTAAATCAATTTGTAGTGGAGAAGGTCTGATGTAGTATTTGAGCCCATTTTCTACCTGAAACAGGGTTGGAAACTCTCTGCCTAGACTCTACGTCAATGCTAGTATCGTTGACATCAACGTCAACATACCAAGCGTCACAAATCAATCATAAAATGCCAATTGTCCAACAATATCACCCTTTGGAATTGATGGCAACAACATAAGCTCCCCCTAGAAACAGACATAGTCTTCTTCATTGTTTTTCTTCTTCGATGCAACAATAATCAACACAAGCTCCCCATGAAACCATGCATGGTCTTCTTCATTGTTGTTCTTCTCAGATGCAACTGTAATCTTCTCCCCTTTTGGCATTAATGAAAAAGGATGTTCTTGAAAACCCCTCCCAAACCACTACAACCTATTCTTCAATTGATCCCACATGTTGAGTAGTTTCCAACACATATTATAATTGAGTCATTTGGGAGGACGAGTCAGAACTCCTATCTGCTTCCTAAGATATTCAAAGGGTTATGTTTCTAGTGGATTAGTAAAGATGTTTGCAAGTTGGTCTTTAGTGGCCACATATTCAAGTCGAACAACTTTATATGCAACCTGCTCTCTTAAGAAATGGAACTTGATAGGGATGTGCTTGTTCTTTGAGTGCATGAAAAGATTCTTAGAGATATTGATGGCACTAGTATTATCACACATGATTGGAATGGGATTAGTCAACTCTACCTTAATGTCCCGCAAGGCCTTCTTCATCCATAGAATTTGTGAGCAACAAATAGAAGCTACAATATACATTGCTCTAGCAATTGATAAATAAATGGAGTTTTGTTTCTTGCTGACCTAGGACACTAAGAAGTTTCCCAAAAAGAATGTTGCACCAGAGGTTCTCTTCCTATCATCAATATTTCCTGCCCAATTAGCATTAGTATAAGCCTTCAACTTAAACTCTCTACTTTTAGCATACCATAGTCCATAATCAGTTGTTCCTTGAATATATTTGAAAATCCTTTTGACAACAATGACATTACTTTCATGAGGACAATCTTGAAATTTGTCCATAAGACCCACTGCTTGCATGATGTTTGGTCTCGAAGCTGTGAGATACAACAAGGTTCCTATCATTGATCTATACTCTATTTGATTTACCAGCAATGTCTCATATTCTTTTCACAATTTGTGGCCTCTAACCATAGGAGTGCTAACTAGATTGAAATCTTCCAACTGAAACTTCTTTAGAGTTTCTTGTAGGTAATTGGATTAGGAGCTAAATACACCATTTTTTGACTAAGAAATTTTCAGTCCTAAGAACAACGACAATTCTCTGATCATGGACATCTCAAACTTTTCTTGCATACAGTTTGTGAATTGGCATCCCAATTGTTCCAGATCGTTATCAAAGATTATGTCCTCCACATACACAACTACAATTAGTAGATGATCTTCTTGAGACTTTATGTATAGATTATTGCCTATAGTACCTTTCTAAAAGCCTTGTTGTTATAGGTATCAATCTAGTCTTAAATATAGGCTCTAGGAGCCTGTTTGAGTCCATATAAGGAATTTTTCAATTTGCACACAAACCCTTGATTTTCGGTGAGCGTGATACCTTATGGATGCTCAATATAAACTTTCTATTCTAGATCTCCACTAAGAAATGTTGGATTCACATCCATCTGATATATCTTGATGTTTTTATGGCTGGCAAAGGAAAGAAATATTCAAATAGCTTCTAGTCTAGCTAATGGTGCAAATGTTTCCTCAAAAGCTATCCCTTCTATTTGGGAATATCCTTTGCAAACTAATCGAGCCTTGTTCCTAATTACTCGACCCTGCTTATCTAGATTATCCTTGAAGACCCATTTTGTACCTATGACATTTTTCTCTTTGGTTCTTGGAACAAACTCCCAAGTGTCATTCTTCTCAATTTGGTCAAGTTCTTCATTCATAGCTCTCACCCAGAACATGTCCTCACTTGCTTGGTTGATAGTTTTAGGCTTGACCTGAGATAGCAGAGCACGATTTACACAACTTGAACTGCCAACAAATTTCTTCTTGGTCTGAACACCAAGTCTTTGATCTCCAAGAATTTGACTCTCAAGGCGTTCTTTCTGTACATACCTGGAAGGTGTTTTGCGCCTTGGAGTCGTGCTTGTTTCCACATCTTGATTATCTAAATCTATTTCATTTTGATATGAGGGTCTGATATCTGAACTCACTTCTCCATCTGAGTTCATGTTTCCTTTGGAGGGCTCAAGTTGTGAAGTTATTTCATCTACTACTACATCAATGCAATCCTCAACCCTCTTTATCTGTTTATTATAACACTTTTATCCTTTACTTCGAGCAGAATACTCAAGTAATATACCCTCATCAGCATGTGAATCAAAATTTTCAAGTTTTTTATCATTCCTTTTAATAAAGTATTTTCTTTCAAACACCTTGTAGTGTTTAACTGATGTAGGTATTCCCTTCCACAACTCATAGGGAGTTTATCACTATTAGGCTTGAGTTTTGTTCCGTTTGATAGGAACATTGTTGCTTATGCTTATTCACCCCAGAATATGTGAGGTACATCTACTTCATCCATCATATCTCTGGCCATTTCATGGATTTTTCTGTTCTTTCTCTCAACTACATTTTTTTTGGAGTTCTAGCCACAAAATACTACCTCCTTATGCCATGCTCTTCACAAAATTCTTCAAATTCTCTTGAAGTGTATTCTCCTCCTCTATATGATCTTACGCATTTGATCTTGAGATATTTATCATTTTCTACTTGATATTTAAAAATTTAAAAATGTTTAAATGCCTTTGATTTTACTTTTAAGAGAACAATCCAAGTGGCCTTAGTAAAATCATCAATAAGCAACATAAAATACCTTTCTCCTCTTGGGATTTTTGATCTAGTTGGGCGTTAGATATCTTTGTGAGTTAGCTGCAGTGGTCTAAATGAAGAGAACTCTTTTGTCTTGAAATGAGTCCCAGTTTTCTTACCAAATTGACATAACTTGCAGATTGAATTATCAGGCCTTGATAGTCATGGAAAACCTCTCATAGCTCCTAGCTTGCTGACTCTTATCAGAATGTCAAAATTCATATGACCAGGTCTCCTTTGAAATAACCAGGCTTCACTTGACTTGTTCAAATAACAACTTACGTTGGATTCATCAAAGACATATACATTATTGTGAGTTTTGGCTGCTTTTCCCACTAGCTTTCAATTTTCTTCATTTTAGGTCTCATAGTCCTTTAATCTAAAGGTCACATTAAGGCCATTATCAAACAAATGAATTACACTAAGAAAATTGTGCTTGATACCTTCTACATACAACACATTTTAGGCTTTAGTCTTTTCATCAAGACTGATTATGCCCTTACCCTTAATTTTTTCGGGGGCATTGTTGCTGAAAGTGACATTGTTCCCTCTATCATTTTCTTTTAGCACCAGAAATTTTCTCTTATCCCCAGTCATATGTTTGGAGAAACCACTATCCACATATTATCTATTTTCTTGATTATGTGTTGATAGAGCAAGTCCACATTCCATACTCTTTCTAGATTTTTCGTTTCTAATTCTCCTTATATTTTTTTAAAGGTTGGCTTCCAAGTGTTCTGAGATTTAGATGGGTACTTAAACCTACTGCTGCACTCACTTGCCTTGTGCCCTAAATTATTACATTTGAAACATTCAACATAATTCATTAGAGGAGAGAAGGTATTTCAATTTCTGAGAGTAGAGTTTTGAGATCTAAAATTATGATACTTATTGTATCTAAAATTTTCATCTCATTCAACTTTGATCCTTCTAAAATCAACAACCTTATGTCCAAATATGTGACATTTATAACAATTACCATAAAATAAATGAGAGTACCTGAAGTTGGAAGGTTCGTGAGTTTGTGCATGAAGGCACCTCTATTGTTTGGCTGGTTGCTTCATTCTTCGTTGGTGTGGTTCCTTGGGGTAGATGGAGTTATTATTCCAGTGATGGGCTCCTCTTTGGTTTTCTCCCTTTTTTTCTTCATTGATTCTTTCTTGATACATCTTTGCATAGCTCTAAGGTTCCTCAAATCCTGCGGACCTGAAGTTCATCTTTCCCATAGAAGCTTCCTATGGTCTAGAGTATCCTGTGCTTATTTTGTTTCATGAAGACCTTTGACTGTGTTAGAGTCAATTATTTTATTAGTAGTTGAATGTCTTCAAATCCATAATTTTTCTATCATGGAACAGGTCAAACTCACAGACATTTTTACTGTCATGCATTCGACCAACCATTGCCTGGGATTTCATCATGAACTTGGTCATAAAAGTTTTGATTGATAATGGGAAGGTGTGTTTGAGTTTTTGAGAGTTTTCATAATACAGTTTTTGAGTCAAGATTCATGTCAAACTGAGGGTTTGTTAGAGGGTTCACCTGAACATGTGTTTATAGTCAAGGGAATGTTGTTTATGGAAACATGGTTATAAATTATTACAATTATTTCCCTCTTTCAGTATCACTTGTTTTCCTCAAAATTTTCCCCATTTATTATTCCCCATTTGGTTCCTAACCCAAACTATCCTATTCCCCCTATCCCTTTATTCTTTCAAACTATTTCCCTTTTCTAAAATATTCATACCATCCCCTATTCTATCCTAGGCCTAAATACCCTTTTATCCTAGACCTACATTCCCTTGCTAAAACATTGTTGCGTATGATGAGTGAACATTATCCACATACCCCATACAAGAACGCATTTCATCATTTTCAAATCCATTACCCAGATTCTATCCCAGTCCCATATTCAAACATGATTACTTTCAAGTGGAGCACCAATTAAACAACATGTCTAATCACATTATCAGAGATTTGGAATCAGTTTCAAACCACTCCAAGAGACTTCCATTTCTACTATTTCTGATCGCAAGCAAATGTTTTGGTTTGTCGTGCAAGAGGTTTGAAGATTGGCTATAGATTGAAAGGCAGATTGCAGAGAAATTGAAAATTGTTTTATGTCGTTGCTATGCAGAGTGCTATGTAGTTGCTGCGCAATGTTTCCCTAGGGCTATCAATGCCAACATAGACCGGTTTCAGTTTATGGGAGGTAGGGGTCAATTTCTCATCCTATAAATTTTATGTTCACACTTCAATTGAGGACAGTAATACTCTTATTGCATTCTCTTTGAAAAATTTGTTGCGCGCACCCAGTCAACCACGCGTATAACAAAAAATTAAAGCTTGAGGTTGTGTATTTTGTATGAGAATCTTGGTCATTATGAAATGATAAGTGGCTAGGTTAAATTATAGGGTGAAATAGAATTATTTCCCTCTCACCTTGAATATTATAAACTTGCTCTGTCATCATTATGTAGTACTGTTGTCTAGTGGAGTTTTGCGTTGTCACAATTGTGAAGCCTCTCATTCTCTGTCCTGTACATGTAGCCTGCCATAAATTTCAAGCTCAATTTTCCAAGTGTTAGGGTTAAATGGCTCCTACTACTAGAAAAAAGGGAGGGGATGTTGTACGCACTGAGCCCAACACTCTAAACCTAGTAAATTCTTCCCCAACCATTAGAGTCACTTTCGAGAATGCTGGTTGCATTCCATTCTTCCAAAAAGTTCAGAAAGTGGGTCATAACACGAGACTGGCTAGTCTATTTTCCTTGAACTTCCATGATAACAGAGTCAAGTTAGGGAATGTGGAAATTGTTGTCACATAGAAGCTCATTGCAGATGCCACAAGCCTCCCTACAATAGGTGAGAAGTGCTTCAAGGGTGATGAATTTGATATTTCAGTCTTCAAGCAGTTTTTTAAACCCTGGTTTAGAAATAAATTTGCTAAAACTTTCGCTACCTTGTATCTTCAGGATCATTACAATGAGATTTTGAAAGTTATCCAAAGGTACTTTACATGTGAGGGTAGATTCAACAGGTTGTACCAATATCATTTGAGGATTTTATGGCATTTCACAGACAAAAAACCCATGAACCTACCTTTCTTCTTACTCAAGAGTTTGGAAAGGATGGCAGCAAAGGTTCAGCTTTAGAAGGACAACCACAAGTCCAGTCTTTTTCATTTTTCCCACATTAAAATTTTGGTCAAATTTGCAGTAGACAAGAATAGGATTTATTGGTCTGACTTTCTATCTAGTATTGGTTTACTACCCTAGACAGAGTCTTCATCAGTAAAAATTGTGAGGAGGAACAAGAAGTGCATGAAACACATGAGAAGAAGGTCACCCACATAGTGAAAGAGACAAATATAGTTGAAGAAAAGGATGAAAACCCCAGCAAGAAACCCACAGGAAAACTTGGTAAGCAGGGTAAGAAGCATATTACAAAGGGTAAGGAGAAAACTCAGGAACCAAAGGTTTAGGTGGCATCATCTCAGACCACCAAGTTTCAAGTTAAAGTAGAAGAGATAGTCAAATATGAGTTCGTGATGAGGCCTAGGACTAGGTCAAGAGCCAAGAAGAGTGTGGAGGGATCAGTCCCTCAGGCAGTTGTTGAAATTTCTGAGGATAAACAAGAAGAAAAACAAGAGGACAATAAAGAAGAAGTGAAGCAGGATGAATCAATGCAGTTTGCATAGGAAGAAGATCCAATGCAGTCTGAGAAAGATACCATGCAATATGAAGAAGAAAACACCAAGATGGTTAAAATGAAGGAAGCTCTTTCTAAGTATCAAATGAAGATAGCATCCTTGAAGAGGAAAAATTGAGACTTGAAACAAATAACTCAACCAACAGCTGAAAGGGCAGAGACACCTCCCAAACCTATTTCTAAGGATAAAGGTAAACATGTTTCATTTGATGAACACGACAAAGAAATTGGAGTAGAGTCTAGTATTCCTACAACTAGAGCAGCAAAGTCAAAACAAATTTGGGTGCAGCAAATGAAAAAAGTGGCCCAAGCACCTGGTAAGCCACATTTTGACCAGTGGAATGAGTACCAAAGATACCTAGAAGAGCTTGAGGAGAGTCAGGAGCAGGTTGAGAGGTTTAGGAAAGAGAATCAGAATTAGTGCAACATTTACATGAAAATTGTGACAAAGAGGTAAGTGAGGCATCCAAAGCCCTCGACAAAGGTAAAAATTTTGTTAAATGGTCAATTCATCTAAGAAGACAATGCAAAAACCTCTACGCCAGGAATTTGGTATTGAATGCAAATTTGAGGAGTATGAAGAAGAGTTTAGACAAGGCATGGGGACTGGTTAAGGAATACAAAGAGGAAACCAAAACACCTTCACCGGGAAGAGTGCCAAGGCTAAGATCTAAGGCTTTGTCTAAAGAAAAGATCAGTCTACTAGTGCCCATTGAGCACAAAGATCCAACACCTCAAGTTTCAAAAGTTCAAGATTACACCAACAAGACCTCCAACAAAAGGAAGAGGAGGTAAGAGTCCCTTGCATGAAGTTTTGAAATTTTGTTTCTATCTCAAAGTGTTTACATTGCACTGCAGGGGTGCTTCTTTTTTGGGTTCAAGTTGCAAATGTTATTTTGATAAGTGTGTTGGTATGGTTTTGATATTTGGAGTGGCATATAGTATCATGGTTGTTTTTTTTTAAGACTTGAGGGCGTATAAGAGGCATACTTGAAAAGCTCACTACGCAATTGTTGTGCCGGTCATGCCTACATATTTACACAAGCATTGAGAAGAAGTCAATTGTCAGAGTTTAAAGGTGTGACCATGTAACAGAGGTGGAAACCAGCTCAGACCATCAGTTTCTAGACATGTGCCATTTTTGGAAGGAAAACATGCCATCATAGTCGCTACCTAGCTACTACGTAGTCCTTGCATAGTTAGTAGCTATCTGTCTTTTTGTTGTTTCATTCCATGAAGATATTTTCCGAAGATAGACTAGATTTTACAAGGATTTAGTTTTTTGTATTAGGATAAAATCATGATATACTTTTATGTTTTTTTTTATCAGTTGAGGAAAAGGACTTAAACAACAAAATCTTTCCTCTTTTTGGTTTTAGATCCACTGTTTGGATCAGTGATGCAATGTATCTAGACTCTTATTATATCTTGTCATAGGTCTATTTAAACCAGAAAACACAGATAGAACAGGTTGTTGTTGGTTCGACATTATTATGAGCTATTGGAGACTGATGTATGCTGTGATTTTTATTAATAAGCATGCTTGATGTTGAAGTTATTCCAGTTAACATTACAGAGATTATTGCGGTATGATTCTTCGAAATTGTCACTCTCTAGTGTATTTGTGATCTTATTCACGTTTTCTTCTTAGTCTTCTTTAAAGGTGGAATGGAACAACTACATTAGAATTCATCTTATATTCTCTTGTTTAGCTGTAATGAATATTCAGTTGCAAATGAAATGTTTATACCTTTAAATGCTTTGTTCCTTCCTCTTGATATTCACTCATTGAAATTGCAGTAACAAAAATTTCATTTGTTATGTTATTGTGGATGATCGTTTTAGTTTTCATGTTACACTTTACTACAAACTATTCTCTTATTTCGAAGTGTGTATTAGTCAAGCCTTTGTGTATGAAACTGGTTGGGAAATTCATAGGAATGATGAACCAGTTAAGTCATGATCACATGCATCAATTATTCCAGAATCCTTCACCAATCACCAACTAAAATTTAAAAATATTTTCAAATCTGGTCTCTGCAAGAATTAGTGCTTCAAAGTCTCTTTTCTCTGAGTTTTACAAGTGAGGGAGCCCCCTTCGATTGGAGAAGATCAGTATCTCAACCAAAAGAGGTTTGTGGTTACCTCTATGACCCTTGTCCTTCAACCTAAAAGGAATCATGGAGTGCTAACATAATGGCATTGTTGCTAGGGATCAAAAGGTCTAATTTTTCTCAGGGAGTTCTTTTATTTTCATAATTACACCATAGGCTGAAATTTTCGTAGTTGCTTTGACTGTTAGTGAAATTAGCTGCATGCAAATTTATATGAGAAGATCTAGCTTCGAGGAGGTATACCAGGAAGAATCCTAATCCAAATCCCCCTATGGTTGTTTCTGATCATGAAAGACTGCTTAGGAAGGAGAGGATTGTGGTGGAAGTCAAGTAAGTAATATTCCTCTTAGGAGATCTATTTGTTTACCAAAAATCCTTTCTGAAGTTCCTTTGCCCAGAACTAGATCCTACTCATGTATTCCTGAAGTTTTAGTGGATTCATCTATTGCTAGTTCTTATACCTCACTTCTGGAAAAAGAGTTCAGTTGAAATATTCTTCAACAATTTAGTAAACTTAGAATTTTGGTTAATAAAATTCAGAAAAATATTGAAAATACAATATTGTCTCGAAAAACAGTCCCTTCACAACTCAGTTTAATTCCTAGTTCTGTCTTCACATCATTTATGGGTCCTTCATCATCTGTTTCAACATCTATCCAGAAATTTTTTCCATCATCTGTTGTTTTAGTCACACCGTCCACCAGTCATCCAACTACTCAGGTAGTAGTTATGGCAATGAGATATGTCCCTTTGGTTTTGCCCGCTCAACTTCATGATTTGCCACTTAAATATGGTCAAATACTTCCCCAATATGATGGTATAGAGGAAGTTATTGCTAAGCAACACGTGGATAAGATCAGTGATTTTGTAGATTTGGAGGAAGTAGGCCATGATGATGTTAAAGTCAGATTGTTTGCTCAAAGCTTTTCTTGTGATGTCAAGAAGTGGTTCAAGAGTTCTCGCCCAAGAACTTTCACTAATTATCAAGAGTTGGAAGATTCTTTTCTTGCAAGGTGGGGTGAGAATAAGAATCCCTTAAAAATTCTGGCTGAGTATAATAATTTGAAAAGGCAGCTTGGAGAAACTGTCCAAGACTTTTCTGTGAGGTTCAATAAAATGTACAATTATATTCCTGCAGAGTTAAAGCCTCCTCCTGGGCTGGCTTTACTTCATTACCTGATGCTTTCAACCCTAAGATGGCCTATCAGCTTAGATAAAGAAATCTGGCAACACTAGAAGACATGCAAAAGAATTCAGTTAGTGCAGAGGCTGACCTGTTAGCACATAAATCCAAAATGAAAGTAGACAAAAAAGTCACAATAAAGGAAGAGCTTGCTACTTCTTCTGATGCTAAGTTTCATACATTCGTCAAAACCATGGAGAAGATGATGGAGAAAATTTCTCTAATTGATCGGGTAGCAGCTAGAGAACCTTAGATTGGTCCACAAATTAGAAACCCAAATTTTCGGAGGCAACCATAGGTGCCAAACAAACCAAGAGAGAAGAAGGGTCTAGAGCAGTCACAACAACAAGTAAGACCACATTTTTAGAAGAATTATGCTCAAGATCAAGACGAGGAGGACGAGAAATTACCAGAAGATGAAATTATGTTTCTTGGTGATAGGCAACAAGATGTGTATTTGACTAAAGAAGATCAAGAGCAAGAGCATTTTGAAAACTTTGAGGTAGAGGATGAAGAGTTGTTGCTTGCTCAGTATCAAAATGATGTATTTCTGACTGAATCTGAGGAGTATAGGAAGGGATATTAAAATTCCATAATGCAAGTGTAGTGACAATATAATTTGAGGAATAGAACTGTGGGCAGAAATGCAGTGAAAAAGGAAATACTAATCAGCAGCACAACAAAGAAAGAAATGGAAGCCAACAATGTGAAGAAGGATGTTCCCAGTACAAGTGTTCAAAAGAAGGATGTCCCTAGTACAGGTGCCCAAAGGAAGGATCCTCCTATCACTATCTTGTAGAGGAAAGAGGACACACCCAAAGATGTTGCAAAAAGGAAGGATGCTACTCATAAAGAGGTTGACAAGGTATCAAATCCCTTTAACCTTGACGCTGAAATTGCTAAATTAAAAATCTCTATTCCTCTTGGTGAATTGGTAAGAAATGACCAATATAGATCTTGGATTCTAAAGGCACTTAGAGTAGATAAATCCTTCGATACAGTTAATATAGAGGATGATAATCCAGCTATTATTTTTGGACCAAAGATTGATGACAAAGGGTGAGATGGATATGTTCCTCCTTTATATGTTAGTTTGAATGTGCATGAGAAAATATTGCATAATGCTATGTTGGACTCTAGAGCCTCGCACAATTTAATGACGAAACTGATCATGGAGAGATTATGCTTAGATATTACAAGACCATACAAGGACCTTTATTCATTTGATTCCAGTAAGGTGAAGTGTTTGGGACTAATTAAAGACTTAGCGGTGTCCTTAATTCAAATTCCTTCAAAATGCATGGATATGGATATTGTGGTGGCAGATATACCTCCTAGGTATGGTATACTCTTTTCTAGATCTTGGATGGTGAAATTGCATGGAGCATTGCAAACAGACATGTCCTACATCACAGTTTCAGTTTTCAAAGGTTAGTCAAGAAGGTTATACATGGAACTGCTCATGCAATACATGATCACTAGTAAGGATAAACCCATGAATCATCAAGTGTATGCTGTTCATTCTGATTTGGACTCATTTGTGTTATTCAATTCTGGTTTTCGCAATGATGAAGAGATTGTTTTAGATATAGAAGAAGAAAGGGAAAACGGTCAGAATTCAGAGATTTTGGGAAAAGATCATAACAGAACAAAGAAATAAGATCAGTTGTTTTAGACATAAGAGAGGAGAAAGACAACATAATGAAATCAAATGTTCTAGACATTAGAGAAGAAGCAAATAGTGAGGAAAAATCTGAAGAAGACAATCATAAAATGGAAGGATAGGGCAGCAACAGAAATGATGAACAGAGTAGCCAAAATGTCCATGAGAAATATGTGAGTTTGAAGGTTGAAATGGGATAAAAAGAGTAGAAAAAAGAACGTGTTTGGACCATGCATTTCGATGGGACAACAAGCAAGCAAGGTGTCGGTGCAGGGGTATGGATAATCACCCCAAAAGTGGGTAAGTCAAAGTTATGTTCATACAAGTTAGGTTTTGACTGTACTAATAATGTAGCGGAATATGAAGCTCTTATTTTGGGTCTACAAAATTTGAAGAAAATAGGAGCTAGAAGAATAGCTATCTATGGGGATTCCGAGCTGGTTTTTAGACAAGTCAAAGGTGAATATCAAACAAAACACCCCCAGATGTGTGCTTACTATAATGTTTCCTAGACTACTTGCATAATTTTGTTGAGTACAGTTTTCAGGTGTTCCAAGAAAGGATAATGTTATTGCGGATGCATTGGCCACCCCAACCTCTGATTTTGAGATCCCCAATAGTACTAAAGGGAAGTACAAGGTAGAATTCATACATAGGCCTGCTATCCCAAATAACATGGAGCACAGGCAAGTCTTTGAAAATGACAAGCAGTTGGAGAAATTTTTGTTGATGGAGGAGGAATTTTCCCAAATGAAATTGGAAAGGGATGGTGGATGGGAAGATGTAGATAAAGAGAGTTTTATTAATCAGTTGAAAGAAGAGTTAGATAAGTAGGGTATTGATTTAAGGGTGTTGCAGCTTAAAGACAATGTTCTTCCAAGAGGGATGGTGCCTTTCGAAGAACTTTTTGACCAAAATGATGTGGCCAAGAGGCAAAAATTGGCACCTATGGGAGAAGGAATTGAAGAATGTAATATACATACAATAGAACACACAAAAATGATAAAGTTGTCCAAAATCTTGAGTCTATAAATGATTAAAAAATACTTGGAATTATTGACTGAATTTTTTGATGTGTTTGCTTGGGGATATGAAGACTTAAAGGTGTATAACAGAGACATTATTCATCATGCAATACCATTCAAAGAAGATCAAAAACCATTCAAGTAGAAGCTGCAAAGGACAAATCCAGTGTTGCTTCCCCTGATTGAAAAGGAGGTAAGGAAGTTGTTTGATGCTGGCATTATAGTACCTCTTCGATTTTCTGATTGGTTATCTAACTTGGTACCAATCATAAAGAAGATAGGAGAGATCAAATTATGTGTAGATTTCAGGAATTTGAATAGGGTGTCACTCAAGGAAAACTATCCACTGCCGAAAATGGACCATATACTTCAGAAGGTAGTTGGCGCAAAAAGAATTTCATTGTTGGATGGGTTTTCTGGGTATAACCAGATTTTAGTTCACCTGGAAGACCAAGATAAGACTACCTTCACCACACCTTGGGGGACTTTCAAATATGCCAAGATGTCATTCGGTCTGATGAATCCAAGGGAAACATTCCAGCGAGCTATGGATATAGAATTTTTAAAGGAGAAATATAAGTTTTTTGTTATATACCTTGATGATATTACTGTTTACTCACAATTTGACGATGATCATTTGCAACACTTAAGAGTAGTTTTTGAGAAGTGTGGGAAATATGGAATTTCCTTAAACCCCAAGAAATCATTGTTTGGGCTTGAGAAAGGAAAGCTTTTGGGTCATATCATTTCAAAAGATGACATCAAAATAGACCCTAACATACTTGCAAGGAGTAAAAAGGAGATTCAATCTTTTTTGGGCATAATTAATTTGTTGAGGAGGTTCATTCCGAATCTGGCTGAAATTTTGAGGAAAATTACAGACATGTTAAATCAGGACAACGAGGTGAAATGGGGTGAATACAACAAGAAATATTTCAATGAATTCAAATCAAAATTGTCTCGTGCTCCCATGTTGGTCAGTCCAGATTATACACGAGAATTCATAGTATTTTCTTTCACTTATGAGCACAGTATTGCTGCTATCCGATTGCAGAAAAATCAACAGGGAGTAGAACAACCCATTTCATTTTTCAGCAGAGTGCTCAGAGATGTTGCGCTCAAATATGACATAATGGAGAAACATGCATTTAATCTTGTTAAAGATTTAAAGGATTTCTAGGTATATATTTTGTAGTCTCATGTTGTAGCTTACATGCCTAGTGCTGCAATCAAAGATATTTTGACTCGAAGTGATCCAGATGGGAGAAGGGGAAAGTGGATCGCTTCCATACTTGAATATGACATCGAGATTAAGCTAAAAAAATTGATAAAAGGGAAAGGCTTGGCTTGAATGATGGCTAAATCGAATCTTCAGTCACTTCAAATCAACTTCTTAGATGTCCTAACAAAAGAAGTTCTCTCAAGTATTGTCCAATAAGTTCCAGAGAGGTTTGCTGCCTCACCTTGGTATGCTGATATTTTATATGTGTTGCAACATTTACAAGCACCTCCAAAATGGCCTAAAACTAAAGCTCACTTTCTAAAATTGAAGGCAGTAAAATTCTGCATTATTGATCAGTTCTTATATTGGAAGGATCTTGATGGAATGTTGCTCAATTTTTTGTTAGAAGACGAGGCTCAAGTAGTAATGGAGGAGTTCCACAAAGGAGATTGTGGTGGGAACTTGTATTGGAAAACCACAACGAACAAGATCCTAAGAGCTAGCCTTTATTGGCCTAGTTTATTTACTGATGTTTATAAAAAGGTGGCTAGCTATCAGGAATGTCAGATGTTTGAAGGAAGAAAGAAGTTGCTCTCGCTGTCCCTGAAGCCTATAGCAGTTGAGTCACCATTTCAGTAATGGGGACTCAATTTTATTGGTGAAATTCATCCCACTTCATCTGGACAACACAAGTGGATATTAATGGAAACATACTATTTTACCAAGTGGATTGAAGCAGTCACGATCAAACAAGCTACGAACACAATGATCATTCAATTTTTGGAAGGTAACATTTTGTCTCATTTTGGTTGTCCAGCCAATTAGTCCAGCCAATAAATTTTTCTAGTTTGTTAGTCTTTTTCTCAGTTTTGTACATTGCTTCTGTTGCCGAATGTATAAGCTTCTAGTTTGTGGTGTCATTCTTGGCACCTCATAGGGAGGTTGCCATCCCCAATGGAGCCAATGTTAGAGTTAGTTAGTTTATTAGTAGTCGAATGTATTCGAATCCATAATTTTTTTGTCATGGAACAAGTCAAACTCACAAACATTTTTACTATCATGAGTTCGACCAACCACTGCCTAGGAAGTCATCATGAACTTGGTCATCAAAGTTTTGATCGATAATGGGAAGGGGTGTTTGAGTTTTTGAGAGTTGTCATCATACAATTTTTGAGTCAAGTTTCATGTCAAGCTGAGGATTTGTTTGAGGGTTCATCTGAACATGTGTTTACAATCAAGAGAATGTTGTTTAAGGTAGCATGGTTATAAAATATCACAATTATTTTCCTCTTCCAATATCACTTATTTTCCTCAAAATCTTCCCCATTTCTTATTCCCCATTCGTTCCTAAACCAACCTATCATATTCCCTCTATCCCTTATTCTTTCAAACTATTTCCCATTTCTAAAATATTCATACCATCCCTTATTCTATCCTAGGCATAAATCCCCTTTTATCCTAGTCCTAAATTCCCTTGCTAAAACATCATTGTGTATGATGAGTGAACATTATCCACATACCCCATACACAAATTCATTTCATCATTTTCAAATCCATTACCCACATTCTATCCCACTCCCATATTCAAACATGATTACTTTTAGGTGGAGCGCCCATTACAAAACAAGTATAATCACATCATCAAAGATTAGGAATTAGCTTCAAACCACTCCAGGAGACCGCCATTTCTACTATTTCATATTGTAGGAAAATCTTTTGGTTTGTCGTGCAGGAGGTTTGAAGACTGGTTATAGATTAAAAGGCAGATTGCAGAGAAATTAAAAATTGTGCTACGTCGTTGCCACGCAGAGCGTTGCATAGCTATTGCGTAGTGTTTCCCTAGGGCTATCAATGCTGACACAAATCAATTTTAGTTTGTGGGAGTTAGGGGTCATTTGTTGATCCTGTAAATTTTATGTTCAACACTTCAATTGAGGACATAATACTCTTATTGCATTCTCTTTGATAAATTTACTGCGCACACCCTATCAGCCATGTGCACAGTCAAAACTTAAAGCTTAAGGTTGTTTTTTTTAAATGAGAATCATGGTCATTACGCAATGTTGAGTGGCCAGGGTAAATTATAGGGTGAAATAGAATGCTTTCTCGATGAACTTGAATATTATAAACCTACTCTGTCATCACTGTGTAGTACTGTTGTCTAGTGGAGTTTTGCGTTGTCACAATTGTAAGGCTTCTCATTCTTTGTCCTGTACACGTAGCCTTCCATAAAGTTCAAGATCAATTTACCAGATGTTAGGGTTAAATGGCTCCTACCACATGAAGAAAAGGAGGGGATGTTGTACGCATCGATCCCAACACTCTAAACCTAGTAAATTATTCCCCAGCCATTAGAGTCGCCTTCGAGAATGCTGGTTGCATTCCATTCTGCCAAAAAGTTCAGAAAGTGGGTCATAACACGAGACTGGCTAGTCTATTTTCCTTGAACTTCCATGATAACAGAGTCAAGTTAGGGAATGTGGAAATTATTGTCACAGAGAAGCTCATTGTAGATGCCACAAGCCTCCCTACAATAGGTGAGAAGTGGTTCAAGGGTGATGAACTCGATATTTCAGCCTTCAAGCAGTTTGTTAAACCTGAGTTTAGCAATAAATTTGCTACAACTTTCCCTACCATGTATCTTCAGGATCATTACAGTGAGCTTTTGAAAGTTATCCAAAGGTACTTTACATGTGAGGGTAGATTCAACAGGGTGTACCAATATCATTTGAGGCTTCTATGGAATTTCATAGAAAAAAAACCTATGAACCTAACTTTCTTCTTACTCAAGAGTCTAGAAAGGATGGCAATAAAGGTTTTGTTTTAAAAGGATAACTAGATGTCCAGTTTTTTTCATTTCTCCCTCATTAAAATTTTGGTCAAATTTGCAGTAGACAAGAAGAATATTTATTGGTCTGAATTTATATCTAGTATTGGTTTACTACCCCAGATAGAGTCTTCATCAGTAAAAAATTATGAGGAGAAACAAGAAGTGCATGAAACACATGAGAAGAAGGTCACCCACACAATGAAACAGACAAAGATAGTTGAAGAAAAGGATGAAAAAACCAACAAGAAATCCACAAGCAAACTTGGTGAGCAGGGGAAGCAGATTACAAAGGGTAAGGAGGAAAATCAAGAACCAAAGGTTCAGGTGGCATCATCTCAAACCACCAAGTTTCAAGTTAAAGTAGAAGAGACAATCAAAGATGAGTTCGTGATGAGGCCTAGGACTAGGTCAGGAGCTAAGAAGAGTGTGGAGGGATCAGTCCCTAGGGAAGTTGTTGAAATTTTTGAGGATAAACAAGAAGAAAAATAAGAGGACAGTAAAGAAGAAGAAGTGAAGCATGATGACTCAATGAAGTTTGAGCAGGAAGAAGATCCAACGTAGTCTAAGCAAGATACCATGCAGCATGAAGAAGAAAACAACAAGATGGTTAAAATGAAGGAAGCTCTTTCTAAGTATCAAATGAAGATAGCATCCTTGAAGAGGAAAAATAGAGACGTGAAATAAACAACTTATCCAGCAGTTGAAATGGAAGAGACACCTCCCAAACCTATTGCTAAGGATAAAAGTAAACATGTTTCATATTTTGAATAGGCCGAAGAACTTGGAGTAGAGTCCAGTATGCCTACAACTAGAGTAGTGAAGTCAAAACAAACTTGGGTGCAGTAAATGAAAAAAGTGGCCCAAGCACCTGGTAAGCCACATTTTGACCAGTGGAATGAGTACTAGAAATGCCTAAAATAGCTTGAGCAGAATCAGGAGTAGGTTAAGAGGTTCAGGCTTAGGAAATTTTTGCAAAATTTACTTGAAAATTGTGACAAAGATGTACGTGAGGCATCCAAAGCCCTCGACAGAGGTAAAAAATTTGTTAAATTGTCAATTCTTGTAAGAAGACAATGAAAAAACCTCTATGTCAAGAACATGGTATTGAATGCAAAGTTGGGGAGTATGAAGCATAGTTTAGACAAGGCATGGGGACTGGTTAAGAAATACAAAGAGGTAGCCAAAACACCTTCACCTGGAAGAGTGCCAAGGCTAATATAAGGTTTTGTTTGAAGCAAAGCTCACTCTACCAGTGCCCATTAAGCACAAAGATCCCACACCTCAAGTTTCAAAAGTTCAAGCTTACACCAGCAAGACCTCCAGTGAAAGGAAGAGGAGGTAACATTCCCTTGCATGAAGTTTTGAAATTTTGTTTATGTCTCAAAGTGCTTACATTACACAACAGGAGTGATTCTTTTTTTTGTTGAAGTTGTAGATGTTATTTTGATCAGTGCGTTGGTATGGTTCTGATATTTGGAGTGGTCTATAGTATTATGGTTTTGTTTTGTTAAGACTTGAGGGCATATAGGAGGCAGTCTTGAAAAGCTCGCTACATAGTTCCTACGCAGTTGCTGTGCAGCTGCTGCATAGGACCTGCCTACAGATTTACACGAGAATTGAGAAGAAGCATATTGTCAGATTTTAAAGGCTTGAACATGTAGCAGAGATGGAAACCAACTCAGACCATAAATTTCCAACCATGTGTCATTTTTGGAAGGAAAACGTGCCATTGTAGTCGCTACCGAGCTGTTACGCAGTCCTTACACAGTCAGCAACCAACTGTCCTTATTTTTTCTGTTTCATTCCATAAAGATATTTTTCGAAGATAGACTGGATTTTACAGGGATTTAGATTTTTGTATTAAGATAAAGTCATGAAATAATTTTATGTTTTTTTTTTTCTGTTTTATCAGTTGAGGAAAAGTAATTAAACAACAAAATATTTCCTCTTTTTGGTTTTAGTTCGATCCACTATTTGGATCAATGATGAAATGTATCTAGACTCTTATTATTTCTTGTCATCGGTCTATTTAAACTGGAAAATACAAATACAACATGTTGTTGTTGGTTCGACATTATTCTGAGCTATTTTAGATTCATGTATGCTGTGATTTTTATTAATGAATATGCTTGATGCTAAAGTTATTCTAGTTAAAATTACACAGATTATTGCAGTATGATGCTTTGAAATTGTCACTCTCTAGTGTATCTGTGATCTTATTCATGTTTTCTTCTTAGCCTTCTTTAAAGGTGTAATGGAACAACTACACTAGAATTCATCTTGTATGCTCTTGTTTACTGAATATTTTAGTTGCAAATGAAATGTTTATACCTTTAAATGTTTTACTCCTTCCTCTTGATATTCACTCATTGAAATTGCAGTATATAAAAAAATAAAAAAATAATAATAATAATAATAATAATAATAAATAAATAAATAAATAAAAAATCCTTTTTTTTTTCTTTTTCTTTTTTTATTATAGATGAGCATTTTAGTTTTCATGTCCCACTGTACTACAAATTGTTCTCCTATTTCGAAGTGTGTACTAGTCAAGCCTGGGTGTTGAATCTGGGTGGGAAATGCATAGGCATGATGGACCAGTAAATTCATGATCACAGGCATTAATTATTCAAGAATCCTTCATCAATCACCAACTAAATTTTAAAAATACTTTTTAGATCTGGTCTCTGCTAGAATTAGTGCTTCAAAGTCTCTTATCTGAGTTTTACAAGTGAGGGAGCCCCCTCCGGTTAGAGAAGACCAGTCTCTCAACCAAAAGAGGTTTGTGGTTACCTCTGTGACCCTTTTCCTTCAGGCTAAAAGAAATCATGGAGTGATAATAGACTTCTTAGAATATGATCTATGTTTCTTGTTCCTTCTGTAAATTTTTCATTTATGCCTTTCTCAGTGTTCATCCTTTCAAGATCTGTTCTAAGAGAGATGACCTCTACCTCGAGACTTTGACAGTTCTCTTCCCATTCATGGATCAAATATTTAAGAACTTCTTCCTCTCGTTTAGGTTCTTCTAATTTTACTTTCAAGGACAAAATTTCATCTTTGCATGTTTTTTAGATCATTTACTTCTTTACCTTGAAGAACTATTGTTTTAAATGTGTGTTATCTTCTTCTAGTTTCTCACATGTTCCTTGCTTTTCTTCTAGTAGAAAGGCTAAACTATCTTTGCTTTTAATGCTTTCTTCAAGTCTTTATTTTTGATAAATAGACTCCTCATTGTCGGATTTGTACATACCTTCTTCATCACACTATAGTTGTTCTTTTAGTTGCCTGTTCTTTCTCCTTGCCTTCTTTAGCTCATCAAGAGCATTAATGAGTTCCCCTTAAAATTCCACTACTCCTACCTCTTCTTCTTCCTCTCCAGATTTAGTAATATTTTATTTCTTGAATTCTTCTCCAAATTCAATAATTAAATACATATCTGAATCATCTTCTGAAGAGTTTCCGCTGTCTAACTCTAGTATTGAACTATCCTCTTTGGAGTAGAGCCCCTTTTTCTTATAGAACTTCTTTTTTTGATATTTTTGGGATTTTTTTTTAAATTTCTAATCGTCTTCCTTTTCTGTCCCTTCTTTGTAAGGGAACTTGGATGAAAAATGTCCAAATATCCCACAGTCAAAGCATTTAAAGGGAAACTTCCCTTTATATTTTCCTGGGCCACGCTTCAGTTTCCTGACAATTTGATCCAACTCCTTATCAGATTCACAACTGGAGAAATCTTGATGATCATTGTGGTCCTTGGACTTTTTGGACACTTTGAATACTGCCTCCTTGGGTTCAAACTTCTCTCTTCCTACTCTCATCTCATAGGCTATGAGAGTACCAAGCAACTAGTCCATCTTGAGATTATTTAAATTAGCCATTTCTTCAATAGTAGAGACTTTGGAATTAAATCTCGTGGGTAGGGATCTTTAGACCTTTTGAATAATCATATCCTCCTTGAATTATTCACCAAGTCCTCTAATCATATTGGTTACTTCATCAACTCTGAGGAAGTATTATGCTATGCTTTATTCTTCACTCATTTTTAAGCTTTAAAATCTCATTCTGAAGGTTTGAATTTTGGACCGCTTCTTTGTCATCTCCTTCATGACTCTTATTGAGCTTCACCCACACTTTCTTCACATACTTACAATGCATAACCTTTACGAGTTCAGATTGATTAAGGCCAAAGAGAATGGCATTCTTGGCTTTAACAGTATTTACATACAATGTTTTACCATCTGCATCAGTGGGAGGGACATCATAATCTACTAGCACAAAGCTCCAAACATCTACTCTTAAAGACATAACATAGGATTTTATCCTAAATTTCCAGAAGGCATAGTTTGTCCCATCAAATACTCGTATCTTGCTTGTGTAAGCATCTTGAATCTCTTTCCTAGACCTAATTCCTTATGGATCTACCTTCTAGTGGTTAGACCGTTCCTGAAGGAAAATGGCCTTGATACCAATTGTTGGAATAAGGAATTACTGAGAGGGGAAGTGAATCAATAATAGTGAAGTTCTTTTAAATTTTAATTATAAGTCTTTAATACTTTTCACTATGGCCAGTTACTTCTGAGAGCTTTGATACACAATACAAATGATCAGCAAGATAAGGCATTCACATGTACATACAATCCATCACATGACCAACACACACATATTGACTTAGGTATTTTTAATTGGAAACCCAAAAGGAAAAAAATACTAATCTGTTTGTTATTATGATGTAAATTAAGCACCTACTTAATTACATCAATTTTTTTGTGAGAACCTGATCAAAAGAGACACCAACCCCCTTAAGATAACAAGCACCTATTTTCCAAGAGGCACCAACCTCTTATGAATGCAGGCCACCACTTTCTCTAGCCATTGTTCTACCTTTCATACAACTTTCAAACTGAAAAAAGAAAAGGGAATTACATATGCAAAGAAATACAAATCTGATTCATTATACATCTGTTCTTGGCCCACTGCACTTCCACAAGAATTGTCAACCTCACACAGTAGTATTGGCCCACTCTGTCCCATTTCCCTGAATTGTGCTCCTTGTTGCTCCTTCAGCTCTTAATCACGGCTCTCTGCATCACTCTGCCTTAATTCATCACTTGGGCCATTTGATCAACATTCGCATGCTCCACTCCACTCTCTTTAGCTCACACAACAATAATGTATCCCCCACTTTTCTCAACTATGCTCCTGTGTTTTTTTCCTCTGCTGCACACTGGTTGATGAGGCCTCTACAGCCATCCACACTACCCGAGAGTGTACTCTTCAACATGGTTCTCCATTCTTCTTTTGCATCTGACTTCGCAATTGCTCCTATATTAAATATTGGGAATGGACTCCTGAGCATTTATCTATACTAAGAATTAATTCTCAGTCAAACTGCACACTGCAACCAGGCTCCCCATGCTAATTAGTTTCCCATAGAGCTTGAAAGGTACTTCAACATGGCTTCTCTATTCTTCATTTAATTCACTGAGGCATGCACAGGAGATCAGAAGAAGCTTTCTTTCAACTCAAGATAGGTCTGACGCTCTTCTCTGCAAATCATGTCCTTGCTTCCTTTGACCTAACGATCTCTGTTGTATCAGTTATACCTGCGACACCAACTCTTCTGCATGCATTTAATCAATTGTTGAATCATCCATCCACATGCACCTATGCGTTGCAATATCGGATCCCAAAATTCTATAACATTACACCACTGTTAAATTTCAGCCCAAACATTTCATAACTTTATTAATAAAATGTTACGATATCACGAAATCTCGACTAGCCTTTAGCCCCCTTCACTTAGCCCCTTCTTGTTTTTCCTCCATGGGACCTAGGGTTGTGACCAATGTCATAACACTTAGGTGTTAAGGCCTTTAGGATTATACCAGGGGCCTATCTCCTTATGTATTTTCTCTCACCCTTAGTTATTTTAGCTTTCATGACCAAATTCCAACACATCGGAGCCCCTTTCAGCGTAATTTTTCAAATATCATTTGTACACTACTTACAAGATATCTGAATTCTGATGTACTAAGCTTCAATATTACATCATGTTGATGCCATCATCTCCGCATGGCACCTCCTTAGTGGTGACACATGTCACATGGATTTCCCCTATTAGGCCACCCAAAATGCTGAATCTGACTGCCATGTGTGCTCCATACAGACATGTCATGTTGACATATATGCCAATGTAAACTCCTCAGGGCCAATCACTTGTTTCCATGTGTCTTATCATAGGAGAGAGAAAGGGCCTCTGGTTCTTTGGTTTTGCAACGAATTTCATTTTTAATTCATATTCTTCGCAACCCTCGACACTTTCAAAAGAAATCAATTATTAAGAACTTATGAGATTCTGATCTCCGAAATGTCGAAATTCACCTGCTCTAAGGTTCTAATATGCAGCTTGTTCCAATGGTTTGATATGTTACCTGCTTATTACTTCCAATATCAGGTCCCAATGTTATGCCTGCTTCGATATTCTAATTTTGCCTGCTACCCTAGTTCCGAGGTCCTGTAATTCGGCCCTGCTACCACAGTATCAAATCATAACTTTCTTAAAAGGGAATTACATTGATGTTATGAAGTTCCAAGGTCCCAAGGTTCTGAACCATCCGAAGTTTCTAGGTTTTGCCACCATCACCACTAAGTTTGGCATTGCTGCCAACTTTGGTTATATGCCAAGACTCCTCCAATCACATTTTAGCTTTGCTTTCATTGAATTATGTCACCAGAATTTGACTAGGAATAACTCTTGATCTAGGAGGCCATTGCAGACTTCCACATATCGTTGGGAAGCTATTTCAGACAACTTTCTAGAGGAGTAGGTCTGAAGTAGTCTTTGGGCTCATTTTCAACTTGAAACATGGTTGCAAACTCTATACCTAGAATTTGCCTCAATGCTAGTCCAGTTGACATCAATGCCAACATACCAAGTGCAACAAATCAACGAGACAATGTTAATTTTCCAAATATATTGCATAGTTTGGTAATGGTTGTATGGGTGAGTGTTAGGTTAGAAATTGGCAATGTTGATTAGAGAGAGTTTAACTTGATATTGACAATGTTTGGCTTGGTTGATGAGAAAAGATTTTGACAAGGTTTGTGTTGTTGAGATTTGACTTGGTTGTAGAGGGTTGATTGGTATCTTGGTATTTAGTTATACAATTTAAGCATATATTTTTTATCAATGTTTGGTTTCAAAGAGGTTATTGGTATTCATTGATTTAGATTAATGGTTGGTGCAAGTCTAGTTTGAAAATTGGATAAAATGTGGCTTGTGGTTTTTGTTTATGTTTATTCAGTTAAATGGATCTAGTGTGAAATATAATGAAACATTTTCCACAAAGGTATTGAGGATTGGAGCCTTCACTAAGGGAGTAGGAGCTTCTTTCTGGTAGGATACGATAAAATTGACCAAGGAGTAGTAGCTTCCTTCCAGTCGAAGCTCGAGAATTTATGTAGGTTATAACCTCCCACAGGTAGGAGCTTGTGCACTAGTAAGAGCCTCCATTCTTGAAAGTTGTAAAAATATTTTCTTTATAATAAGAAAGAAGACAAAGATGACAACAATGATGGTTTTCTTCCAATTAGGTTTCCACCTAAAATCCTGGTGTCCCTATGTGTTGATGTGTTGACTATGTGTTATGGTTTATCCACTCTTATGTTGAATATTGCTTATGGTTACTACATAATGTATCATATAATGATTTAGATAACCTTGTAGAATTTTGAAAAATCAATTATCCTATATATACATTGTTTGTGTTCATTAAAAGAATGTACACAGGCGTGTTTCTTGAAGGTAAGTCACGTATAAATTTCTTAATGTGCAATCGAAGATTAATTGAAAATAAATAAGGATTCATGTTAGGTCCCTGTACTACTAGTGTAACCCCTTATTGTTATTAGTGCAACCCCCTTATTATATTGTCGTGACCATGTAGTCCCCATATTGTTATTATTGTGCCCCATAGAAGCCCACTATTGTTATTATTGTGCCCTTACATTATTATTGTTATGTTGGCTCTGATTATATTATGACCCCTTAGATTCCTATATATATAAAGGAGGTCTTGTCATTTGTATCATCCAAGAATTGTTCATTTGTGTAATGTAAAGGAGGTTTCTCCATCGAAGAGGCTGATTTTGAAGTCATTGATCTATAATTTCTATCTTTTTGTGAGCTGGTTTCATAACATTTGGTATCAGAGCTTTGGGTTCTAGGGTTTCGCTGCTCCAAACAAGTAATCGTGGAATTTGTGCTATAACATTTCCTCTACGAAATTTAAGAAGCTAAAAAAAAACCATTTGAGCCGAAATAGTTTTGAACCTCGGGTCTGAATTCTAGATCTTTTCTCACTATATTTTCAGATATATGATTTGAGGAATTTATGGTTTTGCAAGCTCCATAATTCCATCTCAAATAGGTCATCGTTGCATTTTCGCTATAATGTTTTTTCTACAAAGGTTCAGACTCTGAAATTAAAACCCATTTGAGATGAAATATTGGTAAAGCTTGGGCCCAAATTTCAGATATTGTTTCTCTATATTTTCGGAGATACGGTCCAAGAAATTTATGGTTTTGCAGACTCCCGAATTACATTCCAAACATGTGACCTTAGGAAAATAGTCATAAATTTCTCTCTGAGATTCAGATTTAAATTCGTAAGAAGTTACAGAAAGAGGATGGACTGTAATTTTCTGTGTATTTTGTTCATGTCCGAAGGTCGAAACTGTGACAGGTCGTACACGTTAGCTCTACTGAACTAGTCTATAATCCAGTCATCGTAGGAGACTTGGCATAACTATTTATTGAGGAATCCAATATTCATTAGACTAGTAAGGTTCGAAAGAGGAATCAAAGTGATACCATAGGAAAAAAAATTCAGAACTTGAAGATCTGAAATTACAGAGTTACAGTCATTTAAATATCGAGCTCCTAAAAGAAAGAAAAATAATGACTCGAATCAAGAAAATAGAAACACCTAGTAAGCAAAATTAGATGGATGATTTAAAGAATGCAATCAAAGCTAAGATAAATAGTTTTATATATTCCATGGAAGCTAATATTGACGGTATGGAAGTAGATTTGAAGAAAGGCATGGAAGATTTGAAGAAAGACATGGAAGGTTTGAAGGAAGGTGGGACAAAGCTGCTACAAGAAAGGCCTCCTAATGAAGAAAAGGTAGTAGAGGAAATTCATGATGAGAAAAAAAAATGTTAATCATGATTTCATAGAATCTAACATTGGATTGAAGACCCACCATATTCCAAAGATCGATATGAGGAAGTTTGATGACAAGGATCCAATAACATGGATACTACAGATGGAGAAATATTTTGATCTACATGATGTGAAACTGTTTCAAAAGGTATGTATTGCATATTTATATTTAGAACCGAATCAATTTTTATGGTATTAAGGGCTTTGTTCTCATAAGGCACTTGTCACTTGGTCAATTTTCATTGAGGAAATGATAGCACATTATGAGGATACAAAGAGCAACACCTTCTTTAGCCAATTGATAAATCTCAAACAAAAGGGTTCAATGGCAGAGCACATTGAGGACTTCCAAAAATTGAACATAAGGGTAAATGATATTCCAGAGAAGTAGAGGATTGATGTCTTCATAGGGACTTTAAAGGATAACATTCAATATGAGGTTCGTCTTTGGGAACCTAATTCATTGGAGAAGGCATTCAAGTTGGAAAGAAAAAATGAAAGCAAAATTATGGCAAGAAATCCTACCACTCACAGTTATAAAGATCGAAGTGTTGTTGCTCCTAGCCTTTCACAAAATACAAGTTTGACACCACAAAAATTGGAAGAAAAAGAAGAAAATGACCTTTGTTACAGTTGTGATAGAAAATACATTAAAGGTCATAAGCATGCTAAGAATAAATTATTTTACATTGATTATGAAGAGGAGGAAGAAGAGGATCAAGAAACGTCAAAAGAAGAGGATATACACCAGGAACCAACCCCAGAGAAAGAAGAAATGAATCTGACCATATCTTGTAATGAATTGGAAAGAATTACCACTCCTAAAACTCTTAAGATAAAAGGAAATATCAAGAAGAAAAAGGATAACCTCACTTTCACTCAGAATCGAATGAAACAACATGCAGATCAACATCGCAGGTAAAGAAGTTTTGGTATATGCGGCTAGGTATTTTTACAAATACAACCATCCAAAAAAATGTCCCTTAGGTAAGCTAAGAAGGATAATAAATTATCACCAAAGTACTATGGTCCTTACAAGGTGTTGCAAAAGATTGGTACTATGGCATACAAATTGGAGCTTCCTGGATCTTCCTGAGTGCCCCCAGTTTTCCATGTTTCATGCTTAAAGAAGTTTATAGGTGACAAGCTCCCAGTTCAAACAATATTGTCAGAACTTGACAAGGAAGGAAAAATCATATTGGAACCTGAAGCAGTCACGAAAACAAGAACCCAACAACTACGAAATCGATCAATTTCAGAGTATCTCATCAAGTGGAAGAACTTACCTGCTGAATATTCCACATGGGAGGACGAGAATTTTATATAGAAGCATCCAAAACTACTCAAGTGTTAAGGACAACACTTTTTGAAGGAAAGGGGCATGTTAGGTCCCTAGACTACTAGTGTAACCCCTTATTATTATGAGTGCAACCCCCTTATTATATTGTTGTGCCGATTTAGTCCCCATATTGTTATTATTGTGCCCCATAAAAGCCCACTATTGTTATTGTTCTGCCCTTACATTATTATTGTTATGTCGGCTTTGATTATATTAAGACCCCTTAGACTTTGATATATAGAAAGGAGGTCTTGGCATTTCTATCGTCCAAGAATTGTTCATTTTTGTAATGTAAAGGAGGTGACCCCGCGCGCCGCGTCCACCCCCCCCCCCCCCTTGAAGAGTCTGATTTTGAAGTCATTGATATGTGTTTTCTATCTTTTTGTGAGTTGGTTTCATAACAATTCATGCCCCCCACCCTACTTCCCCCTCTTAGTATTTCTAACAACTATTGGTTCTTGTGTGACAACATTAAGGTTTTATAGGGAATCTTGTAATTCTTCTCATGCATGGGTGTTGGAGTGGAGTTGAACAAGAGTGGTGAGGGAATGTTATAAGAGGCAATGATAGTGACATTGTCCACCCTGAAAATGGAAAAATATGAGAAAGTAGGACAAAGGTATAAGTGATTTTCAAAGTAAAAATACATAACATCCAATGAATTTAGATAAAATAAAAAAGAACCATACCTACACCTACCTAATAGGTGTTATAACAACTATGTAACATCCTCCTCCCACATCTACCCAAGTAACCGTCCAACCAGGGTAAATGTATGACGAGAAGTCACTATGATATGATTCGACCTCATAAGTCACATTAGGGAAGTGGAACCGATGGAAACACACCATACAAACCTTCCACATCAACAACAAGACTCTCAACAACCTTCCCAACCTATCAGGTAAATAGCCCCTGGGTTTCACTAAGTTTTTTGACCAATTAACCCCCAAACGATCCCATGATATGGGCATGCATGCATCCATAAGGTTCTGGATGCTCCCACAACATGGTATGCCAACATCCAGGGATTATTCTTCTCAGTGTTGTGCCAAAGTCCCAAGGATTTGAGCAACGTTTTCAAGCCCAGATCCTAGGTCACTATCCAAAATTCAATGATACCTTCATAACAGAAAGATAGCAATGGAATGATGATACAAGTGCAATTACTTAAACAAGGGCTTGATTGGACCCCTACTAGCCATGACAGGAATTTCATCAAACATATCACAAATATCTCATTTATAGGTGTAAACAATAAATCTAAGCATAGGTGTCTCGTACTCATCTGAGAATTGCTAAGAATCGTTGATGCCTCAACACATTAGCTATAGTTTCATCCATTGGATCATTTCATTCCATTACAAGTAAAATCATGATGAGAGCCATACATAACCACTTCCATAATACATGCTCATAACCAACATAATGAAAACATAAATACCAAGGATACATTAGCCATAGAATCCACATATAAACCAGTATAATACTCATGAGATAACAAGGAGAAATAACCTCATATTAATGATACAAAATACAACCCGATATGGGACTACCACATTCCACCCAACCATAGGATGGTTGAGTTAATACTCTATTCATTCATTCACCCCCGTTCCATATTCCAAGCATGAATGTGAGATCTCATAAAACACATAAATCCAAAACCATCTAGGGCATCCAAAGGCCATCCACCTCAACCTATCAAATAGTCATTTCACCTCACGATCGGACTTTAAAAAACCATCATCAGATTGGTCTCTATCCAAGCCTTCCAGGGCTCCAGAGCATTTGTTCTAACCTGGATTCCAGGACTAGTAACTCAACCCACGACTGTTGTCGGGCTCTAGAGCATTTTTCCAACCAAGGCTCCAGGACTAGTAACTCAACCCATAACTTTTTCTGGGCTTCCAGACCATTTGTCCAACCAAGGCTTCCAAGACCAGTAACTCAACCCACCAAGGGCTTCCAGAGCATTTGTCCAACCAAGGCTTCCAAGAATAGTAACTCAAGCCAAAATGATACAGGGCTTCCAGAGCGTTTTTCCAACCAAAGCTCTAGGATTAATAACTCAACCCAATCTGTTACAGGGCTTCTAAAGCATTTTTCCAACCAAGGCTCCAGGAACTAATAACTCAACCCAAGATAAAGGGAAAATGAGAAACAACCCGAAAAAAAAAAAAATGAACCAACAACACCATGGCTATCTAGGAAATGGCAAGCCTAGGAAAATCCATTGCCAATCTAGGAAATCATCCATGCCAATGATAGATCATAACTAGGAAACCACATTCATGTGCCATGCATGCCAAAACTAGTAAGGTAAACATACATGCAACTTAGTACCAACAAGAAAAACCCATTGTAGTTGTTTATCCCGATGTCCTCTAATGCTTTCCTTCTCTTCCTTTTCCTTATTGCTCCAAAACTCCAAGTATGCCACACTCTCCAAGAGTGCTCCAAGAAAACTCTAAGTGTCCAAAAGTATGAGAGATAGAGAGAGAATAGAAGAGATCTCCACCAAAACCTGTCAAAAGCTTGCTAACTGATCCTCAAAAGCCTTTTTATCAATGAGGCCTCTATTTTCTTCAATTTCCATTATTTTTCTTAAATTTCCTCCTCACATGAAACCTATGACCTTTCACCTCCCTTTTCTCCTAATTTCCATTATTTTTGTAAATAAATGTGCCAAAACTTCCGTTTGCCTTTCCTGAGCCTTTGCCATTTCTTTTCCCAATTTCCTTAGCCATAATAAACCAAAATTAACACCCACTAGGATGTTTTTCCCACCATTTAGCTTGGAATATGTGTCCCCTGATCGAGGCCTTGTATATTTTTACATGTATTTTTAACCAGGGTTGTTACAGAACCCTCCCCCTTAGGGGGAACACCATCCTCGGTGTTCAATGACACCTATACCTAGTAAGACCGCTGAGAAAAAAAAATACTGCCCATGGAGCTTTATAACACAACTCGTTGCAGTATTTACAATGACCATATACTAAAACATGACAAGCATATCATTTACTGGAGATTTATAACACAACTCATTATGATATTTACAATAGCCACATATACACACATACAAATTCGCCTCACCTAGCAAAAAATCATTCTGTATATGGAGCTTTATAAATCCAGCTCGATACAATACTTACAATAATACAAACATATAAACATATGCACATTTTCTCAACCAGCAAATAAAAAGATATGACGCCCGCATCTGCAACAAGGGAATCCAAAGGTTCGCACCTCCCCCTCAAAGTAATACCAAGATTCACCTCCATACTAGGAAGTCCAAAATCCACTTCAAGGTCAAATCTACATCTAATGTCCAACGCTATAATCCTATGCCACTTGTCCTCTCAGTGAACAATTACTGACTCATTATTCAAGGGCATGCTCCCAATGTGCATTTGATTCCATCTGGCAATGCTAATTACCAAAACAAATATATCCCCGACCTTTCCTTCTATACTACACAGTCCCTCAAGCAATCCGGCCACCCCCTTCCATGCACTCACACACCTTCCAAGTTCTACTGGCACCCCCATCCCGAGCAGTCCGTCCCTTGCCAAGGTTTCCTCGCATTGGAAGGTCTAAAAACCAAGGCACATCCTTGCCTTAAAACCAACATACTGGTCATAGCATGCTAATGGAAATCAATGGACACTATTGGGTATCAGTGTCTCATAATGGCTCTCCTCCTGAATGCTTTACCAGCGTATTGTTGATTGATCCAGTTCCTTTTACTGTTGCTGCTAATGCTTTCCATCAATTTTCACCACCCAGCTGACCATTTCATGCTTCATGTACCAAGCACATAACTTCCATTAGATTTAAAATAAATTGAAATAAATTCACGTCATACCTCATTGGTAGCTCGTCAACAAGGTATACTTGCAATTTTGTTCGCTTCCTCTCACAACAAGTCAAACTAACATCTTTGAAAAATTCATCATGTATAAACATATCACATCAAGTTATCTCAAAACACAACCATCATAGATAAAAATTATAAATCACATGTAACCATCATAAACCAGAATCATAGATCACATGCATAATAAACTGAAATAAAATATTGATACTTATCCTTTAATCAATCCTTATCTTCTACCTTTGTCCTTATTCCGTACACACACTGGAACTGTTTCGACACCCGACAAACACCCAGTGCCTTCTCCTCAACCATGTGCACATACACATAGTGTGCATCACACACATACAACCACACACGACATACAACATCATGCAATACATGCACCTACACCTAACATACAACTCATACACCTACACCCAGTGTACGACACAACACATACATACTCCTACATCTGATGTACAACAAAATACACATAGTACAAAACAATAAATACACATGTCACGATGCCATGACTACACAATCCACATTCGTAGTACCGCATGTCAACATGTATGACATGCACATAATACCACAGGTACACAAGTACCACATGTACCACATGTACACAGTACCACCTATACACAACACCACCTTCACAATGTGTACACAACATCACATGTACATGGCACCACCTACACAATGTGTACACAACACCACATGTACATCGTACCACCTGTACAACGTGTACACAACACTAGACATAAAAAACACCACATGCACGACATGTACATGACACCACATGTACAAAGCGCCATATGCACTACATGTACAAAACACCACATGCACACAACACCACATGTACAACATGTGCACCACCACATGCTCACAACACCACTTGCACAATCATGCACACAACACCATATGTACATAGCATTGCATATACAACATGTACATAGCACCTGATGTACACAACACTACATATCCAACATGTGCACAACACCATATGCACACCAACCACCACATATCCATCATGCACACAATACAATATGTACACAACACCGCATATCCAACATGTACATAACACTATCTATACCCAACACTGCATATGAAATATACGTGCAACATTATATGTACCACCTTGTACATAACATTGCATAAACAACATGTACACACACTATATATACACAACACCACATGCACACAACACCACAAATGCAACATGTACAACATATACAACATATGCACGACAATAGTACCACACATCCAAAACCACACTACTTTCATTTTGTTGATGTATCCCTCGACCTAGCATGTCCATAAAATAAACATACTATAATAACATAATATCAATTCATATCCACATGATATCAACCTCATATATTTGTTTGTACTACTCTTCCCACTTGATTCCTCATGAACCAAGAACCTCTTTATGTCATTCACCTACGCAAGAAATCATTCCTTCACAAGAATGATTCCTAACGACCCTGTTAGACAACAACATACATACATACATACATATACATATAAATGTTAGCATTAAACAATTATGATCCATGATAACCTTGTTAGACATGACATACATACGTACATACATACATACATGTATACACATATAGACATTAACATAATCATGATCACAACACAATTACTAGATATCATAAGGTCAAGGTTAGGAGAACTTCCTTTATGCATGCAACACATGCTAACATCGAGGATAGTAGTTCCCAACATAGCCAAGGCATATGACACCTCAAATCCATTCACCTTATCTTTCTTGATTACCTTTCCCATTATTGTCCTACCATCATCCATTTACACCAATGGACCCAACCAGTCCAACTGGTTTTTATACTCTTGCCTTCAACTACCCTTGCACTGACTTTAGGGGTGATTTTAGGGGCGAATGTTCGCCCTTTGGCGAAATTAAGGGGTTTTAAATTTTTAGTGGGCGAATATTTTGTATCATAATACATTTTTACAAATCACCTCAAACAGCCCACCTTATTTTAAGGGAGAGGGTAAAAAAGGTAAATTTAGCCCTTGAAATTAGGAGTTACAACCTTCCATTCGCCCATTTTCAAGAATAGGTTTTATTTATGTAAATCCATTCGCCCATTTTCAAGAATAGGTTTTATTTAAGTGAATCCATTCGCCCATTTTCAAGAATAGGTTTTATTTAAGTGAATCCTATGGGCCAAAGGCCCAAATACCATATTTATAAAAGAGGTATGGTAAATTAATAAAAATATAAATAAATGAGAGGTATGGTAAATAAATAAAGCATTTTTTATATTTACTCCATAAGTCACCTTATATACATGCAAGGGTGTAAACAAATAAAAATATAAGTAAAGTGGAGGTATGGTAAATAAATAAAACGTCTTTTTATACTTACTCAAAAGGTATGGTAAATAAATAAAAATATAAATAAACTAGATGCATGGTAAATAAATAAAACCTCTTTTTATATTTAGTCCATAACTCTCGTTCTATTTATGAAGGCTCAAGAAAGAGGTTTTATTTAAGTGAATCCTATGGGCCAAATACCGTATTTGTAAAAGAGGTATGGTAAATTAATAAAAATATAAATAAGCGAGAGGTATGGTAAACAAATAAAACATTTTTTTATATTTACTCCATAAGTCACCTTGTATTTATGAATGGTATGGTAAATTAATAAAAATATAAATAAACAAGAGGTATGGTAAACAAATAAAACATTTTTTTATATTTACTCCATAAGTCACCTTATATTTATACTATGAGACAAATACCATGGACTAGATTGTTATTAATACCATGCAAAAAACATTATTAACCCTAATATTAGTATTAATAAAAATAAAAATGGCACATGGTATTGACCCATGGTATTCACCAAAATGGCACATGGTACTGACCCATGGTATTCACTTGGAATGTAGCCTATTTAAACGTGGGAATTAAACCAGGATAGATCCATCTTTACTCTGGATCTACTAACCCCCAAGAGGTATCAAATATCGTGATATGCAAACTAGCATAGAGTGAAAAAATATTTGATCCGATCAAGAGTAAAAATGGATGTTGTAATTTAATGTATGTTAAACATTTTAGCTTGGTTAAAATAAAAATAAAATAAAAATCAACTATTAATTTTATTAATTTTTATAAATTACTAATAGTAATTTTTAAGCTCCAGGTTTATGATAACCCATGGTATTGACCTATGGTATTCATGTGAGCATAGACTATTTAAAGGGGAAATACTATCTTAGATCCATCTTAATTCTGGGTCTACCAAGTGCTCAAAGAGATAAATAGATTTCATCCCCCTAAGAGTGGTAGATGTGGAGTTAAGATGGATATAGGTTGGTTTTTATGATAATGAAGATATTAAATAGACTTAGGAAATTATATTGTAAAAAAATCTTAAGGTGAATGGTTAAAGCATAGACATTGGACAAGTATATTTGTATACTTCTGTTTTAAACTGAAACAAATCCAGGGCTAAAAGGAATGGATTGATTGCACTAGTCATCCTTCTATAACTTTCCAACATATGCTGGAGTAAACAGATTGTAATTTGGGTAATTTTTCTAATTGCAAACGGGAACATACTTGTGTATTGGCAGTAAACAGATTGTAATTTGGGTAATTTTTGTAATTGCAAATAGGAACATACTTGTGTATTGGCAGGGTGGTTACGAGGTCCCTAGAAGTGATAATTTGAATTTTTCTTGGTTTTATATATAGTATTAGGTTTTTTCTCATGCTTTCTGTGAATGGCACGGGTGAATTTTATCCTACACCCACTAGGTTATCGATATGTAATTTCGGTAATTTTGATTTCAAAAGATATTTTAAAGAAATGCAATGATTTCATTTGTGTATTCAATAAACACAAGATTTTATAATTCAGTAAAATATTCGCCATTCCTGGTGAGAGATTCGCCAAAAAATTATATATACATATCATATTATTGATAAAATCGCCTTCCATTTTTCCTATATACCATGGAGATTCGCCCATTTATTATACATGTAAATTTAGGGGGGGTTCTTAAAATTTTTCCTGACTGACTTCATTTGAGTCATACTTTACTTGCTAGATTTCATTCAACTCTCCCTAAGATCCATTAACTTTCTTCTTTTCCCAACCAATTCCCAAGACCCTCAAACATAAAAGGCAAGAACAAGAAAAAAACAAGAGATAAACCATGAAAACCAATAACAATACAACACCACAAAAAAAGTGGTATGGCCATACACAAGACATAAAAAAATCTACAATCAAGCACAACAAATCACAAAAGACCAAAGGAACAAGACTAGAAACAAACACCATGACTCAATCCCCATGGTTCCTAAGGAAAGCTCAACTCGAACCTTCTTCAAGATTTCATGGAAACCTCTCTTGCCATGCAATATCCTGCATCATAATACCATAAGCACATAAGTGTCAGTGCATAAGTAAACATAACAACATACTAGTTACCTTACCTTGTTGTGTCAAGCACGTTTCTTGCAACTGAACACATCCACACCATCTCTCAAGGGACTCCAATCCTTTGATGAATCTAGCCATAAATAGAACCAACTATTATACCTATCAAACATATATTTATGAATATAACACATATCCTCGTAATGTCAGACAAATTCAAGGTTAAGAAGACTTCATGTGTGCAAAGCACTCATTCATTTGGACTTGTGGTTTCCAAACATAGCCAAAGGAACTTTTCACCCAATTCCTTTCTTTTACCTTTTCCTTGTTGCAATTGAGTCTTATTATGCACTGTCACATCACCCAAATATTAGTTATATAAATGCATCAACTATTACCTTGTCAAGCTAATACCAAGCATGTTTCCCTGCAACTACTCACACATGTTAGTCTCACGTTCCAAAGATCGAGACATCATGCATATTAATTTGCGATCAATATTTACCAAGACTAACAACCATGTCGTAATCCATATTCAACTCATATTCATTATACATAATGCTACAACTATCACCTACTTACAGTCAAGTACATATCAATTGTCTGAACACATATGTGTTAGTACGACCATCTTAAAACAAGATCATTTGAACACATACTCATATTATGCAATTCATCAAACATTCAACCAACTTGCAAACTTACCATGTTGAATAAATCAACTAGATGACATAATAGACACCAAACACTTAAACACCATATGCACAATCAAGCACCAAATATACGACATAAGCAAACTCATACCTTAATGTATCTCAGGGGAGGCTATCTTGTATGCACAATCAATCTAGTTAACATGATATAACTTCACAACACATCAACTCAAACACAAATAAGACCATGATATCCATAACAGTGACTAACTAACATGTTCACATCATATGCTCATAAACATTTTTTGTTCATGCATAACAATCGATTATGTAGATCAATCTATATTAGTACAACATAATATCGCAATTATATTAACTCATACCTGAATGTCATAACCCTAACCATTTGCATAGACCAATCCAAATTAGTATGAGACATGTAACATCGAGATCTTAATTTAATAACCCTAATCATCAAGTTACTAACACATAACAACAACATATAACCTAATCATCAAGTTATCTAGCATAGAACAACAATAGAAATGCATACAACCACAGGTTACTATCATTCATGACTATTCGACACATGTGCATATGACTACACTAATAAACTAGCTTCTATCATGTATGTAACCACAACAATAATAGAGTGAAAGGCATACACATACCCATAATGCATATAACAACCCTTAACCTACATACCTACATGCCCAACATACAAACCTGTATGACAACATGCTCCTGCCTCAAGATCCAATGCTGCAACTTCACTTTGATGATCTGCATCTCCTGCTCTATCTCAGCCAACACATTAGCATCATAACATACCAATATCATCATGACGACCTAATTCCATACAATGACCTCACAATTCATGTTTGACCTACAATACATGGATAACCATAACCATGACAATGCATGCATAACAACATATAGACACCAACATGCATAACAATGCATATACACCAATACACTCATGACGACATATCCCACAACAACACCATCAACCTTCACATGGCAACATCACTACAACCATGATCAACACCATACAAATGCAACAAGAACATGGTCTTACAACACAAGAAACACACATGCAACCAACATGAATGCATGACAAACACACCGCCCATCTAGTTTGAGGGGTGAACCATGCTCTGATACCACTCTATAACACCATTCTCCCAAATCTACCTAAGTAACCGTCCAACCGAGGTAAACAGGTGATGAGAAGTTTCTATGATATGATTTGACCTCCTAAGTCACGTTAAGGAAGTGGAACTGACAAAAACACACCATATAGACGTTCCACATCAACAACAAGACTCGCGAACTATTCTAACCTCTCAGGTAACCAGCGCCTGGATCCCATTGAGTTTTTAGACCAATTAACCCTTTGACGCTCCTGTGATATGGGTATGTATGTGTCTATAAGGCTTTGGACGCTCCCACAACATGGTATGCCAACATCCATATTTTTTTCAGTGTTGTGCCAACGTCCCTGGGATTTGAGCCACTTTTTCAGGACCAGATCCCAAGTCATTGCCTAAAATTCAGTGATACCTTCATAACAAAATGTTAAAAATGGAACGATGATACAAATGCAATTACTTAAATAAGGGTTTGGCTGGACCCGTACTAGCCATGATAGGAATTTCATCAAACATATCACAAATATATAATATTCAAGTGTAAACAACACATCTGAGCATAAGGGTCTCGTACTCATAAGAGAATCACTAAGAAGCATGATGCCTCAACACATTAGATGTGTTTATGAGAAATTCTTCGGTGTAAATCACAAGATAAATCATTTGTCGACGCGTTTCGAACCAACAAGTGTGGTTCATCGTCAGGACAAGTTGAAGAAAGAGATCCAGCTTAGCATGTTAAATAGTTTGAGCAGAGACTCCAACGGCTATCTTGACTAACAGCTAATTTTGACTTTAGGACCAGAGTCAAGATTTAATTGAAATTAGTTAAATTATGTGAATAAATAAAAATATAAAATAATTTAAAATTGTTAAAGGTTAGTTAGAAAGTTATTAAAAAATTATAATTTGTTTTTTAAATGGGACTTAAATAATAAGTATATATATATATATATATATATATATATATATATATATATATATATATATATATATATATATATATATATATATATACAAAGGTTAGTTAGAAAAAAAATTGAAATATACATAAAAATAATAATGAATAAAATTTTAATTACGAAAGTAATAAAAGGTAAAAAGATTTTATTTCATCTTAAATAAATAAATAAATTCAAAATAATAATAATAATAATAATAATAAATAAATAAAACTAAAAATAAAAATAAAAATAAATAAATAAATAAATAATAATAATTAATTAATTAATTAATTAAAATAATAATAATAATAATAAGAATGGAAATTAAATAAATTAATAAATTAATTAATGTAAATAAATCAAGCGAGCGAAAAATAAAATAAAATAAAATAAAATTAATTAATAAATTAATTAAGATAAATAAAACAAGTGAGCGAAAATAATAATAATAATAATAATAATATCTATATGTATATATATAAATAATAATAATAATTGAATAAAACAAGCGAGTGAGGAGGAAGGAAAAAACAAGGCGCCCAGGAAAAACGGTGAAATAAAGGGGAACCAACGAAAGCAAGAAAGGGCAAGACTAGGAAGAAAGGGCCGGGATCCAGCAGCTACTGATCTTCCAGCCGTCATCTCTATTGAGATTGCTCGGCCTTCTTTCAATTTCAATAGCTTCTCTGAATTTACGGTGATGGAACTGAGCAACCTTGGCAATAACCTTGGCCTCCTCAATACACACTTGATGCTTGGTCTTTTCCGCATGCTCTGCTAACGCTGAAGACTTGGTTCTTCCATGTCTTAGGTCCGCTGCATGTTCGCTAATCCTTTGATGGATGGAGCGCCCTGTTTCCCCAATATAGGGGGTCCCACAAGAACAGGGGATCAAGTAGACACCCTTCATATCTTTAGGATCAATGGGATCTTTCACTGATCTGAGGGATTTTTGAATAGTGTTGAGGGGCCTGAAGGTTGAGGGAATATCATACTTCTTAAGAATCCAAGCAATCTTGTCAGTGGTTCCTTGGACATAGGGAAGATGGACCCCTAGCCGGCGCTCTTTATGTTCTTTTTTTATCAACGAGCTTTTAGAGTCTTTTAAGAACGCCTTCTGACCCAGGCACCTACTATAGCCATTCTCCATAAAGACATGAAGGAGATGGGATTTCTCTCAGACTATTTAACATGCTAAGCTGCATCTGTTTCTTCAACTTGTCCTGATGATGAACCACACTTGTTGGTTCGAAACGCGTTGACAAATGATTTATCATGTGATTTACGCTGAAGAATTTCTCATAAACCTGATATGGATCACAGAAGCCTCAATTCAACATTAGATGTGGTTTCATCCATTAGGCCATGGATACATTGTTCATTCCATTACAAGTAAAATCATGATGAGAGCCATACATAACCATTGTCATAATACATGCTCATAACCAGCATAATGACAACAAAAATACCAAGGATACATTAGCCATAAAATCCACATATAAACCAAAATAATACTCATGAGATAACAAGGAGAAATAACCTCATATTAATCATGCAAAAGCCAACTCGGTATGGGACTACCACGTTCCAACTGACCATAGAATGATTGAGCCAATAATCTCTTCAACTATTCACCCTTGTGCCATATTCCAAGCATGAATGTGGGATCTCATAAAACACATCAATCCAAAATCATCCAGGGCTTTCAAAGGCCATCCACCTCAACCCATCAAACAATGATTCCACATCATGGTCGGACATCACAAAACCATCATCAGATTAGTCTCTACCCAAGCCTTACAGGGCTCCAGAGTGTTTGTTCCAACCCGACTTCCAGGATTAGTATGTGATATCCCAAATTTTGATTTTTTTTATTTAATAGGATTAACTAAGTTTATTGGGGAAGTGCTAAGCATAGAAAAAATTTGTAATCTGAGCATTGGAGACATTTTTTGTACATGGGACTTTGGAGAAATCGAAAACTTCAATAGTAGTGGAATATGAGGGCCACCCCTCATGGAATACACACCCTTTGGAGGAAAAATCGATTTTGTGGAAAGGAGGTCAAAATATTTGGATGAAGGACCCACAAGGAAAGGTGAGGCAACAATTATAAATAGAGGGTTGGAGACAGCATTGGGCACCTTTTGATAATTTGACATGTACACATTGTTGCTCTAGTTGTTCAACTGAGTCACAAGTGTTGTTTAGCACCAAAGGTTTCCAAGGGGAAATATCACCCTCTTCTTCAGTGGACCACGAGTGCCACCCTAGGGAGGTATTGTCACGACTTTGTGGAGACTTGGGGGACTAGTCTCAGGTGGTACGACTTGCCTTAGCTTAAGCCTGGATGCAGAAGAAGAACCACACAGTTCTTGGGTGAAGTCAGATACTGAAATTAAAGGCTATACCATTACTGGGAAATTCCTTTTCCAAATTGCAGGTGAAGGAAGATAATTGATGGGATTTGAGAGTGCCCTTCTCTGCAAGACAAATTTATTTGGTTGGGCCCGCATAAAATTGTCCCAGGACTGTGCAGTCATTGGTGGAGTTGATTGTGGGGAGGTTTGACAGAAGGATTTAGGAGCTAGGCTTATGGGATTTCATTTGGAGGGACATTGGAGGAGGATTTTTGTAGTTTGGAGAGAAGAGATTGATAGGAGTAGCCACAGTAATAGAATTCGAATTTGGTGGAGGGCCAAGCTGTGATGGGTCAAATTTTGAAGTTTGGAACTAAGGGAAACCCTTTATGGGTTTTTATGGGTTTCTGACAAAGATCTCATATCTGAAATTGTAGAATTTTCTGGGCAGATTCGAGGGGTCAAACAGGGGTCCCAACTCAGCCAACAATAAGAGGAGCTAGGTGAATTTGGGCTGAAATTCTAAGGTCAACATTTGGCCAACTCCTTCATGGGTTTTGTGGGTTTTTGGTGGAGAGATCGAGGTTAATTTCCCAGAATTTGCCTAGCACCGTAGGAGGCCCTAGCAACAGTTCTTCACAGCCAACAACATATTTCTTGGATGTTTAAGTGCAGAGCCAGGAGAGAGCCACATCAAATTTGGGAGGGACTTCTTATTATTCATTTGGGCTTAGCTAGCTTGCCTTGAGCAAGCCCAGGTGCACTCTTTCCAACACCTCATTGTACCCTCTTCATATTATAATAAAATGGATCAGCAAAGCAGTTTTTGGTGAAATTTGATGGACTAATTCATGTGTTTGATTTTCATGGTTTTTATGTCAATGTTTGCTTTGTTATTGACTATAAATATTCCCTAGGAATATTATAGTGGTATCAGAGCATGATCTTGGCTAGATTTTGGGAGGCTAGCAAGATCATGGAGAATTTGATGAGGCAGAGCCAACAATTGGTGAGGTAGAACCAACAGAATCTAGAGGGGATGCAACGATTGATACATAACCAACACAAAATCCAAGTACATACACACGCATCCCAACAGTACAACACCCACATGTATGGTCAGTCTGACCATCCTACCATGCCTCATTCCTTGGATGAATAAGAGAAGGAGAAGTATAGTTCAAGGGTTGGACCATCATCTTGAGGTGGGCAGTTAGAGGATGATACCCAGAGGCGATTTTGCTGGTGGAGACCTAGTTTTAGATACCAGGAGACTAATGAGGAGGTCGAACATGAGGTTGAGGCAACACAGGGTTTCTAGGAGCACATAGATACACATAGCGTGACACAAAAACCACCTTGTGGGAGTTTCCTTTGGTAGACCTGATTGACACATTGGTGGAGACAGTTGGGCACACACCCATGGGACCATCCATTGACGAGGTGCCAATAGGCACAGAGGTACCGAGATATGTGATAGAGTTCCCAAACAATAGCTAGATATAGAAACATGGAGAGAACCTTGAGAAGCGTGAGGTATATGAGGATGTTATTCTTGAGGATGTATCTGTGGTGGGGCAGCTCAAGACTCTAGTTGAATCCATGATGGAGGAGGATGGGAAGTCATCTTTTGGGTCTACCATTAGTGTCGAGCAGATAGATTCACAAGAAGCTAGTAGAGTTGCAGTACTTACATTGAGTAGCTCTCTTTAGGCTTACATAGATGGAGCCTACAGTACTGTTAGGCTACCTATGCACATTGGAGGGAGAGTGCCTAAGTTACATAGACAGATTGTATATGTTGACCAGGCCAGTGAGACGAGGTGACATGAGTTGCACAGGGTGCAACACTCGCATGATGGACTTGCTACGTATTTGGGGACCCTTGCATTTGATACCTCTCATGGGGTTGGGTGGCACGAGTTATTTAGTTGGTACCTGATAGGGCTGACTAGGTTTTTGGATACATCCATGGTCGGGAGCATAGTTCAGCAGGGGTCGTGGTTTTCTAGAGGGGCTCAAGGGTTGGATCATCATTGGGACCCAAGTGGGACTCCCCATCACTCCATGGATTAGGTTAGTTAGGGTAGTATTAGGATGGTGGATCCAATGATTGGAATCACCCCCATTTTCATATTCCCACCAGAGTTTTGGGCAACATCCATGACAGGTTGAGCTGACAGAGGGGTAGGAAGACTCCATGAGTTGTCTTAGCATGTTGGCCATGTGTGGGGGCATAGTATGATCAATATACCTTGGAAGGAGGTTGTCAGAGGTGGTGGCATCGAAAATCCACCAGATATTTCCTTGTATGGAGAGGAGGATTTACCATGTATATATGGGGCACAATGGTCGCCGAGGAGCAGCACCTTAGGGACACCCCCACTAGTACATATGGAGATTCACATGTTAGATCTCTTAGGGAGGATCAAGAGGGGAGATCCACTTATCTGCAATTATGGAGATCCATTCATTAGAGGACCAGGTGATGTAACTATAGAGGTGATGATGTCAGTCAGGTGCAGGCCGAAGCGTACTATCAAAACTTTAGGCCATGACAACTAGTGATGGTTGGCAGGTGGATATGGAGGTGCATTGTGGTATGTCGTAGTGTGCTGAATTGCATTGTGGAGTAGGAGGAGGAGCTCACATCACATTGAGTACAGGGATACTTGGTGGTATGCAGTGACATATGGTGCGACACAATGGGCTCTTGGAGTGTTTCCTCCAAGGAGACTTATGGGCATGGATTTTATATTTACCATCAGGAGGAGCTCACCTTGGACCGATGGGGATGTTGTTGAGCATATAGGGATAACATGTTCAATGGAGACAGGTCTTCGATTGGGTTATCAGCAGATCCGAGGTGAATGGAGGGATGCCCATAGGGTTACTCTTCAGTATCGTGGCAGAGTCTTGGTCATACCCTTGGGGACTTAACCACCTATCACGCTTTAGTATTGCTTATAGTCGCAGGGCATTTGGTAGTTGCCCTTTGATGCTCTCACTACAAGCAACAGGACATGGGAGGCTCTCCAGTTGAGACATTTAGTGGGTGCACGAGCCGACAAATACAGGCTTAGGGATGGCATGGTTTATTGCCAAGGTAGCATATGTTCCACCCCTGGGCTCACACTTAGGGGGATGATTGCGAGGGAGTTGCATGATGCACTTTCAGTGAGATAGTCTAAGGAATTATATGAGCATGAGGTGCAGTGGATGATAGACCTCATCTATAGGCAGATGTTTGGACTCCAGGAAGTATCAAGGTGCACTTTCAAGAGGTAGGATCACAAATTTCATGATGTGGCATGGTAGGCACAGGGAAATTTTGAGTTCACCTGGTTGATTCATGACATGCGGAGTCTATACATTGATTACATACAGGGAGAAAAGATATGGAACAAGAGGGTTCCAACAGTCATCAGGCTATGTCACAACGAATCTTGTTATGGGATTCGGGGATTTAGTCAGCTGACAGGTCACTCCACTTTGTGATGATCAGAGACATGGCAGAGGGTGATCTAGTTCACCTTGGAATTGACACATGGGGGATCACTGAGACCTCCACTGTATGGTGAGGCAAATTTATCCTGTTGTTTCTCAAGACCGATATTGGCAGTGGATGGGTAGAGATTTGCATCATGGAGATGCTTGGGCAAGATGAGCTTGGCCTTCATAGATTTTTCACCATCAGGTCCTAGGAGAGGATGGTATAGTCTCGTCACGATGGGGAGTATGTCATAGTCATAGTGGCACAACGCCATCATGGTGGTACCCTTCTGAGACTAGAAGGGGACCCGAGCAACACAATAATTCATAGCTCAACGACCTTTAGGGATGAGCTAGCTACTACATGGGAAGATCATTTATATCTTCCATTAGGCATTAATGAGTCATTCATGGCATTGGTAACTTCATTAGCATGGAAGGTTCGTCACCAGGATGATATCTGGAGAATCTCAGCGAGACTTTATCTCCATAGGGTTTTGCGTGGTATCTTTAAGAGCTTACTCTTGGAGTGTATGAGATGGACTACTTGGTAGGACTGCTTCGTGAGGGGTTCGACATGGTACCACATTATCACGATTCCCTACTCATTGATGGTATGCGGAGGGCTTTTGGTACTTATATCTCGAAGGGTAGTGAGGGGAGCTTCATGTTGGACAGGATGGCTTAGGATCCTGGTATTGAGGGATTCCTTCATGACAGGATAGTGTAGAGGTCAGGGATGATCCAGTGGTGCATCTGGGACCCTGGCATATTTTGCAGTGACAGTGGGGATCAACAACCAGACAACGTGCTTGTTCAGGCATTGCTTGAGGACAAGCAATTTTTGGCGGGGAGGACTGTGATATCACCAATTTTGATTTTTTTTATTTAACAGGATTAACTAAGTTTATTGGGGAAGTGCTAAGCATAGAAAATTTTTGTAATTTGAGCATTGGAGACATTTTTTGTACATGGGACTTAGGAGAAATCAAAAACTTCAATATTAGTGTCATATGGGGGCCATCCCTCATGGAATACGCACCCCTTGGAGGAGAAATCAATTTTGTGAAAAGGAGGTCAAAATATTTGGATGAGGGACCCACAAGGAAAGGTGAGGCAACAATTATAAATAGATGGTTTAAGGCAGCATTGGGCACCTTTTGATAATTTGACATTTACAAATTATTGCTCTAGTTGTTCAACTGAGTCACAAGTGTTGTTTAGCACTAGAGGTTTCCAAAGGGAAATCTCACCCTCTTCTTCAGTGGACCACGAGTGCCACCCTAGGGAGGTATTGCCACGACTTTGTTGAGACTTGGGGGACCAGTTTTAGGTGGTACGACTTGCCTTAGCTTCAACTTGGATGCAGAAGAAGAACCACACAGTTCTTGGGTGAAGTCGAGTACCGAAATTAGAGGTTACACCATTACTGGGCAATTACTTGTCCAAATTGCAGGTGAAGGAAGAGAATTTATGGGAGTTGAGAGTGCCCTTCTCAGCAAATTTCTTTGGTTGGGCCTGCATAGACTTGTCCCAAGACTGTGCAGTCATTGGTGGAGCTGATTGTGGGGAGGCTTGAGAGAAGGATTTAGGAGCTAAGCTTCTAGTATTTCATTTGGAGGGCCATTGGAGGAGGATTGTTGTACTTTGGAGAGAAGAGATTGATAGGAGCAACCACAGTAACTGAATTCGAATTTGGTGGAGGGTAAAGTTGTGAAGGGTCAAAATTTGAAGTTCAAAACCAAGGGAAACCCCTTCTGGGTTTTTCTGGGTTTTTGACAGGTATCTTAGATCTAAAATTGCAGAATTTTCTGGGCATATTTGAGGGGTCAAACAGGGGTCCCAACTCAGCTAGCAACGAGAGGAGCTAGGGGAAATTTGGGCCGAAATTCCAAGGTAAACATTTGGCCAATTCCTTTGCGGATTTTTGGTGGAGAGATCGGGGTTAATTTCCCAGGATTTTCCGAGCACCGTGGGAGGCCCTAGCAACAGTTATTCACAACCATCAACATATTTCTTAACACTTTCAGTGCAGATCCAGGAGAAAGCTGCATCAGATTTGGGAGGGAATTCTTATTATTCATTTGGGATTAGCTATCTTTCCTTGAGAAAGCCCAGATGCACTCTTTCCAACACCTCATTGTACCCTCTTCATATTATAATAAAATGGCTCATCAAAGTAGTTTTTGGTGCAATTTAATGGACTGATTCATGTGTTTGATTTTCATGTTTTTTATGTCTATGTTTGCTTTGTTATTTACTGTAAAGACTCCCTAGGAATATTACATAGTAGCTCAACCCATGGCTATTGTCGGGCTCCAAATCTTTTGTTTGACCAAGGCTCCAGGATTAGTAACTCAACCCACATCTTTTTTTGGGCTTCTAGAGCGTTTGTCCAACCAGGGCTTCCAGGACTAGTAACTCAAACCACCAAGGGCTTCCATAGGGTTTGTCCAACCAAGGCTTCTAGGACTAGTAACTCAACCCAAGTTGATACGGGGCTTCCAGAGCATTTTTCCAACCAAGGCTCGAGGACTAATAACTCAACCCAAGCTGTTATAGGGTTTCCAGAGCGTTTGTCCAACCAAGGCTCTAGGAAATAATAACTCAACCCAAGATAAAGGAAACATGAGAACCAACTAGAAAAACAAATAAATGAACCCACAACACCATGGCTATCCAAGAAATGGAAAGGCTAGGAAAATCCACTGTCAATCCAGGCAATCCTCCATGCCAATGACAGATCATAACCAAGAAACCACATGCGTGCCAAAACTAGTGAGGAAAGCATACATGCAACTCATTACCCATAAGAAAAAACCATTGTAGTTATTGATCCCATTGTCCTCTTGTGTTTTCCTGCTCTTCCTTTTCCTTCTTGCTCCAAAACTCTAAGTATGACGGACTCTCCAAGAGTTCTCCAAGTAGTTGTTGATCCCATTGTCCTCTTGCGTTTTCCTGCTCTTCCTTTTCCTTCTTGCTCCAAAACTCTAAGTATGACAGACTCTCCAAGAGTTCTCCAAGAAAACTCTAAGTGTCCAAGAGTATGAGAGAGAAAGAAAGAGAGAGAGAATAGAAGAGAGCTCCACCAAAACCTATCAAAAACTTGCCAACTAATCCTTAAATTTTATTATTATCAATGAGGCCTCTATTTTATTCAATTTCCATTATTTACCTTCAATTTCCTCCTCACATGCAACCTGTGACCTTTCACCTCCCTTTTTCCTAATTTCCATTATTTTCATAAATAAATGTGTCAAAAATGTAATTTGCCATTCCAAAGCCTTTGCCATTTCCTTTGAAAATTTGCTTAGCCATAATAAACCAAAAGAACTCCCACTAGGATGTTTTTCCCGCCATTCAGCTTGGAATACGTGTCCCGTGTCCAAGGTCTTATGTACTTTTACATGGATTATTAACCAGGGTTGTTACAAACTAACTTATAGGTGTTGCAGTAGTTGGTTGGAAGATGTTTCGACGATTGAATAATAGTTGATGCAACAACTATAATGGCACCTATCAAAACACCTATAGTAGCACTAACTCTTGTAGAAATATGTTTATAACAATGTCTCACAAGCTTTGCAACATGTGTATGATATACCGTGATGGTCCACGATGATGAAATTTTTGTGAGAAAGAACAATGTGGAGCTTGGATTCTTGGATCACCATGTGAGTTGTAAATTGAGATTTGGAACACCCTCTTGTGTGAAATTTTTGAATCCTTATTCAAACAACAACTAAAACATGAAGATGAAACTTTATTTTCATTTGCAAGATCTTGTTTTCTAGAAAGTTGTTTTCCAAACGAGATCTCTCTAACTGCGCCTAGAGGGTTTTCACAATTATAAATATTATTTATTTATTTTTTCGAGGAATGCATGCCAACAAGTTGGTTTTAATATATTATAAGGTTTGATGGTGGTGAGATAGGTTTTAATAATCGAGTTTATTAAGGAAAGAGATAAGAAAAAATAGTAACTCAACATTGTAAGTAAGCTAAGTCACTTTGTTACATGAGTTACGAATGGTTTGGGTAGGAAGTGGGAAATGATGAAGTTGAAGTTGTGATTTAGGCTTCAAAGGCCACCACATAAACATGGGAAATTCATCAACATTAGCATACAATTATTTTGAACTGGGAAGGAGGAAATGCATGGGCATACCATGTTTATAATGAATGAGTAAGGTGAACAGTGGGTTTCATTGAAAGGTTTCATATATAGCTAGGGAATATGCAATGTATTGATGAGACTCGATTTCTGAAACACTGGTATTTACTTAATATTTACATCAATTCTGAATTTCACTTATTCTTGATCCATCTATAACTTTAATGAAAACGTAATTTTTTCTTTTCTTTTAGTTGAGATACTTGACATTGGGCCTAGATGAGCCATCTTGGGGAACACAACCAACATTTATAAATAATGTTGGGGGAATTGATATTATTTATAAATTTGGAATAAGAGGACACAATTCTAACTTCCCTTGTAATATTTACAAGGTAGATCACCTTCTATATCTATGCCCTACCATTTCATAGGTATATAGAATGTGGTCCATGTCTAAAGGTTTTTTTTGTTCTTGAACCACCTTTGGTTTCTCAACAATCTATTCAACCATTCGTTGATGAAGTGATTGAGCCAACATAATATTTGGCCGAACCTACTCTTCTTTTGGAGAGTGATGATTCTACTGAAGTGCTCAATCTAATGCAATATTTGATTGATCTAATACCACTTTTTGGGGCTAATGTGTTTATAGACCATGTTTTTTTCATTACTAGTTCATAACCTATAAACAAGGGTGCATTCTACTCACTTCAAACACACTCCCTCCAAGTTCTAGGATGGTTTCCTTTGATTTAAATAGTCTCGTTGAGCCTCACTTTCCTTCTTATGCACCCTTCCAAATAAGGGTTTAAGTTTATTCAACAAACATATACCAGTGCTTAGTAAATGAATGAGTCTCTATGGGAATTTTATCATCCTCAACTTGACAATCTTTGGGTTCTCCCAAGATTGTGTCATTGCCAATAAATTGATGGCCTTTAATAGAAGACCCATTGAGCCTTTGGGGTTCTTCCTTAGTTTCGTTTCACGTTAGGTGGGCAAATTGTTTTGGTTGACATGATAGTGGTGAATCGACCATTAGACTTCAATATGCTATGTAGGAATGATTATGTATATCCCAAAAATTCGACGGTGTCTACTATCTTTTAGGCAATCCATTTTTCCTTATGATGGAAGCATTGTCACTATTGATCAATTTGCATATGATCATCGCCATCCTAATTTGATTTTATCCTAGTATACCTATTTATATGTTCCTAGTATTTGAGTAGACTCTACCTCATCATGAGTGAATTATGTGGCATCATATCCTCGATTTTTAGTTTCCTATAAGAAGGAACCTTTACACTCATGTTTTCCTCCTTAGGGCATGGTCCATCAATTGATTAGGAAATTTATCCCATGGGGGCACGAGAGCCCTTGCTTCCCCCCATTGGCCTAAGTTATTGTGATATTCCTCTCAAGTTTGGTCTTATTATTTGTAGGTCCTCAAGTGGTGTTATTTCTGAGTCTTTTTTAGTATACTCTCCCAACATGATCAAAATGTTCATCCTCATAAGGAATATGATTAGTTCACTACACTAATTTGGGTCATTAATCCTCCCTATTCACATGATTTATTGGATGATGAATTGCTTTAGGATGAGGTTGTCCTTAAAGCCATGACTACAATTGATAAACCATGGAAATATATGTATCATCTCTAGAGGTTGACTAACAAACAAATAATTGGCTTCAGCCTAGCAATGCGGCCTACCTAAAAAAACATTATGCATAAGGCGCAAGGCTATGCATTAATCTATGCCATATTTTACTTTTAAGGTTTGTCATTTTTAATTTTTGTATTCCAGAGATTTGGTTTTGATCATAAGTTCATATATTAGATTTATTAACCTTTGGTCTAGTGTTATTGGTCATGTCTATAGGAATTTGGATGCATTTTCTTTGGTATTTTCTATCTTATCCATTCTAAAATGTAAGGACATTGAAACTAGCATATAGGTTAGGTTCTCCACCTTGCATTGTGCAATACCAATTTTTGGTTCCATTTTTTCCTTAGGATTGACCCCATAAAGTTGCAACATGAATCCTTCTTGTTTTTGAAAAAAAATGTAATTTGTGTAGTATAGCCTACCATTAATGGGTGCCCGAGTTAGATCCTTTTTTTATATTTTGGCACCCATGCTAAAGTTTTCATACGTTCAACATTCCTCTTATTCCTACTATGATTTTTCATTGGAGCTGCATAACTTCCTGTCAATATTTTTTTGGCCATTACCCAGAGGGCTCCCACATTTTTATGTTTCAAGTTACTTTTTTGCATTACATATTGTTGCTTGAACGTTTGAGCCTAATGTTTGTTTTGGTCTCCCATTTATTGATGATTTCTCTCACATTCTCTTCAACCACTTGTATTTGCATTTATTTCCTTTGTTGCTCAGAAACTTGTATCCTTGGAGGAAACACCCCTATGAGTGTCCATATCTTGCACACCAATCCTGCATATTGCATAGGTATATTCCATACACTTATAACTTGTTTGTTTTCCCCATTAAACTCATTTCCTCCATTGCATTGTAACATTACTTTATTCTTTTCTTTTCTTTTCTTTTTCAAGATTTAAGTATAGGAAAAAACCAAAAAAATCAAATATAATTTTAAAAAAATATGGGGAAAGAATAAAGATATTTGTTTTGCTAGAAACTAAGTTATGTCTCCTTTGAAAAAAACACCAAATTTTGAGTCATCCACTTAGAAAATTGGGTTTCAATATGGCCTTAGGAAGCCTAACCTTGATTTTTTGAGTCTATCAATCCTCTACCTAGTTTCTCTTCTAGAAACTATGAAGAGTTTGTCGATGCCTCCTATGTCATAGAATTATATAATTCTTCCATTCTGCATCAAAAGCTTCCTAAGTCACCATTGTGTTGTGCTTATGTTTATAACTTGCATAAGTTATTCTTTAGTTTTTCCCGACCATCCATGTCGACCTTCCTAGTTATCAAGTTGTCTTAATATCCTATGTATCAATGTTATTTATTCATTCTAGCATGGAAGACATCCATTGAATTCTTATTGGCATGCCATCACTCATTGACTATGGCATACTACTCTAACAATTTGACCTAGAGTAACACCTTATGCATGTTTACATCATTGGTAGGTTACCTTGTGCTTAGTAGATGACATTGCATTAATGGTCATTGATTGAGTGGTTTTCCATGTGTTTGATGTCAAGACATTTATTCACACATCAGGATTCCTATTATACCTTGTATTTTGTTTTCATCGTTAGTGTAAGTCCTCATCTTTGTCAATGGATTTCATTATTAGTACTTTCTTAGAGAGTCTCTTCATTCATTATTCCATCTGGTGTGTGTGAGAGATGTGCTTCGTGGTATGTCCTTCTAACATTTTTTCGATACATTCAAAAACATTTGTTATTCATGTTGGATGATGGGGTTGCCTTAAGTCGCTCCTTCCAACTGATCTCTTCCCATTGAAATTGGGACTTGTAGTTATTAATGGTAATATCCATCACTATTGACAATGGGAATATGTTGGCTTAGTGGGTCCTGACCTGGGTTTAGAGTTAACTGCACCAAACAAAACCCTACACTACTTGCCCTTTTGGCATCAACGTAGTGCAAATTCAAGTCTCACTTGAAGCAATATGGGGGATGTTAGAACCAAGTTTCCGCATCCAGAGATCAGTGTGATGTCTTTTATTTCCCTAGATCACCTTCACGTAGGTCTATGAGCCCCTTAGGGCTCAGTACTGCAATTTCCTTTCAACAACTTCTAGACCTTCATGAAGGTCTACAATTAGATTTTGCAAACTTTTAACAGTTGAGTTATCTACTTACGCGCATTAGAAAATAAACCTAGATCTGAAATCACACAGATCTACTTAAGTATTTAATAAACATAATAAAATGTAGCATAGTCTCGCGAAAGTACTTATGCAACGCGTACAGTTATTAAGACTTGTTGGGTGTGGAGCCTGATTATCTTCTATATTCAAAGGTATCGCCACATAGGACCCCAGTTCGAAGCCGCCCGCAAAATATTCGCTACAGGGGGGGTCCAGGGGGGGCAGCTGCAACCTTTGGGAGCCCCCCCCTGGCGGGGGGTTTCGGGGGCAGCGCCCCCGAAGCTAAAAACAACTGTAAAATTGCCTTGTAAAAGTATAGTAATTTCTAGTCAATCTGGGTTGTTCATTAGGCGGATGATCTCACGGTAGAACTTATGTTTAGTTTAGGGCTTTTTTCCCTAGAAGGCAACCCCTCTCTTTGTATGAGGGTATTGTATTTGAGGCTGTGTGATAGATGTGTATTCTGTGAGTAAGAAACGGAGAGGTGAGACTATGAGAGAAAGCAGAGGATATTACAGCGGATTTGTTGTAGGTTGTGTCTCTTCATTTTGCTGGATAATAGAAAGGAAGGACTGGCTGTTCGGGGTGGACGTAGCCCAAACTGGGTGAACCACGTATATCTGTGTCTCTCTTGTTTTGTGCGTTTTCTGTGTTTATATTTCTGCAATATTTTATGTGTTCCATTGCTCCGTAATATATAGTTTTCTAACAACTGGTATCAGAGCCGAAGGTCTATTTGGCTGATAAACTCGCAGGAAAGAAGGGTTCCTGGTTCGAGTGGGAGCAATGGCGGAAGATGGTAAGTTTAAGGTCGAGAAATTTAACAGCAAAAACTTCTCGCTGTGGAAGATGCAGATGGAAGATTATCTGTATCAGAAAGATCTATACCTACCATTGGGCGGAAAAACAAAGATGCCGACGGGTATGAAAGATGAAGAATGGAACCTTCTCGATAGAAAGGCACTCATAACAATACGGTTGTGCCTTGCTGCGTCAGTCGCCTTCAACATTTCGAAGGAAACCACAACAGAGGGTTTGATGCAGACGTTGTCGAAACTATATGAAAAACCCTCAGCCTCAAACAAGGTATTTCTTATGAAACGGTTATTTAATATGAATATGTCAGAAGGTGGATCTGTTGCAAACCATTTAAATGATTTTAATACAGTTACAAGTCAGTTAAGTTTTATAGGGGTAAACTTTGATGATGAAGTTAGAGCTCTGTTATTCTTGTGCTCATTACCAGAAAGTTGGAATGGTTTGGTAATGGCCATTAGTAACTCCGTTTCTCGATCTAGTACTTTAAAGTTTGATGATGTTGTCGGTGCTATCCTTAGCGAGGAAATGCGATGGAAAAGCTCTGGTGAGACATCGGGAAATGCTTTGAGTGTAGAGTCTAGAGGAAGAAAAATGGAAAGAGGAAAGAGCTCAGGATATCGCAGTAAATCAAGAAAAGGCACATCCAAATCCAGATCGGGGATAGTGTGCTGGAAATGTGGAAAGAAAGGACACCTAAAGAAAGACTGTAGATCTCGGAAGGGAAAAGAAGGAGATGCACATCAAGAAAACAATCATGAAGCAAATGTCACAGTGAGGTTTTACAAGATGCTTTGATTCTTTCTTTCGAAAATATTACTGATTCCTGGGTGGTAGATTCAGGGGCTACATTCCATGCCACACCTAATAAGAAATACTTTCATGACTATGTTCAAGGAGATTTTGGACAAGTTCGTCTGGGTGATGATAAACCTGTAAAATCGTTGGAATGGGTAAGGTTCTTGTAAAACAGCAGAATGGAAACCAATTGCTATTAAAGGAGGTAAGGCATGTTCCAGATCTAAAGAAAAATCTGATTTCAACAGGGCAGTTAGGCGGTGAAGGTTGTGTGACAACTTTCACAGATAAAGCTTGGAAGGTCACCAAAGGAGCCCTGGTAATAGCAAAAGGCGAAAAGGTTGGTACATTGTATTTATGCAATGGTATTTCTAACTCTGTTAATGCTTTAACTTCCAAAGGAGCAGATGCAGTATTATGGCATCATAGGCTCGGACACATGAGTGAAAAGGGGATGAAGATTCTTCACTCAAGGAATTCGTTGCTGGGTTTGAAGAATGTTGATTTGGACTTCTGTGAGAATTGCATTTATGGAAAACAGAAGAGAGTTAGATTTCTCAGAGTTGGGAAAGAAAAGAAGAATGAAAAATTAGAGCTTGTGCATACAGATGTATGGGGACCTGCTCAGGTATCATCTCTCGGTGGCTCTTGTTATTATGTTACTTTTATTGATGATGCAACTAGAAAAACTTGGATTTATTGTATTAAGAATAAATCTGATGTATTTGATACTTTCAAGAAATGGAAAGCTTTGGTTGAGATTAAGACAGGAAAGAAATTGAAGTGTCTTAGATCAGACAATGGAGGTGAATATTGCAGCAAAGAGTTTGATAGGTACTGTTCAGAACATGGAATTCGTAGAGAGAAGACAGTTCCAAGAACACCACAAGAAAATGGTGTGTCAGAAAGGATGAACAGAACAATCATGGAGGTGCAAGGTGCATGAGATTGCATGCAGGATTGCCTTTACAGTTTTGGGCAGATGTTGTAGATACTACTGTTTATCTAATAAACGAGGGCCTTCAAGTTCCTTGGATGGTGGTGTTCCAGAGGAAGCATGGACAGGTAAAAAGGTAAACTACTCTATTTTAAAGCCTTTTGGTTGTGAGGCCTTTGTCCATATTGATAAAGAAAATAGAACAAAGCTTGAGGCAAAGTCAAAGAAATGTACCTTTATTGGATATGGTGTTAATGATTTTGGTTATCGCTTATATGATTACGAAAATCAAAAAATCATTAGGAGCAGAGATGTAATATTCAATGAAAAGGTATTGTGTAAGAATCAGTTGCAGGAAAAGAAACAGGAAAAGGAAAACAAGGAATCCGCAGTTCTTGATGAAATCACTGAAAAAGGAAAGGTGCCTGAAAATAATAATAATCAACAACCACAACAACAACAACCACCACAACAACAACAGGCACCCCAAACACCTGAAAGTGGTGTTAGAAGATCTACCAAGATAAGTAGACCCCCTGAAAGATACTCTCCTTCATTATACTATTTATTATTGACTGATTCCGGTGAACCCGAATGTTATGAAGAAGCAATGCAGGTTGAAAGCAGGAAGAAGTGGGAGGTAGCCATGGAAGAAGAGATGGACTCCTTAATGCATAACCAGACTTGGGATTTAGTCAAGTTGCCTGTAGGAAAAACTACATTGAAGAATAAATGGGTTTACAGGCTGAAGGAAGAAGATGGAGGAAAACAGAGGTATAAAGCTAGACTTGTGGAGAAGGGGTTTGTACAGAAGAAAGGTATTGATTTTGATGAAATATTTTCTCCTGTTGTTAAAATGACTTCAATCAGAACCATTTTAAGTCTTGTAGCAGCTGAAGATTTGCATCTTGAGCAGTTAGATGTAAAGACAGCCTTTCTCCATGGGGATTTGGAGGAAGAGATATATAGGCAGCAGCCACAAGGATATGAGGTGAAAGGAAATGAGAAACTAGTGTGCAGGTTGAAGAAGAGCTTGTATGGCTTAAAACAGGTTCCAAGGCAGTGGTATCTAAAATTTGACAAGTTTATGTCTGAACAAGGTTATACTAGATGTCACTTTGATCATTGTGTTTATTTGAAAAAGCAAAATGATGGCAGCTATATTATATTGTTATTGTATGTAGATGACATGCTTGTTGCAGGATCTAACATGCAGGAAATAAATGTGCTCAAAAGAAAATTGGCAAATTCATTTGTAATGAAGGATTTGGGAGCTGCAAAACAAATCCTTGGTATGAGAATAACTAGAGACAGGAAAAATCGTAAATTAACATTGTCTCAAGATGAGTACATACAAAAGGTGTTGAAAAGATTTAACATGCACAATGCAAAACCAGTTAGTACACCTTTTGCTAGCCATTTCAAACTTAGCAAGGAAATGTGCCCAAAGACCCAAGAAAACATGGATTATATGTCTAAAGTTCCATATGCATCAACAGTTGGAAGCTTAATGTATGCAATGGTCTGCACAAGGCCTGATATTGCACATGCAGTGGGAGTTGTAAGCAGGTACATGAACAATCCAGGAAAGGAACATTGGATGGTAGTGAAATGGATTCTCAGATATTTGAAAGGTACCACAAATCAATCATTATGCTTTGGTGGTTCAAACATCTCCCTACAAGGATATGTTGATACAGATATGGCAGGTGACAGAGATAACAGGAGGAGCACTACAGGATATGTATTTACTGTTGGAGGAATAGCTGTCAGTTGGGTTTCAAAAATCCAAAGTGTTGTTGCACTTTCAACAACAGAAGCAGAGTATGTTGCTGCTACAGAGGCTAGTAAAGAAATGATTTGGTTACAAAGGTTTATGGGTGAATTGGGTAAGGAGCATGATATGGGCACGTTATACAGTGATAGTCAAAGTGCCATTCATCTTGCAAAGAACTCAGCATTTCATTCCAGGACTAAACACATATAGCTCAAGTACCATTTCATACGATCAGTGTTGGAAGATGGAGAGTTGAAGCTGGAAAAGATACACACTAGCCAGAATCCTGCAGATATGCTAACAAAAGTTGTAACCAGGGAGAAACTGAGAATATGCTCAGTTTCAGTTGGTCTTCAAGGATGACGATGAAGATGAGAAACAGCCAGGTCCAAAGAGGAGTCATTGTCCAGCAAATGGAGCAGCGGTGGAGTTGCTACAATCAGTCTCCAAGTGGGAGATTGTTGGGTGTGGAGCCTGATTATCTTCTATATTCAAAGGTATCGCCACATAGGACCCCAGTTCGAAATGGGGGCGGCAACGCCGCCCGTAAAATATTCGCTGCAGGGGGGGTCCAGGGGGGGCGGCTGCGACCTTTGGGAGCCCCCCCCTGGCGGCCCCCGAAGCTAAAAACAACTGTAAAATTGCCTTGTAAAAGTATAGTAATTTCTAGTCAATCTAGGTCGTTCATTAGGCGAATGATCTGATGGTAGAACTTATGTTTAGTTTAGGGTTTCTTGCCCTAGAAGGCAACCCCTCTCTTTGTATGAGGGTATTGTATTTGAGGTTGTGTGATAGATGTGTATTCTGTGAGCGAGAAACAGAGAGGTGAGACTGTGAGAGAAAACAGAGGATATTACAGCGGATTTGCTGTAGGTTGTGTCTCTTCATTTTGCTGGATAATAGAAAGGAAGGACTGGCTGTTCGGGGTGGACGTAGCCCAAACTGGGTGAACCACGTACATCTGTGTCTCTCTTGTTTTGTGCATTTTCTGTGTTTATATTTCTGCAATATTTTATGTGTTCCATTGCTCCGTAATATATAATTTTCTAACAAGACTTGTTCCATGGAGTCGCGCAACATTAGATCAATATTTCATAACTACATTATTCATCCACAACATATATCACAAACACAAATAACATAAGTAAACATATTAACACAAGAATTCTTCAACAATCTTCTATTGATCTTCAATATGGTATTACATACTCAAAACTACCCTACGCACTCAACTGCAGGGGTTCGCGCTCTTAGCTGCAGATTCTACTTTAGGCCTCTGCACAATTAGTTGTGGAGCCTTTCTCTTTCTATCTACTTTCTCCTTACTTGCCATTTTTCCTTTCTCAGACCTAGACATGCCTTAGACTCTCTAAGACACACCTATTTATAGCTTTTTACATACAATCCCATGGTCCACGAACCAAGGGTGGATCTCAAAACTGACTCAACTTTCACATAAATAAGGGGCTAAAACCCCTTTGAATCCTAACCATCTATGCACTTCACATTCACAAATTACGGAGACTTTACATGTTTTACCAAAATAAACATCAAAACTTGGGTTTTTAACCCCAAAACTGACCCAGGGGACCCCACACCAACAGGCCCCCAACACAAAGGTGATGACTTGCACTGCGATATTGCTGTGAAGATCCCACATCTCCACTTCTACTACTGCAACCTCAGCAGCGCTCTGCGTAGCTGCCTGCTTGAATTCTTCCACTAGCTGGTCCTTCTGCGGTCAGCTTCGTCGTTTGTTGTCTCTGCTGCAAGCCGGTGAGATTTTCCTGAATGTTATTCGAGACCTGGTAAGCTTTGTCTAACCAGGGCCCCAATCTAGCCTTAAGCAAGGCCTCCTTCTTCTGTGTTGCTTCAACCTGCGTGAGTAGCTTCTTCCCTTCTTACAATTTGGTGAGGCGTTGTGTTGGGGCAATGGAGCGCGTTGTTGCCCGAACTTCATTTTATTGTTTCTACAACTCTCGAATCTTTGTATTCAGTATCTACAGGTTTGGGTCTTCCTGCAGAATCGTCACCAATTCCATTTCCTACTCAAATATAGCCAAGAAGTCAGTGACTGCGGCATCCAAAGTGGCCATCCCTTCTTTAATGGCAGCTTCACGCTGCTCCCTAACCTTGGGCGGAGTTGTAGGCTGCAATTTTAGCTGCAACTCAGTGATTTTCATATTGAGTTCAAATTGAACTCGTCCAACCTCTGCCTTCATCTCACGCACTCCAGCAGCTAACTTCCTGATCTTAGCTTCCGGTTGTGCATCTTCGGGAATGTGAAGCCTGGGCACTGTTCTGCATGCCTCTACAACTGCAGACTCTAGTCAGGAACTCTATCCCTACAGGGTTTCCTTTTCTTTTAAGGCTTACATTTTCTCAGTGAACATCTGTTCATTTTTCACCCTGTATTCACTGATCAGATTGAGAGCGCGCTGCTCCCGAGCTCTCAATTCCTCCATCACCCTTGCCTACAGTGTGTGAAGAAGCTCATTTGAGAGCGCTGCGATGTTTAGCCCGATGTTCTTAAGGGTGCTTAAGATGATGCGGTCATAGATTGAATCTGCGCGTAGGGACCCTTATGGTAAAGTAACAGTGCGAAGGTACAGGGTCATTACCAATTTCATAGCCTGGCTCGTCCCCGGTGCCAGGCTCACTTATTTTGCGCTCGCTTGACCCGCGACGACCTGTATCCTGTTAGCCTAGATTTGCAGCTCATGCAGATCCTTCTAGACGCTCCCCAGCATCTGCATATACTACTGCTCGAACTGTTGTAGCACTTCAGTTCTAGTGTCTCTTACTTTGTCTTCGATCTCATCGAGATCGCCCTCCGCCAATACCATGGGATCATCATGCGACTTGTCTGATTTCTACTTTTTCCAGGGAACTTCTTGCTACTCCTGTCCATGCTTCTTGAGCCAAAACTAGGTGCTCTTCCCCTCATCTGCTCTGTCACCATGTTCATATTTTTCTTCCTCCTCGGTCTTGGGTGAAGGGGATTTTCCGCTTCTCTCTAACTCACGTTGTTCTTTCTCAGCCTGCTCCTTAGCAGCACTCTCTTTCTCCATCCGAGCCTTCTCAGCAACTTCCTTCTTTCTTTGCGCGGCCAAGTTTTGTGCAGCCTACTTAGCTGCCTCCTTTCTTTTCTGTGTGGTTGAGCTTCCCGCGCCATTATTGGTTGTGGCATCCAAGTCTGAGGGGGCATGCCACTCTGCTGGCCATTGCTTGATTACCTCTTGTATGTCTGTATTTTTTACCAAATATGGAAAGTCACGCCATTTCTATCGCGGTTCTTTCCATGCCTGAATGTGAACTCGATGGAAGTCATCCTTGAATGTGGCATAAGCTAACAACAATGTGTACAAGGTCGGGGACAACCTTGGGCGCTGGTTGATGACCATGCGAAGGCTTGATTCCATCAGAACCTAGAATATTTTTGTTTCTGTGATGCGCACGGGGTCCTTTGTGGCCTATAAGGAGGTGAACTGGCGGCCTCCGGAAATCCTTCTTTCAACGGAGGAAACTGGTTGTCCTTCAGCAGCTCCCATGTGACCAACACAATGGAGAGCAGAAACCAAGCATAATGGAATGGCTTGGTCTCATCCTGGACCTCGCAACAATTCACGAGGAATTCCTAGCATAGGTACCTTAACCAATTGAATTTCATACCCTTCGCACATTGTGTAGCTAGGGAGACCACAGGCACCGTAACTTCATCCGTGCAGCACTTCCTCATTACATTCCCTGCTAAGATTTATGTGGCAATTTTCACCGCGGGATCGTTTATGGAAGTGATTGAGTATCCATGTGCCTTTTTCATGAGGGAAAAATCCTTCTTCATCTTTTCTGCCAAATCCTTTTCTCCTATCTTTCCACCCAGCTCCATGGTTGGATTCAAACCCTCGTATGGCAGGCACGTGATCCTGTGGATGAGCATGTCAGTGATGGGTATAGACCACCCTATCCATAAGCATCCATCATGCACCAAAGTAAGTAATTGACACATAGAGGTTGTGTTGATAGTGGTGTGGTGATAATGGGACACCTAAGTATGTGTAGTAGACGCGCTTCATATAGTTGGTTGTTGCTAGGTGAGGGAACCTATCATGATCTGTAAGGTCCCAATATTACATCTTCAACAGGGGGATCCGCGCAAGGTGCGAACCTTCAAAGGGATCCTGCTTCGGCAGCAGGGGTGTAGAAATGACAAATTTGTCTGAGTCTGGGTCCTTGGTGACCTTCATCTTCCCCTTGCATGGAGGGATATAGTTAGGCAACTTTGTAATGGGCTCCATTCCCTCAGCATCTATGTCCTCGGTGCCCTGTCCTTCCTCGGCCTCCAAATCGAAGACCTTCTTGGGCTGCTTGTCTTTCTTTTGTTTTTGAGTTGCAAAGTGTTTTCTGGGTGATTCGCGTACTGGCACTGGCTTCTTTTGTTTATCCTTCTTTGGTTTCTGGGTTTCTCTAGCAGGGGTAGGCTTCGACCTAGGCGACCTCGGCACCATAGGCATAGGAGCCAGAGCTTCTATACTTACTAACTCTGGAGGAGATCCTTCATAAGCGACATCTCCACCAGCACTCACAGTCTTTGCACGGCTTGGTCCTAGCATCTTTTCTAGGATGAATTTCTGATTCACCTCCGATAACTTGGAAAATGCAGGGCTCGCGACTAAGTCCTCCCAATACGAGCGATTCATAGGCAACAGATAATGCAGCTCAATAAAAACTCTAAGGGTGCAAAGTGTTCTCTGTTGGACTGGCATACGTAATTTATAGGGGTTTTTGAATTCAAATTCAACTGTTACCCCCAAAATTCGACCATTAATGCTGTTTTGGCAGTAGATCTTCAAATATTTTGGCCTTAAATGCTGTCAGCCCACTCCTCTAAACTGTCTTTTGGTTTTCAAATCATGAACAGTGACTCCAACGGCCACTTTCTTGCTGAGCTGCGAGATACCTCCCTTCATAGCGCAACTTCCTTTGCGCAGCTTCATAGGTTGTATCTGCATCATCTTTCACGCAGCCCACCTGTTGCATAGTCCTCCAACGCTAGCAGTGTAGTGTATAGTCTTGTGCACCCTTGCAACTGCCTGGAGCACTAAGACTGTCGTACCACCATATAGTCATTGTGTCGGATCCCCTGTATATGGCTTCAATCAGCATCCATTCACCCTTCCCGGAAAAGGTTCTCCATTCATCTTCACAAGTTGAACTGCACCTCCATCTGTAATTTCTTTGATAATATATGGGCCCAGCCAACGCATCTGAAATTTCCCAGGAAACTTAATGAATTTAATATCATATAATAAAACTAGATCATTTAGTTTGAACATGCATAGCTTGATGTGTTGATCGTGCCATGCTTTTTAATGTTCCTTATGTACTTGCTGATGGAATCTAGCCAAGAATATGTCTTCTTCAAGTTCCATAAGTTGCGCGAGCTGTTCTTCCAAGGCTTTGTGATCTGCCATACCTGTGAAAGCTGCTATCCATAGACTAGGGACGATATATTCCATAGGCATCACATCTTCTACACCATAGACCAATCTAAAAGGTGTCTACCCTATCAAATCTTTACAAGTAGTCTGGTAAGCCCATAGCACTGTAGGTACATGCACATCCCAGTCATTTCATTGCGCATTGCAAATATTTGTCAGTGCGTTCTCCAAAATATTATTAAAGGCCTTAATTGTTCCATTCACATGTGGGTGATACAGTGTACTTTTTTGATGATAGACCTGGAACTCCTCAATTAACGCGTTGATTGTCTCTTTTAGAAAGTGCGTACCTCGATCACTCATTAACACTTTCGAGCAGCCAAACCTAGTTAACACATATTCAAACAAAAAATTCATTGTTGTAGCCCATCTGGTTAGGTACTCCATCACAGCGATGATGTAGTGCGCACCAGTCTTCTACCTTGGGGGTTGAATTGGCCCAACAAAATCAATTGCCCATTTTTCAAATGGCTGCAAAGATACTTGAGGATTTAGTGGAAAATTGTCCCTTCGCGATGGTATGTTGGTTCTTTGACATGCATCGCATGCCCTACAATATGCTTTGGATTCTTTATGCATCGTTGGCCACCACATACCTACGCACAAAATATTCTGCACAATCACTTTCCTGCATAGTGTCCTGTCGTAGCTCCTCCACGAGCTTCAGTGAGAATTCTATTTCACTCAAAATCTGGCACATATCTTCGCAATATCTCGTCTGCACCCATCTTATACAAATGTCCTGCAATTACTGAAAAGTCTGCCATGCGCATTACCAATTCCTTCTTTTCCTAATTTTTCTACCCTTCTAGATCCATCCCCATAGTTAAGAAATGAATGATGTCTGCAAAATGATTATCTTCTATATGCACTACGAAGAGTTGCGCATCAGGCAACCCTTCCTCCAAATTAATAGGGTCTTCTCCTATTTCAATCCATGACAGGTGGTTAGGTCTTGTATTCAATCTTCCTAGCTTCACAATCACCTCAAAGTCATACTCCTGAAATAGTAGCAAACATCTACAAATCTTCCTCCCCAACACAGGCTTATTGACCAGGTATTTCAAGGCAGAATGATCTGTGTACATCTTGAAATGTCCGCCCAATAGATAGTGCCTGAACTTTTGAAGTGCATACACCATGGCCAATCCTTCGTGCTCCGTCGTTGAGTAATTCTTTTCGGCCTTTAACAATTTCCTACTTTCAAAGGCTATAGGATGGTTCAGCTCTCCTTCATCGACTTTTGTTAGCACTGCTCCCAATGCAATTCACGAGGCATCAACATGTACATGAAATTCCTTCTTCCAATCAGGGAAGACCAAGATCGATGCAGTGACCATATTCTCTTTCAATACATCCAGACTGTGTTAACATTCTTCATCCCAATAGAATGTAGCATCCTTCTTCAAAAATTTCTCCATGGGCGGGATAATCTGAGCATAAGCCTTGATAAAATTCCTGTAATATCTTGTATGCCCCAACGTCGCACGCAGCAACTTAATGCTCCTTGGGCCTCCAAATTCACTATCACCGTGATCTTGGCAGGGTCCACCGTCAGCCCCTGATTACACACCACATGACCCAACAAGATCCCAAAGGGGACACAAAATAAACACTTCTTCAGATTCAACGTGATCTGGTATCTATGGCATGTGTCCAACATCAAGTGCAGACTTGCTACATGGCGCTTTACTAAACCTAACATCGTCCAATCATCAAAGAACACCTCCAAGAACTTATGGATGAACTCCTTAATTGTTGCTATAACTACGTGAGATAATATCACAGGCGCATTCTTGAGTCCAAATGGAATTAATGTATACTGGAAACAAACCCATTCCGCCACGAAGGTTTTTTTTCTCATATCTTCTGGCATGATCTTGATCTAATGGTACCTATAAGTGAATGAGTGGGCTTCCTGCCCTCCAACATTTTCTAATACTTAGTCTGTAAATGGCGTCAGGAATGGGTCATGGACATAGGAATCATTAAGCTTCCTTATATCAACGCAAATCCTTATTTCATCCTTTTGTTTCTTCTCCTGGACCACCATGGGGTTCACCCAATCAGACTCTTCCACAGGTTCTATGATGCCTACTGTGAGCATCTTATCCAACTCCAAATGAACCTTTTCCTTGTACTTAGGATTCAAGCTATACGACCTCTACTTAACAGGCTTCTCATCCAGTGTCAAAGTGATTTTCATAACACCCAAATCTCATATTATTTCCTTCAGGTCCGAAAACTTAGTAGGGAACATATCCAGATATTCGCGGAGTAACTCAACAACCTTATCCATAGTGGCGTCATCCCAATAATCCCTAATTTTTGCAAAGTTTGGTTCTGCTTTAGTTCAATGTTCACTTGCTTGGTTCTCAACAGTGTGGTGATGTTCGGGTTCTCTATTTGTGGACATTCGACTTCACGATGCCCCTTCACGTATGGAATATTAATATTTCTTGGATCATCATCTTCCCCTTCTGCTGTCACATTATAACATTCCAACACATGGCGCAACTGGGTGCTCCAATCTGGCTGGATCCATTCCAGAGGTTCTTGCAGTATTCTGAAGATCACTGCCTTAACCTCCTACAGAGCTTCATCAATGCTCTCGAACCCATCTTCAAAACTGAAGGTCATTAAGAATCCTTCCCTCAATATATCCCACTCCATGGTGCCATGGCAGAGCTCTGTCTCCAAGTACCAGTTCATAGGGATGGTGTCCAAAGTATGGCAGAATAAATGTACCCACTCCGGTTGCGGCTCCGTTCCATAAGCTTTATCCCACTTCGCTAGGTGATCACGCGGATCATTCCTCCCATCATATTTCTCAGTCAATCAAAGGTTAGGTCGACCAAACTGCATCCTCATCATTCTTCTATAATCCCTCATTTATCAAATCTATCCTTGTGCGTACCCCACCATCGTACAGGCATAGCACATAGTGCCAAATGTAGTGCTTGGAAGCGATGATCCTTAGGGACATCATGCTCAAATGCATAAAAAAACTTATCCACGTCATTTAAACCATCATAATAAGGTAAATTCCTTACCTCCGATGCCACATGACGTAGCAATTTATTCATCGTGTTACAGCGCAACGTAGATAATTCATGCAGCCTATTCTTCTAGTGCTCCAACTCTTCATCTGAATCTAAGGTACAGGAACTTTCCCTGTCCCATGCAGTCCTTCCCTCCACCATCAGGTTAATCTAGTCCTGGTCTCATGCAGTTATTTTGTAGATCTGATCCAAGTCATCATCACTCTTTTCGTAGTCGTAGACTGGTTCAATATAGCGTGACCCTTCTACAGGGTCCAACGGTACTACAATCCGAAGTCATTTCCTTTCAAACGACATTGTCCTCTTCTTCAAGTTGATGACTCCATTCATATTAATGGCCCAGTCGATTCCAAGGAGCACGGGGTATGGATTACTATCATCAACAATCTCTATTACTTCAAAATAATCTAGTGCGCTCGCACCTTCTATATCCATTGTTACTCCATGTAGTCGTCCCATAAGGATCATCTTCTGCAAATTTTCCATTCCAAGCTGGATCAAAGACCATTCCAGCGCAGGTCTCCCCATTCTCTCCCATGTTTACTTAGGGAAAATGTTCACGTCAGAATCCCGATCTAGAATGACCTGGTCCATCTCATATTCTCCTATCTGCATGGTGAGCTTCATCTTCCGCCCTATTTTTTCCTTATGTTTGCCAATTTTTCTAACTAAGTGGTGTCCATCAGGGGCGTTTTCTTTGCCAGCGCATTTGTTTATTAACTCTTGCAAGCCCTTCACACTTTGCTATCACGCAGCAATTTCATGCAAGTCTCTAAGAACATGGTAAGGACAAAGGGATCGACCTCTGTAGGCGCGTTGGTTTCTTGTACTTTTTCCTTGATTCCTGAGGTGGATGCCTCGGCAAAGATTTTCTTGGCCTCCATAAACATTTCCTTCGTGTGCTCCAGATAAAAATCAACTACCTTCTCTAGGGCCTTACAGACCTCTGTCCTCTTCAAGTTATTTTCCCTTATCATCCCTAGTTGTTATCCCGCTTCTCAGCATGATATTCACATTTTGATCTTCTTCGCGGGGCTCAGCTCTCATCATTTTAAAGTTTTGTGTAGGTTTCTAAGGCTGCACCCTTTTCTCCTGCATCTTGGCTATCAACATAGGGCATTCTTCTATAGTGTGGTCAAATTGGCTGCAGTATTGACATGACGTGTGTGTCTGATTCTAACACTCTCGCGTGTAGTGCCCTGACGTTCCATAATTGTAACAAATAAACTGACCCCGACCTCTACTAGGCCCTCCTCCTCCTCGACCTCGTCCTCGTCCCTGATATCCTCCGTGCACTCCTCCAACACCCTGTTCTGGAGGCCAAATTTCTTCTTTTATTTAGTAGGTAGGTGTTCTCTCCATCATCAATTCATGGATGCGACAGTGGTGCTCATTGTGACCCACCAATTTGCAGAAGTTGCAGAACAATTGTTGTGGTTTCTAAACAAACTTTTAAAGCAAATGACAATTATCTGTTACATTTTTTATAGCCACCTAACAAATAACGTACCATAGCGTGGCCCCCACACTCAGTCCTGCGGGAGCTTCTGGCCTCAAGGGAATTGGTCCCCCTCCTGTGATATAGTTCGCGAATATGGGACAATGGTCTTTATCATGTCCCTCGCTCTTACATTTCAGACACTAGACCTCATCACACACCTCTGGCTTAGCCTCCTTTTCCTTCCTCAAGCTCTGCAATTCCAAGCAGAGGTTCTGCAACTGGGAGTGAATCTATTGTACTCCCAAGGTTGCATCCTGAATAGGGGTTGCATGCAGTCTCATTGCAATTTCCAGTGCTTCCGCCTGAGTTCCTATCTTCTACTGTGACAATGAAATACTTAGGTGGGGTAGAAGCGAAGCTATGAACCACTCGTGGTGCTGACCATCTATGAGTTGAATATTAGCTTCACAAATCACACATTTTAGCCTTTGATCTAACTCCCAAGCCATCTCATCAACCCTCATTTTGATCTCCTTAAATCCAACTACTGACTGCGATTCAGACTAAGGCTAGATAAACTCTCTATTTAAAGCATCCTCAGTCTCTGCTAGCGTTGCCACAGGATGATCAGAACAATACTTAATATACCATGTCAGCATGCGATCCTGCAGAGAGATAACCAACTGTGCCTTCTTTATATTGTCATTAGTAATCTATTGCGTCATCCACACAACATTCGCAACAAACCAAAACTGGTCAGTATCTTCGCTCCATGTACCCTTGAAAATTGGAAGCTTCATTATATTCGACATGTTGAACAGTGGAGGTGTGGGCGAAGGTGTATGCTGTGGAGGTGGAGGTGGAGGTGCAGTGGATGCTTGATGTGTTCGTGAAAAACCCTATCTTATCAGTTGAACAACAGTCCGTGTTGAAGCCTGTACCGCTCCCTCGTCATCACTCGAAGGAGGTCCAATCAATGGGCTATATTCAAGACCTGATCTTTCTCGATCTCTGAAGAGTTTTCCACTTCGCGTAGCTCCGAACATCAAGGCAAGGGCATAACCTGTTTTTCACACAAAAAAATTTTAATCCAAGTATTCAAATATCTTATATACTTACTTAGCGGCCCTTTAAAAAATATTCACTCCGCCTCATTGTAGCTGAATGAGGTATCGACTGCAAATTCTATAACAAATCCTCCTATAATTTGATCAAGCCAGTGGTCGAAAATGCATGCGATCTTGTCTTCAGAGGCTTATAATCGCCGTACCAGTTCTGGAGTCCACACTATTCGACCGTCAAGCTTCCATCTTCCTTGGCCATCTGCCAACTTAGCTATCCACTCGTATAGTTTGATCAGGAAGGTGAAGAAGAAAATTTCGTGTATTTCTGTGTACAAGTATCTGTCCAACCACTGCTCCTTTGAAAGGCATGGATTCTTGTTCTCCTGCGCCACAAATTCGTGAATTTTTCTATCCAGCCACTTCTCAATTTCCTTCTTGGTCAGATTCCAATGATGCGACATCATACATCTACTTAAGCAGATCCCAGTCCCGACAACAGAACCATTTGTTGGCTTAGTGGGTCCTAACCTAGGTTCATAGTTAATTGCGCCAAACAAAACCCTACACTATAGAGTTCAGGCTTCTGTGATCCATATCAAGTTTGTGAGAGATTTTCGGCGAAAATCACATGGAATATCATTTGTCGACGCATTTCGAACCAACTAGTGTGGTTCATCGTCAGGACAAGTTGAAGAAACAGATCCAGCCTAGCAAGTTAAATAGTCTGAGCAGAGCCTCCAACGGCTGACTTGACCAACGGCTAGTTTTCCTCTAGGACCGGGGTCAAAATTATTTTATTAATTTAATTAGTAATCTCTGGGATCAATATATAAATATATAAAATTTTAATGGGTATTTAGTTAAAAATTATAAAAAAAATTATAAGTTAATTAGTATTTAAAGGAAATCTAGTTAAATAAAGGACCTTATAATATATGAATAAATTGAATAAATATAAAAGAATTTTACTTAAAAGAATTATTATAAGTTAATTAGTTATATAAAGGGCATTATAATATCAGAATAAAATAAAATAATATCAAAAGGATGCTAGGTTAGTTAGAAAAATATTTAAAAAGTATAAGTTGATTAGAATTTAATTGGAAAATTAGTTATGTAAAGGACCTTATAATAAAATATATATATATATATAAATAATTGTAAAGGGGGGAATATTTATAAAATTAAAAGAAAGTTAGTACCAAAGGACCTATAAGTTAAAAGAAATGAGAAAATTAAGACTCTAAAAAAATAAATAAATAAATAAAAATAAAAATAAAAATAATAAATAATAAATAATAAATAAAATAGAATAAGATAAATAAATAAATAAAAATCAAACTCAAAATAAAAATAAAATAAAAGTAAAATAATAATAATAATAATAAAATAAATAAATAAATGAGTAAAAAAAAAAAAAACCACCAAGTAGAAGGGCGGAAAAACGACTAGGAAGGGAGTGCTGGGACCCAACACCTACTGATTTTCCAGCCATCCTCCCTATTGAGATTGCTTGGCCTCTTTTCAATCTCAAGCGCTTCCCTAAATTTACGATGATGGAAATTTGAAACCTTAGCAATAACACTAGCCTCCTCAATACAAACATGATGATTCGTTTTCTCAGCATGTTCAGCTAAAGCGGAAGACTTAGCTCTCCTATGCTTAAGGTCCGCTGCATGCTCGCTAATCCTTTGATTAATGGAGCGACCAGTCTCCCCAATATAGGGGGTCCCACAGGAACAAGGGATCATATAAACACCTTTCATATCCTTAGGGTCGATAGGATCCTTCACCGATCTGAGGGACATACGAATGGTGTTCAAGGGCCTAAAAGTCACAGGGATACTATGCTTCCTGAGAATCCTTCCAATTCTATCAGTGACCCCCTGAACATACGGAATATGGACCCCCTGAATATGATATTCCATGTGATTTTCGCCGAAAATCTCTCACAAAACCCTACACTACTGTCCCTTTCGACATCAACCCGCGTAGCGCAGGTTGAAGTCTCACCCAAAGCAGTATGGGGGGATGTTGAAACCAAGGTTCTACATCCAGAGATCAGTGTGATGTCTTTATTGCCCTAGATTGACCTTCGCGCAAGTCTATGAGCCCTATCGGTACTACAATTTCCTTTAAACATCTTCTAGACCTACACGAAGGTCTACGATTAGCTTTAAGTGCGAACCTCTAACAGTTGAGTTATCTACTTACGCACATTAGAAAATAACCCTAGATCTGAATTCGCCCATATCTACTTAAGTATTTAATAAACATAACAAGATGTATCATAACCTTCGTGAAGATACTTAACATGCAACACGTACAGTTATTAAGACTTATTCCATGGATTCATGCATCATTAGATCAATATTTCATAAATACATTATTCATCCACAACATATATCACAAACATAAATAACAGAAGTAAACAGATAAACATAGGAATTCTTCAACAGTCTTTTATTGATCTTCAATATGGTACTACAGACTCAAAATTGCCCTGCGCACTCAGCTGTAGGGGTCCGCGCACTCAGCTGTGGATAATTTATCCTTCTATCTAATTGCTCCTTACTTTCCCTTTTTTCCTTTCTCAGGCCTAGACATGCCTTAGACTCTCTACGACACACCTATTTATAGATTTTTACATACAATCCCATGGTCCGCGGACCAAGGGTGGATCTCAAAACCGACTCAACTTTCACATCAACAAGGGGCTAAAACCCCTTTGAATCCTAACCATCTACGTGCTCCGCATCTACAAATCATGGAGACTTTACATCTTTTACCAAAATTTATATCAAAACTTGGCATTTTAACCCCAAAACTGACCCAGGGAACCCATCCCAACAGAATACATCAATGTATCTTGATCAATAAATTCTACAAATATTCGATGAAAACACATCTATTCACACTTTCTAGAATGTACTGGGTACCTTGATTCCCATTATCATTATCATTGGGTTATTTGGATTTTTTAACAGTATACGTCAATAACTGATAATCAACAATGTATCCCATGTTAAACATTAGATCATTTATTCACATAAAACATACTCATACCTTTGGCATGTTTGAATTCAAGACCTTGGGCCATTAGTAGCACCCCCTCTTTATGTTTCTACCTAAGTTGCGTAAGATAGTACCACTAACCCCTATGACATTAGTCCTTTTGGGGGGATTGGTTTGTCCATTTCATTTGTTCTAGTTATCCTCTTAATATACAATAAGACATATCTCCAATGTGTATTTGTTCATCGTTATGATATGTTTTGACATGGATCCATTGTGTACTTTAATTGGAGGTCATGCTTTCTCACACCTTAGCATGGGTATGCCTATCTTAGCAAGAGAGACATCTCATACATTTTATTTTGTTGTAGGTACTTTCCTCATCCAAATTTGGTGCACTCCACTTGGACCCACTCAAAACCTTCCTCCACCATATTATAATGCATTTCTACCATTGACTTCCCTTCTATCATCAAACATTAGGGGGCATCTGTTATAGCATAATTTTCCACCTCATCATCCGAATTGCATTTGATTGCCCCTTATCCCTTCCACATCCATATTTGGAAGATTGGGCCCACTCAAAGCTCTATAAAAATCCTTGTTGACAATCCACTTGCATTTTCTTCTCATTAAAGGAGTGAGTACTCACCAATTCCTTTCATTGCTGACAAGAGTGTGCTAAAAAGGTTAATAAAAATTATAAAGACATGAAAATTATGCTATCCTAAGTAGATTATATAGAAGAAAAAAATGCATAACTCCATAAATCTCATGGAAAAGGGTCCCAACCCTATTGAAATCATATAAATCATGATCCCAAGGAAGCAAAAATTACACACAATCATTGCTGCATTAGAGTTATCATCTAGCCCATAGTAGTAAGGCATATAATTCACCAAGGTTTTTATATCCATAAACTCCCTAAAAATATTTATTTTCAACAAATTCCTTCTCCCTTATCTTGGGATTGAGGCTTGTTACCACTCAAACTAGCAGGGGGTCCTAGAGGGCACTTGCTAGGTCAAGTGATCCAGGTCAGGGTGTGACAAAGGACCCTTCCAAGACCTTTTATTTCCATGATGTGTTAAATTGTATTTTTAAAAGAACATAAATGAATACATCTACATGCTGTAAAGAAATGGAACATGACATTCATCAACACATGAAAATATAAGCCGTTGATAATGAAGTTCGTCCAGGAGGGACTACGTCATTGGGCCCCGGTGTCAAGATGGTGTAGGCTGCTGCATTAAGTGTTTTTAATAGTAATGATGTACATAAGAGGTGATGTCGCTATTATACAAGGAAAATGCCCTCACGCAAGAGTGGCTCCAAGGGATGGTCCGCTACAGGAACTCTTAGTCAAAAGACTCCTATCAGTATGACACAAACTCATGCATGATGATAATGAGCATCCCGCCGACATGGCATAAAAGGTATCTCAATGCAAACATACCTGGTGACAACATGAGTATCCCATCAATATGACAACAAAGGGATCTCAAACAAAACATGACGAATCATGACAACAAATACATCACATAGATGATTCTGCATCACATCAAACAAGAATCATCAAAATGAGTAAGAAACAAGATCCCACATCAAACATCAAACAGGGATCTGTGCAGTACAATGCATAGCAAAAGAAGTACATGAACACACTACATATACCTCACATCCAGGGGCCATCTGAAGAATAGGATGTGAAACTGCTGAAGTTGGTCGTACCATCAATCTCGCGGCATTGAATCGCATGAAAATGGCTGCTCACACATGAATGCTGACACCTACACTCCACTTAGAGAAGTGGCCAAAAAATCAAATGAGAAAATGGAAAATCTGAATGCACCATTAGAATTGTGGCATCAAATAGTGCAAAATCGACTGTCAAATTTCTGAATTCTGAGAAAATGAAAATCTGGGTCTCAAGGAATCTTTAGATTCCCCCTAGATTCCTCATATATTCCCTCCTCCAGGTCCTTTGCGAATCCGCTGCTTAGATCGGGAAACTAACTGCGCCATTGGGTTCATGTCGTCGAGAGGTGTAAGATTGACATAAATTTTGTCCCATTTGGACACTGTGAAAATTTTACCCTCTTAGAAATCTTGCTAAGTCATAGTTCCACCTGCATAAAAATTAATAAAAAAAATGACTCTACCTCATCTTCCATGCCCTCTCCTGGTTCCTCCATCTGCCTCGGCGCACTGGTGAAATGAATTTTTATATAATTTTTCTCCGGACGAATATTCCAATGATTCAGTTTGGTGTGTTGGTAAAATTGGTCATTTTTTTAGGAGGGGTAGGGTGGTCAAACACCTCCCTTCCTTTTTTATATAAATTACGATCAAAACCGCATACCTATATTTTTTTTTGAATCTATTATTTTTTTTTGGTGGCCCGCGCCCCATCCCCTGCCGCCGGTTCTGTGGAGTGCTCGCATTTAAGGTTGGGCGCGTTGGTTTGTTGGGGTTGTACATGGTTCATTCATGGGGCTGCCCGGTGGGGGCCGGCCCACGTGGGCCAGGCAGGTTCAATCCCCACCGGCCCCGCACGATATACGACATGGCATTGTGGTAAGTTTGGGGGTGTGGGCTGGGTCCACCGGAGGTGGCTCATGCCCACCCCATTAATATGTTTTATTGCTATGTTGTTTGGGGGGGGGCTCGGCAAGGTGATGGATGTTGATCCATTTTTAATATTATTTTGTTATGCGGTTTGATGGAGGGCCAGCGGGGGTCATGGCCCATCGGCCCATAAAAAAATATTTGAATTTTTTATTATATGGTTTGGGGTGGCGGGGGCGGTGGCCCACCACCTCATACATATATACACTTTTTAATTTTAATATTAAAATGGGGCATTCTTTAAAATTTTGTCTAACATAAGGGCTATTAGACAAATTAAAGAGGCCACAATTTCGACCGCTTTTAGGAGCTAGGTTTCATGCCCTGGGGTCGGTCAAATTGTATGACACTTAAACCTGGCCCACAGCCCAACTTTGACCAGAACTTTGACTGGCTCATTCTCGCTCATACGAGCTCGGATTGACGAACTGTTCACACTGCTGCGATGAGGACGACAAGATCTATGCTCTAGTCCTAGTTCGAAACCATTCTGATCACTTTGATTTTTGAGCTTCCCTAAGCCCTCTTTGTCCTGTGTGTGTCTCTGGAGCCACCTGGATCATCAAGAGCAACAATGAAGCTAAAGCCCAGTATCACCACAACTAAAGCTTCCTACTCTTTACAGACTTTCACCGATGGGAGGAGACCCTATATACAGAGAATCACTTATAAACGATAAATCAACTAATACGGGTGTGAAGTGATCTCGAGGACCCTTTCCTACGAGAGGCTCAAGAATTGGACTTGCTTGCTTCTTAAGCAAGGTACACAAATTTCTAGGAAAAGGGGATGAGGATTTAAGGGCTAGGTTTAAGGAGTGTGAATTGTAAAGGAGCTTCCAAAACCATAAAATCCTTGTTGAACTTGGTTTCCCAAATGTTTTTTTAAGAGTTGAATTTTCAAAGTTATGGAACCACACGAGACCAAGTGGACCTAGGTTAAGTCAAGAGAAGGAGTTTAGAAACTAATGGTAAACATGACCTAAACAAGGAGGAGAAAGGGATCAACAAATTGATTTTCAGTTAAAGGTGAAAAATGATCCATATGAGGAACTAGCTTAGGGAAACTTAGGGAATAAACCAATCTCAAGGCTAGGGCTTGGGATATCCCACAACCCCACCATTGGAATTTACCAAAATTTGGAGGAGGCCTAGGAGACACATAAATGTAGTAGAGGCCAAGAGATCAATTTTTTTATGGGTGGTTTGTAGGGAAAATGATGCCCTAAGAGCCCTAACGTGGCTAGACCTATAATACAGAAGGAGAGGTGAAGAAAAATGTTTCTTTGAGTGATCAACTTATGGTAGAATAGTGGCTAATTTTTTGGGGAGATTGGAGTTAAGAAGAATATGGAGATAGACTTCGTTTCTAGGTCAAGGAGGCCTTAAGATCAACTTCACTTGTGACTAGGGAAAAAGGGAGTGACCTTACAAGATTTTATACTTCGTTTTGCAAGGTGAAGTGGCTTATCAAGATACATTCAACCATAGAATTATCCCAAGGAGAATTTGTTCAACATACATGGCCCATACATAGATATATGCTATATAGAAACATAATTCCACGATTTTGCAGTAAATGCATGCAACAACTAGCCCTAGTATAGTGAAAATCTCATTATCAATGCATGTGACAAAATAAAAGAATAATAGCATTAAATTTGCACTTACATGTAAGAGAATATATCCAACCACCAATATAATTTCCAATCATAAAGCTACAAGATAAGAAAAGACAATCCATACATCAAAATTCCTCCATGCTCCAAAATTTCGTCCACCAAGAAGGAATAATGAAAATCTCAAGAGAGATACAAGTTCAAACCAAGTGATGATAAGAAATGAACTCTCATAATTTGTATTTATACACCTCTAAGGAGTTATATTTAGCTATTTGAGCCTACATTAGCCCATAAAATAAAAATAATGTGCAAATAACTAACTTTTGGTGACAAGCCCACCAAACTAGCTCATAAACAAAATAACAAGCATCTCAAGAGATCAAATGATCAATAATGCATGTTTTTGGGATCTGTAAGAAGCTTGATGAAGTCCATATGTGCCATAATGATGAATAGGAATTCCAAAGGTGATGGACAAGGGGTTAGTCCCTTGTTTATCCACATAATAAACCTGTGGTGCTCCCAATGGTGTGAGGGCACACGAGTGACCTCATGGGTCCGTAAGTAAGTCGAGGATGCCTATAGACCATCTACAAGGGCTCATATGATGGTGTAACTATTTCCAAATCAGCGTAAAAGTCTCGGGTCATCTTCTAAGTGCATGGTACAACTATAGAGTTGTCTGGGCAAAGGTGAACCAGGTGAATCTTCCTCGTCCAATAGGTGAATCTTGAGCAATCTATAAACATATTTGGGGATCCATGGAGTGCTTTATAGTGTTGTGGAGTCCCATGGCTCTAAACACACACCCTACATGTGACAATGTAGCCCTTTGGAGGGTTAGGACCCTGTATAGGGAGACCAAACCCAAGATGGAGACCACCTGCAATCCTGTTTAAGATCCAATGTATCCCCTAGCCTTCCAATATAGCAAGCCATCAAGGAAATCAAGTAAAGGAGCTTAAAAAACATGGACAAAAGGTGGGGAATTCATAATGGCATGTCATTCCATAATGGGCTTTAGCATGTGCTAATGTCTCCAAGCTCCAATTGGGTTTAACCAAGTATCCTGTTAGGTGGTTTATACTTATAAAGGGGATAGTATGTCCAAGGTACATCCTTTAAAAGGGTTGTGACATGTGATGGAGAGATGAATGGAGTAGGGAATGAAAGAGGCAACCTTGGTTCACATGTTGAGGTACAGGGGTAGCTAATACAGGGGAATCCCATGCTTGGGTGTATAAAGTATATGAGGGAGAAATCGTGGTACATGAGGTGCCCCGACCTTAATTTTTCCACCATTCTTTATATTCCTTTTTCCTTTTATCATTTTTCTTTAAATTATTTCTCGGGGCTCAAGGGGTAAGAGCATGATTTGTGATATATATCAGTGGATACCCCCTTTAAGGTAGGGCGGTTCATTGTCCACCAGGGGTTGGGACAATCATGGGTTCTTAAATGATAAAGGAGGCCCATCTATGGCCTGTAGGAACCAGGGTGATGACCATGATGATGGGGTAGAGCTCATGCATTGGCTTTTTCCCACATGCTAAATGTGTTTGTCCCAACCATCATTAGCATTGGTGCATTTTCCTGTTGGATATGGCCAATTATGCTTTCATTTTTCTTTTTAGCTGAATCAACCTTGAGGGCATCGTTCCATGGCTGACCCAAGGTGTGGGTAAGGGGAAGGGGAAGGCTAACCCTCTTTGGACCAAGTGGAGGAATGTCGACCCAGATGCGAAAATGATGAATGGGGTTATAATGAATGGAATGGGAGTAATATATGTGTGTGTGTGAGGGATCGAGACTTCGCAAGAAAAATCGGGGTTTCCCATGTAGTACCATCCCTAAAGACCAAGGGTCAGTAAAAGAGATCCCACGGGACTAGGGTCCAAGGTTAACATCCAAAAGAGGTCTAAGGGACAAGAGAACAGACGTGGCCAACTCTTTATGTGGAATCCCCCATTAATCCATGCCTAGAAGTGTCCATGATAAGAAAACTACAATACTCAGTTTCGAAATGACAAGGCATACATTTAGGTTTGGGAGGCCCATCTTCAAACATACGATCATGGAAGATGCTTGAGGGACCGCATGGCTACCTCAGGTGGCAGAGAAATGGCACGACGAGTCAATTTGTGGCTATTGGATGCCAGCTCAGGACCATCTTGGAGAATTTTTTTCTCCTAGGGATATCAACCTCAAAATGGTGGTTAACAAGGCCTAAGACATATTTGTCTTCTTCTTCCTTGATAGAGTAGAATGTTGGAGGTGAAGCAGTTTTGGGTGGCCTAGCGTCAAGAGGAATATAGATGATGGTTACAAATGGGGACGATAATAAAGTCAAGTAAACTTGTTTTATATTATTGTTTACTGTGAATAAAATGGAGATATCTCTTCTTTCCCTCCCTTATATTCTAAGTTCTTGCATCTCTTTAATATCTTTCGATATTTACTAGCGGTTCTAACTCTCTTGACTAAAGGTTTTTTTTTGTAGCTTCAACTAGTGAGACATGTCCGAGGGGATTGAACTTCCAGTCACTTGGATTCACATGAGCTTGCCAACATGTTTTTTACTTATTGTGCTACCACCCGCAAACAACTCTCCTTACTAAAGTTAGTTAGAGAAGTTATTTCATAATTCTTTTTTTACTATCAATTATTTTGAGGAAGGTTGTTTGTACCATGTGTGCAGGTTTTCAAGTTTGAGAAAGATAGATACAATTTATTTACAACACTAGCTAGGCACAAAATGTGACACTCAGGCCACTTGCAGATCATTTGAAAGAAATATCTAGTCTTTTCCAAAACATTTTATTTACACGGATATATCAATAATTGAAAACAATTACATATGGAATCTCAAAGAAATCACACCAAATGGAGGATGGGGCCTTGCCACTAAAATAATCTAGGGATGGTGTCCTCACCATCTCTTCGCATGTTTTACCTTAAAGCTTAAGATGAAATTTTAATGTTTTTGGTGGGGTCTTTGTTTTTTTTTAATTATTTTCCTTGGAAATGTTTATATGTATTTATTTTTGATAGAACTGTAGAAACTACATGCATAGGATACAATACTAAAATAGCTTATATAAGGGGAACTCCTAAATGAATAAAAAAGTATTGTTAAGTTATTATATGATTTTGTTCAAAAAATTTGAGACACACAAGTTTGAAGTATCTATAATAATTTGGTGTTTTTGAAGTGTTGAATGCACCTTAAGAATGTAATTTTCCATTAAAATTTCAATATAAATAACAATTTGTTTCTCTGGTTTAACTAAATAAAAAAATAATATAATATAAATTTTTCAAATCACATAATAAAAAAGCTAAATATAAAAGCAGGAGTCAAGCCTATCACTAAACTATGAATTAGTAACAGATGATTCATTTATGTTTAAGGTGCCATCCTTGATAGAACACATTCATTTTGTGTAAAATTTTCAAGCCTAGGTGATTGTTTTCCTAATGTTCTCATGCTACGTAACTCAAACATTATTTATTTAGAAACAAAAAAATAAATTTATAAGCATGGCATTAATCGCACAAATAGTTGAAAATTGAATAACAAAAGAAACAAGAGACATGAATAGGGATTTCTACTTCAAATAAGAATTTCATTCCTTTTATTAAATCTTACAAGGTAAACAGTACAATGTGATATGAACCATAAATTATATGGTCAATAAAACCACCTCAAACAATAGTGTATGACCTATGAAAAGAGGGTACATCTACAAAAATATAACTTTTCTACCTTTCCCAGACAACAAATCACTCTTTCCCCCTCTTAATCACTTAAGAACGCTCCTAAAAAAGATTATATGGAAAAATGTGATGTATGTATTGTGCATGAAGAAAATATTGTTTACAATGGTGGTACACAGGATATGGCATATTGTACTCGCTAGTCTCTTAAACAAATTTACTTTTATTTTATTTTAGATATAGTCCTCCTTCCTCCATCTCTCTTGCTCTCTTCCCATGTGTGATATATCTCATATCTTATCCTATTTATGCTTTGAGATAGAATAACTAATATTCTAAAACCTAACAACTAATCTCCTCAATCCTAGAATTAAATTGACGCATAAGAATTTCAGTTTTATTTTATATTTTTCAAGGCAAATTACAGAATATATTTAGTAATCACCTTTCTAAGGTGGTCACCAAAAAAATGTCTTGAACTAATCCTTGCACATTCACTTTGAATCTTTTGCAAGAATTTTGCATCAATCCAAGAATATCTTAGAAAGATTCAAACTTCCTTTTTGCTATGGGCTTCTTAGAATATTAGCTACCTAATGATCTATGGGAATATCTTGGAGTTTCATTTCTCCATTCTTAATCATGTATCATATGAAGTGATATTTCATCTTTATGTGCTTGGACCTATCATGAAATGATGTATTCTCAGTGATTTGGATTCAACTTTGATTGTCACAATAAATGACTATGGGGTCAAAATATTGATTAAACAATCCTACAAATAACCTGTGAATCTAGATGGTTTCACAACTAGCAGTACAAGTTTTCTCGTATCTTGTCTCTTCTAAGCTAAGTGCCACAAGAGGATACTTCTTGATAAACCGAGATATCATCATTGATCCTAAGGTAAATAAGCACCTAAGGTGCTCTTCCCATCTATTACACTACCTACCCAATTTGAATATGAATACCCTTGTAAATTCACTTCACCAAATCTAGAATATATTAGACCATACTCCATTATGCCCCTCAAGTATATAAGTACATGTTTTTCTACTATCCAAAACTCCTTCCTTAGAACCACCATTAAATGACTTAAGGCATTCATTGAAAAGCATATATCTAGTATGGCGTTTACCAAATACATCAAGGAATTTATAAATTGTTTATATAAGGTGAGATCCACCAACTTTAAATCTAAATATATCACCTACTTCAAATAAGTGATCATGGATGTGGCCATAATTATGATTTCCTTCATCCAAAACTTCTTTAGGATCTCAACTACATGTTTTCCTTCCCCAAGGAAAATCTCCCATGGTCCCTAACAAACCTCCAAAACCAAGAACCAATGCATCATATTGATGTCCTTTATCTCAAGCTCAACTCACATGTCTATTTTTCACTCTACAATGAGCTTCTCTACACTTGTAAGAAACAAATAATCCATATATAACACCAAAATCAATAAATCAATCCCAACAAGTATATAGTATAAGATAGGATTTTCTTTTATTTTGGTGAATCCCATATTATGCATATATCCATTTATCCTAGAATACCATGCTTTTGGTGCCTACTTGTGTTCATACAAGGCTTTCTTAAGCCTATAAACATGTGAGTCCTTCCCATTTACTTCAAATCCATAAGGATACTCCGTGTACACTTCTTCCTCAATGATCCCATTAAGGAAAGTTGACTTCACATCTATATGATGTATCCTCCATCTCATAAATGAAACTAAGGACATAACTACTCTAATCAAATTATACTTTGTGACTAGATAAAATGTCTCATTATAGTTCACTACCTCTTTCTAGAAGAACCCTCTCATCATGAACCTTACTTTGAACTTATCATGTTGTCATTTGTTTGCATGCTTGATCTTGTAGAGCCACATGAACTCACTACTAAATTCGTCTTGGCACTATGTTCCAAAATCGTTTTTCATGATGAAGGCGTGCTCCTCCACCATGACATCCTCCCATACCCACTAGTTTGTTGTCTCATCAAAGCTAAAATTCTCAAAAGCTATAATGTTTCTCATTTATTCCATGAAGTCTACATACTTCGTTAGAGGTTTTCTCTCTCTAATTTTTCTCCTAAGAGCCTCAACATACTCTTGAGCATCCATAAATTTCTAAGTGAACCATCAAGGTCTCCTAACAAAAGTGAAAGTAACTACTATCTCCTCCTCTTCACCTGAAGGCTATTACATTGCTCTAAAATTCACTAGTGATATTGGCTCATCATTCGAAGCTTTTTGTTCCTCATCCTTCATCATTGGAAAGGGTTAATAGGACTTCCTAGATGCAAATTTTACATGCCCGCTAACTACCATTTTCCTTTCTCTAGATAATAGACATTGTAGGCCTTTAAACTCTCATTGTATGCACAAATAAACCATTCCTTCTAGAGGGTTTGAATTTAGTACTTTTTTATACCAATACATGGGTATAAAATAGATAGCTAAAGATGTAGAAATGACTCATCTCTAACTTAACACTATTGAATGCTTCCTCTGGTGTCTTTTCCTCCAAAGATCCTATGAGATTACTAGTTTCAAATGCAGACAACTATGTTGCATGCCTTCGCTCAAAGATAGATTAGGTAGTCCTAGTCATGAATCATGGCCTTATCAACCCATGTGATGGATTGGTTCTTCTATTTTTCAACCCCATTCTATTATAATTTTTATGGAACACTCAACTCCCTCTTGATTCCTACCTCCTTACGTAAACCATAAAACTTATTAGATCTATACTCTTTCCCATTATCTAATCTCAAGATTTCGATCTTCTTCCCTATTTGGATCTTAACTACGGATTTGAACTCTTGAAACTTACAAAAACCTCATCCTTGGTCTTTAGTAATTAGATCCATGTTTTGTGAGATAAGTCATAAATGAAGGAAACATAATACATGCTTCATATAATTGATGCTACTAACATTAGTCCACAAACAACAAAATATACCAGGTTTAGATTTTCCTTAGATTCATGGTCATTGTTTAGGAAAGAATAGTTGACATGTTTTCCAAGCATGTACCCTCTGCATACTCCATGTAGCTCAATGTTGAATTCTAAAAGACTTGTGACTATCTCCCTCAGAATAGGCAATGCTCTATGATGCAAGTACCTCCATTCTCTTATGCCACAACTCGTGCAAGCTATCACTCTTATGAACTAGGGATCAAATAGGTTCACCTTGAAACTTGTAAAGATTACCTTCTTTAAACATGATTAATTTTGTTATATGTAGCCTAAATTCCTTTGGTCTAATGAGTACCTATTGGTTTCTGAAATCAAATATTAAACCCTTATCCTCCATGACTCAAAATAAAATCACATTCTTTTTTATACATAGAATAAACAAGACATTTTCAAAATATGAAGAGTTATCTGACTCAAGTTGGAAGGGAATAGTACTAACTCCCACATTGGATACTTGGCATCATCACCAATAACAACTTGTACTTCTGAGTCTTGCTTTTTTAGACTAGCAAATGATTGTTAGGTTGTTGTCATATGATGAGATGCCCCATTGTCCACACACCATGAATTCCTAGGAACAATGTTGGTAAAGAGGAAAGACACCATTAAGAAATCCTTCTCAAACTTGGCAGTAAACACATTCATTTGAGATTTTGCAGAGGATCCTACCTGCTCATGTTGTTTCTTCTCTTTACCCTTATTTTTATTTGGACAATATAATGATGCATAATGATTTTGTTTATGACAATGAAGCACTTGTTTTTACTCAAGTCCTTCTTTTTCTAGATGTGAGGCTAACTTCTCACTCTTTCCCTCACTGTTACTGGGTCCTTTACCTATACCCTTATTTGTCTAACCAAATAGGGATAGGTTCTTATCACTACCTTTCTTGCTAGACTTTGTCTCCATTTAATTCTCCTCTTGGATGTATTCATTCCATAGCATTTCAAAGTTAAGAAAGTTCTCAAGAAAACAAGTACATTTGACAAATGGTTCCCATGAAGCTAAGAATCCATTCGATGCTATGTTCACTAGCTCTGCATCTACAACCTTCTCCTCAACTGCTCCAAGATAATCATGAATCTATGTGACAATAATAAATTAACTGGTGACTGAATTTGATCTAGTCATCTCTATAGACTTGAGTTTATTTCTTAAAATCATCATTTTATTTATAGTTTTCACTCTCGTAGAGGCTTACTAGGGCATTTAACATTTCCTTTGCCATCTTCTTCTCAGATGCATGGGGATCAAATTATCATTTATGACATCCATGATCATCCACTTGGACCTTAGTCCCTTCTTCTTGTGAGCTACCAATAGTTGCAAATTTGTAGGCAAAGCCACATCTTCCTAACAATATCCCAAAGATCATTCTCTTCCAATAAGTGTAACCTTCACTTTCTATGACAAGGAATTTGAGGAGCCATCAAGTATGTCCTTGAATCTGAGGAAAACTAAGGCCATCTTTAAAATCTAATGTAAAACTTCCAAATATGAAAATTAATCTTTTAAGAAAAGAATATTGAAACCATCTAACTCTTGTCCCTTCTTTTTGGCAATTGAATTACTATTGTACATCCTTGATAGTATCAATCACAAAGATTGCTCTGGTACCATGTAAGTTTTTCAAACCTAGGTAACAATTGTACTAATTTTCTCATATTGAATAACCCAAATAAAAATTATTTAATAGAAAATTAAATTTCATAACATTGCATCAATCCCACAAATAGTTGGAAAATGTACACATACACATGGATTTCTCCTTCAAAACAACTTTGAATTCCTTTAATCAAAGCTTACAAGGTGACCTCTACTACCTACTTTGAAATAGTAGCTATAAAGTCAATAAAATCACCTCAAACAACAAATTGTGACCTATGAAAAGAGGGAACAACTACAACAGTGCAACCTAGTCTATCTCTATCCATTCATCGCTAGAAAATCATTATGTACAACTACATAGTATGACTTGCTCTATTTCTTCCTTTCATGGGCAGAAAATCAATCTTTCTCCCTCTCAATAACTAAAGCACACTCCAAAAATATATTGTCTGGTAAGAATTAAGCTATATGTCCATATCTGATGTATGGTCTGCACATGAAGAAAAGATAGCTACAATAGTGGTACCAGTCGTATGGTTTGTTGTACATGCTGGACTCTTTAACATATTTTGTCTTATTTTCCTATGGATGCACTCTTCCTTCCTCTAACTCTCTTGCTCTCTTCTCATGTGCATGAGATCTCTCTTATCTTGTCTTATTTCTACTTTGAGAGAGGATAACTAATCTCCTTAATCCTAGGATTATGTTGACTTCAAAAGAATAGTTTCACTTTTATATTCTATTTTTTGAGTAAAATTACCTAATAGAATTAGCTATCACCATTCCAATGTGGTCATCAAATAAATATCTTGAACTACTTCCTCTACATTCACACTAAAGTCTGGATCTTCCTATTCTGTTCTCCAAAAGAATGAGAGGAGATTTCCTATAAAGAAAAAATGATTTCCTTAGCTTGTCTGATCACAACCTTAATAAATATATTTATGTTCTCCTAGGAGCCAGAGCAAACCCCTCCCCACACACACATATAGAAGTTTCCTACTAATATTATAACTAGCAAAAAGTCATCTTATTGTTGGATCTCTTAAACCCGGCTTCAGGGGTTTGATCCCTCTTGACATTTACTGGATCTGAGGTTAGGATAGATTTATGCTAGAAGGTAAAATCAGATTGAGTTGGGCTTAAAAATAATGTTGGACGTTACATTCATTTAGTTGGAGACTATGGATGGAATTGTTCTCAGCTCTTTTGGAAGGTAGAATCTGGTTGCATTTATCCAATGTTTCATTCGAGATGTTCAAAGGTTTCATTTGCATGCTTTTTCTAGGTAATTTGCTTATTCCAGGAATCTCTTCTATACAAACATTGCCACAATAGTTTTTCCAATGAAGAGTTGGATTTTAAAAACCTCACTTTTTACTCGACTTGTGTCGACTTGATATGATGGAAGATTGTAGTCAATGATGCATCATATTGACTGAAAATTTCTAAACGCTCAAATCTTTACATTGTTATATTTTAAGTAGATCTAATTTGATATTCTATGGTGGAATGAGTTGTGTATCTTTCATGGAATTTTTGGTAAATTACCAATTCATGAAAATGGTGTTTTGCAACTTGCATTCTCTTTTTCTTTGTTCATATATATATATATATATATATATATATATATATTATATATATATATATATATATATATAGTTTTGTTATCAATTTTTTTTTTGTAAACCATGATGAGCAAGAGTTGGATATAATTACGAAAAAATACTACTGGAGATAATGGTAAAGAAAGGCCTTCTATGCACCAAAAATCTACCACTGAACTATACATACAGGGAAACTAGGGCCATGAACTATACATTCAAGGAAACTAGGGCCATGTCGACTAGTTGCAAGAACAAGGAGAAGAAAAGAGGTGAATTCCACAACCATGTTTTGCCTTGAGAATGAGTTCTACATCGTGATGACTTTCACATAGTCTAAGACATCATACACTTGTTTTTTTTTGTTACACCATTGACTAAACCTATATTTAATTGCAAGTTTTCGTTTTGAACTTCTACAAAATCCCAATGGTATTACTAGCTTTGGGGCCTCGTCTATTTTTCTCTTTATTTTTTTCCTGTCTTTTTCTTTTCAAACCTTTTTATTCTAGGAAATATATAGAGCAGACGTTAAAGGAGAAAAATGACATTGAAACTGTTGCAAAATCTAATCCCAACCACCTATTAGGTGTCAAAACTGTCCCTCCAAGTGTCCCAATTCAGTTTGAGTAAGTCCATTTTTAGTCAAGCTTAACTCTAGTCATTTATTATTCATGTTTCCAATTTAATCTTATTTAAGTGATTTGTAATACTGAGAAGAGCAAGTCCTCTGCTCCACGTTTTGTTCTCTTCAATTTTTTTCATGGTATCAAAGCTTAGCCCGCATTAGACTCCTTGAGAACAACAAAAGAGAAGATAGGCCAATTTGCATAAGACTCCTTGAGAGAGCAGGAACGTTAGCGAAGAGAGAAAATCAGAGAGAATAGGCGAGTCAGCATAATACTCTTTGACAGAGCAAACTTACTAAGAAGAAGAGAGAGAGCGTAAGACTCTTTGAGAGAGCAGCAGAAGTTTGAAAAAGCTTGCGAAGAAGCAGCAACAGAACAAAAAATCCAACTATGGCTAAGCCAGAGAAAGCAATTAAAAAAATTTCATCTCAAAGTCAAAATTCTTTTGTGTGAAGGGAAGTTGTATTAATGCACCCTACACCATTGAAGACAGCGTATTAACGCGCACACAAAGTATCATAGTCGCGTTAGTGTTACTAACGCTCAACAACATTGGAATAACATGTGTTAGTTCCATTTACTTGCGTCATTTCTACTCGAACACGACCTCTTTTCATCCACAAAGCGTTAGCTGTAATATTCAAAAAAAAGGTCGTTGCACCATCTCACGCGGAAAGGAAAGAGGTATAGATGTAGAAATTTAAATAAATTAATCTTTTAAGAAAGTCAACAAGTCTTATTTCAAAGTCTTCATCCTCTTATCTCATCACATTTTTTGAAGGGTCATGTTTAATGAGTTTCGAAGTTTTTAAAAGGTACATTAAAAGTTTTTGAAGTGTGTTAAAAAAAGGGGGGTGCTTATGTGAATTCTTAAAAAGGCTTTGATAGCATTATATGCTCCTTTATTGTTTAAAAAGGGGTTTCGTTCATATCTCTTTTTTAAAGGATTTGTTGATGGTTTTTTTTTTTTTTTATAAGGGATTTTTAAAGAAGGATTTGTGAAAGTGTTTGAGAAAGTATTTCATTTGTAATAAATTTGTAAATCTATTTATTTTGTTGAAGTTAAGTAGCAAAGAAGTCACTGTAGAGGCATAGTCGCTATATTTGAATTTTGAATTCTTTTTTGAGCCGCATTTCATTAGTACTCAAATGGGAAAAGCCAAGAGGTTAAGAAGGTCAAAATGACAACAAGAGATGTTTAAGATCTTTTTAGATCTAGAAGTGAAGAGGCAAAAGGATGACTTTTCATTGACATGCATAAAATAATCTATCCATGATAGCATTCTTCCCCTTGTTTCAGATGCTAAGAAAGCCAAGGAAGCTTGGGATACCCTTGAGAGGAGTTTTGGTGTAAAGGGAAGCATTGAAGTTGAAGATGAAGGTGGATCTACAACAACAGATCTACAACAAGATGAAAATTTTGTTGAATCCCACTATGCTCAACCACAAGTGGATGATGTCTGTGAAGAACTCACAGAAGATGTAGAGAAGGAGCATGTAGATGCTCATGAACCCCACTGTGCATAACCACAAGTGAACAAAATTTTGGTGTATCCAACAACAGATCTTGTGGATGAAGATTTGGTAAAACCAGCAACAGAGCTTGCTGATGAAAGTTTGGTGAATCCAGCGATAGAGCTTGTTGATGAAAGTTTGGTGAATCCAGTAATAGAGCTTGTTGAGGACAATGAAGCTGCCATTGGAGTAGTAAATGATATGGTGAATCCAACAATTAATATTGCTAATGTAAAATTTGATGAAGAATTGTTGGCTAATGATGAATGGTTGCAGGTGATGAAACAAAAACATCATATTGACATGATGCTATTTAGTGAGATAGTGGAAGACAACCTATTTGCAGCAGCATAGGTTAGTACAAAAATGAAAGAGACAGAGACAGAGATAGAGGCAAAAGCGAATAAGGAAGCCCATAAAGAGAAAATAGAGATAAAGGTAGAAGCGGAGCTGGAAGTGAAACAGGAGAAAGCTCGCATTACATAGAAGAAGGAACATAACCAATGTGGTTCTCCAAATATTTTTAATTCTAATATTGATTTCCAGTGTGCAGGTACACAGAATGATGTTGAAGAACAGTTAAATTTCCTTGAAGCATGGCTTGCAAAACCATGTCTAGAAGAAGTCTGCAAAGAAGCTGCAGAAATGAATGTTGAAGACAACATGCATGATGAAGAAATTAATGAAATATTCATGTATTGGAGTCTTGAAGAGATGAAAATGCATTATGGTCTTATGTTGCAGCAAATTGATGATGAAAAGCACACTATAGAAGATAATATGTGGCATCAACCCACATACAACTCATTTTTTGAAGAAGTCCATGATATTATTAAACAACCCGGAAAAATGGAAGATCTGCACCAGTGAATGAAGAAATTGAGGTTTGAAGGATACAACAAAGAGAAAAAGTTGAAACAATTTAGAGGTTATATGATCTAGAAAAAGAGAAGAAGAAAAGTTGAAGTCAATTTTTAAATTGTAAACCTAGCTAAGACATAGACCAGCAGGTATCTTAATTGATTTTTTTATGTGGTTGTAATTAAGGGGGAGTGTTGGAGAATCTAATCCCAACCACCTGTTAGGTGTCAAAACTATCCCTCCAAGTGTCTCAGTTCAGTTTGAGTAAGTCCATTTTAAGTCGAGTTTAACTCAAGTCATTTATTACTGATGTTTCCAATGTAATCTTATTTAAGTGATTTGTAATACTGAGAAGAGCAAGTCCTCTACTCCACGTTTTTTTCTCTTCAATTTTTGTTAGAAACAAATTCTATTTTCAGTAAGAGAACGATATAAGTGCATTCTGCTTACAATATTTTCTTTTATTCTATTTCAATATATAATCATTTAGGTTGTCAATCATGCGTCCCAGGATTGTTACTGAATCAGGGTTGTGGGATTTTGTGGGGTCAAGTGCACCAAATGTTCGCTATCAAATAGTTCATCAAGGTCGAGATCCTGTGTTAATTATGTTAGATTCCAGGCTTCTAGATCTTCATCCTATTTCACCCTACAAGTACTTTTGACATTAAACAAGCCAATGTGTTTAGGCTCTGAAACACTAACTTCTCACATTCCAATTCTTAGAATCAAGGTTGGCAAGTTAGTTGTGTTCCTCATGTCATGAGCACTACTATAAGTTATTCCAGAGTTTGCAACCTTTATTATTCCTATTGTTTATAATATATATTCTCATCCGCAACTCTTGAACCAGACAACTTATTATTCATTTCATGTAAACTGCACCGGATTAGTTCTATCATAGTTGGAATCTTCCAATCGACTAAGATCATCATTTGGATTTAGAGACTTACTAGCCAACACAGTATTATTTTCATGGGTAAAAATTTTAGATTTATTAAAACATAGTTTTGTTTAACTATTATATGTTTGGGAGTTTTTAGTCGGAAGAAATAATTTTTTGGTTAAATTTATTTTTTTTTTGTTTAAAATGTATTTTTGATTATATAAATATATACATGGATTCAACACCTTGAAAAAAATCAAACCTTGGTCACTTAAATTTTGAAGAGTTCTCAAACTTGTAATTCCAACACATACCTACTAAATCCTATACAAATTCAATCCAAAAATATAACCAACAAATACTCCCAAACATATATGAAAACCCTAAAACCACACCCTATCACCATGCATTGCATTACAAAAAAATAATATATAACCAAAGTCCCCTATGACCATACATTGCAATATATATATATATATATATATATATATATATACAAAGTCTTTTTTGACGGGCATTGTATCGTACATGTGGACACATTTGCGCCAATCAGTATAGGCAAATGATATTGTCTAGCTCTTTTTTTTTTAGTATTATGTGATAGGTAGATAACATACTAAAGATAGGGACAAACATGAATATGTCCTTCCATTCAACAGATGTTTTCTATTATGAATAGATTGTTTGATTTTTCTCTTTTGGAAAGAAAAAGGCATTGTATGGTATAGTTGGAAATTACATAAGGATGTTATATCAATTTATATTCTGGAAAAAAAAAAGGCATTGTAGGGTAATGTTGGAAATTACATATGGATGTTATATCAATTTATCCTCTCTCTATAACGAAACCGTGAACTTGGTCTACTTCAAACTTAATGAGTGTTTGTCGTCTGAATTCATCATGTAAATTCTACTTCGGTTTCTCAATTGTATATGAGATGGACTTCGGCAATTCTACTCATATCTGAAAATAAATACATATAATGATTTTGTTGATTAGTATTGAAGACGATAAAGATCATTTGAATGTGAATGACAATATAGGTGTCTAGGTCATATGCTCAAACACCTTTATTATCATGGTTGTAGACAGATTAATTATTTGGACCATGGTTAATTATTTTTTCACAGTGCCTGTGATGACCGGAGTTATGATTCATCATTAAATGTTATGTAAATGTTATGTAGAGATAATATTTATCATTAAATGTTAGGTAAAGGTAATTCTAAAGGAATTGTCATAATGTGTTTTTCTATTATGATTTTTGAATGTTATTTGTAGGGCATACATTTATTAGTGAATGGATATATTGTTAAGGCACTCTTTAGGTAATAATTATAGGTTTGAAATCATGTGGGTGACTCATTTGTATAACCTTCAGTTAGAGATTATAGGGGTAGTGGTTGGAATCGACCTTGTATTATGGGAGTACGAGACAACCCTAATTACCGATAAGTCTAGTCATAAAAAAAATTATTTTGAATGAAGTTTCTACTATGATTTTGGTTGTTGTGAGGGATATTTTTAATAGCCGTTTTAAAAAAAATTGTGGATATATATAAAGTGAGTTAAAAAGCGAATAAATTTAATTTATTAAAGAAAACCTTCAACCAAAAGAAAATACATGAAACATCTTAGAGGAAAGAATAAATGCTTTGGAACTTTTACAAGCAAACAACATGATATATGAAAAGAACCATATATTTAGGGGAAGCAATCCTTTGGTAACATAAAGAAGAATGTTGATAATGAAAATTGATACAAAGTACAATTTTATGGGGAGTAGCCCATCAATGAGACAAATTGCATAAATGTAAGTACTTGCTTTAACACATGCTCCCACCCACTTGGGTATTTCTCAACCTATGGAAGGTGTTACATTAAAATTAATGTGACCTTTAAGGTCTATTATGAAGACAAGGTCACAAAAAATCCTCATTTTTCAAATTCCTTGAAACTAAGAAAAATAATCCGCTATCGCGTTTTTCTCATCGAGAGCTTTCCTGCAATATATTTTTTTATCTAAATCTGACTTCTGGATTGGAAGTTATGCCCATTTAAATATTTGTTCATTAACCTTCCACTTCAGTGTGCCCCACTATGTGGCACTGCCAAGTGGCCTACATGGTCTACCACATCACCCAAAAACTAGCATGGCAACCGCAACATCGGCATGCCTAGCGCCAATCTGCCATCACGCCAAGGCATGAGGTGAACATCAGGTGTAAAAATGCCATTTAATGGAAATTTTAGTATCCCATAATGTCGAATTGATGTTGTGCCTTATGTTACCTCTGACATGGCATGACCCATGGTGCCACATGGTGGCGATGTCATCTAGAGCCACACCACCTATCTTACTTGCTCCTTACTGACGTCGGGGTGATTTCACCCAACCACGTAGCATTCTCTAACGATGCCATGTGTCATCCAAAAATAGACTCTTCGATCATCCAACCAAGCTGATTCAACCTGCCAAGTGTCATGCCACACTAGCACCATGTCAACAATATTTCGCATCACCTTACATGGCCTGTCCACATAGCCTTACCCGACCTACGGGGCACCTACCACCTCATCTTATGTTAAGATCCCACATGGCCATCCTCCTCCATGTTTCGCAAAAACAAAAAAACAAAAAAAATGTGTATCTAGTTTGGGGATAAATATGGGTTGCACGAGAAATCACTCTAACACAAACTCCCAAATGTCCCAGATTCTCGGATACATCCACCACTCAAAAATTCATCTGGCCTTGGCCCCACCCCAAATTTCATTCGAAATCTGGCTCCAACTATCGAACTCCCAACGCGAGCTCCACCCACGATACAATTTTACCCTAGCTAATATATTTGAATCTGTTTAAATCTGGTGCTTCCACGAAAGTGCCCTAGTGAAACTTTCCTGGAAGTTTGGATATTTTAATACATACACTAATATTTTAATACATCTGACCCATATACAAAACTCTATTAATGACATATCTAGCCTCAAATTTCAAGTGTGATCCCTGCAGTAAACAGACTTGGAAAATTCTAGGTGATTTCCAAGGGTTTTCCTAAGATTTCCTTGGGCTCGAGCGAGACTTGGCACATATCCATGATGAGATTGAAACTCCATTCAAAACATCACACAATACTAATAGCATATAAGTGGCTATAATAATAACAATAGCTCACAAAGCTAGTATATCATTAAATGACGATTACAAGTTACACACAAACATATTAATACTTTGCAAGTTTATTTAAATCAACATCTCATTAAACCTTTACATATGCATGTATTGCACATTGCATCAGGGCATAATCCATTCTTTGCATAATCGAATACATTGTAGTATCAAACAAGAAAGTGAGTCTTTCATTCTATAAGCATGCAAACCATTGAATTGCTAGTAATAACAATTATCTACATGTCTTGATGCAACCACTCAAACTTGCATATATAATAAAGAAAATTCATATCATCCTGTTGTAGCAGCTGCAACGCCCTCCAAAATTTTGGCTTGCACTCAAATTTTGGAGCCTTCCTTGGTCTTTCCCTTGATTGTTGCAGACATTTGAGCTCATTTCATGAGCATTCTTAGAGTCTTTTCACTCATTCTTGATCGTTTGATCAACTGTCGTGTTTTGGCATATTTGATTGTTTTTCCATGCTTGTAGACCTTTTCTGGCGATTTCAAAGGTTGGTATTTGTGTATTCGAGTTGTCCTAGCTATGTAAACACCTGTCGCACTCATACACAAATTTTTAAGCACTGTCACACAAGTTTTGTCACGGTCATCCTAAAGTCTATTTCAAGTGTCACACTTGTCGCTTCTTGTTATAGGACAGTCACACAAAGGGGAATGTTTTGTCTTGTTGTTCCAGTGGTCTATGTTGTCGAAGTATGCTAAGTGTGTGATCACAAGTTCAAGTTCTACACAAGTTCACCTTCCTCCCGCACTTAGCCATTTCTCTGAAAATCTTCCCGACCGGGCAACTCAGTTTCACCAGACCCCAACTAAGTTGCACACTACGCAATCTTAGCCCTCAATAATTCAACCTTTCTACCTAGAACTATGTAGTGCGTAGTCACTATCCCCAGGGAAGTTGCACTGCGCAATTCTAGAGTTGAGCAATCTTCGTTCAACCCCAGAATTGTGCAACAGCTCCTCCCAGTTTGACTTGAACTACGCATTTCGCAATCCCGATACTCAAGCTTCTCCCCTTTCCTGCTGGAACCCCAGTGTCCTCTCTCATCTGGAGGTCACTGATCTCAAGAGCTGTGCAAATATGTCCTCTAGGTCTCTCTCCTGCCCAGGCCCCCTTACCTCTGAAAACTCTGTAAATCTGTCACCCAAGGCCCCATCCCGCATCAGCCACTGACTGTCTCAACTACACAATCATGTCTCCCAATGGTCCCTACACATTCTTCCCTTTAGTGAGGATTGTGCTAAAACTTTCCTCAGTCAAGCTTGAGTTGCACCCTGCGCAGTCTCAATGACTAACCTCTCTCCTTGTCCCCTAGAACTACACAATGCGCAGTTACTAGGCCCTCTTTCCTAGCCTATCACTTGTCCCGGGCTCAGTCCATGGATAAAAATGCATCATCTTAGACTAGGGATTTTTTGGATTGATGTCATCCTGTCATGAGTGAATTGCAGGAACATGTACACTATCAGATCATGGTGAGATGATGAAGAAGGAGAAGAAGGAGGAAACATGCTTGAAGACTCACTTGTAACTGGACGGACAAAGGAACCTATCAAGAGAAAGCAAAAGGAACACATGTATGCAACCACCTCTCAAGACCAAATATCATTGAAGACCCCGCATCATCAAGCTATGCAGAGGAGAAGAGAAATCATATCCAAGAACACATCTATCACTCAATAGCAACAACAACTTGACATTTCCACATCAGCAAGCTAGTCCATGTCAATAGTGTCATGTCAAGTCATGTCATGAGTTGTCAAAGGTCACAACACCATTATGGGCCATGTATATTGTAAATCAAATGTATTGTAAAGTGGAAGTCCAATGGAAACACATGAATATGAAGAGTCATTTCAGTTGAAAAGTCATAGGAAGTTGAACAGTCATGAGGGAAGTCAAAGAGTCACAAGGGTTAAGCATCACCCCTTGGTTATATATACCCCCTCATTGTATGAGAAAATGAATTTTCACCTTGGATCCTCCCACAAATCATAGAGAGTTCAGTCAGTTCTTTGAGGAGCAAGGAGTGGCTTCAATGTCCCACTACTAGGGCTAGTGATGTATAATGTAAATATGTGTCTTGGAACTTTTGCTTAATTACAGAAGCCTTTTCAGGCGAGCACGTTTCCATGCATGACTTATGGATGTTTGTAAGACTATTCTGTGAGCATTTGTATTTCATGTTTGTTTTCACATGTACTAAGATAGTTGAACTATTTTGGTTGTTTTAGTGCTTATCTTGTTGGGAATGTGTTGTAATGGTTGTTACTATTGTCTCATCCTTGTGGACTATTCCACAGGATACTAGACAGACCTTTCCTTACTCATTGGTTGTAATGACCATCACATCCGTTATGGACTACTCCACTGGATGGTAGATGAATCTTTCATCATTCATTGGTTGTAATGACTGTCGCATTCACTGTGGACTATTCCGTTGGATGTTGGACAAGCCTTTTTTGGTTCACGTGTGTCTCTTCCTAGGTGGTACTATTACCTCTCACTTAGAGGCTCACTTTTCTCCCCCTTTTGGAGTAGGAGAACCTAGACATAGTTACGTTGCATACTCATGAGGCACACTCACCTTGCTTTTCAAAGATACTAGTGCATTACTCTATTGTGCTGACATATAGAGCTGAGGAAAATATTTAAGTATTTGACAATCGGGCCATTATACCAGATGGGACTCCCACACCAAACGGTGTGAGGTCTGATTGGGACTTCATACTGGGGAGGTCCCTTGAATGTTGGCGGGTCTAGCACCATCAACATTTTTGGTGCTAGAAGGAGGGCCACCAGTATTATATGGTTGATTGTCCTAATGACCCCACTCATCCATCTTCTAGTCAAGGAAGTAATGTTCACTCCCTCTCCCTACTTGCAATTCTGAAGTTGGTAATTCCTCATCGCCCAAGCCTGAACGTGAAATCTTGTACCATCATATTTGGGCTTTCTTCCCCATCACCCGTCAATTTATAAAGTTGTTGGACTGATTCCAGAAGTAATCACCCTTCCATATTCTCAAAAGAAGAACGAGACCACCCCCACAGGAGTAGTGGTCTCCTCTATTGAAGAAGCGATCCTCGCCACTCTTGAAGAACTAGTAGAGGTTGTTGAAAATGAAGAGGATCCTCCACTCTCTCACGAAGGAGAAGAAGGCAGTCCCTTTCTCTCGAGTTCAAACTACGACGAATGAGGCAGAGGGGAAGGAAACGAAGGAGAAGAATAGGAAGAGGAGGATGACAAAGAAGACGATATGGCAGACCAAATCTATATTGGATGACTCAGGGCCCATTGGTACTTTTGGGTGTCCTACACAATATTTCAAGACACATGGAGAATCTCTTAACAAGATATGACTCTGACAAGATAATGAAGGTGGAAGATCGCTTAGACAATTTTTACCTACATATGCAAACGCTTGAGGTACGTTATGATGACATTGCATGTAGACTGTTTCCATGTACCTTGGATGGTAGAGAAGATGTATGGTACCACAACCTTCATCCAACATCCATCTAGAATTGGAGGGCATTCAAAAGGATCTTCCTTGAGAAGTTTGTTGAAGATAAGACCCCTGCCATATTACTAAAGGAGTTGGGTAGTCTCAAGATGGAGCAAAAAGAAAAGGTTAAATATTTCAATTAGAGGTTCAACTATATTTTGAACAAGTTTCCAAACGACACGAAACGTCATGACTCCATCACCATCGACTACTACACTTCTGCCTTGCCAACCAGTATTGCGCAGTTTGTCAAGCGAACTACAAAACCAACTCTAACATAAAACTATGAAGAAGCTATTGTCGTAGAGAAGGACCTATGCACTTGTTATCACCAAAGATTGATCATCTAGCTATAATTTACTTGATGGATCAAAGTACACCATGTAGGGCCAATTTTACCATAGAAAAATTGCTTTCACTGTAAGAAATTACTTAATACACCACATTTGTTAAGTTATTTCTCGTTAAACCCATGAAGAATAGATAAATAAATCATTATTTATTTAATTATCTTCTAGGAATAATTAATTAAACCATTGTTTAACTAATATTCCTTATCATATTTGACCCAGATATGAGAAATAAATAGATAAATCATTAATTATCTTATTTTTTCTCTAAGAAATAATTAATTAATCACTAATGATCTATTATTCCTTGTCAAGTTTGACTAAATCCCCTAGGAATACTTAAAAAAAATCATTATTTGTTTATTATTCCTTAACCATAGTCCTTGAGATGATAAATAAATCATTTATTTATTTACTATTTCTAAATAAAAGTATTTAACCAATTTAAATATTTTTTCCCTCCAACCAAATATAATAAAATATTCCAAATGGTTGGTTAACTCTGTTTATGATCACTGTTGCACATCATTTTTATTTTCCATTTGAGTTCTCATTAAGCTCAAACATTTTGCTTTCTAGGTTTTACACATTATAGAGGACGGAGACTCTACAAAAGCTGAAGACATTGAGGAGAGCCAAGAACCCATCCCATAGAGGGGGACTAGTAACATTATTTGTTCCCTTCACAGGTATTGTTTAATAAATTATATTCTTTATATATTTGGTTTCCATTGGATTATTGGAGTTACTTATGCTTATTTTCTTATTTCATTTTCTTGTTTAACTATTTCTATTGCATAGATCAGGGCTTTGGCAGGTTTTGTTTCTATCATTTGCTATAGATCTACATTGTTTAACAATCATTTCTATTGTTAGGATTGTTTGCCATCCACTGCCTAAAGTGGTTTCTTTTCGTACACCTTCTAGAAGAATACTACATAACATCGCTATTGGAGTCATCACAAACGATGAACCCACCAAGGAATCTAAGGACACAGGTAAGAGGTCTCAGACCTATGTGAGCAAGGCCAAGGAAAAGGAAATTAACGATACTGAAAGCCTTACTCGTATCGTCAATTCATTGACCACCAAAATGGTTGCACTTAAATAGAGGACAAGTGAGACCATCATGAGTAGCAAGCCCCCCAGGTACCCACCTAGGAAGAATGTGGCTTCCAGCAACAACAACAATCAACTGGAAAAATCTGCTCAGAGTTCCAATATGGTTCTGAACATTGAGAAAATTAGCACAGATACATATTGCAGGTTCCACCACAAGCATCATTCAAAAAATACGTGCCCAAAATGGAACCAAGGAATGAGTAGTATTGTTGCACAGTTGTTTGACACAGTCATGGTTGATGAACAGGCTGAGCCTGACGATGAAGAAGAAGAAGATACTACAATTGATGAAGCTCCAAGCACTGGGCATGTAGTAAACATGTATTAGTATGTTCTTGCAACCCAGAAAATCACTGTCGATAAAGAGCCTCTGAGTGATGGTCTAGCCCAGAAGCAGAGTAACCAATACAACTTGAGAAGTCAAGGGCCGACCATTGTGATTTTTTGGGTGTGGAGCCTGATTATCTTCTGTATTCAAATGTCTCAGCCAGATGTATACCCTAGGAAGACTGTACAACCCTCCATTAGGCAGATGATCTGACGGTAGAAGTTATGTTTAATTCAGGGTTTTTTGCCCTAGAAGGCAACCCCTCACTATATGTGAGGGAATTGTATTGCATCTATGTATATCTGTATTCTGAGTGAGGAAGAGCGAAGAGGGTGTTACAGCGGATTTGTTGTAGGCTGTATCTCTTCAGTTTGATGGATAATATAATAAAATAAGGATTGGTTGTTTCTTCGTGGACATAACCCAAACTGGGTGAACCACGTATATCTGTGTCTCTCTTGTTTTATGTGTTTTCTGTGTTTATATTTCTGCAATATTTGATGTGTTCCATTGATCCGTAATATATAATTTTCTAACATGATTGAGGTGCCAAAATAGAAATTTATGGAAAATTTGTTAAGAAAAATGAGTCCTTCGTCTAACTCAACGCAGAACACTTAGAGCAAATCTGAGAAGACAATTCCAAAAAAGAGTGTTTCCACCAGTGATAAAGGCAAAACCATTCCACCGGAAACCGTAAACTCAGTTCCACCCCCAGACACCTCGGTGAGTCTTCTCACAATAGAGTACAACATTGTAGAAGACATGAAGAAGGTTCATGCGAACATCTCTCTATTCGAACTCACAAAAATCATGAACCAGCATGAAATTCTTCTACAAGCACTTGGGAAAACTTGTACTGGTGATGCTACCTCTTCAAACAAGGGATCTAGTAAGCCTCTTGACACTCTCACATTTGTGCTCAATGCACTCTACCTGGAGGCAAACTCACTCTGCCCACCATTCTTGTTAACATTTGAAATCTTTAACTTCAATGTACACAATTGCTTGGTTGATTCTGGTGCATCGGTTAATGTCATGCCACTCTCCATGGCTAAGAATATTAATGCTCAATGGAGTAAGACAGATGCACAAATCATCCAACTAGATAAAACTTGCGTTATAGAAATTGGTGAACTCAAGGATGTGATCATCTGACGGACGAGTTCATCAATGCATCAACATTGTAATTGTGGACATCCTGGAAGCATATGGGGTATTGTTGAGTAGAGACTGGTCAAGCAAGTTGCAAGGATACTTTGCCACTGACTAGTCACACTTATGGCTTCCATATAGAGGCAAGAACAATCAGATCTGGGTACTTTCAGAGAGATATATGAAGCACACCATGACTCCCTTGGATGGACATAATGAGCCCTTAGCTTTTGCGGAAGTTGTTTTTGGAAATTATTTTCTAGAGACAAAGTTGGGGTGTTATCTTGCAGAGCCATCCCCAGTCCCACCAGACACACAGTTGGACCTCCTTCCATGTCCAACTTGCAATAATGAACTATGTACAGTAAGAAACAGTAGTAGTACTAGTGCGGTAAGCGGTCCTTGTACAGACGATATGTGGACCATATATTTTGACAGATCCAATGCATAGGAATTCTCTGGAGATGGTTGTTTTTTAATAGACCTACCGCAGAGAAAACACTTAATCTCTAGTCGCTTGGAATTTGAGTGCACGAATAACACCACAAAGTATGAAGCACTCATTTTGGGCTTACAAAAATCCATTGACCTCAATGTTGTTGTCCTAAAAGTGGTAGGTGACTCCGAAATCGTGGTGCGTCAGGTATGTAACACTATACATTGTGTGTCACCTCATCTTAAGAGTTATCAACAAGAGGTATGGTGACTTATTTCTCATTTCCAAGCTTTCAATATCATTTTAGTACCAAGAATGCATAACGCAACCGCAGATGCCTTGGAAAACGCGGCTACTAGGATGTTACCATTAAGGGACAGCTTTACTATTGAAATTTTGTATAAACCATCCATCCCAGACAACATAACTAATTTACACGTTTTTTATGATGACCAACAGATACTGTACTTTATGGCCAACACTAACGTATTCAAAGACGCAACGATTGATGAGGACGAGCACGAGCAGACTCTACAGGACAAAACTAGTACAAGCAAAGGAAACTTCATCCCCAAGGGTGTGGTATCACTAGAAAAGTTGTATGACCTGCACAACTGTTTCTAGGGACCTGTGAACACCAAGACCCATAGTTCTACATTGTCGCATGAGCAAATCAATCTGGGAACATAAAAGGATCTGAAGTATGTGAATCTCGGTACCTGTTGTACACCATAAGAGCAACAAGCTTTTATTTGTCTATTCAAGTAGTATCATGATGTCTTCGCGTAGACGTACAATGATCTCAAGACATATGACATGCGAATAATCCAGCACGTAATACCAATCAAGGAAGGTGCCAAGCCTTTTCATCAAAAATTAAGGAAAGTTTATCTAACGCTTGAGCCCCTCATACAGAAAGAATTGATAAAATTGTTGGATGCTCAGATCATTTACAAGGTGCAACATTCAACATGGGTATCTAAATTAGTCCCTTTAAGGAAGAAGTCTAGGGAGATCTGCGTGTGCGTAGATTTCTACAATCTTAACTACACCTTGGACAAGGATAATTACCCAATGTCGTCCATGGAGTAGATATTGCAGACAATAGTTGGGGCAATTTTTTTTCTTTGTTAAATGGTTTCTCAAGCTACAACCAAGTTCTGGTAGTAGATCTTGACAGGCTAAATACTACATTCCATACTAAGTCGAACACGTTCCCATTTCGCCAAATGTCGTTTGGGCTGGTCAATGTGGGTGCAATGTTTCAACGTGTAATGGACATCGCCTTCCGCAAGCTTATTGGATAGAGCATAGTGGTCTACCTCAATGACATGGCAATGTTTTCCAAACAACAGTCGGACCACCTACGCCACCTGAAGAAATTTTTTGAGCAATGTCAAAAATACATGATATCCTTAAATCCCAAGAAGAGTATATTCGTGGCGTTTGAGGTAACCTTCTTGGACATATTATTGCTAAAAGTGGGATCAAGGTAGATCCGGACCGGGTTCGGACCATCATGCAGATTCCCTGCCCAGCGAACAAGAAATCTATGTAGTCTTTCTTGGGAGAGATCTACTTCATCAGAAAGCTCATCTCTGATTATGCTCAGATTTTCAAACCCATATAGGATATGATCAAGAAGGATGCAATCTATAAATGGGATAAAAGAGAAAAAGACGTGTTCACCCGTATTAAGAAAGCAATAGCAGAAGCACCAACATTGTATAACCTAGACTTCAGCAAAGACTTATTTCTCTACACTTTCGCTTCTGACACTTCTCTTTTTGTTGTGCTCACTTAGAAGGATGAGTTGAACAATGAACAGCCTATCTCCTTCATGAGCATGAGTCTACAAGGAACAAAGCTCAACTACCCCGTCGTGGAGAAGAAAGTATATGCAGTATACAAGGAGGTAAAACACTTCAGACCCTATCTGTTGAAAAACCATTGTATCATCTTTGTTCCACACCCAGCATTCAGATCATTTCTTGTTCAGCAAGAGTTGGGTGAGAGAAGGGGGAACTGGATGACCAGATTACAGGATTACGATCTTGAAATCAAACTAGTTCACACCATCAAGGATCATGGTCTTTGAAAGTTAGCAACGAAAGAAGTTAACGCACAAGAGGAAGAAGAAGAGCTCGCAGGCTGGGAGCAAGAGATCGAAATGTACAATGTTGAACGAGCCTCCCCCACTCTAGACAAAAACCCTTGGTACGCAAATGTGCGCCAATACCTTGAGCATGGAACTGTGTCCTCTCATTTCTCTATGCAGCAGAAGAGGGCACTCCTACTCAAAGCACTATCATATCAGTTGGTGCACGAGGTGTTGTTCAGAAAGCACCATGATGGGATATTGCTCAACTGTCTGCAGGCACATGATTCAAACAAGGTTGATCTCCATGACGGACCAGACGGGGGACACTTCATAGGAAACACCATGCGAGCCAGTTTCTACTAGCCTAGATTATTCAAGGATGCTCATGCCTATGCCCGCAATTGTCCCATCTGTCAAAGGCATGCCGACATAAATCAAAAGTTAGCAGCCCTACTGCAACTCGTTGTAGTGGAAGAACCATTTCAACAGTGGGGCTTGGATATCATTGGGGAAATATTTCCTCATTCATCGAAGCAACACTGTTATATTTTGACTACTACATATCATTTCACGTGGTGGACAGAGGTAGTTCCACTAAAACAAGTGAATGATCAGGAAGTCATCTGCTTTCTACAACAGAATATCATCTCCAGGTTCGGCATTCCTACTTCACTTGTTTTTGACAATGCAACATACTTTTCCTCGTTAAATGTTTATGATTTTGCATCGGAAAATGGTATTGTCTGTTATCCATTGGGGAATGGTCCTGTTGAATCCACGAATAAGAACCTCATTTGTATCATCAAAAAGACCATATTATATTAGTAGTAAAATTGGCACTCTGCTTTGGTGAATTCCTTATGGGCTGACCGAGTCACACCTAAACCTTCTTTGAATACCTACCCTTACTTCCTGGTGTACAAAAAGGAAGCCATTCTCCCTTAGAATATCTACTTTCCATCTCTCCAGTTGTCCCAAGAGTCCCAAGGTAAGCCATGTCTCTTATTGCAGCATAGGATGGACACTTTACACAATCTAAAGAAATAAAGGTTGAAAGAAAAAGAAAAATTGTCACTCCATCAAAGGTGTATCAAGAGATGGTTTGATATAAAGTCTGCAAGGAAGAATAGCTTTAGCGTGGGTGACTTAGTCTGTGGGACAAATCCCACGAGGACAAAGGCAAGCACACTAAGCTTCAATCCATGTGGATTGGTCCTTACATTGTCCAAGAAAAGCTTGGCCAACACACGTCCTTACATTGACTCTCTCCCTGTCAATGGCCAAGACTTAAAATAATATTTTGAATGAAGATCCAGGGTTACACCCTCCACTATGTACATAATTTTGTGTTGTTTTATGTTATGTGTTCTTTAGTTTTCTGTTGTTTTTCTTATGTAAATAACTATTGTGCCTTACTACGTTATGGCTTCCAAGTCTGTGTGGGGCTAAATTTCAAAGAGTCTTGTGACATTGCAGCGCTTGGCCAGTCATGTGTCTGTCTTCCTTGTATTGGTTGTATCTTTTGGCCAATGATGTTCTTACAGAAAATATGATCCATCAGTAAGGAGAGATTTGGTACAACCATGAACCTGTATCCAGTTTAGGAACCTTGTACCTAAACTCAATTTTCTGCTTTGGTGTTTTCAAGCTTATCCAACTAGTAGAAATGGAGAAGGGGGGAATCTAAATGAGTAAACCTAAATCAGAGGTCTTTATATACTTCTCTAAAGGAACAACCTCATGCTCTCAATAAGTCAAGATACCTCTTTCACCCCAAAATAAATAAGTGTCGATGCACATTTCTCTTTAAATAAATAAATAAAGGCGAAACAAGAGAAAGGCTTCCTACGCAGAGAGGTGAAGCCGACAACTCTGTTGGGTTACTGTCTAGGATCGCTGGCAGTGAAGCAATGCCTGTGTTCCTAAGTGAATTCGTCAAGGTACTTTCTAGGTGTGCTAGCAGTGAAGCAACACTAGATATGAAAAACTATACTCTGAAAATCTTATGCTCGCGAGCTAAACTACCCTTCCCAATTCAAAACACTATGATCCGGTTGAATTTTATGTTGTGTTTAACTAAGAACGTACAAAGGGGACGATGTATGCCCATGGGGTAAGTGAAGAAGCTAAATTAATCTGCATGATGAATTAATACTCCTTGAAGGACCAAGGCCCTGCACTAAAAAACGAACCAAGACAGAGAAGCTGGAATTCAACCAGTGTGTCGCCAAGTGTTGTAGCAGCTGCAACACCCTCCAAAATTTTGGCTTGCACTCAAATTTTGGATCCTTCCTTACTATTTCCCTTGATTGTTGCAAACATTTGAGCTCATTTCGTGAGATTTCTTAGAGTCTTTTCACCCCTTTTTGCTCATTTGACTAATTGTTGTCTTTTGTCATGTTTGACTATTTTTCCATGCTTACAGACCTTTTCTGGTGATTTCGAAGGTTGGTCTTTGTGTTATCAAGTTTTCCTATCCATGTAAACACCTGTCACACTCATACACAGATTTTTAAGAACTATCGTACAAGTGTCATCACAGTCGTCCTAAACTCTATCTCAAGTGTCGCACTTGCCGCTTCTTGTTATAGGACATTCACACAGAGGGGAATGATTTGTCTTGTTGTTTCGGTGGTCTATGTTGTCACATCGTCGAAGTATGCTAAGTGTGTGATCACAAGTTCAAGTTCTATACAAGTTCACCTTCTCCCACACTTAGCCATTTCTCTGAAAATATTTCCAACTGAGTTTCATTGGACCCTGACTGAGTTGTGCACTGTGCAGTCTCAACCCTCAATGATGCAACCTTGATGGCTGGAGCTATGAAGTGGATAGTCAATATTGCCAAGGCAGTTTCATTGCACAATTCTAGAGCTGAGCATTCTCTCTTCATCCCCAAAATTGTGCAGCAGTTCCTCCCAATCTGACTTAAATTGTGCATTTCGTAATCCTAGTCCTCAAGATTCTCCCCTTGCCTGATGGAACCCCGCAATGCACAAACAACTCAACTTGACTTTCCAACTAGAACTATGCATAAGCGTTCCCCAGTGTCCTCCCTCAACAACAACTCATTGATCTCAAGAAATATGCAGATCTATCCTCTAGGTCCCTTTGCTACCCAGTCCTCCATACCTCTAAAAACTACACAAATCTGCCCCCTAGTGTTACAAGGAAAACTAGTGTCGATTTGAACTGCTAGTCCCACTAAGATGGGTAGCTATCTTAGAAGCAAAAAATGAAAGCTTTTCAATAGTTCCTTTAAGTGTGATAGATGGAAGAGAAGAAAAGAGGACCAACCTGGATCTTGTGCTTTGATCCTAGCTTGGTTTCTCCTTCCCTTGATAGAATTTTCCACTCCTCTCTTACTTGTCCCGCTACAAAGAGTACCTGTAGATTCAAAGTAACAACAAACTATCAAATCATCTCTATCTAAAACATCATAAACAATGCGGAATTAGAAACACATTGACCATACAATTGCATTCATAAACAATATGATTCACAAATACAATATCATATGGAGGAAAACTCAAAGAACTTTATTAATAGTAATGTAAGAGAGGACTACAACCTAGATGTCTGATCCAGCATCATCCTCTCAGTTGTAGAAGCCCTCTTCACCTCATGAACAAGCAAATCACCCAACAATGCAATGTCTCTTCTCACCAAACCAACAACACTTCCCTACAAAATACAAAATTCCAGCCTCTAGATCTCTCAGATGAGGGATCCATTTATAGATGTCTTGCAAGGGTGTGAGTCAGCTCTGGGTTTTTTATTAGTGTCATTTCACTGATAGTTCTTGGTTCCAATTGTAGATTTCATGATCTCTTACTCATCCCTAGGTGAATTCAGAGAGGCAAGTGTCACAGGAGAAGTTTCTAGAAGATTCCATGATCATCCACCTTGCAAAATGTCTCTGCCATTTGTCTATTCTCTCTCATCGCACCCCACAGAAGGCCATTTGAGTATGCATCACACCTGGCCAGTTAGGCAGTTAGTATGCATCACACCTTGCCCATGGAGTAGTCTGTATGGTCCAGTTTTGGCCAGTTCTGAGTAGTTTTTCAGGTGGAACTTCTGGGAAATGATGTAATCAGTTGACCATGATCCTTTAGGGTGTGAAACAACACTTTTAGGGACTTAAGGAGTCCTTAGTTTATGGACATATGAGTTTGGGGTTGCAGTGCCCAAATATGTCTATAACAGCTGCCCCCTAAATCATGAGGTCGTAAATCTTCTAATGTCAGGTGAAATGCTTTATTCATGAGGATCTGAGGTATTCGAACTGGAAGGTGACCTGTAAAAGATACAATACAATACATCATCATCATATTATTTTCATGATCTAGCTGACGCAGGCATTCCCATGCTCATCTTTATAAATTCATTTTCATGTACATAGGACAGACAATCATCTACTTTGCAGACTGGTGATTCTTCACATGAAGAGTCATCTTCCTTGGCTTAGATGACTATCTGTGCAGCTTCTGTGTACAATTGATGTCTTTATTTTCCTGAACATATTGCAGCCCAGATGGATGAAACTAGATCCGGGGTCTTCAAAACGCGTCCAATCTTCGCTCAATGTACAAGTCAATCCATGTGAAAAGATGTTCTAAAGTCAAACATGGAAAGACATCGCCTGATTACTAGCCAATAATGTGAGCTGTTAACAGATGCGAGAGGAGTCACCAATAATGATGATGATCCTCAAGGTACTACAGTACAATTCACATGGTGTGAATATATGAGTCGAAGTCGAACACCACGCAAAGTCTTACAGTCGAAGGTCATTGATGTAAACCTGTCGCCGGAAGTGAGAAACTTGCCATTGAGGCATGCAAGCTTCAAAGTACTGAAAGGATTGTTTCTGAGTCAACTTCTTGGATAATGAGCTGATGTCGACAAGAAGTGGCCTGTCGTAAGAGGGCCTTGATGTATCCCACATCTACAACGCAAAATGGAGAAAATGATTTTTGTGGAGGTGAAAACGATCTGATGATATGAGGTTCAGGAATGGCGGTCATGAAAAATGAAGCGTGGATGTAATGTAGTGGATGAGGCGTTTTCTGGATGGTGAATTCTATGAATGACTTCTCTTGAACATATTGGTGACACTGATATGGACTGGTAGCGTTAACCCCATGGATGGCACAACGGACCAATGGTGGCGGTAAATGGAAAAACCCAACCCAACTCAATCACAGTGATGGAGTGAAAGTGTCATGTTCAAGAGCGACTTGCTACCAATAGAGTTCTTCAAGTTTTCTTCCCATTTTTCCCCAGTCATTGCTGACCAATACCTCTTTATTTTTGACAAGATTGAGGAGGATAACATATGCTTGGTCTATAATTTTCCCTTCGAGCAAACCTGTCACTTTGTGTTTAAAGAGCCTAGCGTCAGTGAGACTCATTCTTTTCTGGGTGGACAAGTTTGTCGCTATTGTTTTAACGAGTTTAATGACAAAGATAACTCGGTCCTTTTCTTGTTTAGAGAGTCTAAAAACGGATGAAAAGGAGACTCCAACAGTTATTTTTTGTGGCATAATCCCTTAAGTCCGAAAAAGTGTAAAATAATACGAAAGGGATGACTTTTTGATAGTTTTAACGAGCCAACAAAGACAAGTGCTCGATCTTTTTATTTAATGATCCCTCAAGTCCAAAAAGATTAAAATATATGAGAGGGATGGCGTTCCCCTTACTTTAACGAGTTGTGAAGGCCAATAGCTCGACAATCTTTTTATATTTAACGAGTCTAAAAAGAGTTTAAAAGAGGCTCGTTTTTTAGGAACGAGTGATATTTCTGGGTAGCAGCTGGTTCCAGGTAAGTTTGGAACTTCTCAAAACATGGCAGTGTGAAGAGGGTGGCAATCAAAATCACTCGTCGCAGATGTTCCTCAAAATGGTAAACAATCAAGTGGAAGTGTATGGTCGGCCAAATGAAATGGAGGTGATGGAAGGAACATAACCAAAGTTCAAAAGGGCAGATAGCAAAACGATCACAAAGGTTATTTACCAAAGGCGGGTTTATTTTTTAATGAGCTTGAACCTTGTGCCAACATGTGCTCAGTGTAGGTTGATTTTTTAACGAGCTTGAACCTTACAAGAATATTTCTCTTCCCAGTATTTTGATAATGTCTCTTGGTAGATTTATTTTTTAATGAGCTTAATCACTACTATAACATGTGCTCATGACCTTTTTATGTAAGCTAGAAACGACCGAGCTACGAGGTTAAAGGGTTAAGAACCTACAAACTAAGAAAATCAAGGGTCGTTTTTCACTTGCATGCAAAGGTTTGCATGCCCCCAGGTCTTTCAGTAGAAGGAGAGTTTCCAGGTAATCAAATGGAAGTCCTTGCGGTTAGGCAAGATCGTTTCTATTGGGAGACAAAAACTCTTCATCTGCGATGTCCATCGAAATCGACAAAGGTGATTGTTGTGAGCCCTAATCACATAACATACGAAGGTGAATGCTGTGAGCTTCACAATTGTACAAAGGAAATAATCGCATCAGACTGATCACATAACCTATATGGGAATGTTATCTGGTCCAAGTATTATGACCTTTCAAGAAAATTCTCTTTTCCTCTGGGTTCGCCTACCGAAGCAGACTAGGGTGCATGCCCCCTAATCTTCATCACACTCACCGAACTACTCACGGTAATTAAGCGGATAGGATGAAGACGGAAGAGACATTGTTGATGTGAAGAGACCATTTAGGGATGATGGTTGATTTATAGCTGCGTTTGAACTAGGAAATGAAAGATGGTTGGAAAGCTGTACTAGTCTACCTTCATGTGGAAAACACATCACTCGAAAGAATGTGGAGACAATGGCTTCCATGCTATATATATAATCACATCCAAGGAGTAGATTGTAATCTAGTGGACCTTGGACTACCATCACGTTCAAATGAATGGTTTTCTTTCTCAAAGTTATAGGCAACTTTTGAAGGATCCCTAATGGTCGACTGGTTCCTTTGTTGAAGCCTGAAAAATTTTGTTTCTCAGGCAAAAGCGATGGCGAACCAAGCGATTTCCAAGCAGTTGAGGAAAGGATACTCACTGAAGCCCCTTCATCTATGATAGTGCCAGACACGATCATTTTGTAAACTTGTACTATGATTCGGAATGGTACATTAGATGGAATGCAGGGTTTTTCTAATTGATTCCAGTCAAATAAAACAACTAGACTGCTCAGAGGAGGTACCGGATAAATGTCCGGCTAAGTTTCATGAACTAGGGGGGTCTCTTCCTGTCATGAAGGAATGGGTGGATTTCCCCCAAGTTCATTAGACTCTATATCGACAAAAAGAATTTGAACGATGTCGTTCTCATCCTCTTTGGTAACTATATCATCTGAAGGTGGATTTTCTGAAGGCAAGACTAGGTCAACTACCATCTCGACCAGTTGACTTTGATCCAGAACGGACTCATAAGGTTCACTTTCAATGATAGGCGATTCGATCAACAATTGAGTTATGTCAATCAGTTTTTCAACTAGCGAAGGACTCAGCAAGAGTTTCTTGTATCCAGGTGGAAGTTGCTGCGGTGCAGCAGGACGGTTATCCAAGATGCTTTTGGCTTCATCCAGAAAAGGACAATGGTGAAGAGTATGATCACCTTCACATAACCGATGTGGAACTCTGACTTTTCCTTTTTGTCTGCTAACTTCATTTTCACTAGTTGATGGTGTACTGTCAGGGGTTGATGACACCGAATGGTGCAACTGTGGAGACCATTCTCTCAATATCCACGGGATGCAAGGGCAATCTTGATGGTAATGGTTCCCCTAGCAAATTGCGCATGGAGTTTTTGGTTTGGAAACTTTAGTGTGCGGATTTTCGCCAGACGATGCATTGTTATTCCCTTGTTTAGCTGGCTTCTTCTTCTTCTTCCCTTTATTTTTCTTCTCAGCTACTTGGTTTTTAGTGTCACTAGTTTCACAAAGCGAAGACGAAGAAGGGGAAGAGGAAACAAACGAAGTAGAAGGAGAAGGGGTAACTTCAGTATCATCTGGTTACTGATTAGATTATTGAGGAATTACGGTGTTTTGAACGAGAGAGGTTGAGAAAAGCCATACTAGCAGGCCGATTGTGATTCCTGGAAGGGAAAATGTAGCCATATATGGAGAACCAATATCTCCCCAAGAGGAGAAAGGACTAGGTTTCCCTCCATGAGGGATTCCTTCATTGGTAGACTCCATTATCTCAACCTTAGATCAACGAAGGAACAGGGATGTTATTCCATTTAAAATAAATTTTAAGACTCTTGGACGCAACTTGATTTTTCAATTTTTAAGAGTCGAGAAAAAGCTAAAGGTGACTCTAATCGCCTTCGATTTTTAATGAGCCTGAAGTGACAAGTGCTCAGATGGACCTTTTCTTTTAAGGAGTCGAAAAGGAATGAAAGTGACTGCTCTGGAAGTCTAGACAGAGGGTTTACCAAATCGATTGTAAAACTGCAAAATACACCTTGGTGATAAATGATAGAGAAATTACCAAGGACTTATGTACGACAGTCAATCTTCCTGAATGTTGTGTTCAGTGCATTACGATCGATAGGGCAGTAGACACGGCTTCCTAAGGATAAAGGATATCAGCCTATTGTGGTCTCCCAATATATACTCGATGGTACGGGGAGCACAAGTCCATACTGGCACTTGTCGTATCAAAGAGGAGGAATCACCTAACCTACGATGAAAACGATAGTTACCAGGTTCTATGACGTCGGAACACGACTCTAGCCTAGACTTCTAAATGTGTTCCGTTAGATTCCAAAGAGTTTTTATGTTCATTGAGATTTATTTTATGGTTGATCTTACTTAGAAGTTTGTCTTTCAAGGTTCACCGCGTGATGTAGATGTGAAATTCCTAAATATGCAATCTAAAATGATAAAAAGTCGTTTATGTTCTTTTAGCCATGAAAATCCTAGCTACAAAGGAAAGAAGATAATGATTTTCTTTCAGCAGAGAGCATAGAGCACACACTAAATGCACTTTCCTAAACCAAATTTCGCAAGCAGTGAAAATGCAGATGCACATGCATGTATTTGTTTTCCACTTTCTTAATGTATGAATGACAAAAGAAAGCTTAGTACAGATCTAAACTATTTTCTTTCAAAGCGACAATACTAACAATTTTTCTTTTCAAAAACGAAAGGAAGACTAAGACGACACTTTTCGATTTCAAATCTAAAACCCTTTTCGACACTTGAAATACTAATAATTTCAAAATCAAGTACAAATGACAAAAGTACAATGAACTATCTAGAAGAGGAAGACTTTACGACACTCTTCTTCTGATTCAGAATGACAATTACGACACTTGCATCAAAGACGACAGTTCGATTAGGCTACTTTCGAAAAAGGAAGATTGTAAATCATTGAAAAATACATAAAAACATTTACAATTCCTAACTTATGGAGGCTAAAATAATGGGAAGGAAGATGGTTTCAGCAAGAAGGTACTGATCATGAACAACAAAAATACTGAATAAAGCTGAAAACAAGGAGAAAAACCAAATTTCAGAGAAGAAAAACAGTTCACTCAATCATCGCACCTGCAACACAGGGAAACAGGGATGCATCTCACTTACAACACACGGGACGTGCGATGCATCCAGGTTGCATAGTTACAGATAGTTCGATGGGCCAGGGAGCGAAAATGAGCTTGGTTTTTGCTCAAAATTTGCAGCTAATTTCAGTGATTTAGGCTGAGTAATGATGGACAGTAAACACAAAGCATAAGGGTAAGATCTGATGAGGTTCTGAGCTACCACAAGGGCACTTAGGATGATTTGTAAGTCAGATGTTTAGTTCATAAACCAACCTGGAGATTGACTGAAGTAGCATTTATCTACTTCGCAATTGCATAGCAAAGGCGTTACGAAGGCTAGCTGGCTAACTTCAAGCTCCGTCTTTAGTTTATAAAGCAAACAATAAACAAACAAAACAAACTATTCGTTCCCCAGTGGAGTCGTCATTTTGTTACAGGGAAAACTAGTGTCAATTCGAACTACTAGTCCCACTAAGACGGGTACCTATCTTATAAACAAAAAATGAAATCTTTTCAAGAGTTCCTTTAAGTGTGATAGATGGAAGAGAAGAAAAGAGGACCAACCTGGATCTTGCGCTTTGATCCTAGCTTGGTTTCTCCTTCCCTTGATAGAATTTTCCACTCCTCTCCTACTTGTCCCACTCCAAAGAGTACCTGTAGAGTCAAAGTAACAGCAAACTATCAAAGCATCTCTATCTAAAACATCATAAAAAATGCGGAATCAGAAACACATTAACCATACAATTGCATTCATAACAATATGATTCACAAATACAAGATCATATAGAGGAAAACTCAAAGAACTTTATTAATATTAATGTAAGAGAGGATTACAACCCAGCTGTATGATCCAGCGTCATCCTCCCAGTTGTAGAAGCCCTCTTCACCTCATGAACAAGCAAATCACCCAACAATGCAATGTCTCTTCTCACCAAACCAACAGCACTTCCTTACAAAATACAAAATTCCAGCCTCTAGATCTCTCAGATGAGGGATCCATTTATAGATGTCTTGCAAGGGTGTGAGTCAGCTCTGGGTTTTTGATTAGTGTCATTTCACTGATAGTTCTTGGTTCCACTTGGAGATTTCATGATCTCTTACTCATCCCTGGGCGAATTCAGAGAGGCAAGTGTCACAGGAGAAGTTTCTAGAAGATTCCATGATCATCCACCTTGCAAACTGTCTCTGCCATTTGTCTATTCTCGCTCATCGCACCCCACAGAAGGCCATTTGAGTATGCATTGCACCTGGCTAGTTAGGCAGTCAGTATGCATTGCACCTTGCCCATGGAGCAGTCTGTATGGTCCAGTTTTGGCCAGTTCTGAGTAGTTTTTCAGGTGGAACTTCTGGGAAATGATGTAATCAGTTGACCATGATCCTTTAGGGTATGAAACAACACTTTTAGGGACTTAAGGAGTCCTTAGTTTATGGGCATATGAGTTTGGGGTTGTAGTGCCCAAATATGTCTATAACACTTAGGGCCCCGCCCTTTATCAACCACTAACTGTCTCAATTATGTAATCCTGTCTCCCAGTGGTACCTGCGCAATTTTCCCCTCAATGAGGAATGTGCTCAGAATTTCCTCAATCAAGCTTGAGTTGTTGCTTGCACAGTCTCACTTACCAACCTCTCTCCCTGTCACCTAGAACTATGCAATGCATAGTTACTAGGCGCTCTTTCGCAGCCTGTCACAAGTCTCGGGCTCTGTCCATGGATAACAGTCCATCATATTAGATTAGGTATTTTTTGGATTGATGTAATCCCGTCATGAGTGAATTGTAGGAATAGGTACACTACCATATCATGGGGAGATGATGAATAAGGAGAAGAAGGAGGAAACATGCTTGAAAACACACTTGTAGCTGGACGGACAACGGAACCTATCAAGAGCAAGAAAAAGGAACACATGTATGCAACCACCTCTCAATACCAAAGATCATTGAAGACCCCGCATCATCAAGCTATGAGGAGGAGAAGAGAAAGCATATCCAAGAACACAACTATCACTCATCACTAACATTGACATGACATTACCACATTAACAAGCTCTTCGATGTCAAAAATTTCATGTCAAGTTGTGTCATGAGTTTTCAAAGGCGACATCACTATTATGGGCCATGTATATTGTAAATAAAATGTATTTTAAAGTGGAAGTCCAATGGACACACATGAATACGAAGAGTCATGTCAGTTGAAAAGTAATAGGATGTTGAACAATCATGAGGGAAGTCAAAGAGTCACAAGGGTTAAGTATCACCAATTAGTTATGTATACCCCCTCATTGTATGAGCAAACGAATTTTCACCTTGCCTCATCTTGCAAAGCATAGAGAGTTAAGTCAACTATTTGAGGAGCAAGGATTGGCTCCAATGTCCCACTATTTGGGCTAGTGATGTATAATATAAATATGTGTCTTGGAACTTTTTCTTAATTGCATAAGGCTTTTCAGGCCAGCACATTTCCATGCAGGACTTATGGGTGTTTGTAAGACTATTCTGTGAGCATTTGTATTTCATGTTTTTTTTCCACATGTACTAAGATAGTTGAACTATTTCGGTTTTTTTAGTGCTTATCTTGTTTGGAATGTGTTGTAATGGTTGTTACTACTTGTTAGGATATTCCGACACATAGGAAATAGTTAAGTTCAACTTGGTCTAGTATAGAGTTAGGTATAGAGTTAGGTAAAGTGTGTTTCTTTACCATTGTACATTTTGTAACTTACAATCCGACGGTCACGATATGTAGTGATCCGACGGTTCACTCTCTCCTCGGTATTACCGACACTTGATCCGTGGCTTGACACCCGATTGTCCATGAGTTCTATTTAAAGTGCATGTAGGGTCATTGTTTGGGTAATCCGTCTATGAGAGAAAGCTTATGTAAATTTTCATTCTTTGATAATAAATTGCCTGAAGTGGCCACGTTGGCTCAGGCCGTGGACTGTTTCCCTCTTTGAGGGTTTTAACCACGTCAAAAATACTGTTGTATTGATTTGAGATCTGGTTGTGAGCGGTGTCCTTTTGGTGTTCTTTCTGAGGAACTTACCCTGTAAATTACTACATGGTATCAGAGCTATTTGAGGGCCGCGCCCGTTGGTGATCCAAATCTGAAGCCGGTAGAACTGCATGCGGCTGTCGTTTCCTAGATCTACTATTTCTGACTGCTTTCGGGCCGAGAGGACTGCTCTGTTGTGTTTGGAGCATCTGTTCCAGTGAGGAACCCCTTTCGTTTCACGCGAAAAGGTTTCCGGTAGCCCTATCTGCGTCATTTTTAAGATCTGGAGGTATATAGTGTTTATCTGCAGTTTATTGTTATTTTCTCTCTGGTTATTTTGGTTTCTGTTTATTTAGTTTTTTTTAATTACCGGATCCAAACCTTTAATTTCTACGTATGCTCTTTGCCCTGCGACTCTGTGCGATCTGGGCAAATCAGAAACAGAAAGGAAGTTTTTTTTTCTCATGCGTATGCTCTTTTCCCTGCACCTTAGTGTGATCTTGGAAAATCAGAAACATTGAGAAAAATATTTAGTTTCCGGCTAAAGCTAACTTCGAGCCGTAAGGTTCACTTTTCTTTGCATATTCGTGTTGGGTTTTGTGTTTTTGTTTTGTAGGAAAAAAGAGCTTTCTCAAGGGAACCACGCAACCCAAGGCCCCCCCCCCCCCCCCCCCCCCCGTCTCTCTCTCTCTCTCTCTCAAATTTTTTGTATAGCTCAATTGGTTCAAAGCTATTTTAAGAGAGTAGAGGTCTTGGGTTCAAATCTCCATTTTGTGGGGGCGTTTTTTTTCATTCCCGCACATTCGCGCACTTTGCCGGCAACTTCAACAATTTTTTTTCAAAAAGCCATAACTTCTTCATCCGAAAACCTTTTTCAGAGCCGTTTTTTTTAAAATAGCCTAATTTTTCGAGATCTATCCATTGGAACACTTACTTTTAGCATCTTCAGCTTCAGTTTTTTTTTAAATGGAAAGTCCATGCCAAGTCATTCTTGACAGCACTAACTACTTCCAATGGATATCCTACATGGAAGATTTACTTAGAAGTAAAGGTCTCTACAGAATAGCCACAGGCCAAGAGAAGAAACCAAAAGATGAAGACAAGGCTGCAAAATGGGAAAATAGACAAGATCAAGCACGTGGTTTGATAGGGATGTCTATTTCTCCTGATCTTAGATTCCATATTGCAGAACTTGATACTCCTCATGAAGCATTGGAACAAATCACTAAAGTTTTTGGGATTAAAAATGAAATTAGAGCCCATCAACTTGAAAATGAGTTGCTTACATTGGATCCTAATAATTTTTCTTGCATTGAAGATTTCTTGTCCAAATTCAAGACCCTTAGATATCTCTTGGAAGGTGTTAAGGTTAAGAAAGAAGATAGTAACCTTATTTATTCCATCCTTACTAAGTTGGGACCAGCCTACTCTGTATTTGTTTCCACCTTCTATTCTACAAGGGAAGCTTTCATTTGTCAAGGAAAAGACTACAAGGCCCCTTCCTTTGACTCTTTTTGTGATTCTTTAATAAGAGAACAAGAAAAACTCTTACACCTTGGTCTTCTTAATCTTGGAAACTCTTCCAAGAAAGCATTAGCCACCCAGCAGCAACCAAGTTCAAAGAATCCTAAGAAGTCATATCCTAAAAAGAATGGTCCTAAACCAAACAAGGGTCCTAAGCAAACTCACCCTCAAAATGAAAGATCATTTCAACAAAATGATAAGACCAATAAAAACAAATGGAAGAACACTGATAGACATTGTAACTTTTGTAATCGAGATGGCCACTTAGAATCTAAATGCTTTAAGAAGATGGAAGCCTTGGAAGCTGCAATGAAGAAACATAACATCCATGTGGAGCATTCTTCAACTTCAACTTCAACTTCATCTTCAGGAATGGCACTTTCTGCATGTCGTTGTCAATCATCTCAGTCTGGTTATGCATTAAATGTATCTTCTTCTTCTCATTCTCATGAGTGGATCATTGATTCTGGAGCCTCTTATCACATGGCCAAAAACAAAGCCATGTTTTCTTCTTTAAATGATTGTAAAACCAAAAATATATATGTTGGTGATGATAGATCTCTTAATGTTGTAGGGACTGGAACTGTTCATCTAGACAATGGTCAGTTTAATGATGTATTATGTGTTCCAACCTTATCCTGCAACCTTCTATCTGTATATTAGATAACTCATTCAGGTGAAGGTAAAATTGTTGAATTTTCACCTCATGATGTTGTAATCAAGGATCTAAGAGATCCTAAACAGATTCTAGCTACTGGTATTGCTGATGATTCCACAAGGTTGTATAAGTTTCACAACTTTGGGTCATCAAATCTTCCCTCAGTATTTGTTGCTCATAATGATGAAGTGAGCAAACTTTGGCATGAGCGATTTGGTCACTTAAACTATCGCTCCCTTTAGCATCTATGTAAAGAAAATATGGTGACAGGTCTTCCTATGGTATCTTGCAGAGATGGTGTTTGTTCCGGATGTGTACTCGGAAAACATCATCGGGACAGTTTTGAAAAACGTGCCTCTTGGCACGCCTCAGCCCCTTTACAGCTTGTGCACAGTGATTTATGTGGTCCACTTCATGTTGCTTCATTCTCTGGCTGCAAGTATTTCTTAACTTTCATTGATGATTTCTCCAGACGCACTTGGGTATACTTCTTAAAACTCAAGAGAGAAGTATTTAACACTTTTTTGGCCTTCAAAGCCTTTGTTGAAAAACAATCTGGACATCAAATTCTTAAGCTAAGAACTGATAATGGTGGAGAATATGTTAAAAACACATTCATCAACTTTTGCACCGAAAATGGAATTCAAATGCAACATACTGTTCCATACACTCCACAACAAAATGGTGTAGCTGAAAGGAAAAATCGCACCTTAAAGGAAATGGCTAATTGTATGTTGCAATCTAAAGGACTCAGTCTTAGTTTTTGGGCCGAAGCAATTAATTGTGCAAATTATATAATAAATCGCACTCCTACTAAGGTTCTAAAGAATATCACTCCAGAAGAAGCTTGGAGTTCCATTAAACCAGATGTAAGTCACTTTCGTGTTTTTGGAAGTGAAGCATGGGTCCATATTCCAGATGAAAAGCATAAAGCTTTAGAACCTAAGAGTGAGAAATGTACTTTTGTTGGATATTCTGAAGATGTAAAAGGTTATAGACTTATTCCATTTAAGTCCAAAAATGTTATCATTAGAAGAGATGTAAAATTTGATGAAAATAAATCGGCCTGCGAGCCTAGTCCGGCGGATGTGCCACCTCTTCCTATCTCTTCTACTTTTGAAAACATTTCTTCTTCAGATGATGAAAGTGAGGATGACAATCCTCCCCCACCTTCTCAGGATCCTCAACTTCCAAGATGGGTCCGTGCTACTCGGGATGCAGCAGGTGATCTTGCCGGTGATCCTACAGATCAGCGACGTACACGTTCTCAGTTTGAAAGAGCCTCTTCTTTACTGGCTCAAGCTCCAGTAAATCATGATCCTGACACTTTCGCAGAAGCTTCATGCCATCCACATTGGGAAGCAGCTATGAATGAGAATATCATTCATTGTTGGCAAATGATACATGGGATCTTGTTCCTCTACCAAAGGGATGCAAACTTGTTAGATGTAAATGGGTTTACAGAACCAAGTATGGACCAGATGGGAAAGTTGATAAACATAAAGCTCGTCTTGTTGCTAAGGGCTTTTCACAGGTTGAAGGCATTGACTACACTGAAACCTTCTCCCCTGTTGCCAAAATGAACTCTATCCGCCTTGTTCTTTCCCTTGCTGCCTCTTTAAAATGGGAAGTCCATCATATGGATGTTAAATCTGCCTTCTTGCATGAAGAAATCTATATGGAACAACCCATTGGCTTCATCCAAACAGACTCCAGACTTGTATGTCGACTTAAGAAATCTCTTTATGGTCTCAAGCAAGCTCCTCGGGCTTGGTATGCTAAAATGGATAGCTTTCTTTTAGAATCTGGCTTTTCTAGGTGTTATTCTAACAATACTGTCTACACCAAGAAAGTGGGCAACTCTCTTATCATCCTTGTTCTTTATGTTGATGATCTTATTCTTACTGGTAGTGATCCCAACCTTATAAACCATGTGAACTCCAGCCTTAAAAAGAAATTTGAAATGACAGACTTAGGACACTTACACTATTTTCTCGGTCTTCAAGTCTTGCAATCCAAGGAGGGTATTTCCCTTTCCCAGTCCAAGTATGCTTGTGATATTCTTCGTCATTTTCACATGGAAGACTGTAAGCCAGCCCCTTCTCCCTTTCAGTCTGGAGTCAAACTTTCAGTCTCTTGTACTTCTCCTGAAGTTGATGCTACCTTATACCGTCAACTTGTAGGAAAACTCTTGTATTTAACCCATACTCGTCCTGACCTTTCCTTTTTTGTTGGCCTTGTTGCTCGTTTTATGCAAAACCCCCGTGAAAGTCATTGGAAAGCAGCTAAAAGAATACTTCGTTATGTTCGAGGTACAGTACAGTTTGGGATTCATTACAGTGCCAAAGCAGCTCCTCTATTAGTTGGTTTCACTGATTCTGATTGGGCTGGTGACCCTGATGATCGGAAGTCTACTGCCGGTTATGTCTTCACTCTTAGTTCAGGACCTATTACATGGGCTTGTAAGAAACAGGCTGCCATTTCTCTTTCGTCAGCAGAAGCAGAGTATCATGGTGCCGTGGAAGCTAGTAAGGAAGCCTTGTGGCTTCGTTAGACCCTATCAGAGTTTGGCTTTGAGCAGCAGCATCCAACCACACTTTGGTGTGATAATCAAAGTGCCATTCAGCTATGCAAAGATCCAGTCCAGCATCAGCGCAGAAAACACATTGAACTACACATGCACTTCATCAGAAAGCTCATTCATGACGATGTTCTTGAAGTGCAATATTGTTCAACCGATGATCAGGTTGCAGACATCTTCACAAAGGCTCTCACAGAGGCGAACTTCACTAAACTTCGATATATGCTTGGAGTTCAGGAAGTTGTCACTAAGGGGGGATAGGCTCTAGTGCCTCCTTCCTTCTCCTATTGTGTCATATTTGTAAATCCTTCAATCCTATCCCAAGTTGTTCTTAAGGGGGGATGTTAGGATATTCCGACACATAGGAAATAGTTAAGTTCAACTTGGTCTAGTATAGAGTTAGGTATAGAGTTAGGTAAAGTGTGTTTCTTTACCGTTGTACATTTTGTAACTTACAATCCGACGGTCACGATATGTAGTGATCCGACGGTTCACTCTCTCCTCGGTATTACCGACACTTGATCCGTGGCTTGACACCCGATTGGTCCATGAGTTCTATTTAAAGCGCATGGAGGGTCATTGTTCGGGTAATCCGTCTATGAGAGAAAGCTTATGTAAATTTTCATTCTTTGATTAATAAATTGCTAGGCTCTAGTGCCTCCTTCCTTCTCCTATTGTGTCATATTTGTAAATCCTTCAATCCTATCCCAAGTTGTTCTTAAGGGGGGATGTTAGGATATTCCGACACATAGGAAATAGTTAAGTTCAACTTGGTCTAGTATAGAGTTAGGTATAGAGTTCGGTAAAGTGTGTTTCCTTACCGTTGTACATTTTGTAACTTACAATCCGACAGTCACGATATGTAGTGATCCGACGGTTCACTCTCTCCTCGGTATTACCGACACTTGATCCGTGGCTTGACACCCGATTGGTCCATGAGTTCTATTTAAAGCGCATGGAGGGTCATTGTTCGGGTAATCCGTCTATGAGAGAAAGCTTATGTAAATTTTCATTCTTTGATTAATAAATTGCCTGAAGTGGCCACGTTGGCTCAGGCCGTGGACTGTTTCCCTCTTTGAGGGTTTTAACCACGTCAAAAATACTGGTGTATTGATTTGAGATCTAGTTGTGAGCGGTGTCCTTTTGGTGTTCTTTCTGAGGAACTTACCCTGTAAATTCCTACACTACTGTCTCATCCTTGTGGACTATTCTGTAGGATTGTTGGGCATGGGATCCCCCGCAGTAGGTTTTGGGGCTCAAAGCCCAAGTTTTGGTCAAAGATGGTGTAGAACTCCACGAAGTGCGGGCCCAGAGCGCGAAGTGTACAATCGAGTCCTAGGGTTGTCCGCCCTAAGCATTGTATTGTAATTTAATGTAAAGTTGTGCCGGCCTACCCATGGTCCATGGACCATGGGATTGTATAAATAGAGAGAGGCTCTAAGTGTAAAGAAAGCTAAGAGAATAGATAGAATAGCAAAGGCATGGTTAGAGCATAGAGTGGAATTTGAAGTGTATTGGGTTGTAGTAGTAGGAAGAGGTTCTATAGCTGAGTGTGCAGACCCCTGTAGTTGAGTGCGCAGGGCAGAGTCGGGTCTGTAATTGGATTTGAAAGTTAATAAAGAGAAGTTTACTCTATGCATCTGTTCTTGAATCTGTATTTTGATGTTATGCATTACTTTGATTCTGTTTATTTATTGTGCGCACTAGATGAATACTTGTATGAATGCTTATATATGAAAACAATCTAAGTAATCAGTTAATAGAGCCTAACTAAGGAGGACTTAAGTAAATAACACGGGTCACACTGTGGCTAGAACTACACGAAGACAGTATCATGGGACGCGGCGTGCCCGCTAGTGTGCATAGCGCAGTAAGTGCGAAGGTTGAACCGCGTACCAATCACCTCATATTAGACATCCCCAAAGAGCGGAAACCTGGTTCTAGCACCCTCCCATACTACTTTAGGTGAGACCTCAGTTCGCGTTCCGCGGACTGTTGCCGAAAGGGCTAGTAGTACTGGGATTTTCTTGGCTAAATCATTTCCGAACCTGGGTCAGGCCCCACTAAGCCAAAAAATGGTTCTGTTGCCAGGACCGGGATTTGCATAAGGGATGTCTGATGTCGTGCCACTGAAACCCTACAAAGAAAGAAATTGAGGAATGGTTAGATAAGAAGATTTACAAGTTTGCGGTGTAGGAAAACAAAAATCCATGAGTATCTAAGGAACAGTGGTTGGATCGCTACGTGTATATAGAAATCCATGAGATTTTCTTTGCATCTTTTTCGTCGGAGCTGTATGAGTGGATCGCGAAGTTAGCAGACAGCCAAGAAAGGTGTAGGCTCGACAAACCAATAGTGTGGACTCTGGAATTATTGCACAGACTAGAAGCATCAAAAGATAAGATCGTGCGAGCTATGGACCATTGGCTCGACCGAATAATAGGAGGATTTATCATTGAGTTTGCGGTAGACACGACTATGAGCTATAGCGAGGCAGAACAACGCTTTCTCAAGGGACCGTGAGGTAAGTATATTAAATCTTTGAACACCTGAATTAAGATGTTGTTATGTGAAAAGCGGGTTATGCGAATAAATTAATGTTTGGGACTAAGCGGAGCGGAAAGATCTACAGAAGTAGAAGTAGTGAATAATTAGAAAGCAGTCCCTTAATTTCACCCTCGCGAAAGAGCGAGGACGAGCTCATGAAGGTTTATCCGAGAAGTGCGGTCAGTTTGATAAGGTAGCGGATTCCGTGGTTACCACCTCCACCCACGCCGCCACCCACTTCACCTCCTTCACCTCCATCTCCACCCACTCCACCTCCACCACCTCCACGGTTCAGCATGGCGTGCGCGATCAAACTACCAGTATTCAGAGGAGTAGGGAATGAGGATCCGGACCAATTCTGGTTCGTGGTAAGAGTAGTATGGGAAGCACAAGGTGTCACGGATGACAATATTAAGAAGTATACATTGGTCAATGTGCTGCAGGATCGCGCATTAACATGGTACATCAAGCACTCTGACGACCACCCAAACGCAGGAATAGCAGAGATCTAGAATGCATTGAACAGGGAATTTAGCAAGCCAAAGTCAGAAACACAATCAATCATCAGGTTTAAATAAATCGCGATGCTCCCGGGCAAGACTCCCTGGGATCTGGATCAACGGCTGAAGAGTATGATTCGCGAATCCAATATGACGTTGACAGATGGACAGCATCGCGCATGGTTTGTAGCATCTTTGACACCGCACTTGAGGATGACATTGTCACAATAGAAACTTTCCACCCAGGCCAAAGCATTGGAAATGGCAATAAGATTGCATGAAACCCCGATACAAGACCCTGGGTTGGGAGTTCAACAAATCTATGAGCAACTACAGAATCTGTGTTTGGAAATGAAAAGCTTGAAGCAGGATAGGGCACCGCGGCTAGAGGCGCATGAGGAAGTATGGTGCATAAAATGCAAAGGCCAGGGCTATGACAAGGATCATTGTCCAGTGTTCGAGAACTACTTGGTAGGAGGAGGGCCATTGTCATTGAGACCGGAGGCATAGGCAGGGTCGAGCATGACACCCGCTTTATGGTGCGCAATCTATCATATAGGAGGGAAACACACGATGGATAATTGTCATTTTCTACAGAAGTATACACAGACACCCCAGCAATTGTTTTGTAATTTCTGTAGGTTGGTAGGCCACAATGAGCGAACCTGCTACAGTTACGAGCTAATGATGGATTGAACCCCAACCTCTAGGATGCAGATCGAAACGCGATCCCTAGACCCAGATGTGAGGCTGGCGTGTGCTGGATTTCAGAGGTGAGGTCGAGGACGAGGTGGAATGGAGCAAGGAAGGGGCCGTGGACAGTTAATTCGTTACAATTGCAAAGGACCAGGGCACTATGCCCGCGACGATACCAAGCGACGAGGATATTCTGTTCGTATTGTGCTCATTTTGATCATGAAACAATAGACTTCCCTACGTTGATCACAAAGATGCGCGAAAAAAGGGGTATTCCAGCCTCCCCCGACCTAGAATATACAAATGATGAGGTCTGAGCCGCGCAAAGAAGACCCGAATGTAAACATGATGCTGAGAAGTGGTACGGACACAAGAGAATATACGGGGAAGCAGTCAGAGGAAAGTACATGGGTTTGCAATGCTCTTGCGAAGGAACCCAAGTTTGACTTAGAACGCGCAAAGGAGACATTCATGGAAGCCAAGAAGAGCTTCACGGAGGCCTCCACTTCAGGTAGTAAGGATCAACTAGAGCTAGGAATGGATCCTTCAATGCTCCCTACCTTTCTGGACACATGCATGAAATTGTTGCATGACAACAAGGCGGTTAAAGGACTACAGGAGCTTATCACCAAGTGTGCGGGGTCAGGAGAACCACGCATAGTCAGGAAATTGGGAAAGCATGCATTGCGCACTGGAAGGGAAATGAGGTTGACTACACAGATTGGTGAGTATGAAATGGATCAGGTAATCCTAGATCTGGGTTCAGACGCAAATTTATTTCCGAAACAAACATGGGAACGCATGGGCAAGCCCACGTTGCAATGGTCCCCTATTCAATTACGAATGGCGAACCAGCAGAAGATTTTTCCCATGGGAAGGTTGCAAGGGGTAACAGTTGATATTGAAGGCGTGAGCACGCAGGCAGATTTTGAAGTAATAGAGATTGTCGATGACAGTAATCCCTATCCCGCGTTGTTAGGAATAGACTAGGCCACCGACATGAACAGAGTCATTAACCTGAAGAAGCGCAAAATGATCTTCGAGAAAAAGTCACTGCACATAGTAGTCCCACTGGACCCAGCCAAAGGAGCGTGCTACATTGAACCAGTGTGTGATGATGATCTTGATTGTATTTACAAGATAACTGTGCGAGACTAGGATTGGGTGAATCCGACTACAGATGGGAGGATCTCGCGGGAGTGCGAAAGCTCCTGCACTTCGAATTCGGACGAAGAAGTAGAGCGATGGAAGAATTGGTTGCACAAAGTGACAACGTTGAATTGCAACATGATGATTATATCACTACGTTGCATGACAACAGAAGCAAGAGAGCTGCCAACATATGATGGATTAACGGGGGTGGATGAATTCCTGAGCAAATTTGAAATGGCAATACCAGAACAGCAGCGGCTCGATGAGTTGAAATGAGCACTACGCGCAACACCCGCACGATGGTGGGGTACACATCAAGAAAACTTTGAGGATTGGCATGGATGTATAAGGATGATGCGCCTACGTTTGGAACTCCCCAGCTTCGGATGAGAGTCGGGCAGCAAGGACGGAGTAACTTGCGTGCCCTCCTGTGTCGATGGGTACAGACGTGTGCTGTGCAGCCCACTCAAGCACACCCTAAACTAAGGATCGAAAATCGGAACAGGACGCAACAGTAGGAAAGGCGACGTGCACCACAAACTTTCCATGTGGAAGCATTCAATAAGGTATGCGGAGTCCTAAATAGGGTTCACCAGGCGAGACAAACGGATTGGGACTTGCGCGTGCCAGCAATTCGATGGGCCTATAGGGCCATGTGTAAAAACCTGAGCGCGGAGACAATTCCAAAGTTGAGGAGCAGAGTCGAGACCATAGTTTTGGAGGAAAGGAATCCTCACGCAATAGCTCCCATAGTTGGGACAATACGCAAAGACTAGGACAAAGTAATTATGCAACTACCCGAGGACGAACATAAGCAGATTCAGGAAGCTGTTCGGCGAGGGAACCTTAAACTTCGCGAACTCGAAGAAGATTGGGTACGACTGTGGAAGAAAAGCATGTTAATGGACGTGGAGATCAAAAAACTGGAAAAAAAAATCACGCAAACATGTCACGTCGATAAACTAAGAATGACAGGAGAAGATATGGGCAGCCATACTACTGCATTAGAAGATTGTCGCCGAGCATTTGTGACTCTGCTACCATGGCTACGACCACACCTTACCAGACAAAGTAACTAGGGGAGCGCACCGCATAAGGAAGAACACGCGGTGCTGACTGTCGCGAGGATAATTGAGGAGTGCCCACGAACTAGGCTGGAAGGTGAATTGAAGTCTCGCATAGGTGGTGCGACCACCTGACTAGCCGAATGGAGCATAGTCTTAGCGGTCCAAGCAGTTGAAAGAGAGCGTGGGACTATAAAAGAGTCTGTGAGGGAGCTGCGCGATAAGGAAGTTGCGCGCAGGATCGGCATGTCATAGGGGTCGCGCCCGCGCAGAGGGGGCTGCATTGCCACGCGGGTAGGCTAGGAAGTAACCTTTGTTGTCACTGTTCATGACAAGACATCCAATTTAAGACAAAGAGGAACAGGCAACAGGCAATTAAGACACGAAGTCAGAACTAGATTTAGGACGATCTGCCGCCAAGAATGCATTAATGACTCAGAAATGGGGAGAACGGTCAAATTCAAATTTGAAAGATGCTATAAAACTGTGAAGGCTAGCCACGAGACAACACGTGTTTGTTTGAGAGTTGAGTTGTTACAGAGAACCCACAGTTTTGAGTGCCAAGCGGTGTTTGAGCCTCCAAAGTCGCGAACAACTACAAACAACTCGAACAATATCACAACTACCAGGAGAGGTATGGGTTTTGTCAAAAGTACCGCCGAGGAAGCCGCGCAGAGCCCTACGCTGCAGGTGTGGGATGCACCGGAAATTCCAAAATCGCCCTGGACGCTGAGGCCCACGACGGATACATAGGCAGCGGGACCAATCTGCATGTCCCCGCGAAATCCCCGGTCTCGTAAACTTTCTATGGAAGACAAGGGCAAGACTGTTAATCTTGAGACAGATGATGAGGAAGAGGACCTCCAGGCTTTTGTAGAGAAGCTAAAGGCAGATGAAGAAATAAAAGAAGACATCCAACCGGTGTGCGTTGTAGCAAAATTTCCTGAGTATGTCCCTCAGCGAAAAGGGAAAGAAAAATTACCCAAGGATTTGGATGCCACTGAGAGCGCACTCCAAACCCCGCTCCTTCCAGATGGAATTCTGTTTGAAGGTTCGATTCTGGGCCACGTGCCCACGTTGAAATTTGAAGATTGGGACCTCGCGGATAGCGAAAAGTTCCCACATTTGGAGACTATAAAACTCATGAAACAGAGCAAGGAGGGGTCTGTTACAATGCTAGAACCACAGAAATGGTTGCGCAGTGTGGAGAAGGCCGGGCTACTCCATCTACTATGGATTCCGCATTTTCACCGCGCACCGATTACGATCTTTGTCATCAGCCAGCTACTTTACCTAGTACACTATGGGTACCTATGGCTGGAGGATCCCATTCCCATCACGACGGAGCTTATTCACAGGATTTCTCAAATTCCCTATGAGGGAAGGGACCCTGCAAGAAATAGCTTGAAAAAGGGGAGATTTGGCACTCGCAGAGGCCATGAAGAAGAAATACAAGCTGGAAAAGAAGTAGAGAAGCTACGTAATTAGTAGCATTTCAGACAAAGGGGTGCGCGTAGCCACCTAGCTACTGCTTGGAAAGGTGATGAGAAAATGTCACGGTAACGAGGTACCAGGAACGGTTGTCGCGCTGCCCGAACAATGCGCGGAGGGGGTCAAATTCAACTGGGCCGCCTTCCTCTATGAAGAATTCCTCACCAATTGCAAGGAAGTCTAGGAGTAGGGCAAGACCTTCCACTACGAGTGGTTTCTCTTGTCCATTGTACTCGTGTCAGGGGAACTGCCTGAGGACAGTCAGTTCCCTCCTCTTGAACAGGACTTGCCAGAGGCCACAAAATATGCGTCGCTCTGGGCTACGAAGGATGCCACACGGATCCATGAGACCAAGATCTTCTGGGTGCTCATGGAGACGAGCATCTGGATGTGGATTAACAAAAGGCCGCACCTATCCCCCACAGTGTATGACAGTCTGTGGAGCTTTGCAGACTTCAAGGAGGATATGCACAATGTGTATATTAAGGCGCACAAAGATCCAACGCAGAACTGGACCAAACTTCCTTTCATCACGATTGATGATGTCATCTTCGCTGTGCTCGACTTATGGCCACCCGAGTGGTGCGCCTTGGATCAAGCGATGCGTGATAAGACATTGGTACAAAAATAAAAGGATGCCACCAAGCTGCTGGCTCAGCAGAAGCACAACGAGCAGTTGGTTGAGGAGGTAAGGGCTTTCCGCGAGGCAGTGAAGGCCACCATAGAGCAGACCGAGGGTGCCGAACAAGCAGCAACAGCACATGCAACAGGGGCCACCACGACGCGAGAAGAAGGGGGCCCAGACTTGACCACGGGACAGTGAACAGAGGACACAGCGGAAGGTGCCGACCCAAGCACAACATCTGCACAACTGAAACGGTCACGCAGTATGAAACGAGCAGGCCCACGGAAGAAGACCAAGGCTTCCAAACTGGAGAGTGAACCTATTACATTGACAGAGGTGACCTCTACGATATTGGCGACACGGTTCGCAAGGTCAGCAAGGAAGCGCTCTAGGAAGCAATGATGAAGCAACAGAATGTGTTGGGGGCCCTCAGGGTGCAGCTGCAGCAACTTCAGGTGTAGCCCCCAGAGGAGGGAATGGTAGCTGCATACAGTGCCATAGGTACATCAGCAACGGAGAATTTGTTGCAGGCCAAAATGGCTAACACCGTCGCACTGCCGGAAGGAGCACTGACAGCGGACAGCACGGAGGACAGAGGCGCGGTGGGCTGAATCAAGGGACTTGGCCTGGGTCGTAGTAGTAGGAAGAGGCTCTGCAGCTGAGTGCACAGAGGCCTAGTAGAGTCCGCAGTTGAGTGCGCGGACCCTTGCAGTTGAGTGCGCGGGGCGGAGTCGGGTCTGTAATTGGATTTGAAAGTTAATAAAGAGAAGTTTACTCTATGCATCTGTTCTTGAATCTATATTTTGATGTTATGCATTACTTTGATTTTTTTTATTTATTGTGCACACTGGATGAATATTTGTATGAATTCTTATATATGAAAACAATCTAAGTAATTAGCTAACAGAGCCTAACTAAGGAGGACTTGGGTAAATAACACGGGTCGCGCTGCGGCTAGAACTGCACGAAGACAGTATCACCGGGCACGGGGTGCCTGCTGGTGCACGTAGCACAGTAAGTGCAAAGGTTGAACTGTGTACCAATCACCTCATATCAGACATCCCCAGGGTGTAGAAACCTCGTTCTAGCATCCTCCCATACTACTTTACGTGAGACCTCAGTCTGCGCTCCGCAGACTGTTGCTAAAAGGGCTAGTAGTACCAGGATTTGCTTGGCTAAATCACTTCCGAACTTGGGTCAAGCCCCACTAAGCCAACAAGGATACTAGATGGATCTTTCCTTACTCATCCCTTGTAATTATTGTCACATCTATTGTGGACTATTCCATTGGATGGTAGATGTATCTTTCCCCGTTCATTGGTTGTAACGACTGTCACATCTGCTATGGACTATTCTGTTGGATGTTGGACAGGCCTTTTTTAGTTCACGTGTGTCTCTTCCTAGGTGGTACTATTACCTCTCACTTAGAGGCTCACTCCCCCCCCACCTTTTGTAGTAAAATAACCAAAACTCAGTTATGTGTCACACTCACAAGGCACACTCACCTTTCTTTTTGAAGATACCATTGCATTACTCTCTTGTGCTGACAGCTAGAGCCGAGGAAAATCTTTAAGTATTTGGAAACCAAGCCATTATATTGGATGGGACTCCCACACCAAACGCTGTGAGATCTGATTGGGACTTCATACTAGGGAGGTCCCCTGAATGTTGGCAGGTCCAACATCGTCAACGCATCCACAATTTGACTTTAACCAAAAGAGCATACATAGCAAGTTTCCCATCAAGGACATGTAATACTTTTCAATAACCATTTAGGAGTTAACACAAAACCCATACTTTAACCAATAACATACCAGTCATGTAATCATTCACATTCAAATATACATAAGTCATGTCACTTATTTGAATGGTTAGAAATGGCAGGAAAATGAAGGTGGGACTTCAACTGTCCACCCAACCATAGGTAAACTACACCACAATATTTCTTGCAATTATCCACCCCCGAGCCAAATCCACGATCCATTGGATTCCTTTCTCATGGATTCCAACCAATATTAGTTTGGGTATTTCTTAGCTTTCCAAGAGTATGGATTTTATTTATAGGTCATTTATCAGTTGTGTTTTCAAAGAAATAGCCTAAGTGGTTTATTAACTTTCTTGGAAAGACCTAAGTGGTTAATCAACACTTTTGGAGTAATCTCTCATCACGCAATTCCTCCTTTGAGCCTCCCATTGATCTTTCAAGCTTGGATACCACAGTCCAATGATTTCCTTGCATCAACACTAGGAATTACATCCCATCGGTCTTGGAAAAATTTCTCCAATACGCAACACACTTGCTCTTGCACTCCATGTTTCTCTTTCCAACGTTCTCTCATGATGTCTATCTCTGACGTTCTGCTAGCTATTCGAATTCCTTGTTTTTCATTTTGTTATTTTTTTCTTTCTTTAGACTCTTCTTGCCACCAGGAGACTATTCGCTTCCATTCCCCTTCACATTTTGGAAGAGGGGAAGAGCACGGGCATATCCAACAATTCGTGATGTCTTTGCCAATGGTTTGGTGGTGGGAATTCAGCTCCACCAACCAACCAATCACAACTCTCCCTTAGATTGTGGATTCATTTTTCCCATTCATCACCTCCATCAAATATAAAATTTATTTTACAATTACAATCATTACAAAAATTTGACAAAAATAGGGGTCTACATAATGGGTGTTACAAACCCCACCTTTTTAAAGGAACGTTGTCATCGGTGTTTTTTGTAACCAAAAAACAAAAGGAAAAAAATTGAGCTTTATATAACAGCTCTTACATCCACTTATTCATAATAAAAAAATGGGTATAACACCCTAATTTGTTCTTCCATCTCTCAAGTCCTTCATCAGGTCCAAAGTGCTTCCTTTGCACCTTTAACCACTCTATTACTTGATTTTGTAGCATGGTTTTCCTTCGGTTCAGGATGCATAGTGGTTTTGGTTGGAATTATCCCTTGGGTTCCACTTATATCACATACCAATCAACAATATGATTAGCATCATGTACATACTTCTGAAGCAAAAAAACATGAAAACCATTATGTGCATCCACTGTGGGTGGCAAGGCCAATCTATAGACCACTAGCCCCACTCTTTCCAAGGTCTGAAATGGTCCACAAAATATGGGTGCCAACTTTGCAGAAGATCCAACTTTTAGTGAGCTCTTCCTTGGTTTGATGCAAAGATACACATGCTCTCTCAAATGGAATTCCATGTGCATCCTCTGTTGGTCGGCATAACTATTTTTCCTATCTTGGGTTTCCTTTAATTTTTGCTTGATCTTGACCACTTCCTACTCCATTTCCTTCAACATATTAGGTCCAAGAATTAGTTTGTTTACTACCTCATCCCAACTGATGGGAGTGTTTCATTTTCAGCCATATAGTGCCTCAAAAGGACAAATCCCTAGTGACTCTTGATATCCATTTTTGTATACAAATTCCACCAATGGTAGGAAGTCTCCCCACTTCTTTGGTTGATGCATGAATTACATTCTCAACATGTCCTCCAAAATTATGTTTGCTCTTTCTATCTCACCATCTATCTAAGGATGATATGTTGTCCTAAAGGCCAGCTAGGTTCCAAAACCAACAAACGACGACTTCCAAAAAATAGAAGTGAAATTTGCATCTCAATTTGATATAATATTATGAGGCACACCATGCAACCTACATATTTCCTTCATGAATATCTAGGCTATATCAATATCTTTTTGAGTGGACTTGACAATGATGAAGTGAGCTACCTTACTCAACTTATCCACCACCAGCATAATGGCGTCATGTTGTTTGACAACCTTTAGAAATCCTGTAATGATCTCCATATGTATGACTTCCAACTTCCACTTAGGAATTGGGATTGGTTGCAATAATCCTATTGGGTGCCTACATTCTACCTTTACTTATTGGAACTCTAGAAACTTGGTAATATATTCAAAACCATCCTTCTTCAATCCTGGAAAATAATATATTTTCTTTATGTATATTATCATCTTCTGATAACCAGAATGACCTAAGTAAGGCATTTTATGGAATTAATCCATGATGAGCTTCCTCAAATCAACTACATCAAACACATAATTTATATTTTTGAAAAACAACATACCATCATTGGTGAGTTGGTAGCAATTTCTCATGGATCCCTATGATTCCTTCTACAAACATTTCTTTACATGTTGGTATCGTTCATCATGGGGAAATGCCTCTTTAATCCTTTCAGTGATTTCAATTGCACAAGTACTCAAGGATACCAAATGAGCCTCTTGTAGTTTCCTATTGAGTGCATCTACCACCTTATTTTATTTTTCCTTGATGTGATTTTTCTCAAAATCTAATTCATTGATCAAATCTAACCACCTAGGATGTATGTCACTTAAATTAAGTGGGTCAATCCCCCATGGTCTATCATCAACACAAATCTTCTCCCCGATAGATAATGCCTCCACAGTTTTAAAGCACGCACTATTATTGCAAGCTCTAAATATTGGGTGACATAATTCTTCTCATGGTCATTTAGCTTTCTTGATTCATAACAAATCACATATCCTTCTCGCATCAAGACTCCCCCGAGTCCTTCCTTACAATAATTTGTGCATACCACAAGTTTATTCTCCAGATATGTTATTCTTAAGATAGGTGCACATGTAAGTAATTTCTTAATTTGATCAAACTTAGCTACAAATTCTAGCATCCACTAAAATTTGACTCCTTTCCTTTTCAAATCAATGATTTGATGCATCATCCTTAAGAAGTCCCAAACAAACCTTTAGTAATATCTAGCTAACCCCAGGAAATATCTGAAATTTGTGACATTCCGAGGAGTGGGGCACTCTATTATAGCCTTGATATATTCTAGATATTCAACCACTCCTTTTTTTGAAATGACCTGCCCAAGTAGTGAACCTGGGTTTGGAAAAATTCACATTTCTAAGTTTCACATATAGATTATGCTCCCTCAATAATTGTAATGTCGCTCTGAGATGATCTTCATGCTCTTCTTTGGTTTTTGAATATACTAGGAGACCATCTACAAATACCAATACAAATTTATCAAAATAAGGTATGAGGACATTGTTCATCAAGCACATGAATGTGGTTGGGGTATTTGTAAGCCCAAATGGCACTAGTACAAAGTCATATAATCCATATCTAATCTTGAAGGTGGTTTTGTGAATGTATTCACCTTTAATCCTAACTTGATGGTATTCCATGTCAAAAATAGTTTTGAAAACTTTGCATCCCCTCTCAGCTAGTCAAATAAGTCATCGATTTTGGGAAATGGGTACTAGTTCTTCAGTGTAGCTTTGCTTAGCTATTGATAGTAAATAAACAGCCACATAATGCCATCCTTCTTTCTAATAAACAACGTTGGGGCTCCCCAGGGTGATACACTAGGTTGAATGTATCCCTTGTCCAACATCTCTTTCAACTGCAATTTCAATTATATGAGTTTAGGCCTACTCATGTGATATGGAGTCTGTGTTGTTGGCACCATTCCCATGATTAATTCAATGGTAAAATTTATGTCTCTTTTGGGTGATAGTCCCAATAATTTTTCAGGGTATATGACACTAAATTGTTTTAACACCGGGTGGCTTTCAAATTGATTCACACTACCTTCCGATTCCTCAATCACATGTATTTTTTATAGTGCACAACCATTTCTATTGCATCACTTCACTTGAAGCACAATTATTTTCTTGAGCATGATCAATCTCTTTATCCCCTAAAATGGTATCCTCTCACCAGTGTCACTAAGGCATTCCAACGCTTTGTTATAATAATCAATGATGCTTTTGTGGGCTGCCAACTAGTCCACACCGATTGAAACATAATAAGATACCAATGGTAATAATTTGAGTGAAACTGTGGTGGTCATGCCACTAATATCCATAGGGCATGATTCCACTATGTCTGTCACCTGCCTATTTGTTCCTGTGGCTAGTTTAACCAACCATGATTCTTTATCAGTTTTATTTGGAAATTTACATTTCTCTACAATCTTCGGGCTAATATAGCTGAAATTAAATGTCGGGTCAATTAAAATTAAAATAGGTTGGTTAATGACCATAGGTTCACTATGCTTGCTTATTGTCCAATGCAGCATAAATTCGAGGTATGTTTTGAGCAACATCATTCGTTATTGTTTATTATTTCACATTATACAATTTTTTGCTAATCCATTTCTCCTGAGGGAAGTTCCTCCATAGATGGTTTCCTCCAAAAGTCTAACATTGTACATGCCCCTTCTTGGACCCTTCAGTCTCTTCTTTTGTTGATTTTGGGGTTCTGTTTCTAATAATCCTTGTGGGATTTGTTGATGTTCATTCTTGGAAGAAGTAGTGAACTTCCCATTCTTTCCTCCTTGATTATAGCTCGAGGAATTAAACCCTTTTCCTTTGAATTTTTCCTTATCTTTCTTCTTCCAATTTGTTTGAAATTTAGTCTTGTGTTTGCACTATTCATAGAAATACCCCATCTTTCGTATTTTGTCCTCCAAGGTTTTTGGCTCATCAATCTCTATTATGTCTCACTAATCTTGTGGTAATCCACTAAGATACCTCTAGATCTATCTTCTCATCCTCTATGTAAGGCACATACCTCAACAGCTCCAAGAATATACTTGTGTACTCATCAGCCGTCAATTTCCCAATTTGTGCTCATAGAATTATTTGGCCTTGATTTCATAGTGCTTTTCAGATAGGTAATTGTCTCAAAAGTATTTCTTAAACTTTCTCCATAACAAATCTTTCTCTCTGATTTCTTATCATTCTTTAAATTTTTCCACAATATATCAACTTTTCCTTTCAAACTGAAAATAATTACTCTAGCCTTCATTGTTCTCAAAGTAATCATGCACCCTAAAAAACTTCTTCATCCCCAACAACCAAGCCTCTGACTCTTCGGCCTTCTTTACCTATCCATCAAAGGTAGGGGAGTTTTATTTCTTGAACTCCTTTGTCATTGAACTCTTATTGCTTATCCTCTAATGATGGTGTTTCTAATTAAACGCAATATATGATGATCAACCAGGCTACTTGAATCTCTCTTCAGAGTGTTGAGCAGAATTGTTCCTTATTCTGCATGCCTATGTCTCCTCCTTGACTTGCTTCCCCCTACACTATTGGTATCCAACCTTTTCCTTTTGACCTTTGATGGGCTAGGTTTGGATTTGTGCTTATCTAGGTAGCTAGGACCAAGCTCCTGTTGTTTCTACCTTTGCAATTCTAATAGGATCTGCAATATCACACATTTACCTATGCTTTCCTTTCTTTTGTTCTAACAATATTTTCATTATATTCTTTGCAACTTCTCAATTCGACTTTTAGGATTCTAAGGGTGTTCATCCAATCAGGGGAGTCTTCTTCTTTCATTTTCCCAATTGAATCTTCTTCTTGATCATGTTGGGATCTATTTGTGACATACTTCTTCATCCTGCTACTCATCCTTTTTTTCTCTTGTCATTCTTTGATGTTTTCTTATGTGTTGTTACACACACATAACTATTAGCCAACCAAAAAGAAAATAACTAAATTTACCCATCACCTTGGCTTATTTGCAATGAGCATGTTGATGTGAAACCATATGAGACATCGAATCTCAGTTAGTATGTAGATTTAAAGATAAAATACTCAATCATTAATTATTTCAAATAAAACATATATGAGCTATAATTTAAAAACAATACACATATGTAATAGAAAGGAAACTATCAGATTAAATATTCATCATGAGTATGTGCATGTGAGCCTCTTTGTTTTTGTGTTAAACCTTCACTCCGATACCACTTTTTAACACACCCTCCCACCCCCTCGGGTATTTCTTGGGTTGTAGAAGGTATTGCATCAAAATTAACTCAAACTTCACGGTCTATTATGAAGATGGGGTCACAAAAAATCATCATTTTCCAAATTTCTCAAAAATCAAAACAAATTCCACCGTCGCATTTGGCTTGTCAAGAGATTGTTAGCAATATAATTTTTATCTCAATTTGACTTTTGGATTGGAAGTTATGCCCATTTAAATATTTTCTCATTAGCATTGCCACATCAGTGTGTCCTACTACATGGTGCTGGCAAGTAACCTGCATGTTCTACCACATTTCCCAAAAATTAGTGTGGCTCTCACTACATTTATGTTCCCAACGCCAAGGCAAGAGGCAGATACCCTTCCAAACTGTGCCCAACACCAAGGTAGGAGGTGAATGTTAGGTGCTAGATGGAAGGTGTGAAGGACATCTATGAATTTTCCCATTCCACAACACCAAATTGATCACCCCATATATTACCTCTGACATGGCATGACCCATGGTGCCACCTAGTGGCCACGTCATCCAGAGCCATGTCACCTATTTTCCTTTCTCCTTGTTGACATCTTGGTCACATTAGGGTGATTCCACCTAACCACATGGCATCCTCTGATGGTGCCACATGTCATCCAAAAATAGACTTTTTGGCCATCCAACCAGACCAATTCAATTTGTCATGTGCCATGCCACATGAGCACCACAACAATAATATTCCATGTCACCTTCCACAATGCGTCAATGTAGTCTTTCCTGACCTATGTGGCATGTGCCACCTTATCCTATGCTAGGGTCCCATAACGCCATGCTCCCTCGTGTTTTGTGGCGAATACATGTATCCGGTTTGGGGAGAAATCGGGGTTGCATGAGAAATCTCTCTAACACAAACTACTAGATCTCCTAGATTCTCAATATACCTCTCAAAAATTCTTTTGTTCTCGGCCCCACCCCAGATTTCATTTTAAATTCGACTAAAAAACACATCTAGTTCCTTGTCATCGGGCTCCCAAAACATACCCCACCCTAGATATAATTGGATTCTAATCAAAATATTTGGATCCACTTAAATCCAATTCTTCCACAAAAGCACCCAAGTGAATCTCACTTAGATGGATGAATTCTGATCTTTTAATGTATCTAGCCCTGATACAAAAAAAAATTAATGACATATATACCACCTGATTTCAATTTTGATCCCTGCAGTACGCATATTTAGAAAATTCTTGGTGATTTTTAGGGGTTTTCCCAAAATTTCCTTCGGCCTAAGAAAGACATGGCACATATCCACGATGAGATTGAAACTCTATTCAAAATAGCATGCATTACTAGCAACATATAAATGTCTATAATAATAACAATAGCTCACAAAGGTAGTCTATCATTAAACATTGATTACAACTTACACAAATAAATTACCTCTCTGTAGGTTTAGTTATGACAACATCTCCTTAAACCTTTCCACATGCATGTATTACATGTTGCACTAGGGTATAATCCATTCTTTGCATAATTGAATACATTACAATATTAAACAAGACATTGAGCCTTTCATTCTATAAGCATGCCAACCATCAAATTGTTGGTAATTACAGTTATCTATATGTCTTCATGCAACCATTCACAATTGCATATATAATCATGAACATTCATATCATCCACACAAGGATAGTATTTCAATTTAGCCAAAAGAGAATACATGGTGAGTTTCCCATCAAGGACATGCAATACTTTTCAATAACCATTTAACACTTAACACAAAACCATACTTTAACCAAGAAAAACAAATCATGTAATCATTCACATTCAAATATACATATGTCATGGCACTTATCTAAATGGTTAGAAATTGAAGGTGGGACTCCAACTGTCCACCCAATCATAGGTCAATTGCACCACAATCTTTCTTGTAATTGTCAACCCCCAAGCTAGATCCATGATCCAAGGGTTTTCTTTCTCATGGATTCCAGCCAAGATAAATATGGGTATTGCTCAGTTTTCTAGGAGTATGCGTTTTCTATATAGGTGCTTTATCAGATTAATTAGCAAGCACTAAGTAGTTTATCATCTTCCTCAACAAACACTTAGTGGTTTATCAACCATTTTCAACAAGCAGTCATCATCTAATTCCTCCTCTGAGCCTCCCACTAATCTTTCAAGCATGGACACCACAATCCAACAATTTCCTCGCATCAACACTATGAACTACACCCCATTAGTCTTACCATAATTTCTCCAATGCCCAACACCCTCGCTCCAGAGCTCCACGGTATTTCTCTTCCCATTGTTCTCTCATGTTGTCTATCTCTGATGTTCTGTTATTAAAATCCTTATTTTTCTTTCCATTAAAGTTTTTTCTTCAGACTCTTTATGCCCCCACGAGACTATTCACTTCTCATCCCATTCACTTTGTGGAAGAGGGGAAGTGTGTGGGAATCTCTAACACTTTGTCATGTCTTTGCCAATGGTTTGGCGGTGGGCATTTAGCCCTGCTAGATAACCACTCAAAGGTCTCCCTTAGATCATGGGTTCGTCTGTCCCATTCATAAATTCCAGCAAATATAAAATTTATTTTATAATTATATTCATTTCAAAAATGGGGGTTTGCATAGGGGTGTTACACTTGCATCCAAAGAAAGGGAAAAATTGCAAGCATAATAAGAGTTGTTGATGAAGAGAAGCACAAGTAAAAGGAAACATAAACATAAGGGGGGTTGTAGATGCAATCAAAGGAGACACAAGAAATCAAAGGAACTAAATATTATGTATTTCTTAGTTAAATAAAGTGCAGCCAAACAGGAAATCCGTCTTTTCTCACTATTATCAAAATAAGGAGACATAATGAGAAGAAAATTATATAAGAAACCCCAAGGAGGAAGTGAATTGCAGGAGAAGAATGATGAATGATAAAGTCTCCAGAATATACAAAATTGGTATCAATAACCACATCATTAATTGATATCAACATATCTATTAGTAGCATATCATCAATAGTTGAGAGAATCAGCAGCGTCAATTATCTTGTGCTAAAATGGGGGTAGAGTTGTAAAAACCAGTGACACCAGTTGAAGGGGAGTTAAACATCCAAGGTGCAGATGCAAAATTGTGCAACATCAAAGGGAATTAGTCTTAGCCAGAGTTGGAGTTCAAAATTGGCATCAAGGAGTGTCATTGGTATTATAAATTTACCCAAAGTTGCAAACATAGCCATTTGCCATTAACTTCAAAGAGATTGGAACTTAGTGTTATCCATTTCTATTGGAGAAATAAGTAATTAATTAGAGTACTGGAAATTGGTATAGATCGGTATAGAGATTGGAAATTGGTGCCAAGAGGTGTAGAGGTTGGTATTTGGTTGAGAAACTATAAAATTGCAAGTTGGTAGTAATGCTCCACTGTTCATGGATGCTAGGAGTTTCTAGTTGCTAATGTCAAGGATTTCCATCAATGACAAAGGGAGAGATTGTTGGTAATATATGCTTTCATTGATGTCAATTGCATTGTCATTGATGTTAAAGGAAGTGTTGAGCATGTATGCAATGTCACTCATGTTAAATTAAGTGCAAAAGGAAGCTCAAGTGGAGCCAAAACTAAGTCAAGTAGTAGAATTCCAAGCAATTCATATGAGCAGACAAAATTTGGTGGAATTTGGAATGAAATTTGGTGTTTCCAAGATGCACCTACATAAGACCAAAAGTAGGTGCATAGAATATTTTTTTGTGTTTTCCCAGAGGGGTCTGGCATACAGCCTATGCAGTAGAGTGGTGGGATATAATGGGAAAAATAATTATAACTAAACTAGGATCAGTAAGTATTGGATAGGATTAGCGAAGTAGTATGACAAGGTATCAATGTGACATGGCAACATTATGACATGAATCCATGTGGAAAACATGTGGCAGATTTGATGATGTGGCAACATAGGTGAGTGGCATGTGGAAGGAAGAAATGACACTTTTGCGCAATTAATTAAATGATTGAAATGAGACACGTGATAGGTACATGTCAAAAATTAGACACATGGAAAGCTCTAATTGGTCCTAGCAGATGACATGGCAAGTGATGTGGACATGGTGGGTCCCGTACTGTGGCATCAAGAATTGGAGTGTGGGATTATAAATGAATGATGGGGTTGGTATCCAGCAAGAATTGGCAATAAGATGTGGTAGAGATGATGTGATAGAAGGGCCATGTGGCAGGCTATTATTGGTCCATCATGGAATGATGTGGACGACTCTGAGATATTTGGATATTTTCCAAGGTTTTGTTTTGGCGATTTTTTCTTGAGTATTTTGATTTGGTCAAAATAACTAACAATCAAGGTTTTTCACCAAAAATCAATAGCTATGAAGGTCCACCCCTAGTGGATCCCACATCAAGGTGTGAAAGTACCAGGCTAAGCACAATCCAAAGCATATAGGTATGCAACACTCCATTAGAATGAGTAATTTTACATCAATTGAATTTAGGATTGAAAATCCTTTAGTCGACAAGTACCAGGCTACGAAAGTACCTGAAGAAGAGATAAGGTAGAGGTTCCATTATGGCACAATCTCGTGTGATGGAGAAACAGCCATCGATTGCATCCAAGAGTGAAATGGCCTATTAGATAACATTTTGTCTACCATACTCATGATTACATCGTTATTGGGACAATTTGGAAGGTCACAATTCTATCTCATTGAAGTTCCATAGTGGAGGACGTGGTTTTAGCTCATGGACATCAAAGCCAAAGGACATAGCTTGAGAGCTATATATATTAGGGCCTTGCTATTCTGGTATATGGATGGGTATATGGTGCAAGTGGTCACGCCTCTTTCAAAGGACACAGAGGTAAAGTGTGGTCGCATAGTGTTAAATGGAAATAGACTAAGTGATGAAGGGTAAGCAACCCAAAGTAGAGGAAGCATGAGCATATTAAATTGCAGAATGGATCCTGGTGACAGGATCAAGTATACATAAGAAAAGAAAAAAACATATCACATTGCATAACTAAGATGAAATTGAACATCAAGCTGAGCTAAGAGCTAAAGATAGTGTAAGAAAATAAGAAAATAGATCATATTGCAAATTTGAGATGTAGTTGAATATCAAGCTAAGAATAGAGCTAAATAGAGAGTGAGCAGAGAATGATCAATGCAAGATTTGGTCTAGTAAAGATAATATCATAGATCATAATTAAAGAAGTCTAAAAGTGTAATAATTAAATAAAATGCCTATGGATCTAGTCTGAAAATGTGATGAAAAAAGGATCTAATAGAAAAATTAGGTTGGTTCCTATAAATCAGAGGGGATAGGTGTCTCCTTTACGTTGGCTCCTGTAAATTATATGGGATAGGAGTCTCCTTTAGGTTGGGGTTTGTAAATAAGGGGATCAATGTCTCCTTTAGGTTGGTGTTTGTAAATAAGGGGATCAATGTCTCCTTTAGGTTGGTTCCTATAAATCACAGGGGATGTGCATCTCCTTCTGGTTGGTTCCAATAAATTAATGTAACACTAGGTTAGTGCCTACAATAATATTCAAATAAATAAGTTTTATCGTTTTCACTCTTTATGGGTTTTCAAATACATTTGGTGTTCTTATGTGTTTATCATGTGATTGATGTGTTGAATAGTTTGAATTGTTTTACACTACTAAAATTGTAAAATCTGCCATTATATTGATTCACCCCTCCTCTAAATATAATCATATTTTGAATAGAGGAGTTTGCTTCAAGCCATATAACTTATATAGTTGATAGAAAATACTAGAATCTATCACAAAACAACAAAAGGTTTTTATTCATGTAGATTTATTCAGACAATTCTCCATGAAGGAAGACACTTTTGACATCCATCTAATGAATTGTCCATCAAAAATGAGAAGCAAGTGAAAGAATAAGTCAAACATAGTTCATCATTGCAATAGTGGAAAAGGTGTCAGTATAGTCGATGCCTTCTTTCTCTGAGAATCCTTTTGTGACCAAGCAAGACATATGATGCTCAACAACACCTTCAGGAGTGAATTTGATCTTATATACCCATTGCAACTTCCCAACATTCTTTCCTGGCAGCTAAGGAACTAAATTTCATGTGTGATTCTTTAATAAAGAATCAACTTCAGTCTGCATATCATGTTTCGTTCAAGTTGTCCTTATGCATCTACAAAAGATTTGGGATCACAATTTTCATGAACATGAGCCATCAACACAAGAATAACATATTATTTGTGACTCCAAGTCATCTGGCTAGTAGAAGCATCACTGGCATCTACTTCAGTGGTTTCAATAGTTTTAGTAGCCCACCGAGCTAAACACTATGTCAATGAATGATAATGAGGATCAACTAAAGAGAGTATTAATTTAGTTGAAGATGTCTGACCAATAATTAACGTGGGAAAAATAGTTAAAAAAGTGATTGAGGGATGAAATAAAGTTCAATATAACCTAATTCATCAACAATGTCAAATGGATCATTGTTCATCATTCCAAAAGAAAAGTTCAACAACTTAATCCCATAATCCTTCTTAGCAATCATTAGCCCAACAATGCCTCCAAAACCCTAAAGGTGACTAATGGAGGGTTTCAAACCACACTGACATTCAATTGGATTCATATAATTGATATCTCTAGTTGGAACAAGATTTCAAAGGTAGTTGGCATAGTAAATTGCTTCAACCCAAAACTTCTATGGTAATGCCTTTGATTGCAAAAGACAATTAGCCATTTCAACTAGGGTGTGGTTCTTCCATTCCACCACACCATTTTTCTAGGGAGTATGAAGAATTGATTGCTACAAAAGACACCGAGTCGAGCAAGGTAGTATTGGAGGGGTCAATTCGCATATTATCCACCATTATCTAATCACATACATTTAATTAAGTGCCCATAATGATTTTATAGCAAGGCCCAAGCTTTCAAATACATGGCTCCTATTTATCACAAAACATATCCAAGTAAATTTTGAAAAATCATCAATATAAATCATTATATACTTGGCACCAGCGAATGAAGCCTTATTTATGTGGAAAAGATCAATATGAAAAATCTCTAGTTTTTTGGCATGCCATGCTTTCATAGAATCAAAATGTGCTTGATGATGCTTTCCTATTAAACTTCCTTAAAAAATGTTGAGGGAAATCTTCCCCTAAGTTTAGGGTTGAAAAACTTAGCAGGGTAGATAGTTGAAATTCAAGAAACCAACCAAATAACACTTGAAGAAAAGGAAAATACTAATATACTAGATAGGAAACCTAATTGTAGGTCTAGAAGTTGTAGTAGATCATTTTGGACCTTCTTCTATCACTACACCAAAACTTTAGGTGTGCAACCAACACAGGTGGAAAAAAACCAAACAACAAGAATCAAATAATACATGTATTAATAGTGTCAGTTTAATCAAATCTTAGTGCACAAAATGGAATTTAATCACATGTAACAATAATATTGGAAACATAATGAGTTTCTTTATTATTTAATAGCATCATTGATATAGGCACATATCCCTTCTCCTTGTTGCACGCAATACATGGAACCATCCTCTAGATTCCTCCTTCCTGGGCCACTGAAGGCATCCTCCTCTGGTATTTTTCTCCAAAAGCTGATGAAAAATTGATCACAATATAGGGGAGAGATAAGGAAGATAAAGAAACTTGGGTTCCCTAAGAAGAAATGGTTAAAAGTACACAAGGAGGCATACTTAGATCATAGAAAGTTCACCAGGGTTGGTATGCTTTTGGAAAATAATGGATTTTCTCATACCAATGACATCCTTTTATACCACCAAAAATTGGTTGGTGTGGTTAAGGCAAGGCTATAAAAAGTGCCTTCTGATCTAACCCGTAAACCCAACCCAAAAATGTGCACATTTAAATTTTTTTGGTGCAATTTGTAGGAATACACAAGTTGTTTTAAGAGACTGGCATATATATGTGACTTGATATTATGAGGGTCATGGAATTACGAAGGATGTCAGAATAATATATGCATATGGATTTTCAAAATGGTGTTTTTAAATACTTTTCAAGGAACATCAAGTTTTCCATAGGGAATAGAGGAAATAAGTAGGCTAGTAGAGCATCTCAAAGCAAAGTGTGGCCAAATATATTAAAACATATGCCCCCCTAATGCATGAGCTCAAAAGGTTGTATGATGACCAATACACATTATGCATAATCAAGAGGATATTTTCAGGAGTATCCAATAGGAGTTCACCAACAACGAACTAAACAATACCTATGAAAGAAAATAGGAAAGGAAACTCATCTCGCAAGGCGAGCATACCCATACTCAAAGAAGGAAAAACATGGCTGCCCAGTCAAGTACATTGCAGATCCATATACATGTATACATGAAGTGACAATATTGGCCAAAAAGAAATATGTAGTGGAGCCATATCCAATATATCATAGCCATGAACAATACATAACAAAACTATGTATTAGTATATAAACTCAAATGAAATCTAGAATAGACTAAAGTGAACAATCGATCCTATAGAGAAGTAACAAAATCATGCATAAAGGAGTGGTACTGTCCAACAACTCGAGTGCCAAAATATAAGATGTGACATTCCTTTCATTACCCCAAATCTTGTATTGTAATTAAGAACATATAATGTTTGGGTGCTAGCATTGATGCTATGATGTCAAACTTTATTACATGATGCAATGTTTGTTTTTATTAATAAAAATGCTAGAGCTAAATAAATGGGACAATAAAAGATTATAATGCTTTGGGGAGGGGGGAAACTTGAATTAAGAGGAAAAATATACATCTGGCGAATATTTCCCTTTGATGTAATGGTTAGTCTTCCCAAGAAGTTGAAAGGATGGGAAGCTATAGGGTCGAGGTCTGATTATAAAAATAAGAGGGAGGAGAAACCAATGGGTTCTTCCTCTTGGTTCTTAAACTTCTAAATTGGTAGAGGAATTAGTGACAACTTATGTGACAGGAAATGAATGTGTTGTAGTGCATTTTCTTTGGACTAGATGGCTCTGAAGACTGGGAATGATTCTTGTTGTGTGTGACATATAGAGCACTAAAGGGGTGGGCGGGGGAGTTGGTGGGGGCGTTGAGGGATTGTAGAGATCAAAGAAGGACTCCCTTGTGTTATGCAAACCTAGATGGCCTTTTTGTGAATGTGATCTTGGTCAAAGATGGAAAGGATGATCAATGAGTTTTTAATGTGTGTGAAGGAGAATGGATTTCACTTTAAGTGTTAAAATATGGTACGAATGTGAGTGTGTGAAATACCCATTAGTTAAGTTATCCTTAATGAATCAAGATATGGCATGAGGGTGACCCGCTATGAGAAATATTGCAGCAAAAATGAGCCGATGGGGTGGAACATGGCTCACCCCACTTCAATTTCCAACATTTTTTCTAGTTGCAATAGACAAATATGTATTTCTATTTTAATGATATGTTTAGAATAGATAGTTTAGTGACATGTATGATTATTTAATTTCTATTTTCAATTATTTTTTATGTACATGCATTTACCCTTCAGCGAATTTATCATGGTCGTAGTTGTTATACTATTTGGTTGTAACTTTTTACATGTATTAAATTTTGTAACAACATTGGTTGAGGATGATAGGCTTCCTAAATTTTTATTTAAATAGGCCATGTGGGTATTTCCGCTATATATTTTCTTATGAGAGGTTTTAAAGGTTGAAAATTGGATTATAGTTAGGGGAAAATATTGTTAATCCTTTTATTCAATTTTTAGATCTCCGGTCACAAACTTTTAGAAAATACGATCAATGGAAGTTGGGTTCTTAAATATATCGTTGAATTGGCCATGTTGGATTTTATATTATAACTTTTCTTATGGGAGGTTACAAAAGCTAAAACTTGGAACATAGTGAGAGGAAATCGTATTGATCATTTGTTCCAACTTTCAGCTATAGGGTTATGATATTTTAGGAGATATTATCAAAGGAAGTTGAGCTTCCTGGATGCTCCTAAAATCATGCCTCAAATAAGTCATGTTGGAATTTTTGTTATAACTATTGGAAATAATACTGAGAGGGGGGGTGAATCAGTATTATCAGGTCAATTATTTTTCATTTCACAATCAGATTTGTATATGCTACTTCAGTTAGTAAAAACCGCGTGTGTACACAACTGAAGTTAAGGAAACTAGCGTATAACCAGCAGACTTGTAATTTAAATTATTCTTCAGATGTTGGTCATTAATCTGTGCATCAAAACATACAAACAGTAACCAAGAACAGTGAAACAGAACAGGCAGTCACAATAAGAACACAAGATATAAGGTGAAAACCCAATGTGGGTGAAAACCACCTGCTGCAATTCCTCTCTATCTTCTTTTAATTAGAAATTTATTTTTACAATGTTTCTGTACTGGTGCAGTCTTATACCAGTACGCAAACTGCTACCTGCAGAAGGCTAAAACCTTCTCTCATTCTCCAAATTCTCCTGGAAGGGAGCTACAACCCCCTTAGCTCTTGTACTAGCTGAGGTACTAGTATGTAGGTGCTGACCTACAGAAGGTTACAACCTTCTCTTTTCTTCCAGGGACCATGTTTCATAAATTTTCAGACTGGATCCATGAATAACATCAATCAAACATCAAGTATATCTGCATCAACCAATCTTACAAACCAATACTGAATCAACCAATCACTTCTCAGAAAGTTGTAACCAGAATACAATGACAGTAACCAAAACCAATCCTGAACCCAGAACACTGCAACAATAAACAGAAGTATCTAAAACATATTCCATGAGACGTACGCTACTTCAATATGCATAACCTACGTGCATATGATGATGTATTAAGGCCAACCTATGTATACACTGTTTTGAATTAATGAAACAGCGTGTATACGCGCCTCTGCTGTGCTGAACCTGTGTACAGATCTATAAAAGATCATTTACCCTTTCCACTTATTCAGACATCAGTTATACCTAGATTTTCAGATTTATATATCAAGTCATGTGCCAAATACAACAGATCAAAATCACACAAAGATACTACAATTCAAGCCTTAAGATCTTGACCCATCAATAGAACTTATCCTTCTTCTAGTGCTCAGGTTCCTCCTTGATTCAGATCCAGCTATGCACCATGACCCAATGACTAGTATTCTAGATCTTTCTCTTCATCAGATATTCAATGCTTGAGTATCTGCCTTTTCCTAATGATCTCCTTTCCCTTTTATAGTCTTAGGCCTTACTCAATACCACGGTCCAAAACCACTTAGAACCAATACTTGGGACCCAATACCTGGGTTCAACACTTCGGATGCAATACCATGGTCTACAACCATAGGTCCAAATACCAAGAACCAAATACCATGGACTAAAATTGAGTTTTCCCACATGTACGTGCTTTTCCGTGCATGAAAGTGCGTGTATACGCATACACGCCTTTTGATCAATGATCCCGCGTGTATACGCGGCTTGGTTAAGAGGAAACTGCGTATGTCTCTTTTTCTTTCATTCTGAGAGCCTGAACTGTGATCTGCCATCTGAGTGAGTTGACATCAAGGACAACACCTAGGTCATAGTGCCAAACCTGTGTCATAATGCCAACAATAACTTTTCATTTGTGAGATTCTTGTGGTTGAAAATTGGAACATACTGAGGGGAAATCCCGTTGATCATCTAGTTTAGTTTTTAGAACTTGGACTATTATAAATTAAGAGGTATGCCCTGAGGAAATTTCTATATTAGTTTGTATGCAAAGTGTTTGAAGGAATGACTAAATGCTTTAATGATTCATTGCATACAAATTGTTTGATGAAATGCCTAAATGAAAATGTTGTTTTTTGGATGGGGATAATATTATTGTATGTTAGAATTGTTGTGTGATAATATTATTGTAGCTGATCTATGGCTATTTGCGTGCAAAGCTTTTGAAAAATGCATTAAAGGTGTTTTATTACAATTTGTATACAAACTATTCGATAAAATACCTCAAAGACATAAATAAAAATTTGCATGATTGAGTGGCATATTTCAGTTAGTATGTTACAATTGGAATCATAAAAATATTTCTTATTTGATTTTATATAAAATGTCTACAAGAAAAAGACTACTTAATTGGTTATATACAATATTTGAAGAGAGGTTTACATGTAAAGTGTTTGAAAAAATGTATGAGAGATGAAAATCAAGTTATTTCAAGTGTGGTTAGGATAAATTTAGTATTGCTTTGTGACAAAGGTATATCAGAGCTTATTTTTAGGCTATTGAAGAAGACAAAAAAATTGATACTCTATATCCTTAATCGAGCATTCAGGGACTAGGTATGTTACAAAGCGGTATCAGAGCTAAGGTTCAACATTGAACTTGTATGTGATCAAGTATAGGACAGAATTCAAGTTTTAAGTTAATATATATGCATGCTTGTGTACTTGTGTGAAATTATTTTTCTATATATATTAATACATTGATGTTACTTGAAGAATGACTTTACTCTGATGCAACAAGATAAACATGTAGGATGTTGACTAGATTCCCTAGAGCAGGTCAACAAAATTACAAAAGTTTATGGCTGAGTGATGCAACGATAACTATGAGGCGGAATCTCTTGAATTATCTCTTGCTAGATTTAATAATTTTCTTTAATGTTTTGAGAATTTATCTTTTTTTTTTTCCACTGGAAAAATCCGTAATTTTCATTATATGGAAAATTACATATTGTAGATGTTGTACGCATATGCTGAGGTCACTTTACACAGTGTGCCTTTTAGTTACAAAAAGGATTCTGTACATAAATATCAGATCGGATATACCTCGCAGGGCAATCTGCTAGTGCTATATATAAGACTGTTTACAATTGCCTTCCGGCTTTACCTAACTGTTCAAAAAATAAAGTGATTTCAAAAACATCTCTGTCATAAACAAGATATTCTTCATATAATTTATTGTCCAGGTGCATTCTGATATCTCGGATCATTGTATGGTCGATGGTAGTACTTGTACTCATGTTGGCCTTGAACCTCTGTGATCTCCCATACGCCTCTGTCCATCAACGTGGCCTCCTTGGATAGTTTGTCAGCACTTTCGTTATGTTCCCTGTAGATGTGTGAACAGGTGATGTTGTTAAAAGCTGCTTTGAGTTCAAAAACTTCATTCAAAATAATGTTGAGTGTGTGAATGTGACAAACAGATATGCCATTGAACCAATTTATGATGATTTTTGAATCCCCGAAAATGTTTATGCAAGTGCAATGATGACTCAAAGCAAAATGTAGTAAACGACGAAGTGTAATGAGCTCTGCAAAGTTGTTTGTTCCAATTCCCAGTCCTGCTTTTACTCTGTAGTAATGATGCATGTTTTTGTATATGATGAATTCACCCCCACAGCTCTGCCAGTTTGCGGCCCCATCAAAGTAAGCCCATGGGGTGTTCTGATCAATTCGGGGGGGTGGATGAGGTTGACGCAGTTTAGGGGGCAGGGGATCTGGTAGTTCTCTAAATGCTGCAATAATACCTGCCTCCACCATTGGCCAGTGTACAGGTTTATCATCGAATATATTGCGGTTTCTCACTTTCCATATGTGCCAATTTACTAGAATTGGGAGATTGATAGTCTTCGATCCTTTGTGCCGCATCTCCCAATCTATCCAAGCCGCTGACAGGTCTGTACCCTCCCAATTTCCGATGTAAGAAATGGTGTTTTTAAGTGTTGTCCACAGTTCTTGTATCTTCCTGCAACGCATAAAAAGATGCTATGTGGATTCGGAAGCTCCTTTGCATAGCACACACCAAGTTGGTCCATTTAGTGCTCTGTGCGTTAGATGCTCACCAGTGGGCACTTTGTTCCTCAGGATACACCAGAAGAAAAGTTTTGATCGCGGAGATGCTGAGAGTTTCCAAATGCTATGCCACCAGTTCGAGATGACCTCAGGTTTTTTGTGACTGATAAGAAGGGTGTAGCCAGCCTTTGGAGTGTAATAACCACTATCAGTCTGATTCCATATGAGTTCATCCGGCCCCTCGATGATTCTGATGTGAGATTCGATCAGGGCCTCTGTGTAAGTCTGCCATTCCTGATGCCATCTTTGTGGGAGGTTTAATTGTTGTGCTATCCTCCAGGCCTGTTGAAAAATATCTGAATTTTCTCTGTCTGCAATTTGGGCAATCACTTTGATATCGCGAGCGAGTAAGTATCCAACCAATTCTTGAGGCAGAGTATGCCTTCCTCCACTGCCAGACCATGGGTCGATTCCTATCCTAGCCAGTGTACCGTCTCTGATTTTCCAAACCAAGTTGTCTCTGATCATGGGCAGTGAGTATAGTAATGCTTTCCATATAGATGATATACCAGCTCTGTTCCAATTAGGGAGTCTGACCCATTCCAGAATGCCAAGGGGCCATATATATTTGTGGAAAGAGAGACGGGTCCATAAGCTCTGGCTAGTTAACAGTGCCCAGCTCATTTTTGCTGCCAATGCTTGTGCGAAAAGTGGGAGATCTTTTAATCCCCATCCTCCCCACTTCTTTGGGAGTGCTATCTTCTGCCAACCGATCCAGGCAAAGATACGTTTGTCTTGACTTCCTGCCCAGAGATATCTGTTACATAATTGCTGTAGGCGAGCCAGAATGTGTCTTGGAATCCAGGCGAGAGCCATCCAGAAAACCGGAGTTGCTTCTAGCACAGATTTGATGAGTATTAATCGTCCTGCCCTAGAGAGGTATCTGTGACTCCAACAGGATAGTCTTTTTTCCAATTTTGTTACCAGCCAGACCCAATCTGCAATCTTCTGGCTAGTGGGCTTTAACCAGAAACCCAAATACTTTAGACCCTTGTCCAATGGCTGAATGATGTAGGGGAAAGCCTGCCGAGCCGTTTGAGATTCATTGACCGAGGTATGGGCCAGAGTTAAGGTAGATTTTTCTTGATTAACAATCATGCCTGTGGCCTGTGAGAAAAGCTGTAGAATGCTGGAAAAAATCAATGAATCTCTAATGCTACCATCCAATAGGATGAGTACATCATCCACGAACAGCAGGTGTGTGAGGTAGTACTCATCCATGATCTTGAGGCCTCTGAGAGATCCTTCCCTTTTAGCTGAGTTGATTAAGCGGCTCAGTCCTTCCATGACCAATAGGAATAGGAGAGGTGAAAGGGGGCAGCCCTGTCGAAGCCCCCTTTCAGAATGAAAGAAATGGGAAGCAGATCCATTAATCAAGATGCTGAACGAGGGAGTAGAGATACAATCCATGATCCAGTTTATGAGAGGAAGAGGGAAGCCCAGATGAATAAGGAGCATCTTAATGTATAGCCAGCTGACTCGGTCGAAAGCTTTTGATAGATCAATTTTTAGGAGAATGCATTTAAGATGTTTGGACCAGATGGAGTGTAGGGCTTCCTGAGCGGATCCAATGGCTTCATGTATCTGTCTATCTTCCAGGAAAGCAAATTGTTGAGGAGCAATGTGTTTTGAAAGAATGGGTTTAATCCGGTTGGCAATAATCTTTGATATAATCTTGTAAAGAACATTGCACAATGAAATGGGGCGAAAATCATCAAAAGAGGATGGGGAGTCAGCTTTAGGAATGAGAGCAATGAATGTAGAGTTTATAGCATGATATAAGCACCCAGATGTTCTACTTTCCTCAATCACTCTAAGCAGGTCTTGTCCCAGCAAATCATAGAAGGCTAAATAGAATTCGATAGTCCAACCATCCGGCCCGGGACTCTTATCCTTCTTGAACCATTTGAGTGTGCTTTCTAGTTCTTCCATAGTGACCGGGGCTGTGAGATCAGTCGAGTCTTCCTCGTTTACAAATCTGGGGAAGTGAGTGGCCACATTAATGATCTCTGCCAAATTTGAACCTGGTGGACTTCTGTACAAGCTTCTAAAATGTGATGTTCCAAGCTGGGAGAGCTTGTTGAAAGAGTCTGCAACGCCCCCTTCAGGTAGGGGTAGATTCCAGATAGTATTTGCCACTTTCCTTCCCTTTGCATAGTTGTGAAAAAACCTTGAGTTTTCATCCCCAGCTTTCAGCGATATTGCTCTGTTGCGCAGTCTGAGGGATTCCTCTCTTTGTCTGAGCAAATTATTCCTCTGGTTTTCCAACTCAATCAGTCGAGTCTTGTCTTCGCCTGAGATGAATTCTAAGTTCCGCTCATCTAGTAGAGATCTCAACTCTTCTTCAACAGATGAGAGCTGGGCGGTTTCCTTGATGTTCTTCGCCTTTGCCCAATTGATGACTATATGCTTCAACTCGGAAAGATTTTTACAGAATCCCTTGGCCAGTGATGCTTCTCTGTCAATGGGGTGAGCCATCCAATAGTCTGTGACCAATTTCATGAAGTCTTGGTCCTGGAGCCAAATATGGTTGAACTTGAAGGGGGCTTTTGGCTTATGTTGAGGCCCGAGGATCTCCAATAATATCGGGGAGTGATCTGATATTCCCCCCGATCCTACCCATTGTTTATAGTGATGTAAGTGGTGAAGCAGGGGGCCTTTTAGCAGAAATTTGTCCAGTCTGCGCGCCAATGCTGCTGCTCCCACCCTTCTGTTCCTCCACGTAGGCATGGGCTTCTGCAGGGGGATATCCACAAAGTCTGTCTGTTCCAGGGTATTTCTCATGAACTCCGTCATGGTATCCACCTGTGCCATAGAACCCCAAGATTCACGGAAGCCCAAAGAAAAATTTAGATCTCCCCCCAGAATGGTGTGGTCAGCAGCCAATAATGTAAGATTAAGGAGTTGCCTCCAGAAGGGCTCCCTATGGTGGCAGGGGCCATATACATTCACAATACGGAGAGTTTGTCCGAGTTCTACTGCGAAACAGTCCATTCCCATGAATCCTTGTCCTCCCCAGGATGAATCAATCCTGATTGTCCTAGGGTTGTATCCGAGCGCCAGTCCCCCAGATCGACCAGAGGCATCAATAGCCAAAAACTTCCATCTTGGTGCCAGAGTGAGTAAGCATTGTGTGATGGCCTCGGCCGAGCCAAGTGTCTCTTGAAGGAGAATAATGTCAGGCAGTTCAACCTCGAAGAGCCTCCGAAGGGCTAGTTTCTTGGGGGCACTAGCCAGGCCCCGACAATTGAATGATAAGCATTTCATGATGGACCACTCCGGGGGGTTTTGGCAGCTCTAAGGACCCCATCAATAGTGGATTGACGACCAGATGCGACCTCCGCTCCAGCCCGCCAGATGGCTTTGGAAAGATCAGATTTCCTACCTCTGGAGGTCAGAGGTCCCAGACCCAGGGGGACAATACCCAGGCCGACCTGAGATCCCGAAGAGACCGTAAGGTGGGAACGAGGGCGAAGAGAATAAGGGTGGGAGGTAGTCTTCGAGGAAGATGACAGCGAGGAGGAGGAGGATGAGGGCGGCAAGGTTGGAGGAGTAGTGGAGGCACTCAGAGGGGGGGCCGAGATAGTGCAGTGTGCTATAGTGCAAGATGCAATTGATGAAACGAAAACTGTGGAGATACCAAGAGATAAGGAGGGAGAGTTTAGAACAGTACCCGAGGCCTGTGCGGCTGCAGCTGCGGCCCGAGCCCTAGTCATAGGAGGCGAAGACATGCCTGGCCCCTTCGTCCCTGCCTTCACTGGAGGGCCCTGTGCTGATGCGGTCCCCTGAGATGGACGAAGGATAACCGGGGATGCTCCTCCAGATGAAGTGGGAGTGATCTTTGGAGAAGCCTCTGGACTTTTGTTCAACGGACAGTCCTTGAATAGGTGTCCCACTTGATGACAGCGATTGCAGCGGAACGGTACGCCCTCGTAATCGAGAATTTGGGTCCTGCTGTGTTTTCCCCATTGCAGTGTGATCTTTTCCTCCAATCCTTCACACGTATCCAAGTGAACCAGCACACGAGCTAGGGTTCGCTTCTTTGATTCTACATACGTGTGATCATGATCCAGATACGTGCCCAAAGCATTTCCTATCTTGATGAGTGCTTCCTCACTCCAATACTGTAGTGGCAATCCAGGCAATCTCACCCACAGGGGTCCTGCTCCAATCTGTTCACGCTCAGGGTCAAAGAGGGGACTCCACCTCTTTAGCAAGACTGGTGCCGTTTCGATGTGCCAGTATTTTGCCAGGACTAAGTCCGTGTAGTCCTCCTTTGTGAAATGGAGGGAGAACCACCCTCGGGGGAGAACATGTACCTCCGGAAGTTCTTTGAGCAGGGCTCCCCAGATTTCCTTTACCCATTGCGTCAGTCGGCTTACTGTGTAGGCGCGCCCCCGCACATGTCCTACCAAGACCGTTCGAGCCATGGTCACCACTTCCCCTAATGCTGATGGGTCGCCAAAGGTGATAGTGATATCTTTGGTCGTCGCTTTGATACACCTGGATTTCCTCTTCTTTGTGCGGGGCGCTGACGGGTAATCGACAAAGGGGTTTTTTACGCCTTCAGGGGGGATGGGTTTCGGGGGCTTAACATTTACAGCCGAGGTGCCAAAACATCCAGAAGGTTGAATCCCAGAAACCGAAAGGGTTTGTGATCCCGTCACCGGGGTGTCTACTGCCGAAGTCGGGAGATCAGAGGGCAAAAGTGGGGGCTGATCGAATGACAGAATGTGAGGGGAAAATGAAGTAAGAAGTTGGGCCGTACCAGGAGATAGGGGAGGGGCTTCAAGGCCTGGCGGCGACGCTGGAGTGAAAGCAGAGTCAAGGCGGTTAATGAGCAGACTAGGAAGCACGACCACTGGTGAGGTGTCGAGGGAATAAGGTTCTGAAACAGTTAGGGTGGCAGTAACCGGCGCAGCGTAATTTGGGTTACCAAATATAATTTCGTCCTCCAAAGGATCCTCAGTATAATCCACAAGATCCGCCTCCATGTGGCCTTCCATGTCGGCCAACAGGTGAGTTAAACTGCGACGGCTGATAAATGGCGCGTGATCGATTCCGTTGATCCGTAATAGTGGAACGGCAGACCGGTAACAGCGACATCCTGTGGCTCTTCAGCAAACCCTAGCTCTCCTACCCTAGGCCCGCGCGATCCTGTAGCTCCATCGTTTCCTCCATTCTGTTTTGATAATTTATCATATGATGATGAATAATAGAATAGGAATGATAAAAATGCAAGAGATGAAATAGTTAGAAAATGCATGTCCATTGAATTATATTAAATAGTGATATGTTAGATGCATCGAGATATGTTAGGTGCATACAATAATGGATGTGCATGCATGAAGAATAAGAGTAATTTGTTGTCATAACATGGTTCAGATAACTAATAGTGGTTAATGGTGAACATATAACCAAGAACATGTTGATAGCATCATTGGGAAGCCAATGAAGGTGTTGCATGTAGTCTTTTGGAATCAAGGTTATGGGAGATAAGGTGTTGATGAGAGAAAGGTACAATCTGCACCTATAAATGTTCATATGCAGGTTGTGATAGTGTTGTGAGTTCACTTCTCCTTGGGTTGCCTTGTGGAAGGCTAGAGCCTTAGAGGGGGGAATATAGGGACAAGTATTTGTGTGGGGGGACAAGTATTTGTGTCCCAACTAGACCTTGCACCATTTGGACTAGGAGCCCAAATCGATAAATAAGGTCGGTTTTCATCGTTCTTAGGAATTTTCCTTGGCTGCAACTATCAACATAAGAGATTATGCAAATAATCTTTGAAACAAACAAGTTAACACTGTGAGGCAAACAATTGCAATGCATATAAGGTACTTTCATGGCAGGGAAAAGAGAGAGTGAGCCTATCATAATAAAAGTAATGGTATTATCCTAAAAGAGACAGACAAGAGCATGGAAGGAATCATTAGTTAACCTGCAAAGTAGTTCACAACATAACAATGATCATAAAAGAAATTAACAACACATTCAATAAGATGCACACCAAAGCTAATGAAATATTTCATTTTCATTGGTATGTGATAACATAAACATACACTGTAAACAATAAAAGAATAGTCTCACAATCATTCAGAAAATATGCATGAAAGTGAATTCGCTCTTAGAGATTCAAATATTAAGTGAAATTCCCAATATACACTATTATAATGCTGCCACACTAGCCCCGATAGTGGAACATTAAGTCACCACTTTCTCCTCCAAAGAAAGTTCTTCTCTCTTATGCCAAACTAGAGAAGCCAAGGTGAAAAAGTTTAAATTCCTTTCTCTTGACCTATGAGGGCATATTTATAACAAATGAGGTGACTCTCCACCTCCCATGTGACTCTTGACCTCCCTCGTGACTCTTGAGCTCCTATTATGAATTTTTCAATTCCTATGTGACCTTTTAAGCTTCTACATGACTTTAGAACTTTCTAGTGACCTTTCACATTCCATGTGGGACCCTTTCACACAATTACATTTTGTCTTTTGGAAAATTACATAATTACATCCACAAATGATGTGGCAAAATGAAATGACACATAAGACTCTGATAGTGACACGTGGAGAGATCATGACTTGGCAATGATGACATGGAACTTCATTTTGATGTGTCCATGTCAAGCTTTCTTCTTTGTTGACATCTTTGTATCTTCATGATATATTTTTCAAGTACTTAATATTCATCCTCCAAGAGGCTGGTTGATATGGAGTCTTCCATGTGATCTTGATCTTCAATCTTTTGTCGTGATCTAGTGTCCCTTCATCTCTTAGCTTGATGATCTCTTTGTGTCTCCATCTTCACAAGTGTCTTTTTACATGATCTCTTTAGCATCCTCCTTGAGAATCATCTCGTCATGTCATGATAACATCGCTTGCAAATGGAATTCACTCATAAAAAGACAACATTAGTCCCAAAATCTCCCAATCTATCTTGTTTCTTATGCAGCACACTGATTTAGTTGGGACCGTGTACAGGATTGAAGGGGAGGATCAGGGATTGTGCAATGTGAAAAACAATAGGCAGTGATGAGGGTCTAGTCAACTAGACTGCGCAATACATAGTGATCAAGGGATAGGAAGGCAAGATTGTGTAGTTGGGGAGTCAAGGATGCAGTGAGGCATGCTTTCTCGTTGTGGTTACGTAATGCATAGTTCTGGAATCACTGAGACAGTGCCTAATTGTTGACTGAGAATTCGCAGTGTGTAGTGAAGCCATGACTAGGAAAAAATTGCACAATTGCAAGTACAAGAGGCACGGACTAGGCATAGGGATTGTGTAATGCGAAGTTCTTGGAGGTAGTGATTATGCAGTGCGCAGTTCCAAGAGGCAAGGATGGATGATTGGGACTTGAGACTACACGGTGCGTATTTCAGGAAGGCAAGATCAAGAGTGGTTGGTCAGGGAAGTTGCGAAGATAGGAAATCTTTATAAATTGACTAAGTGTGGGATTAGTGAAGCAGAAAGATAAGACCAGAACATGACTTGAACATGATCACACACTCATAAATGATCAACCACACGACAATGAAACACTTAAGACCCAGAATCAAAATGCATCCATTGAAACGACAACAAAATGACATTTACCTCCAAGTGCGACTCTTTAGATACACTTTGTGACACCAATGTCCATTGCAACAAGAAAATGTGCAATGCCTCTTAAATATGCACTATAACTCCCTTTCGGAATACCAAATTTGCCTCATAAATATGTGCTACAACTCCCTTTTAGAAATAGCGACACTTGTAACAGTAAGAACGTGTGAAAACGACTTGCAAAAACTAAAGAAATCAAAAGCGACACTTGCGAAAGTGAAAGAAGGAAAAAATGACAGTCACAAAACTAAAAGCAATACTTATGAAAGAAAAAGTGACAGTTGAGAAAAATCACTGAGATGATGGTACACTCACAATTAAGAATGAGATATAATGTCAACTGGAATTGTGCACTGACTGTCCACATGGATTGCGCAATGCATTGTCCCTATCAACTACGCAAGCACTGTCGGTAGGGGCTTCTTAGGTCCCTATAATACTAATGTATCCCCCTTATTGTTATTCTTAGTGTATCCCCCTATTGTTGTTGTTGTGTCCATGTATCCCCGATATTGTTATTATTGTGCCCCATAGAAGCTCACTATTGTTATTGTTGTGCCCTTACATTATTATTTTTATCTAGGCTCTGATTATATTGTAACCCCTTAGACTCATATATATACTAAGGTATTATCATTTGTATCATCCAAGAATTGTTCATTTATGTAATGTAAAGGAAGTTTCCTCCTCGAAGAGGATAAATTTTAAGTTGTTGATCTATCTTTTGTTTTGTTTTGTGAGCTAGTTACATAACATTTGGTATCAGAGCTTTGGATTTTAGGATTTCACTGCTTCAAACAAGTCATCTTGGAATTTTCAATATAACTTTGTTTTACAAAGTTTCAGAAGTTGAAATTTTGACCACTTGGAGGTGAAATATTGTTGACTTCTTGTAAGAATTTCATATCTTTTTTCACTACAGTTCTTGAGATATGGTTCGAAAAATTTAGGGTTTTTGCATGCTCCATAATTCAGACTCAAACAAGTGACCTTGGAAAAATCATCATAACTTTCTCTACAAGCATCGGATTTGAATTTCGTAAAAAGTCACTGAAATTGAATAGACTGTAGCTTTTTGTGTATCATGTTTTAGGGTTGAAGGTTCAAAAAATGACATGTGGAATTCCTTACAAGTTAACTCTACTGAACCAATCCATAATCAGGCCATCATGGGAGATTGGGAATAACTTTACCTTGAAGGAATCCAATTTTGGTCTGACTTGTGGCATTGGAAAGAATACTCAGAGGGATACCACAAGAAGAAATTTTAAGACCTTGGAAAGCCTAAATTATATAGATACAATAGTTTCAATATCTAGCTCCAACAAAGCAAGAAAATGTGTGTATTTAAAAAGAAAAATGCATAACTTTTGTTTTAAAAATTAGTTTAAAGTGATTCAAAGGGAATAACAAAGCATAGATATAGTTGCTTGATTCCAAAATTACTCGAAGCAAAAAAATGGACACACCTAGTAAGCGACTAGAAATCTCTACTATGACACATGAAGAAGAGGAGGAAATGAAACATGAATATCAAAACTACGATAACAAGTGCTATAAATTTCGCTCTCACAAAGAGTAACCAAAAATGAAATGGAAGCTAAGATGGATGACTTAAAGAATGGTTTAAAAATATACATGGAATATTTGAAGGATGGCACGAATGTTAAGATGGAAGGTTTAAAGGCAGATATGGAAGGTTTGACAAAGTTGCTACAAGAAATGCTTCCTAATGGCAAAAAGGTATTCCATAGAATTCATGATGAGAATAAAAGGAATGTTAATCATGAATTTAGAGACTCTAAATTTGGGTTGAATACCAACCACATTCCAAATATTGATATGACGAAGTTTGATGGAAAGGATCTGATAACATGGATACTGCAGATGGAGCAATATTTTGATCTATATATTGTGCAACACACAAAAAAGGTACGAATTGCGTCTTTATATTTAAAACCCAAATAGTTTGTTTGGTATCAATGGTTTTTTAATCAGAAACCGGTTTTCACTTGGTCAATTTTTATGGAGGAAATGATAGCACATTATGAGGATACAAAGAGTAACACCATTTAGCGAATTGATAAATCTCAAACAAAAGGGTTTAATGGTGAAGCACATAGAGGACTTCCAAAAATCGAATATCAAGGTAAATGATGTTCCAAATGAGCATAAGATTGATGTCTTCATAGGGAATTTAAAGGATAATATCCAACATGAGGTTCGCCTTTTGGAACTTGATTCATTGCAGAAGGCATTGAAGGTGGCAAGAAAATTTGAAAGCAAAATTATGGCAACAAGGAAGTCTACCACTCACAAGTATAAAGATAGAAGTGTTCTTACTCCTAGCCTTCCACAACCTATAAGGTTGAAACCACAACAAATGGAGGAAAAAATAGAAAAAGGGCTTTGTTATAGTTGTGATATAAAATACACTAAAGGTCATAAGTGTGCTGAGAAGAAATTATTCTACATAGATTGTGAAGAGGAGGAAGAAAAGGAACAAGAAACATCAAAAGAGGAGGACATGCACCAGGAACCAACCCCAGAGAAAGAATAAATTATCTGACCATTTCTTGTAATACATTGGTAGGAATTACTGCTCCCCAAACTCTCAAGATAGAATGATATATTAAGAATAAAAAGGTAATAGTGTTAATTGATTCGGGTAGTACCCATAATTTTATTCATTGTAAGATAGCCAAGGAATTTAATTGCTTCCTATATCCAAAACCAAAGTGTCAAGTGATGGTTGCAAATGGAGGAACTATAAATTGCTCTGGAATGTGCCATAATATCAAGTTGGAAAGAGGGGAATATGTGTTAAATAGACCAATGCTTTCTATTCCAATGGGTGTTGATGATGTTGTACTAAGATTCTAATGGTTACAATCTTTGGGGATGGTAACTGTTAATTTTCAAGAACTTTTCTTGAATTTTTTTTGGGAATGAAGGAAGTTGAATTAAGGGGTATCGCAGGGAAACCAGGGAAGATATAAATCAGCTCTAATGGTATGAAAAATATTCTGAAGAAAGAAAAATGAGGCATAATTGCACAATTATGCTCACTAAAGGTTCAAACATCGAAATCCTCTATTTCTCTAGATCTCTGAAAATTATTGGACAATCATTCCAAGGTATTTGAGACTCCTAAAGGCCTCCCACCTATTAGTGATCATGATCATGATATTCATTTGATTCCAAGAAGTGTTCCTCCAAAGATCAGGCCTTACAGATATACCTATGCCCAAAAGAGTGAAATTGAACATATGGCTCCAGAAATATTAAAGGCATGTATAATTTAACCTAGTCAAAGTTATTTCTCTGCTCTAGTAGTATTGGTGCACAAGAAGGATGGATAATGGCGTATGTGTCTGGAATATAGGTAGCCCAACAAGTTCACTATTAAATATAAATTTCCCATTCCCATCATTGATAAATTGTTGGATGAATTTCATGGAGCAATTTACTTCACCAAGATGGATCTTTGTTCAGGATATCATCAAATTAGAATGAATACTGAAGACATTCTAAAAACAACATTCAAAAATCATGAGGAGTCATTATGAATTTTTGGTCATGTCTTTTGGCATTACTAATGAACCTTCCACATTTGAAGGTTTGATGAATTTCATTTTCAAACCCTTCCGTATAAAATTTTTGTTAGTGTTCTTTCATGATATACTAATCTACAACAAGTCTTGGAAGGATCATGTTTAATATGTTGACAAGGTGCTCAAACTATTGGAGGAGAAACAATTATATGCAAAAACCTCCAAATGTTTCTTTGGGGTACAAGAGGTGAAATATTTGAGTCATATTGTATCTCGTGAAGGTGTTAAAGTAGACCCTAATAAAATTAAAGCCATTAAGGAATGGAAAATCCCCACAAACATAAAGCCTCTTCGAGGATTTCTCGGGTTGACAGGGTATTATCGCAAGTTTGCTAAGAATTATGGGAGAATAAAAACACCTCTAACAACAATACTGAACAAAGATGCATTTTATTGCACTGTAGAAGCAACTAAGGCCTTTGAACATCTTAAGGAGGCAATGTGCCAAGCATTGGTCTTAGCTACGTCAGACGTCACAAAAACCTTTATTGTGGAATGTGATGTCTCGGGATATGGAATTGGTGTTGTTTTAATGCAAGAAAGAAGACCCATTGTTTTTCAAAGTCGTCCAATCAAAGGAAAGTATTTACACACCTCTATTTATGAGAGGGAAATGTTGGCAATACTACATGCACTAAAGCAATGGAAACCTTACCCAATGAGAAGACACTTCAAGGTAAAAACATATCATGGTAGTTTTAAATACTTTTTGGAACAAAGATTATCTTCCAAAGAGAAAAAAAAATGGGTTACAAAGATGTTGGGTTATGACTTTGAAATCATCTACCAAAAAGGGAAGCAAAATGTGGTTGCAAATGCACTCTCAAGAAAGGATGAGGATGTGGAAGCAGTGCTTTGTGCCATGTCTATTATCTAATCTGATTAGATAATTGAAGCAAGGGATGAATGGAAGAATGATGAAGAAGTGTGGGCACTCATTCCAAAGTTGCAACAAGATCTTAGTACATCTTATACATTTAGATGGAAAAATGATTCATTATGGTACAAATATCACTTATATCTTTGTAATAATTCCAAACTCAAACAAAATATTCCTTTGGAATTTCACACCTCCCCCTTAGGAGGGCCCTCAATATTTTTAAAGACTTACCACAGGGTCAAGAACGAATTTTTTGGGATGGTTAAATCTGATATTCATAAGTTTGTAGAAAAATGTTTGGTTTTAGAACAAAATAAATTTGAGATAATTAAGACCCCGAGTCTATTACAACCTTTAGTCATTCCAATCTAGCGTTGGGGGAGGTATCAATGGAATTTATCATAGGATTACCCAAGTCTGAAGGAAATAGTGTCATCATGGTGGTAGTAGATAAACTTACCAAGTATGCACACTTTTGTGCATTATCTCATACTTTTAAAGCTAGTACAGTTGCTACTACATTTATGGAAATAATTCAAAAGCTACATGGAAACCAAAAGATTATTGTAAGTGACATAGATCCCATTTTCACGGAAAATTTTTGGATAAAATTATTTTCTTATCTTGGTACTCAATTATCTCATAGCTTATCTTATCACCCTCAATCTAACAGGAAAATTGAGATAGTGAAAAAATGTTTGGAAGAATATCTTCGTTGCTTTCTATCTGATAAAAAAACACGATGGGTCAAGTGGCTACCTCTAGTTGAATGGTAGTATAACACTTCCTTCCATACTGCAGCAAAAATGACCCCATTTATGGAACTTTGTGGATATAATCCACCATCCATCTCATCATCTTTAAGAGAAAATTCTAAGGTTCACGCAGTGGAAGATCACATTGAGCATCAACAACAAGTTCTCCAACTCTTAAAGGATAACCTCACTCTAGCACAGAATCGAATGAAATAACAGGCATATCATCATCATAGTGAAATAAGTTTTGATGTAGGTGACCGAGTATTTTGACAACTACAACCACACAAACAAATGTCCCTCGAGCAAGCTAAGCAGGGTAATAAATTATCACCCAAGTACTATGGTCCTTACGATGCATTGTAAAGGATTGTTACTATGGAATACAAATTGGAGTTGCCTACATCTTCCCAAGTACACCCATTTTTCCATGTTTCATGCTTAAAAAAGGTTACCGATGACAAGCTCCAAATTCAAACAATATTGACAGAACTTGACAAAGAAGGAAAAATCATATTTAAGGCTCAAGGAGTCACACAAACAAGAACCCGACAGCTATGAAATTGATTAATTTCAGAGTATCTCATTAAGTGGAAGAACTTACCTGCTGAATATTCCACATGGGAGGATTAGAATTTTATATAGAAGCATCTAGAACTACTCAAGCATTGAGGACAACACTTTTTTGAAGAAGGACATGTTAGGTCCCTATAATACTAGTGTATCCCCCGTATTGTTATTGTTAGTATAGTCCCCTATTATTATTGTTGGCCCCATAGAAGCCCACTATTGTTATTGTTGTGCCCATACATTATTTTTTTCTAAAACTATAGACATGATGACTAGATACAGTCAACCTAGGCAAACATACGATGCGAGCCACGCATCCTGCATGTACGTGCGAGTCGAAGCCGGGTGGGGAGGGCAATATCGCTCCGTCCCAACCACCCGGACACATCGCGGGTACATGCCCATACATTATTATTTTTATGTAGGCTCTAAATATATTGTAACCCCTTAGACTCCTATATATACCAAGGAGGTCTTATCATTTGTATCATCCAAGAATTTTTCATTTATGTAATGTGAAGGAGGTTTCCCCCTCGAAGAGGATATTATGTCGTTGATTTATATTTTCTTTTGTTTTTTGAGCTAGTTGCATAGTAGGGTTGCATAGAGTTTATGAGTTGCGCAATGCCTATTACCAAGGATGGTGTAATCAGTGTTACTAGTGGTTGTGCATGCTCTATTTCTTGAAGTTACGCAAGCATTGTTTTCAAGGACTGCACAATGCTTGCCTACAGGAGTAAACATTGAATACTAAGCTTGCAAGAAAGAGGTGCACTAGAAAATGCATCGAAAGCTAAGAATGTGTAAGCAAGTGGCTTCGACACTTAGATTCTTATAAGAATACTTGATCACTTAGAAAAACATCATCCAATCATGAAGTGACCATGAACAACTTGAGATGACAGATCATAAGATCACAAGGAGGCTCCAAAATTCACGATATAGGAAACATTTTGGAGGGTGTTTGTCGCAGCGACAAAAATACCCCTAATTATGAAAAACATCTAAGAAACCAATGTTGTTATAAATTATGCATATTTCAAAATTTTCATTGACTTGGATATAATTCATTCTTCATTTCAACCAATGAAAAGTGAAAATGCACTACTAGATTATGACCCTTTGGACATATTCTTCTCTGAATCATCTTTCCCATGTATATACCCATGCCTAAATTGGTGTCTTGACCTAAAAGTTCCATCCTTACAAATTTTTTCATTTATTCTCAATTAGACCCCTTTTCACTATGCAATTATTCTAATTAGCCAACTTTTACTACCTACTAAAGAAAATATAACACGAACCAAGAAAATTTGTATATTAGGAACAAAGAATATTAATGATTGTGGGTGTATAACAACTTGCAAATATTTCAAATCTAATTCTATATTCAAATCATGTATCAATGTGGAATTTTCCACTTTTCTCTTTCACTTTTTTCCCATAGTAATTTTTAACAAACTAGTTATCTCCCAAATAATGCTTTTCTAGAAAAAAATCACTAAGGAAAAATTGTTTGCCTTCAAGAATAGGTACAATATCAAGAAAGTATTTTTTCTTGGTTTTGTAATCTAGAGTCACTTTTCCTTTGAAAATACCAAAAAGATCTCAGAAATTTCTTGAAATAATGGATTTTGGAATGTTTTTTTTCCTCCATCCCAAAGCCCTTGGAAGTTTCCCAAATTCCAAGTATATTAGTGCCTACGTATTGAACTAGCCACAAAATTCCAACAAAAGAAAAGTTTTTGTCAAAGAGTTTCAAAAATCACTAGTTTTCCTATCCAAATTGGAACACTGTATTGTACTTCACCCATCTTGATGATTTTAGTGTGGAAAAATCAGAGAAATCGACATACATGAGTAGTTATATCTATGGGACATAGTTTGGAGAATTTGTGTCAAAAACCCTCCAAGGTTAGTTTGAGGCCCTAAATACTGTTTTAGGGTAAAATCTTGCTTCTAAAAATTCACATCCCTAACACTATTCTAAACATAGATAACTTACCAATGGTCTAGAAAAGGCATCAATTGGAGTTCAAATACAAAAGTTATGCCTCTTGAAACTTGACCTATCGTGTTTTACCACCATAACTTGAGGGGATGCAACATCAGCCCCTGTTACTCATGGAAAAGGGGCTAGCCACGTGGGGACTATGAATAAAAATCTATAAGAGTCAATTGTAACTCATGTTGAGGGTTTAATAGGTCAAATTTAACCCCTAGTTAGCTATCAGGTTGTGTTATAATTGGGCCACAGAAGAATGGATCTTAAACCTGCAACAAAAATGTCTTTGTGATCCAAAATGGATCCTAAAACTCTCTAAGTCTTCATGAACTCTCTATAATTTATGCCAAAGATTAAAAATCTTGTGAAGATCAAGCTTATCAGAGGAATCCTCATGACAGTTTCTAACTGCGATCGGCGCGGATCAACGAGGTCCGTCGATCAAGCGCAAACCATGGTAACACGCAATGTCGTGAATTAGCAAAGGCAACGATGGTTTGAGTCAACGAGGGAGGAATCTGATATGCGATTAGTGAAAATCGCATATCGTAGGGAAAACCCCTCGAAGAAGGAGATCCACATGTGCCCGGACCCGAAAAATCATGAAATGCAGCGAAAAGTGTTTCAACTCCATCCAAGGCAGAATTCAATAGAAACCGGCAAGATATCGGAAGGGCTTCGAGCGGTAGGCGGTTTAGACCGAGTCCCGCCCAATGCCACACAGTGAGTGACATGCGTCCAGCGGAAGAGAGAGAAAATCGCTCACATTGGATGGGTAAACGTCGAGCAAGTTATCCACCCGATATGTGCGATGACCGTAGGATCTGGAGGGTCCAGATCAATGGCGGAGATGCGACCCGATGGATGACTAGATTTGACGAAGTTATAAAGTAGATTGTGCGGGATTCTGAAGTCCGACGTGGATGGTGAGTTGGCAGAGATTCGTGTTTCGCGGAAATTTTTGGAGTAAACAAAAATAACAACCGTTTCAAACGATTGAGTGTTTTCGGTGAACCTGACACGCTCATCTGTTAAAAGAATAGGTGGCCACCTCCGTGTAAGGCATTATGCAATTACTATAACCAGTGGAAAGAAGGGATTTAAACAGACGGAGGCAGGGAACCAGAAAGCCAAGAAGCGGAAACAAACAGTGAGAAAGAAGATTGGCTTAAAAGCCACAGACTGATAGAGAGCAGAGGGAGGCAGCCCAGGAAGCAGTAAGGAGACCTAGAAGCAGAGAAACCAGAGCCGAGCTGACCTGAAGAAGCAAAGGCATCAAGTGAGCAAGCGTTAAGACAAAGATAGAGAGAGTACTCCTGAGAGACTTGGGGGATCCAAGTACAGTCCTACTGATTGTATCTGTTCTGTGAGACTCAAATTGAGCTCACTGTAATAGGCAGAGCCACCAGAGGTTGGAGGCAAAGCTGCAGAGCTAGAGAGCTCTAATAGACTTCTAAAGAGCCACGAGGCTGCAGTGAAGTTGCAGCACAGCAGGAGATCGAATGATCGAGCTGTGGCTGGTTTTCTGAGGTGTGTCGAAGATAGGAGAAAGAGTTCCGGAGACAAATGCAGAATTCTGAGGGAGTCAGAGAAGCCAAAAGCTCGAGAAGCTCAGAGCACTAACTGAAGGAGTCAAGTCCAGAGAAGCCTAGACCTGTCCGCAGAACAAGGACAGCTAAGGGTAAGATGGCATTCTAAGCCCATTGGTCTAGCTATAAACCAATGGAGTTAAGAGTATCACTTGTAAAAGAATTGAACCCATAATCCCAGAGAGTCTAATCGAGTTGATTAGAGCTCAAGGAGACATAGCCCAAGATATCAGGGTGAACTCCATATTATATTGTTGTCTTATGGGCTTTGTTGAATTTCTGCTTTATTTATTGTTATTTGTGTTTCACATCAGCATAAGCAAATGAACATAAGAACTCAACAGTCAAAAACAAATACAAGCATACACCTATATTTTCAAGAATTTCTTAATTCCACATTGGTTAATCATTAAGATTTGGGAAAATTTAAAGCTTTGGAAGTGGGAGAGGTTCTTATAAGTTAGATAAGAAGCCTAAGAGCCCCATTTTCAGATCAGGTGGTATCGGAGCTTAAGATTGATTAACCCCACCTTCAAAGAAGGTTGTATCAGAATGCTTGATTGACAGGGCAAAGATTGCTTGTCTATAAGGTGTTTGGACATTCAAGGATTGATTGCCTCATTGATTGTATGCTTGGTTGCGGACTGACTATTGTTTGAGTTTGCAGAGGTGAAGGGAAAGCTATTGATAGCTCAATCCAGGAAGGACAAGAAGGAAGAAGGGCTGAAGGAATTCTTCTATCCCAAAGGACCTCAGGGCAATCCTTGAAGCACAAAAAGTTGTTGCAAGAGGTTACTGAATAAGCTCTTTAATAATCTTGTTTGAAGTTCTTTTGTGCACTTTGAAAATGACAACTTCTACAAGTGAGTTCTCAAATTCTTCTCGCTCCCCAAGTTCCTTTGATGGAGACATGAAGCAAGACTTGTCCACCATGATGGATATGGTGAGAGAAATGTGTGAAGATGGAAGGAAGAGCAGCATATTTAGAGAGCAATTGAATTCCATGGAGGAAGAGAAGCATATGCTTTCTGAAAAATTGCAGGAAATGGAGAGGCAACGTCATATTGCAAATATGACCCTGAAAAGGATGCATGAGTTGGAGTCACAACTCTTTGTTGCTAAAGAAGCCTTGGCCAAATATTAGCTTGAAGAAGAGGTAAACCATTCATGTTTGTCTTCAAATTCTTCTAAGAATGCTTATATTGGTTCTTTTGAAAAACATACCAGAGGCATAGGTTCCAAGCTAATGTCCAAGATGGGCTATGAAGGAAAAGGATTGGGCAAACATGCACAAGGTATTGTTGAGCCAATAATGATTGAGGAAAGGCCTAAGTATTTGGGTCTTGGCTATGGACAGTCTTATGGAGAGAGTTCCAAGCTTCCATGAAGGCCATTGAAACAGTTCCAAAAAGGAGTTTCATTGCAGATCCTCTACTTCAGAAGTGTGAGGATTGTATTCAGGAGGAATGCAATAGCTCGAAACATTATTCGCAAGATGCAGGTGTTCAGAAGCACACACGTGAACCAAAGAGTTGTGGAAACTCTGACAGCCTTGAAGAAAGTGATGGTGTTCCAAAGGGAGCCACTTCTTCATTTGCTTCACCTCCTCATGAAGGAAATAAAGGTGAAATAGGCGGGTATAAATCTGGTTCTAAAAACATTCCTTTTGATTTTGTAAAGCATGGAAAAAGAATTGCATGTTCCTTTTGTGGTTTGGATAACCATTATGTTTCTAGATGTTGGAAGAGGATGGCCACATACAAGAAACTTTTGAAGGAAAAGAAGCAAGCAGCCAAAGGTTCACAGGACAAGGTAAATCATGTTGTCAAAAGGATGCACATGTGTTGCACTTACTGCCATAAGCAAGGGCATCTTGTTGAAAGGTGTTGGACTTTGAATCCAGCAATGTTTCCACCAAAGTTGAAGGAGAAGGTGGAAAACGAAAATGGCAGGGATGGAAATAAAGATTCCATGATTGATGTGTTTCAGGATGATTCACATATTGATGCTGATGTGCAAACAAAGGAGGGACCTTTGAAATGGATTGGTAAGAAATGGTTAGAATTCTTATCCAATTAAGACTGCATGTTTATTGATGCATCTGTTTGAATTTCTTTGTGGAATAAATGCAAGTTGTAGGGTCTTACGAAAATGGTAAATGGAAAGAAGTTGAGTAGGAAACTCACTTCATTGTTGCAACAGTATGTTCATTTCAGCTTCGAAAGTACAGTGTACTTAAGCGAAAGTTGAAAGATGGAATGCATGCATGAGCATGAGATGCATGTCATGTTGGCTTGGGAGAAGTTAACTTGGTCTCCAAAATGGAGATAATGATGAAGTGTTTCATCTTTTGGAAAAGAGTCCTAAAAGTCTTTTTCTTACATGCTTGACTTGAAGAGTCATTTGTTGCACAGGCATGTTTTATTGGCTTGTTATCTAGTCAATCATTTATATGCAGATATAAGACATGGAAGGGTTCACAAGATGTGAAATCTGTTTCTTTGTTGAAGTAGGAGTTAGTCCATCCAGTTGTTGTCAGTATGCCTGCTGTTGTTAACAGTTGTTGTTGGCAGCTTTTCAAACAGGTACAGATGAAAGTTTTGTGGAGAACATGTACTTCACATTCGTTTGAACCACCTTGGATCAAGGATCAAGGCAAAGAAGTTCAAACTACCTTCTATAAACTTCAGAGCAGAAGTTCTGCATGAAGTCAAGGAGGAAAACAGTTCTTCCCGAGATGACCAACCCATCCAAGAAGGGAAGTGGTCAGAGATTTTGGTTCAGAGGCACTATGCAAAGGCAAGTGTAGGGACGCTGAAAGAAAAGGGTGTTGTTACTCTCATTTACTGCTCAGATCAATATATCAGTCTTTTGGTGGACCAAAAGTTTTTTTAGTGGGAAGGCATCATCCAAAATGGATCCTGAAACTCTCTAAGTCTTCATGAACTCTCTATAATTTATGCCAAAGATTAAAAATCTTGTGAAGATCAAACTTATCAGAGGAATCCTCATGACATTTTCTAATTGCAATCAGTGCAGATCAACGAGGGCTGTTGATCAAGCACAGACCATGGTAACACGCACTGTCACGAATTAGCAAAGGCAGCAATGGTTTGAGTCAATGAGGGAGGAATCTGACAAGTCGTTAATCGCATATTGCAGGGAAAACCCCTCGAAGAAGGAGAGCCACATGTGCCCAAACCCGAAAAATCATGAAATGCAGTGGAAAGTGTTTCGACTCTATCCGAGGCAGGATTCCATAGAAACCGGCAGGATATCTAAAGGGCTTTGAGCGGTAAGCGGTTTAGACCAAGTCCCACCCGATGCCACACAACGAGTGACACGCGTCCGATGGAAGAGAGAGAAAACCATTCACATCGAACGGGTAAACGTCGAGCAAGTTATCTGCCCGATATGTGCGATGACCATAGGATATGGAGGGTCCAGATCAATGACGAAGATGCGACCCAATGGATGACCAGATTTGATGAAGTTATAACGCAGATTGTGCGGGATTCTGAAGTCCGACATGGACGATGAGTTGGCAGAGATTCATGTTTCACAGGGATTCTTGGAGTAAACAAAAATAACAATCGTTTCAAACAATTGAGTGTTTCTGGTGAACCTGACACGCTCATCCATTAAAGGAATAGGTCGCCACCTCCCTATAAGGCGTTATGCAGTTACTGTAACTGCTGGAAAGAAGGGATTCAAACAGACGAAGGCAAGGAACCAGAAAGCTGAGAAGCGAAAACGAATAGTGAGAAAGCAGATTGGCTTAAAAGCCACAGACTGACAGAGAGCAGAGGGGAGCAGCCCAGGAAGCAGTAAGCAAACCTGGAAGCAGAGAAACCAGAGCCGAGCTGACCTGAAGAAGCAAAGGTAGCGAGTGAGCCAGGGTTAAGACAAAGATAAAGAGAGTACTCCAGAGGGACTTGGGGGATCCAAGTACAGTCCTACTGATTGTATCTGTTGTGTGAGACTCAAATTGATCTCACTGTAATAAGCAGAGCCACAGAGCCAGAGAGCTCTAATAGACTTCTAAAGAGCCACAAGGCTGCAGTGAAGTTGCAGCACAGTAGGAGATCAAATGATTGAGTTGTCGCTGGTTGTCTGAGGTGTGTTGAAGATAGGAGAAGGAGTTCCAGAGACAAATGCAGAATTCTGAGGGAGTCAAAGAAGCCAGAAGCTCGAGAAGCTCAGAGCACTAACTGAAGGAGTCAAGTCCAAAGAAGCCTAGACCTATCTGCAGAACAAGGATAGCCAGGGGTAATATGGCATTCTAAGTGCATTGGTCTAGCTGTAAACCAATGGAATTAAGTGCAGCACTTGTAAAAGAATTGAAGCCATAATCCTAGAGAGTCTAATCGAGTTGATTAGAGCTCAAGGAGACGTAGCCCAAGATATCAGGGTGAACTCCATATTATATTGTTGTCTTATGGGCTTTGTTGAATTGTTGTTTTATTTATTGTTATTTGTGTTTCACATCAGCATAAGCAAATGAACATAAGAACTCAACAGTCAAAATCAAATACAAGCATACACCTATATTTTCAAGCATTTCTTAATTCCGCATTGGTTAATCATTAAGATTTGGGAAAATTTAAATCTTTGGAAGTGGGAGAAGTTCTTGTAATTTAGACAAGAAGCCTAAGAGCCCCATTTTCAGATCACTTTGCCAGCCCCAGGAAGGCTATAAGATTACCATACTACTATTCCCACTTTGAAATCTTCATGAAAATTTCCTTTAGAAGCCTCATCCCTCCATTCTATGTGTTATTTTTTTAGAACAAAAATGATATTGCTTGAGCAATTTGTCAACATCCAAACCTCCTAATCTACTACTGAGGTTGTGGCATTCCAACAAGACACCACCCACTTTTAGTCTACCAAGAATTGGTTTCAAAACCTCACTTCTTCCACTTTTACACACAAAAATTACACCATAAATTAATTTGGCGTTGTAACCTTCCACAAATGTGTGCCCCCTGATGCACTGGTAAAAAAACCGTGGTTATGTAGAATAGGTTGCAGGGTTGAACCCACAAAGTATTAGTGATTTTTCAGACTAGTAAGGTTTACAGTTCAAAAATCAAAAGGTTGTGAAATGGAGAATCGCTTTATTGTATCTAGCACTTGGCGATTATGGATTCCCTAGCTGTTGTGGAATCTATCGTTACAAATAGTCGTCGTTGTGAATTCTTTTGTTACAGGAGTCACCATTAATATTTTCTTTTGCAATAGTCGCTAAGAAACTATGTTTTCATTTATGGAAGCCATCATTACTTGGTAGAAATTGAATCTCTCCTCTCTACTTATGGATGATCAGCTTACTCATGGTTGATCTGGGTTTAGGGAAATCTAGGAATAAGATCACCGTCATTATGGGGCTAAAACCCTAGATTCGTTCTTAATATGGTTCCTCCGAAGGGGGTTGCTCCCCCTCTGTTAGATGAAGTTGTGGCCTTCTAGGGTCTCATAGACTCACTATCCAAAAAACCCAAATCTAAGGAATCACAAACAAAATTTGAAGAATGTTGAGACTATCCCATCAGTGACCCTTCCATCAAGGTTACAGAGAACTACCTTGTCATTCTCAGATCAAGCTTTAGTGGGTATGGGTTCATCCCCAAGATCCATGGAATTATGGCTGGATAAAACTTGGAATCCATTGGTAAAAGGAAATATTAGAATGTATGCATGCGAGAATGGGTTTTTTGCCTTCCTATTTGAATTCAAGGAAGATAAAGATGTAATTTTTCAAAATGGTCTATATTTTTTTAGGGGCGGAGGTATGTATCTGAACAAATGGGCACTGGACTTTGATCTAGATGAAGACATACCAAATGTAGTTCTTGTTTGGGTCAAGATTCTTTGGCTTCCTCTTTCATGCTAGAGTGATGATTGTGTGCATGAAATCAGAAATGGATTAGGGAAATATTTGGACAGGATTGAACCTAAAGGACTCCAGTTTGCATGCGCCGCAAATTTGTGTTGAAGTAGATCTAGATAAAGGGTTAGCCTTTGAAATAAATCTCACACAGGGAGAATGGTCTCATTTCTAGACACTTGACTATGAACAATTACCCTTAAAATGTAGATATTGCCATGAACATGGCCATTTTGGAAGATATTATAAGAAGTCACATATAGGAAAAGGGGTGGATTCGACAAAAGGTAAAGAAGCACAATGGCATACACAGAAAAAGGGTGGGACTAAAGGAAAATTGGCAACAACCAAACTCCAGTCCACACTCAACAGATTCGTGGCCTTGACATTGGAAAACCCTTTTGAGGTCTTGTCGATTCAAGAAGAAAAATGGCAAGAAAGCGGCTCCATAAGAAGAAGTTATGAACCCTAATATAAAAGAAGGGGAAATAAAAAATCCAGAGATTGAAGCAAAAATGGAGACCATGTAATTGAAATAAGAAATCAGATCAAAAGCACCACATAACAATAAGTGAAAATATATTTCAAATTAGGAATAAGTAACCCCAGAAGCGAAGGAGGAGGAAACCCATGATAACGAGCCTGTAGAAGAAACAAATTCAAAGGAAAAGGAGCAACCCCTATCTAGGGCTCAAATAAAAAATCAATACTCTTTGGTTTCAGAACAAGTTGACAACTCCATAGGGAATAAGGGGCAAATAATGGGAAGCACACCTACAATACCAAAGGAATCATAGGCAGATACTGGTAAAGTATTGACTAGACAGACAAGGAAAAGAATGATGAAATGGAGAGATGAAAAAAGAAGCCTAGAAATGGGAAGTTCCAAAAGAGGACAGGGGAGATACTCTAAGAGGAAAACAGAGGCAAAATCAGAATTAAACAAAAAAACTTGGAATTCAATCTCAAATTGACGAAATATTTCAATTATTGCATAGTAAACCCCTATAGTAAATAATTCAAACAACGAAAATGGAATGTAAATGCAATTTTATCTTGGGACTATTCTAGAAAAAGTTTAGTTATAATGAGAGACTGAAATAGTTGTACCATGGAGTAATGGTTTGAGAGACTAAATTAAGCCTCCATGCTCAATCCAACAAGGATTATTTGTAATTCTAAAGAAATGTAATGGATATGGGTTGGACCCTAGCTTTCTTTTTTAATAAAATTCTCATAATTGTTTATTTTAAGAAAAAAAAATATTTACAGTTCAAATATAATATCCCTATTTCACCATACAAAGGAACTTGTTGGCACAGTGGTTTAACCATTGTGTTACAAGTGCAGAGGTTATGGGGTTGAACCTACGACCAATGCTTTTTTCGGTAACAAATAATGCATAAACCTTAAATATAAGATATTTGTTGGTGTATTAATTAATATTTCAAACTGTTGGCGGGGAAGTCATAGGATCAAACCCACGGACTTCCCATTTTATATCATTAGTTGAAACAATAAAGTTTAAATAGAACTTTATCCACCTACTATTAGAATAACAATCTGATGGTGTAACGGTAAATCATATCTCCATTGGTAGCAACTAGGTCGAGGTTCAAACCACTCGCCCAACCTTTCCACAATAAAATAGAACTTCTTGTTTCAATATTATCTGTCAACCTCAACTAACTAGGCCAAGATTAAGATGTCATGTGGTAGTCTTTGGTTGGTCCATGTACCAACAAAATATATTCCCAGTTAATGTCACCACCATGTCAATGCCACATCAATACCATATCAATGTCTTGCCACATGTCGCGTTCTAGTTGGTCCACCTATCATGCCACATCATCCTCCATACATCCAAGTGTCATTCCTTGGTGATGCCACATGTTGGCCTTTGGTGATGCCACACGTCAACTTCTAGTGATACCATGTGTCCCACCTACGCATCCTTTTTTCTTGTTTGAACTTGTTCAAGTGTCATTGGAAAGTTCTCGACAAGCTCTTTGACATGAAAACATTTACATTAGAATTCAAGATCACCAATTCTACTTGGTTTCAGAGATATCCTAGATCAAACCTTCCAACAAAAGAGGCTTTTGGTTTGCCAAAAGTTTACATACATTGTTTGACTTGTCTCTTTGATTTTTACACTCTCAAAAGCATAAAAACACTATGTTGCATATAAGGGATATTATAACAAGCCTATCACTTATACAAGTTTCCCTTCCAGGGGTCCCATACACGACATGTGAGGTTTACAACAATGGAATCAAAAAAGTATGGAGATGTGTTACCCATTTCTTACCAAATCTAGATAATGGATTCTCCTTTCTAGGTTGCTCCTCTTGCATGGTTGGTGTTTGACCGACTATTTCATATGTTACCTTTTTCTTTGCAAGTGGGTGCACAACTTTCTTGCCCTGCCTTGGACAAAGTTTTGGATGAAGTTCAAAACATTTCTTAATCTAATGTCCACTCATATTGCAATGAGTGCAATACTTCTTTGATTACAAGCCTATTCTTGTCATTCTCCATATACAATCTTGGAGAGGGTTGTTTACATCTCGCCTCCATATACAGTCATGTCATTCCTCTACAATGAATTTATCTTCCAACATTTGGCAACACAATGGTTATGTAATCCGAAAAAAATACATGGATATGCATACCATAAACTACGTATCTCATTTCCATTCTTCTTATAGTCAAATAACACATTGGAATAATCAAGTTTATTATACCTTTCATGGTGGTTCTTGTTGCAAGTCTACTGAGAAGAAGTTACTTTCACTCCTTTTGGATGTTCACCTCTCTTTCAAGATGCCTTGAATTATTTGTCACTCTCATGAAGTGATGCCCACCTCTTTGTGTAATGGATTAGATTCTTCTCTTGAAGCATCTCTTGCTTTAGCGACGTTGGAGGATTCTTCAACTTCTTATTTTCCATATCCCAAACTTTCATACTAAGTTATTTCCACAATCTCTATGGGATTAGTCATTGCTTGACCATTGATTCCAAGTCCATTTCCATCATAACCCATTTTAGTTAGCAGCTTAAAACGAATTCCATGAGTGTGCTTCTCAAATGCACCCAAAGAAGCATCTTCCTTTTGGTGGGAAGAAAAATAAGATGATGACTCACTTACACTACATACCTTAGTCACATATTGTGAATCTGTCGTAGAAGACGGTCTTATTGGCATCGTGGATTCTTCTTCATTCTCCTCTCTCTCAGCATTTGAAGCTTTGCCAAAATTTCATCCTTGGCTTGTTATTCAAGCTGCAACTTTTTCTTTTCATCCTCAAAGACTCACAATAACCTTCTCAATTCAGATTTCCCTTCATGAATATGTGGGTTAACCTCTTAAAACCCTTGAAGTCATTCTCGCTTCAACGTTTTACCCATGGTTGTCCTTTTGCAACCTACTCTTCAAACTACAACAACAACTTGCTCTTCAAACAACAAATCATGTCAACCCTGCTCTAATACCAAACTTGATCTAAAACTACATTGACTAATTTGCAGTGACATAAAGTGTGAATGGATTTATTGTAAATTCAAAAACTTGATGAGCATATGAAACGTTGAAATGAAGAAATGAATGGCAAAAAATAAGAGACGAATAGGCATAGATTGATAACGTAATTCACCAATCGTGTACTACATCTCTAAGACTCCTACTTCCGCTGCACAATCTCTCCATTATTATATGCGCAACACTTTAAATGTTTTATTACATCACAATGGATCTCCAACCAATAATAAAAATGTTTTCACCATCCCCAAGAAGACTATAACACAACAATACCACTCCTCGCTCTCAATCTACATGAAAATTCCCTGTTTAGAACAAAAATTATATTTCTTGAGCAATTTGTCAACGTCTAGACCTCTTGATCTTCTACAAAGGTTGTGGCACTCCAGCAAGCCACTACCCACTCTCTAGATACCAAGAATTGGCTTCAAAACTTCACTTCTTCCATTTTTACACAAAAAATAACACCATAAAATAATCTGGTGTCGAAACCTTCCACAAATGTGTGTCTCACGGTGCATTGGTAACTGAAGAGGAGCTTTTACCAATGCACAAGCTTTAAAAGGCCATAACCTTCTCCTACAACGTTTGTTTGACCTCATTCAAGTGTGTCATTGAAATCTCTCGACAAGCTCTTCGACATGAGTACGTTTGCAACAAAATTCATGACCATCAATTTTACATGGTTTTAAAGATCCTTTTGGATTAATTAGGCCCCTCTTCCCTGTGTGTGTGTGTGTGTGCGCGCACACACACACACATGCATAAGGGTTGATCTATTTATGTGGTGATGAGCTGAACAACGTCAAATTTATATCTTTTGAGATAACAAATTATGCTGATAAGAATGTCTATTTGGGAATAGGGCTTCCATAATTTTAATTTAATTATCAATAGTTATTAAGTGGATGGTAGCAATTTAACCTTCATGACATATTCTAGAATATTCTTTGTAGTATTCACAAGTCAAAGTTGAGATTTGTCTCCAAATTAGTTGTCATTTTTGTCCTTTTAAATAAATTAATTAATTAAAAAATAACATATGAACAAGTGTCACATGAAATGCGTTGTGGATTTTTGGGCATGTAATATTGATAAAAGAGAGTATTGTAACAGAGTTTATTTTACAAATTAAGAATCTTCATTATAAACTCATTATAAATCTCCATAATTAAGAATTTTGTCGCATGGTTTTTTTTAATGTATATATGTTAACTTATATATCAATTATTTTTATCATTTATTATTATTATTATTTAAAATAAAGTTATAATTTAATTAATTTTTGTCTTTTTTTTAATTTTAATACTATGAAATGTATTAAGTGGGATTTATACCTATCCACATTTACAAGTCATTTAATTTCTATGGTTGCGCTAGCATGAGGATTTCTAAGAAGAAAACACATATTGTCTTCAATGCTTTAGTGACTCAAGCATAAAGAAATAGGCTTAAACTTAATGCTTTATTAATTCCTTGTTATCTTCTTCAAAATTCAATAAACCAAAAATTGATCTCACTGAACCATAACAATCATCGTTGTCGGCATCATCATCATATAAATACTATAAACATCTTGTCTAAATATCTAGACAATTTTATTTTAATAAATTTGGTTTTTGGCTTAGTTGTATAATTTTCAAAAGCACACTACAAGTTCAATGAGATTAAATATTAATAGTATTGTATTATATATTAATAGAGTGTAAAATACTAATAACATTGCATCATATATTCATTGAGTTTGTTTATTTTTAAACTCACATGAGTGTGTTAATATTATTTTCCCTCAAGCATGAGATTAAAATGCAATTGGCGGTAGTATCTAGTTTCATGTATGAGACTAAGGCTATCTACTACTCAAAAGCACATGACTTAGATGTTATAACCTTACCAATGATATTAAACAATACAAAGTTTTTTTTAGAATACTACTTAGGCTGAAATTGTCTTTTTTGGGCATTAAACAATATCTTAAACTACTTTGGCATTTTCTCAATCATAAGGAAACAAATAGACAATATTAACAAGTTATTGGTTTCCCTCAAATAGTGATGATGACTCAACACTTTGTGAACAAATATTAATGAGTGGTTACTAGGTGGGAAAACTTATCATAACTCAATTGTCACTCTGGTTACTATCCACGAATGCAAGTTGACTCATTGACTCATCATCGTTATTCGAGGAAAACCACACCACCAAGTTGACTCATTGACTCATCATCGTTATTCGAGGAAAACCACACCACCTAGAATAACCCGCTAGTGGTCCGCAAGGGGGCACGCTTTCACTCTTGTCAGATGCCTCTTGATCTTAGTCCGTTAACCTGTCCTTCTGTCCGAGGAAGACAAGCACTTAACCAAACAATAACAGCTTTAAGACATACTCCAAACCCACCTATTTATTAATAAATTATAATAGCTTATTATAATTTTAAAATTAAATTATTATTATTATTTAATAAAAATTTAAAAATATAACATATTTTATAGAAATTTTAGAAAATAATTTATTTGAAAACTAGTGTTTTCTTGAACATGGGTAAAATAAATCCTTTTCATAACCATTAATTTTAATTCGAAAATATTATTGCTGCATATGGAAATTTTGGTTTATATAAAACTAATTCCTCTGACTTTAATAGTAAATTGGAAAAAGTTAATTAAACTTCAACGAAAACAAAGAGTTAAAATTTGTCTACATAATTATTATTATAAAACCTGGAAGAAGGAAAGTCTAATCATTTTAAGTTCTTGTCTTTATTACCTAAAAATAAAATTGTTATTTTATTTAAAATGTATTTAATGATTTAAATTTATTATTAAAAAAATTTAACCAAAATTAAATGTTTAAATTACACTGGTGAAAAGAGAAGAACACACTTTACATTATATTAGAATTACAGCTGCTCCACATATGATAATAATATATTATATGAGATGAAAAATGAAAACCGCACGAAAAATCGCATATTATATAATAATAATATATTATATAACCATATTTATCCTAATAAATTATATGGGATGGAAAATGAAAACCGAACCTTAAATTGCATATTATATAACTATATTTATCATTATATAACTATATTTATCTTTATATAATATATAGGAACTTAAAAGTTATACAGACAGCTTTCTGCATAAAGGGATGGGCTATGAATACTCAACATTTAAACTGCAATAACATTTTAAAGACAAGTTTACTCATATAGGGACATAAAAGTTCACATACATGCAGAAAATAGTCACCATTTAAATAGTGATCATAACATAACGAATGTAAGAAAGCTCTTATAATATGCTAACACAGGTTGTATCCAGCGGAAGGTATGGATGGTGCCATGGATCAATTTCATTTAGCTAACTAAAAATTAGAAGCATCTGGTATTGATATAAATATATGTCATCTGGTATTGCTTCACCAACTAAAATCTCACCAAGATGCTATAAATATATGTCAGTAGGCTGTGCCTAGGCTTCTTTCACATTATCTTCCTCTCTACACGAGCGTTCATGAGGAAAGAATTGCCAAGAACAAAAACCAAACCTGGTCTGTGGCCAAGTACAGCGATTGACTGTTTATAAATATGACTTTCAAGCAGAGTTATTTCTTATTGACTGTTTATAAATATCAATTTCAGGCACAGTTATTTCTTAATGTTTAGTAATTTGTCCTATGCATATTAAGCTATAGGCTCATTAACGGGCTGTATAAGTTAGTTTTAGATAATGTATTTGCTCAAATTTAATGGTGGGTATATATAATTCAAGTTATAAGTTTATTAATAAGTTGTATATTTTTATTTTTAAGTAAAATATTGGCTTAAATTCAATGATGGGCATATACAACTCAGGCTATGTATATTTACCAAGCTATTAACCTATTAATATACCATATATACCCAGTTGATATATATTTGATATATATTTACCAAACTATTAGTTTATTAATACACTATATATATCTAACACTGTAAATAATGTACGTACTTAAATCCAACTGTAAATCTAAATATATATGCTTTAGACAAAACTTTCAAGTTACCGCTTATTTTTAAAGCTATAGCCAAATCCATATGGTTTAACAGATAACCTATAGGCTAATAGCCAAATCCATATATCTTTAATATGGTTTAACAGATTCCAAAACGTCTTGCTTAACCCATTATTATATTAGTGCTGTCCTTTCAACTTAAACCTTTCGTCGCTTACACCTTTTTAACTTTGTCATGATCTGAGGGGGAGCCAGGCCGCAAGGACTTGCCCGTATTTGTGTGTACAAAATCTATACGCTATTCAATTTATGGAATGCACTGCTCAAGCCTTGCACTCCCATGAACTTCTGACAGAACAAAAATAGCTACAACTATATTGACGGATACGGTTATGTACACATTTTAGCCCTTCAGAGCGCTCGAGTGGTGGGGAGTGGCGTGAGTGCAGAGGGTGGAGTTATATCTTGGATATGCGTATCTCCGTAATTTTATTGTAAATCTGTTTGTGCTACCTGTCTCGTCAATTTTTTAGCGCCCCAAGAATCCACCACGAATATCAAAATTCACCTCCAGAGATTTCCTTACCCTCCATAATGCAATGATTGAGATTCCTCCCTCCCGCGGAGGGAATGATGGCCCCACCGCCACATCCATTGTCCTGCCCTGAATCTCCCTTTTGTGCACCCATCTTGTACAACCAGCAAACCCATATTTAGAAACCCTACTTGCCTTGTAAGGTTTTCATTTTGAAAACATCAACTCAGTTTTTACTATTCATAATTTTCATGTCATTATGGATTACAACATGGATTAGAGCCATGTGTTCGGCTTTTTATCACATATAACTTGTAACAGTTTTTGTCGGTACATGTGAATTGATTGCAGAGAGAGAAACGAAGTGCTTTATTGACCCCCTTGGGGTTTGAAAAATATTTTTCTTGGTTGCTAGGTAATGTATATATATTACAAAATCCCCACGTAAAATTGAAATTAGACTTCAAGTTTTGAACTTTATCCAGATGGAGGATTTAACAAAGTTAAAAAGAGTTTTAACAAAGATTGCGCATTTCAATATCCAAAACTGGAGCCGAATACATTTAGAGCAATACAAAGCTGTGAAAGTTTTCACCACATTGCAGTCTTGTCTTGTCTGATCCCCAAATGACATTGCAGTGTTGCCTGAACTACAAATGACATTTGATCTCCAAATGCTCTACAAAACGGAGAGCCTATATTACAAAATTCATTTTAATTATTTTATACAGCAAAGATAAGTTTGTGGCAGAAAGAAAGCCTGCATTCATATTTATCAGTTGCAGCCCAAATCATAGACCACCGACCCCATCAGCTCTGGCCCGTTAAGCCGTGGATTGTTCTCAAAACTGCCATCTCCAAACATTAGAGAGGTCAGGGTCTTAGAAAAATAGAATATGAGAGAAAAATAGGGCAACCAAGATTTGTGTAGCTATAGTTCCATTAATGCATTGGATTTTGTATTCCATTGGATTTTGTACTTAGCTTAAATCCATGAGTTAGCATACACTGCTCATGTATTAATGGAATTCTAGCTCCACAAATATTGATACCCAAAAAATGCTGCTGAAAATAAATATCCTGCCAATGGCAATTAAATGTGCAAAGACTGTATATGCCCACAGTTGGATTTTGTGCCAACAGTTAGATTTTGGCAGGCCAGTTTTCCAGGGTGCGCATATACAGCCCCCACTCATTGGCAGGCTGGCTATTTATTTGTTGCCAAAAAATACCCACCTCTTCTCAGTGAATTTGGAAAACGACCCAGAAGTGGGAATGGTACCACACAAATCGTTTTCTGACAGATCTCTGCAAATCCATATTTTGTTCACAATCAATAACCCATCATAAGAAACGACCAAGTTTTCCAATATACTGAATAATAAAATATATGGTCAAATGCAGAAAAATCTAGGGCAGCGCACATTATCTTAAGGCTGCTCAAATTCATAAGCTCTCGTGGAATTCGGCCGGTGAGTTTATTTCCATTCAAACGCCTGCATGTATTAAATAATCACGATCATGTTAAGAAACGCACTTATGCAGGCATTATATAATCCTAGATTTGTTTATTATAACTCCAAAGAAGGAAAACTTACAGAAATCTTAGGGAGTTGAGTTTTCCAAGTGAAGGAGGGATGTCTCCTGACAGATTATTGTGGTATAGATCAAGGCTAACAAGGCTCTTCAAATTACCAAGCTCCTTTGGGATCCGTCCAACCAAGTTGTTTTTGTACAGCTCCCTGTAGACACAGTAATTATAAATAATGGTCCACAGTCAGTCATGGTAATAATAAAATAGAACCCATCAATCACACCCTATCTTCTTCAATAATGCTTCTACATTCAGTCATGGTGATAACACAATAGACCCCATCAATCATATCATGCCTTCCTCTATTGCAACAAGAAGCGAGAATCGAACAGACTAAAATTTAAACGAATATTAAAACAAGCTAACCCTTAGCAAGCATCTCAAACTTCTATCTGGACCTCTGTTGAACATGGTGTTTGATAAAATTCACTTCTCATTCAAGACCTTGAAGTAAAGGCATATGGCAGACTTGGTAAACCCAACTAGGTTAAGGTACAGTAAGTACTCCTAACAGAGGTTCACTTCTCACTCAAGATCTAACTAACTAGGTAGCATCAAGTACCCCTAACATAGGTTCATCTGTATAAGATATATTACGCTTTAAGTGCAATCACAAGAGCTTGAAATCTTCTGAGATGGATTTATAATTAGTAAACACCTAAGATGGATTCACGATTTGTTAGGTACTTGTTTCTTCTCGATTATAGTCGACAGGTAGCTTCTTATTTATGCAACCTTAAATATCCTTCATGAAAATTAAAGAGACACTAACATCAAAGCCAAAACAAGAGGATGAGTCAGCCATAACCCTTCGTTCTCTGTAAACAGTTTACAGTTTCTCTTAACACCTGTAATGTGTTCTACCAATATATTGGTAGTTTTAATGGCATTTAATATGCAGTGAATGCTTAAAATTTTACATTACTTTACTCAACCTTTAGATCTTAATCGCATTCAATATTGCACTCAATGCTTCAAATTATCCAACCTTCACCTACTCAACCTTACTGATCTTAATATCATTCAATGGCCAGCGAATACTTCAACTCCAAGCTTCGTTTAATCAAACTTACTGACCTTGATGGCATTTAATGAGCAATGAATGATTCACAGCTAACCTTCCTTAATGGCATTTACTAAGCAGTGAACGTTTACTACCACACTGTTCAATGCATATTAAAGTTTAGAGAAGGTTATATTTCGCTTTCGCCCTAGTCAACGGTTTGAATCGAGGTTCTACTGTTCACAACAAAGTTCAGAGCGAATTTATTCTGCAAATTTATTGCTTGGGCCTGGTTCAATTGCACTACAAGTAGTAAATTGATCAATAGCCGAGTGACCATAGGGAGATGGAAGTGACTGGTCCTCTGAACTGTACAGAAACTAATAGTCCAGAAAATCAAAGGTGTGAAACAGCTACTGGGTGGGGACCTTACATGGATATCATAGGGTGCAAGTACATGTCACTGTGAAAGAACAATAGATTATGCACAAAAAAACAGTTTCCAAACCACTTGATTGGTGTCTACAGAGAGATCCAGTCAGATGTCTATTTCATGCTTTCACCCGCTGTCTCATGCAGAAAAAGCTGACCATTTCTTCAGCACTTTCAACAGAAGAAAAAATTAAAAAATAAACAAAATATACAAGAAAGCGTTATTTATCATAGCTAAATCCATTGCTTGCAGACACGGTTCAATCTCTTTACCATGATACACAGTTTCTCAAAACCCATATAATATCACAAACCTCAAACAAGTATAGAGAAGCATGGATAAAAAAAATGCCAAAAAACCAACCACTCCAATACAAATCCCAAACATTATATTACAGACATGGCTTTCATAGAGTATCAAAGTCTGTGTGCCAGAGCTTACAGATATTGGAGGTGTGTAAGCCTTCCCAGATCACGAACCAGATGTCCAGACAGTCTAGCATTTCCCAGGTCCCTAAAAAACAAATTCAGTTAGCTTGCTAATCCAAAAGAACTGTAATAAAATAGAGTTCTTGATTTCATTAAACTTACAGTCTAGTAACACGGTTATCTCTGTCACATGTAACGTGGAACCAAGTACAAGGATTCACCAAAGTCGGATCCCAGCTCTGCAGCACATTCCCTGGATCATGCAAGTTTCTTCTGAGAGCATAGAGAGCATCACCTGCAAGCACACTTATGAGCACTAATTTGTACAAATCCCAACACAAATTTATAAAAGGCCTAAACATTCATAGCAGTTATTTCAGGCTAAAGTCCTCCAAATTGTTAGAATTACATAACATAACTATGAAAACACATGCATGTTCAGACCATAACACTGAGAAAAAAACACAATAGGATGACTTGGGTTTGTTGGCCACCTTCAGAATTTGCAGCCACCTTTACAGCAAATATTGCTAACATTAACATGAATAGAACCCAAGAATCCTCCATGCTTTCTCCAGCTGGGCTTGTTCCACCAGAAAGGAATAACACCCACACAGTACGTTTCAAGGACTCAGAGCTATCAGCCAAGAATACCGCTCTACTTATGCACACAGCACAAAGAAGGTGAGGTTGGGTGTATTTATAGGCAATAACTGCAGTATACACGACACACCTCAACCTCTTTTTTCGTTCAAAATGCTAACTCATGCCTTTAACGGTTACAAACCATTAAATTCCAAATGCCCTAATCATCTAGACTGCCCGAATTTTCGAGTTTTTTGTTACAATTTTCCGACTGTCTCTGATTTGGGAGTTAATTAATTAATGGATTAAATATCGAAAAGCAAAGCATTGGCGACGTTAGTGGACGATATGTTGGGATTCCCACAGGTGGTATACTTTACGCGTTTTTCTTCTTTTGATAAAGTGTTAAACTATTATTTGTTGTCGACATTCGCCTCGACTGGTGTTATCCATGAATCGTGCGGTGTCTGGAATTTCAAAGGTCATTTCAAAGTTCCTATATTGATTTATGGGGTATGACCAAACCAAACCAAACCCTACTGTTAGCCTCCATGAAAGATAACTCCCTGCACTAATCAAAGTGACATGGGTCACCTCACATGCAGGATATGGACCCTTTCTTGGCAATTTGTAACCGTTGACTATGATCACCGTTGATAGTGAATCTCACAGTCATACATCGTCTGATGTGTCAACATCATATGATAGTGAATCTCATCGTTTGTTGTGTTTCCATCATAGGATGGTGAATCTAATCGTTTGTTTGGTGGATGTGTTGTGGATAACAATTGTCAAATAAAGATGGTGTCTGAACCATTCTCCATATTCAAAAAACTTTATTCGTTTTAAAGTTGACAAATCCAGGCCTAAATATATAATAACATTTATCTTTCCCTCCAATTTCATGCTGACAAGATTGCTTTTCTAAAGTGTTTGCATCATCGTTTGTCGTGTCTACATTATATGATACTGAATCTCGTCGTTTCTTTAGTCGATGTGTTGTGAAATAGTGATGGAGTATGAAGCATTATCGTTATTAAAAATGTTATGTGAAGTGGAAAATGACAACTTCATAAAATTTTATTTTTCCCTCCAAGTTTACAGTGACAAATGACAAGATTGTCTTTTTGAAAGGTTTACATCGCTATTGAAAAAGATATTGTTAAAGGACATCCACATTGTCAAAGTAATGTTTTTATGTGTTTCAATGGTAAAAGTAATGCTTTTAGTGGTTTTAGACCAGTAAAGTTTTTATCTTTTTACTCACTTTTGGAGCAGTGGTTGATAAGCAGATTTTAATTTTATCACAATTTATTTTTAATTTTATTCACAATTTTCTTACATGTAATTTACACATAGATGATTTTTTTAATTTAATTCACAATTTGCTTACAAGTAATTTATAGGGATGATTTTTTAAATGTTAATTAAAAAAATAAATTGGAAAAAAATAAATTCTTAATTATTTAATTAAAAATATTGAGAAGTTGAATACATGAAATGTTAAATATCATGTGATTTACCTCTAAAAATCTCTTATAAAGTTGATATGGATCACATTATTTAATTAAAAATATTGAAACGGTGAATACATGAAATGTTAAATATCATGTGATTTACGCCTAAAAATCTCTAATAAACTTGATATGGATCATAGAAGCCTCAATTCAATTGGTTATTATGATATCATTTCATTTACAATTATATGAATGAGTTTCACACACTTAAGATTTATTTAGCAATTACAAAAATGAAAGTCATTCTTTTTCTCAAGGCACAAGAGTGAATTACACTATTACATCTATTCCAAACTAAATTTTTTGACCATTAACATGGTTAGTGATGCACAAAAGTCTATGGTGGAATATTTATGAAAAGCATTAAATAAAGCTGCATGTGAAAGACCATTGTGACAATAACACAATGTCAACAACTACAATATGAAGTTTAAAAATATAAGTAAATTATAATTAGTATAACATTGTGAATCTTGACCAAATATATAGAAGTTTCATTTATAGGAAAACAATCATAAAAATATTGGTAAATGGTACATATTACCTACAAGATGTGAAATAATGACCAATTTGAATTCCATCTAGTGCCAAACTCTTTTCATGAAAATTGTCCATCCATGTGCATATGATCAGGAAAATAGATTGAAGTTTCTAAATTATAAGCATGCAACATCATTCTTCTTGCCATGCACAGAAACATAACATTATATAGCACAACTAAAGTGGAAGGAAAAAAAAGATTGTTTATTCTACAATAATATGTAGGTTCATTAACAACCTTCATATTTTATTGTAAAAATGAGAGTAAAAATAATGTAAGCTCCTCAATAACTATTCATTGTCTTAAATTACCTATCCTAAACCACCCATATCCCACAACATAGGATGCCTCATCTCAAGGAAGGAGGCATAGGTTAAACATTGTTGTATTCTTTGTTACAACATTTATCTGTGAAAGGATGGCACCATGTGTAACATATAAGCACCTTTGGACATCTAGAGCATGCTACCAAGACCACCTTAATTTTGAGGAAGATCACTAAACCCTATGGTTCACACCCTCAAAGCATTGTCCCTTCCATCAAAGGAACACTTTTTAGCATCCTTGAGGTAGAATCCAAGTTGAATATCTTTGTATTTTCTTCCAAACAATGTCATGAGTTGACCTTGCATACAAAGAAAATCATTATTCAATATTCAATCAATGACCATTCATTACATTAACATTTTGTTGTAGTTGTCCTCTCTCATTTAGACCATCCAATATAAATAATTGTCCATTCTACCATTGGGAACCAGGAAAATGTTGGGGGGCAGCAGGGGGGTGAATCAATATTTTATAAAATTTAATAATTATTTAGCCAAACAAGCACATTTAACAATAGAGAAATACAACAGCTACACAAAGCTTAAACACGAGATATTTACATGGAAACCCATACAGGAGAAAAACACAAATATTATTTTAATTGTAATGTAAATGCAAGCACTAGCTTCAATTTACATCAGATTTTGTAGGCACCAACCCCCTCTTCTTTTCAAGCACCAATGCCCACTATTTGTAAACACCAACCCCCTGGACTTTACATGCACCAACTTGAAGGAAACTCCAATCCCCTAATCCACAAGCACCAACTTGCTTCAACCACTTAGATCCTTTTTTCGTTCGTTTCCAAACTCATATCTATGGCTCTTCAAATAAATTTCATTCATACAACATTCTTTAACTCCATATCTACTTTCTCTCTCTAATAATTTTCAATTAATTCCTCAGTAATTCAGATCTGCAATATTCCATTGTACAACAACTTCAAATCTTAGACGTTTTCCACTTTTCAACCTCTAGTTAGCACACTTTAGCCATATTTATTTCAAATCTGTAACAATTTCACACAACTTCTTCAATTGCTACAACACAACTCTCTCTCCTTGTTATTTTCGAATTGTAGCTCTTCTCGTGTCCACAACACTCTCATGATCAATTTTCATGGGACTACTACTAATCTCACGTCGTTTTTAGTTCTATTTATAGACACAGATGTTAGAGATTTGTCTAATTCATACTTCTTTTAATTTCAACTCTGTAACTATTTGTGCGCCCAAAAACACCAAATTTGCAGGCCCCCTACAGTTGCTCTTAGCACTTATGCTTGGATCCTTATGACTATGGCAGGAATTGCAGGCTTAACCCTTTCTAGGTATCGAGGGTTGTGCTTCTCTCCACGCATTGTTGTGGCCCAATGGTCAATGGCCCAATATGGCCTAGCTCTCAACACCTAACCCACAACACCATATGACCGGTGCTGAGAATTACATTCTTAATGAGTCCCTTAGATCTCAGGTGCTAAGGATTCCACTTCTCTTTGTGATTTGTTCTAGCCAATGGTCGATGGCCAATGGGAGTAGTTCCCACGACGCTTCACGCCTATGCCCACATGACTTGTGGTGAGACTGTAGGCTTAAAAAACTCTCTCATATCTCAGGTGTTGGGAACACCTTAAATACTCCAAACACAAAACTATGAGTCTGAGACTCTAATATGGGGTCCATTGCCACATCACCTGCCATGTGTCACCCCATGTTCCATCACATCATTTGTTTGCTACATCATCTACCATGTCATCACACTACCACGTGGACAATTGGCCACCCAAAAGTGTCAATTCTTCCTACCATGTTTCATCACCAAGTTGCCACATCACCTACATTTCCATCGGGTATCCATGCCAGTTGTGCCACCTATCATGCGACGTGTGTCAAGTGCTCGGGTTCTCCAAATATCAAAGAGTTTGAAAATTTTTAAATAGGACTAATGCCCTCATGTCTTATGCGATGATATGCACAATAGGCTCTTAGCCCGCAGTCGCTAGCCTACTAGCCCCGCTATGACCATGGGTGATGACTAAGGGCTTAACCTCCTTAGTTGTTGGTGTTCTCGATTTCTAAGATCTCGGGATCTTGAGATGCCTAAACATGAAAACTGTATTTTGATGTTTCAATGTCCTAATGTCCTGATGCCTTGAGATGGGACCTACTTGCCACATCACCTACCACTATATCTCACACGTCATTTGTTGCTACCAATAAGAACTCACCATGTGTCCACCTGCATATGTGCACTTGCCATGTGTCACTTTCCCAACTATACATTTGGCCACCAAGAAGTATCGAATTCACCTACCATGTGTCATGCTCACCAACTGCCAATAGTTACCATCATCCGCATGTAATTCATGTCACCTTGGGATCCACCTTTTTTGACCCACCACCCACCAGCCAATCCCATCATTGTTTTTGTTGTTGTCTGCAAAACGATTAGGCAGTTGATAGATGCCTGGGTGTTTTCCACTAAGATCCTTGCAACCATGTGTTATGACTAATGTCTTGTTAATTCACCACCCATAAACCATCGACACTCCCTCCCAATCTTATGTTTTGAGTTTTTGGCATTGATCCATTGAGGTGCCCATGTGCATAGAAAATTATTGGTATCACAAAGAGACCCTTCCTTGTTTTGGTATGGAGTAAAGGAGGGCTCGCAACCAACCACTTGTTTCCACTTAGCCAATCAATAAACCATGATGGTTTCCACTGCAAGGGTACCTCCCTATTAACATTCAAATGGACTTGGGTTATGTCCTATCATTGATCTGCCCATTTAGCCTAAGCCGGCGGCGCAACTTTTTCATTTATCACCCATTTTGTCTTATCCACTTCAAACACAATTTTCTCTGATGTCTGTGGGAGTTAGACAAAGTGCCATATACCATTGCAAAGGTTTCAAAAAGGGATATATAATTGGACACGTTTCATTCTCTTTTGAACAAAGAAACATGAGACAAAATTCCTGCAAAGATAAATTACCCAAACTGACTTCATCCATGACAGCCAACAATGAGAATGGATACTCAATGAAATAATGGCATCACTAACATCATGAACACTCAACATTCTCCCCCTAAACTTGAAATCAATGACAACACATACTCAACAATCTACCAACGCACTCAACAATCTCCCCCTTTGGCATTGATGGCAACAACGTTAGACATTGTTGGTCATTGATGGCTTTGGGCTTGACTACCCTTGTCAGCCTATTTATTCTCCATCTCCATGTCTCTCCACCCTCCTTCTTTAATGTTTGTGATCACATTTCATCTCCAATGTCTGCTGACTCTTCCCCTTTGACGTCAATTGCAAAGGGTTCCTACTACTCAAAATGCATTATTTTCTCACTCTCCCCTCTGATACCAATTGACTATGTTGTTGTAATACAATTTTAAAAATGCAAACTAATGGTTGTTCCAATAGCCAAATTCTCCCCCTTTTTGAATATGACCAACAATTTAGAGTGAGATAAATAGAAAATTACTCCCCTTGAACACATGCTACACCTCTTAATTTTCTAACTCCCCTTGAGCTTATTCGCTTCTCTTCTCTTTGACCTCCTAGCATACAACTATCTTAGACTGAATTAGATAGTTGTCTTCGTTCCTTGTGAAGGAAACTATTGAAGATATGAGGGATACATCACTCCCAACTTCTACCTCAAATACCCAAAGGGTTTTCGGGTAAGGGGCTTAGTGAATATATCATCAACTTGTTCCTTTGTTGATATATACTCCAACGTTACAATCTATCACCTATTCTCTAAAAAAATAGTACTTTATGGGTATATGCTTGATTTTTGAATGAAGATAAGGATTCTTGGACATACTTATGGCACTTGTATTATCACAGACAATAGGAATCGGTCCATCATACATTACCTTCATGTCTTACAAAGTCTGCTTCATCCAAAAATTCTGAGTGCAACACACAAAAACTATTATGTACGTTGCTTGATTTGTGGACAATGAGGTTGAAATCTATCTTTTGCTTAACCAAGCCACCAAAAAATCTCCTAGGAATAAGGCACCACCAATTGTGTTCTTCCTATTATCTACACTACCAACCCAATCAACATTTGTGTATGCAGCTAAGGAAAAGTTCTGACCCTTGGGATACCATAGACCAAAGTCCATTGTGGATTTTAAATATTTGAAAAGTATTTTATAGCTAATAGATGATTCATTTTACGAGTTGATTGATACCTTGCAACTACACCAACAACTTGCATTATGTCTAGCCTTGAGGTTGTTAGGTACAAGAGGTTGCCAATCATTGATTTGAACATTGTTTGATTGACCTCGGACGATTCATCATCTTTGATCAGATTACAACCAGTGACCATGGGATTACTAACAGGTGAACACTCTTCCATCCCAAACTTTTTCAACATCTCCTTGAGGTATTTTATTTGGAAGATAAACATTCCTTTGGTTTATTGCATTACTAAGGAAGAAGGACAATTCTCCTAACATAGAAATTTCAAACTCATTTTGCAGTTCAGTTACAAATTTTTGGCTTAGAAAATTTGCATCACTTCCAAAATTATGTCATCAACATAAACAATAATGACTAAAAGATTTTCATTTTCAGACTTGATATAAAAATTACTATTAGTTGCCCCTCTTTTGAAACATTGTTATTTTATATTTTTATCTAATCTTGAATAACACGCTCTTGGTGCTTACTTTGGCACATACAAATATTTCTTAAGTTTGCACACATCATTTATGTTGTCTAACAACTGGAACCCTTCAGGTTGTTTTATATAGACTTTCTCTCCAAATTCTCCATTTAGAAAGGTTGATTTCATGTCCATTTGATAAACTTTGAACTTCTTGTAACAAGCAAATTCTAAAAACATTCTTATTGCCTCCAATCTTACAATAGGAGCAAAAGTTTCTTCAAAATATTCTCCTTCAACCTGGGCATAGAATTTACATACTAATCTAGCCTTATTTCTAAAAACTTGTCCATCTGCATCTAACTTGTTCCTAAAGACCCATTTTGTACCAATGACATTTTTATTTATTCTCTTGGAACTAGTTATGTGACAATGACATTTTTTTATTGGTCTTGGAACTAATTACCAAGTATGATTTTTCTCAATCTGATCCAATTCCTCAATCATGACATTTACACAATGTTTATATTGCCTTTCCTAAGAAAAATCTTTGAGCTCAGTCATGGATAGCATGGAAATATGTGCTTGACTAGAGGTACTTATTAGCTTTCTTCTAGTTTGAACTCCTACTTCCTTATTACCAACAATTTGATTTTCAGGGTGATTCTTTTGTACATATCTTGAAGGGGTTTTTGGATGAGAGTATGTTTCCTTTTCTTCTTCTTCTTCTTCTTATTCTTCATGTTGTTCATCTTCATATTCACCATTGATCTGATGAAGTGGGCTGATATATCTTGGATTCTTTCTTTTGAGAGGTAAAGCTTCATCCACCTTCACATCAATGTTAGGGTCCAATAATCTAGGAATCAATATGTCTATCTTAATTTTTCATTTTGGCGGTTACTTTGTAAAGTCTAGTCTATGAAATCACTAACCAATTTCAGCCTCACTTTCAAGGGAAGATCAATTTTGGTTGTGACTCTTTATACAATAGGAAATTGAGTGTCACTAAAGAATATTTGCACTCAAACAACAATCGATATGCTGCACTTCAATTTATTCAGCAAGGATTTGGGAACAACAAAATGTATTCTCAATTACCTTCACGTATAGACTCAGATTTTAGTAATTATTCTAATGTACAAACATGTGGATAACGCAAAATTGATACATGCTGTCATTGGGAAGTGAATGAGGAAAACTTTGACTTTAAAAAAGTCAAGAAAATGAATGGAAGTAAATATCATGAAACTTATGTTGTTGATGGTTGTCAACGTCAAGCATGGAAAATGGATAAATTCATGGATGGTACTGGGCTTGAAGGCTCCATAAACCACTATCTGAACTGTACAAATGAAAAAATCTTATGAGAAGGGTGGAATTAGGCGGCGTAGAATTTATCAAAGGGAGTTGGATTCTATTGTTGTTGTAAAGTCTGCAGAACATTTGCAAAATTGTGATCTTCCTCCCCCGTAGTCACTCTGGCATGAGAGTGCACCTTTTAAAAGCAATGACAAATTTAAAGAGATGGACATGTCTAAATCCAAAGATGCAGATTTTTCAACTTCTGTTGGCAGGTTCAAATCTCCATATCTAGAAGAGAAGGGTTTTGCTACTTTATGGCCATTCACCCTCAACTTCAAAAGCCACTGAATCACAAGTTGCACATAAATCATCCTCAGCTAATTACTAAGAGAGAATCATTAGAATGTGAACAAAATTCCATGATAAATTGGCAAACTATAGTGGCACATCCATTCAATTTCCATTGTTTTAAACTCATATGACTCCTCCATATCCTGGGTTTTCATACAATTTTCAGTTCCTTTTGAGTCTTAGAGAGTTTATAAACATGCTCATTTTGTCATTTTTAAAGTTTTGCCTATATGCTATGTTTTTCTCCATGTTGCTGAAGTTTGAACTTGTGTAACTAAGAGTATGCTATGTAAAGTTCCATGATTCCATGTTTTGATGAAAGTGTGGACATTTTGGAAGGTTTGAAGTGTGCTGGGTAATGCAAGGTGAATGAGATTGTTGACTAATCATTATAATAATTTTGGAGTGGGATCTATCAATGCAAGTTCAGAATTTCACTTCTGTTGCACAAGTTGTGATCGATCAGTTGGGAGGTCTGCAAGGGCTGAAGAGGGTATCTCAGAGGTTCTACACCAACACAACATCACCTCAAATGCACCCATCTGATTAGTTTTATCCAATACAGCCTGCAACCATGCTGAGTTATAAACATATTTCATTTTGCTATGTAAGTATATCAGTCATGGCTATTTTTACAAAATTGTATTGTGGGACCTTCTAGAAGTGTTTTGAGTGGTTGGATAAGTGTGGATAAGTTAGTTTAGTTCATTTTCCAGACATGATGTTTCTAAACTATTTCAAATTTTAAATAAGTGATGTTTCTAAATTGTGATAACTTTTATATGGTAATTCTTATTTTTCTGTAGATGCATTGTATCTAGCCTATTATACTTTTGTGCAATGAATTCGACCACCTAAAGTGGTAATTTCGAAATCCTTATTGTATTTAATGATAAAAGGATATGTAAAAGGGTTCTACTTGGGAGTGTTAGAGGTTATACTACGTTTATGCAATTATTGTAACTTTTTCTGAATGAATTGAAGAAGGAAAGTGCATATTTAAATAGTGATATGTGTGTCTAGCTTATTGGTATCTTGTTTCTCTTGTTGCATGAAATATTTTTCTTTTAGATCTACTTATAGTTTTTAAATTCATAGAGTAAATATCTTCATGTTCAATTTGAAAAAAATTCTCAGAATTCATGAGTTGCTCTAACAAATTCGGCTAATCATTATATGAGTGTCATTTTCTTCCAAGGCAAGTTGAATTCATCCTTGTATGGGTGGTCATGTTGTCATTCTTCCCTTTACTCCATTCATACTAATACTACAACAAAATTGATCAATTACCCATAGGTTTTCCTACCTTGCCCCTGTGTGGATTTCACCATATCCCTGATTCATTTAGACCTATAACAATGCTATGATTTTAAGTAGTCCTGCCCTCTACACCCACCTTGAATAAATCAAACTCAAGATCATCATCTGATCATCATAACCTTCCTAAAATCTAGATCCTATCAGTCATCTAGTTGATGATAGCAAAACCTAGCAAGAGAGCCCTCTCCAAGGCTAGGGGGGTTGGACCTTAGCCTAAAATAGGTTTTGGGTTACCTCTAGTATTTCTCTCCTCAACCTAGAGAAATTTACAAAGTGCTAACATATTGGCATTGTTTTCGGGGAACGAAAGGTTCCATCTTCCCTAGGAAAGATCATCAAAGTTTCATATCTGATTAATGAAGGTGGATAGGAGTCAAACACATGAAGGTTGTATCATTCACCTAGTGACTCTAATCAAATTTAACTTGATCCAAAGCAGGGAAAATTTTAAGGATGGAAGTTTATCTTAAAGTTTAGAAGCCTTGGCGAATCTTACTAGTCCCTAATATGTAAATTGTAATTTTTTTGGTGATAATTTTGTAGAAATATTTATATTTCCATGATTTTGTGTTGGTCGATATAATATTTTGGTGATTTTTAAGGTAAAATAATGGTGTACTATAAGATTTGGGTGAATCATTTTAGAAAATAATGGAAATTGAGAATCTTTTTTTTTTGGAAAAATCATTGAAAATTAGCCCACCTATGAATATTAGCCCCTAAAATTTTCCCTGATCCAAAGACTCCATTAGAAGTAGGATCTAGAAATCAAAGTTTTACTGACAACTCTATTGGCCAAAAATGAATTCAGTTGTGAGGTACGTGCCAATGAATCATGCTCATATACCTAGCTTTCCAAATTGTATGCCTTGTATATATTGACAATCATATTTTCCAAATTTCAAAGATGAGAATGGTGATGATGATGCTTTACATCTTATAGAATTTCATATGCATTCATGAAGGCTTAAAGTTGAATGGCATGAAGATTGTCTCATGAAGATGTTCATGGCTACTCTAGAAGGAAAGGCAATATCATGGTATGAAAAATTACCATCTACTAGTTTATGTTCTTTAAAGCATTTTCATACAGTATGCTTTGAAAATTTTAAAGAATCTTATCCATCTTTATTGTTGGTTCAAAATTGTTGTGGACATTTTGAGAGTTTCATTGAAAATTTGGAAAGCTTGTACGAAGATAATGAGTTCATGGATGAAGAAATTTTAGAGGCCCTTCATGACAATCATTTTCATCACCAAGAAGAAATGGTAGCCTCTCTCTTGGATGAAAATGAAACCGAGCAGGATTTTAATGATGACAGTCATGTTCCATCTTCTGAAGTTGATGAAAATTTGCAGCAATCGTGTCAGTATTTGTGCTCAAAAGTATGAGAATTATTTTAAACAACAGAAGGAAATGGTAAATGAGTAGGATAGTTTCCATGATATTCAGGTGGATTCCTAGTAGGCAATAATTTTTTCCTTATCTGAAGATGAAATTAATCAGGAATTTGATGTAAATTTTCATGTTCATTCTCTTGAGATTGATGAAGTAATGCAACAGGTTTGTTCTCTTGAGCTTGTTGAACATATTCAGTAGTTTTCAAATTCCCAAGAAAGAGATAAGGATAGTAGATCAATTTGTTCTTCATGTTATTCATTTTCTCAGTTTTCATCTCATGAAAAAACTTATGAAAATAATTATCCAGAGTTGCAAGGAAATAATGAAGAAGAGAAAATTGTTCTAGACCCTGTGGATGTAGACATTTTTGTTAGTCAAGATGTGGTTGCCTCAATTAAAGATTTGAAAGAACATACAAACCTTGTCTCTAATCTGGATGATAGGAAAGAAGAAATTGTTGCATTGCAATTTGAGAAGGATCAACCGAATGAAGGACTTCATGATCTCCAAGACCCTTTTGCCAATTTGTTGTAGTCATCAAGGAAGATGGATGTTCTTGTATTTATGGATTTTGGTTATCAATTTCAGTTGAATTTTGAGTTGTTAATTGTAAACATTTTCTTTATATTTGAGAAAAATGAAAGAAAAGTCTAGTCATCAAGCCATTTTCTTTCATGGTTGCACTACATGTTTGAATTCACTTGATCAAGCAACTTGTGGATCAGTTAGAGTGAGTAGGTGTGTGAATAAGCTCAACCCTCTGAGCATATTTTTCAGTAGTGTGAATTTCCAACAGTTTGTCTTGGTAGTTTGGTATTATTTTTCAGTACTGTAGGTGTGAGTGGATATCATCAGAATTTGAAAGCCTGAGGATAAGGCCCTAAGGTTTCATTGATATGTTTCCATATGTAAGGTAAAGGTCAAATCAGTCAGTCAGTTGAGTTTTAGTCTTTTGTGTTTGACTCCATTGCCCAATGGTTAGGCTACTAGTCTGTGGTGTTCTTGGCACCTCACAACGAGGATGCCATCCCCATTGGAGCCAATGTTAGGGTCCTATAATCTAGGAATCAATATGCAAATCTTATTATTTTATTTTGGGGGTTACTTTGTAAAGTCAAGCCTATGAAATCACTAACCAATTTCAACCTCACTTTCAAGGGAAGATCAATTTTGGTTGTGACTCTTTATACAATAGGAAATTGACTGTCACTGAAAAATGTTTGCACTCAAACAAAATTCGATATGTTGCACTTCAATTTACTCAACAAGGATTTGGGAACAACGAAATGTATTCTCAATTACCTTCATGTACAAACTCATATTTGAGTAATTGTTCTAATGTACAAACATGTGGACAAAGAAAAATTGATACATGTTGTCCTCGGGAAGTGAATGAGGAAAACTCTGACCTTAAAAAGTCAAGAAAATGAATGGAAGTAAAGATCATGTAGCTTCTGCTTTTGATGGTTGTCAAGATCAAGCATGGACAATGGATAAATTGATGGATGGTACTGGGCTTGAAGGTTCCATAAACCACTATTTGAACTGTACAAATGCAAAATCTTATGGGAAGGGTGGAATTAGGTGGCGTAGAGCTAATCAAAGGGAGTTGGCTTCCATTGTTGCTATAAAGTCTACATAACATTTGCAAAATTGTGATCTTCCTCCCCTGCAGCCAGTCTGGCATGGGAGTGGACCTTTTAAAAGCAGTGACAAATTTAAAGAGATGGACATGTCTAAATCGAAAGATGCCTGTTGGTAGGTTCAAATCTCCATATCTAGAAGAGAAGGTCTTTGCTAGTTTATGGCCATCCACCCTCAACTTCATAAGCCACTGAATCACAAGTTGCACATAAATCATCATCAACTGATTACCGAGAGAGAAACATTAGAATGTGAACAAAATTCCATGATAAATTGGCAAACTATAGTGGCACATCCATTCAATTTCCACTATTTTAAACTCATATAGCTCCTCCATTTCCTGGGTTTCCATACAATGTTTGGTTCCTTTTGAGTCTTAGAGAGTTTATAAACATGCTCATTTTGTCATTTTTGAAGTTTTTCCTATATGCTCTGTTTTGCTCCATGTTGCTGATGTTTGAACCTGTGTAACTAAGAGTCTGTTATGTAAATTTCCATGATGCCATGTTTTGATGAAAATGTGGACGTTTTGAAAGTTTTGAAGTGTGCTGGGTAATGCAAGGTGAATGAGATGGTTGTCTCGTCATTATAATCATTTTGGAGCGGGAGTTGTCAATACAAGTTCATAATTTCACTTATGATGCGCAAGTTGCAATCGGTCAGTTAGGAGGTCTACAGAGGTTGAGGAGGGTATCTCAGAGGTTCTACACAAACACATCATCATCTCAAACACACCCATATGCTAAGTTTTATCCACTACAACCTACAACCATGTTGAGTTAGAAACCTATTTCACTTTGTTGTGCAACTGTTGCACAAGTATATCAATCATGGCTATTTTTACAAGTTTGTATTTTGGGACCTTCTAGAAGTGTTTTTAGTGGTCGGATAAGTGTGGATAAGTTAGTTTAGTTCGGTTTCTAGACATGATGTTTCTAAACTATTTCAAGTTTTAAATCAGTGATGCTTCTAAATTGTGATAGCTTCTATATGGTAGTTCTTGCTTTTTTGCAGATGCATTGTATCTAGCCTATTAGACTTATGTGCAATGAATTCGACCATGTAGAGTGGTAATTTCAAATTCTTTATTATATTTAATGATGAAAGGATATGTAAAAGGGTTTTGGTTGGGAGTGTTAGAGGCTAGACTATGTTTCTGCAAGTATTGTATCTTTTGTTGAATGAATTGAAGAAGGCAGGTGCATATTTAGATAGTGATACATGTGTCTGGCTTATTGGTATCTTGTTTCTCTTGTTGCATGATATATATTGCTTTCAGATCTTCTTATAGTTTTTAAATTCATACAGTAAATTTCTTCATGTTCAGTTTGAAAAAAAATCTTAGAATTCATGAGTTGCTCTGACAAATTCGGCTCATCATTATATGTGTGTCATTTTCTTCCAAGGCAAGTTGAATTCATCCTTGTATGGATCCTCAAGTTGTCACTCTTTTCTTTACTCCATTCATACTACTACAACAACGAATTTGATGAATTACCCATATGTTTGCCTACCTTGCTCCTGTGTGGGTTGCACCATATCCCCGATTCATTCAGACCTATAACAGTGCTATGATTTTAAGTAGTCCTTCCCTTTGCAACCACCTTCAATAAATCAAACTCAAGATCATCCTGTGATCATCATAACCAGCCTAAAATCTAGATCCTATAAGTCATCTAGTTGATTGATAGAAGAACCTAGCGAGAGACCCCTCTCCAAGTCTAGGGGGGTTGGACCTTAGCCTAAAAGAGGTTTGTGGTCACCTTTGAGATTTATCTCCTTAGCCTGGAGAAATTTATGAAGTTCTAACAAGTTCTTTGCCTTCAAATTTCATGTTACTTGTCTCTCCTCTGTAACCAAGATTAATTTTAATAGGGGAGATCTATGAACACTTAGGATTTCATCCAATTTCTCAGATCCTTTAACAAATCCCATATTAAGGTTGAGTTGAGCTTGGGTATGTTCTAATTCTTTTCTAATGGACACAACTTCTTCCTCTAGTTTCTCACATTCCTTGATCCCCTTCTCTTTCAATTATTCTAAAAAAGTGTCTTCAATATTCTTGGCTTCCTCCAACTCCACCTTCAAAATAAGAGTTGGTGAGTCTTTAGTTTCATCCTTTTCTTCTCCATATTTCATCAAAAACTCCTTATGCTTCTTGTTATTTTCCTAAGGCTTTGTATTTATTCTAAGGCACTGACTAGTTCTCCCTCCATATCTACTACAACTTCTTCTTCTTCTAATTCATAGTCATTTTTCTATTCTTCTTGGTTTTCTATATGCATGAACATGAAATTTTTCATTCTTTCTTCATCAAAGGTTTCTCATACTCATCCTCAAAGGATTATTGTCCTCATGGGTATAGAAGCTCTTCTGCTTTAAGTTTATTTCCTTCTTGACTATCTCATACTTATCCTTTTCTTTATTGTCACACTCATTATTTTCTTTCTTATGTGGACATTTAGATGCATAGTGGCCTACTTTTCTACAATTGAAACATTTGAAAGGAAACTTACCTTTGTATTTGTTGGACCCTCTCTTCAATATTCTAACAAACTTGGCTTCTTATTCATCAAATCCATAGCTTGAGTCTTCTTGATTTTCTTTGGTCTTCTTATCAGCTTTGAAGGCTACTTCCTTTGATGTAGATCTGCCTTTTTTGGTTCTCATTTCATATGCAGTTAATTTTCCATGCATTTGATCCATTGTTAATGTGTTGAGATTTTGCATCTCCTCGATAGCTGATACTTTGGCATTGTATCAGGAAAGAAGATATCTTAACACCTTTTGAACTATAAAGGAATCATCCGCGGTTTCATCAATACATCTTATGGTGTTAACTATTTCATCTACAGGAAGAAAGAATTTGGCTATGTCCTCGTGCTCATTCATCTTTATTGATTCAAATTGAATTCTATAAACTTGGAGTTTAGCCTTATTTACCTTGCTATCACCTTTATAGCAATTCATCTTCTTATCCCATATCTCTTTGGTTGTGTTGCGGTGCATGACTTTAACAAATTCAAATTCAGGAAATCCACTTAGGATTGCATTCACTACTTTAGCATTATAAGAAAAATCAATCTTATCATCTCCATCAAGTAATACAATAGGTTTTTATAGTCATTCAACACTCTGACCCAACATATTTGGACCAAAGGACATTATGTAAGTTATCATTCTTACCTTCCAAAATGCATAATTTGTTCTAGTGAATATATGAGCTTTGTTAGTGAAATTTGCATCATAGTTAGACATGTTTCATATCTAGATATACCTTCCAGTTATTAGATTGCTACTGAAGGAATTGGCTTTGATACCAATTGTTGGAAACCGGGAAGATATTAAGGTTGGTGGGGGGGGTGTGAATCAATATTTTATAAATTTTAACAATTATTTATCCAAACATACACATTCAGCAATACAAAAATTGCAGCCCCAAGGCTTATTTCAGTTGGTTGAGTTCTCGTTGCTAAGTATCTCACCAATTGGGAGGTCATGGGGTCAAATATCCTCGACACCCTTGGGGTTAGGCCTTACTTGTTTGGCCAACGGGTAGATCCCTTCAGGTTGATCTTCTTGGATTTTCCTGTGGATGTAACAGCCACCCAGTGTCCGTAAACCACCCTTAAAAAAAAATACAACAATTGTGCTAGTCACAAAAAGCTTGAACACATGATATTTACATGGAAACCCACATGGGAGAAAACCACAAATATTCTCTTAATTATAATGTAAATGCAATCATTAAATTCAATTTACAACAAACTTTGAGGCTCCAACCTACAGGAGACACCAACCCCCTCTTCTTTGCAAGCACCCACTTGTTGGAAGCACCAACTCCCATTATTTGCAGACACCACCCTATTAGAAGCACCAACCTAAAGGAGATTCCAATCCCCTGATCATAAGCATCAACTTGCTTCAACTACTCAATCCATTTTTCATTCAATTTCAAACCTCGATCTATGGCTCTTCAAATAAATTTCACTCATATAACGTTCTATAACTCCACATATGTTTTCTCTCTCTGGTCTTTTTCATTAATTTATTAGCAATTCATATCTACAATATTCCATTGCACAACAACTTTAGATCTAAAATATTATATTGCACAACAACTTTTGATGTAATATATTTTTCAATTTTCAACCTCTAGTCAAGATAGTTCAACCATCTTTATTTCAAATATGTAACAATTGCACACAACTTCTTCATCTCATTACAACACAACTCTCTCGCCTTTTTATTTTTGAATTATAGCTCTTCTTGTGTCCACAACACTCTGATTGATTGATTTGCATGGGAATACTACTAATCTCACATTGTTTTTGTTTCTATTTATAAACACAAATCTTATAGATTTGTGTAATTTAGACTTCTTTTAATTTCAACCCTTTAACTATTTGTGCACCCAAAAACACCAAATTTTCAGCCCCCTGCAACTTCCCTTAGTGCTTATGCTTGATTCCTCATGATCAAGGAAGAAACCACAGTCTTAACCCTTTTTTGGCACAAGGGGTTGTGCTTCTCCCTGCGCACTACTATGGCCCGATGGCCATTTACCCGATATGGCTTATCTCTCAATTCCTAACCCAAAACACCCTGTGACCTATGCTAAGAACCACATGCTTAACGAGTCTCTCAAATCTTGGGCATCGAGGATCCCACTTCCCTCTATGCTCTATTGTGGTGCGATGGTCCTAGTCCCTATGATGCTTAACGTCTAGCCCCTCTTGACCTATGGTGAGACCATAGGATTAAATGAATCTCTCAAATCTTAGGCATTGAGAACACCTCCAATACTCCAAACTCAAAACTATGAGGTTGAGACTCTAATATGGGATCCACTGCCACATCACTTACCACGTATCACCCCCATGTGTTGCCATGTCATTTGTTTGCCACGTAATTTTCCATGTCACCATGTTGCCACGGGGATGATTAGCCACACAAAAGTTCCAATTGTGCCTTCCACATATCACCACCTCAAGATGCCATGCTAATTACATTGCCACCTAGTATCCATGCAATTTGCACCACTTGTCCTTCCATGTGTGTCAAATTCCTAAGTTGTCAGGATATTAGAGAGTTTGAACATTTTTTAGATAGAGCCAATTCCTTGATGTTCAATGAGGTGATATGCTTGATAGGCTCTCACCCTGTGGGTGCTAGGCTATTGGCCCCTCTATGACCATGGGTAATGAATGGGGGCTTAACCTCACCAAAACTTGGCATTCTTAGCTTCTCAAATCTTGGGATCTCGGGGTTGTCGAACATGAAAACTCCATTATGATGTTTTGATGGCTTGGTGCCCTGAGATAGGACCTACTTGCCACATCACCTACCACCGTGTCTGACACATCATTTATTGCTACTAATAATAACATGCCATGTGTCCACCTGCATACATGTGCCTGCCATGTGTCGCTTTCCACTTGTAAATTTTGCCACCCAAAAGTGTTGAATCCTCCTGCCACATGTCATGCTCACCAATCTCCACATGTCATCATTATCCATGTCTACTCCACAACATCTAAGGATCCACCTGTCCCATCCCACCGCCTGTTGGGCAAGCTCATTGTTGTTTTCACTTTTGTTTGCAAAATTATCAAGTGGTCCAATATATGCCTCATATTTTTTCGCCAGGTTCCTTTTGACGAGGTGTTGTGTGTTGGAAATATGTTGTCATTGATGTCAACCCATGTCAACAGAAGCAAAACAACGACTCATGAGATTAGGTTCCAAACACAAGAAGAAGAGTCAAGGAGAAACATGGATGAGAATGGAGTAGAGACCTTGGAGGCAATTATGGAGTAGCATATCATCTAAAATTCATATGAAACCAACCTAGACGGAAATAGCTTTGGAAAAGCTTTCCAGTGGTATGCAGAAGTTTGAAAATGGCATCCTGAGTTGAGAGATAGAACCAGTTAAATTTCTATGACCCCAAGTTAAATATTACAAAGTTAAAGTTGGTTGGAGGAGTTTCGGTGCACATTTAAGTTTGGTGGAGCAGCCAAACACAATAGAAAGGATAGTGGAGCATTCAAACAAAGGATCAGGAAAATTTGGCAATCCAAGCAAGGCAACGGGAAATATTTCTATTGGTTTGTGGATGATATGAAATGGGGCCTAAAGGCTTCTTGTCGTGCTTACAAGAACCTCTCCCACTCCAAAGCTTATATATTCCCAAATCTATGCTTATGATTGATAATTTGCGGAATTAAAAGAACTTAAATAGGTGTATGCTTGTGTTTGCCTTTAACTGTTAAGTGCTTTAAGTTGATTTGCTTAAACTGATATAAAAACATATAACAACAAATAATGTAGATAATAACCAACACACATAAGAATAATATAATTAGGAGTTCACCCAAACCTCTAGGGCTATGTCTCCTTGAGCTCTAATCAACTCGACTAAGCTCTTTGGGATTATGGTAATGCTTCTTTTACAAGTTCCACACTTAAATCCATTGGTTTACAACTACACCTATGGGTTTAGAATACCATCTTATCCTGCTAGCTGTCCATATGCTACAGACAGATCTAGGCTTCTCTAGACTAGATTCCTTCAATCAGCGCTCCAGGCTATCTTGAGCTCCTCGCTTGCACCAACTCCCTCATAATTATTTTACTGTCTCTGGAATTCCTTCTTTTGTCTTCAACACACTTCAGACATCAGCAATAGCTTGATCATTTGATCTCTTTGCTGTTCTGCAACTTCATTACAACCCATGGCTCTTAGAAGTCTATTTTGAGCTCTCTGGCTCTACGGCTTTAGCTCTCTAGCTAACTAGCTCTAGCTCTCAGCTCTTTGGCTCATCTGGCTCTGGCTCTCTTAGCTATCTGGCTCTGTCCGTCTGGATCTGCCTCCAACCTTTGGTGGCTCTGCCTCTGCTTGGCCCTCTAGCTCTGAAGCTCTCAGGCTTTCTGGCTCTTGGTGCTCAAGTTCTCAGGCTCTCCGTCCCTTCCTCATCTTGAGGAATCATACCTGGGCAATTTGCTCCCAACCTTGGTGGCTCTATGCCTCTATCAACTTTGCGGCTATGGGATATTACAACGTGAGCTTTCTGGAGAGAGAACTTCCCTAAAGGGAGCTTGTTGTGAGCTCCTCGAAGGGAGACTAGCTTCTTCACTTGGCTCTCTGGCCTTTTTGGAATCCTCCGACTCTGCGGCTTCCATGTCCGTTCCCCTCTGTGGAATAATTCCTCTACGGATCTGTAGCTTCTTCTGCTCCCTGTCTCTTCGACTAGCCCTCTGGCTTACTGGCTATGTGGCTTTGCGTCTGGCCCTCTGGCTTCTGGCTCTGTGGCTCTGTGTGTTACATAACGGATTCTTGTTCCACAATGCCCCCTGATAGTGTGGCACAAAACGCTTTAAGAATAGGAGCAGTTTTCAATTGAAAAGGAATCGGCAGCCTTTTTTTTGCCATCCTCTAGCCGAAACAGCCAAATAACAGAAACACACAGGAAAATGCAGGCAAAACACATCATGGGCGTTATAGCCAGAACTCAAATAATATGCAATCACATTTATAAACCTCTTAGGTCCATCTTATCATCGCAAATCGCAATCGCATAGGCAGAATGCTTAAAACCTAAGAAATGGCCAAAAACATCAATACACGGGAATACACTGAAAATCCGAAAATACGGATTTCAAAATTTATGTAATCGCATTCATAATCTCATCGGGTCCATGCTTCTGATTGCATATTGCAATCGCATGTCACGTATGTCAATGGCCCTTTGTATTGTGTGATCTAATCGTCGATCACCGATCACATCAGCGTATCGCTATTGCTTTATCAGCATATCGCAATCACTATGTTCATCGCACACCGTCACTTGACCCCCCGAAATGCGATTAGCGATTAATTCCCGACCATTGATTTGCTCCTCAATCCAACGGTCAATATTCCATCGCAATCACTTTATCGCATTTGCAAATCGGCTTGTCGGGGTTTCGATATCATATGTAAGTCTTTCCCTGATGCGATATGTCAGAGATCACCAATCGAGAAGTCCTTCTGCCTTTGCTTAAGTCCTCCCTTTGAACTCTTCCGATGCGATTTTCTTCAATGAGCCTTTAAGTCCATTTTTATAAGAATTTGCCTCCTTTTCTAAGGATAATGGGCAATCTTCTTTTTGCAATAACTCCTTCATCCAAAGTCCATTCTGGTCCATTCAAATTGTAGTAGATTCAGATTGAAAAGATCTACACAATGAGACTATTCCCAAGAGCATCCTTTGACTTTCATTTTCCTCTGTGAGGAATATTTTTAGACTTAGAAGTCTATACTAGATCCATTTTGGATCACGCCTTCCCACTAAAAAGCTTTTGGACTCCAAAAGACTGATATACTAATCTGAACAGTAAATGAGAGTACCTCACCCTCTTCTTTCAGCCTCCATACACTTGCCTTGCATAGTGCTTCTGAACCAAAGCCTTTAAACACTTTCCTTCCTGGATGTGCTGGTCCTCCTGGGAAGAACTGTCTTCCTCCTTGACTTCCTGCAGAACTCCTACTGAGAAGGTCACAGAAGGTAGTTTGAACTTCTCTGCCTTGATCATTGATCCAAGGTGGCTCAAACCAATGTGAAGTTACATCTGCTTCACAAAATTTTCATTTGTATCTGTTTGACATACTGTCAACAACCACTGTTAACAACAACAGAATTACAGACAACAACTGGATGGCCTAAACTCCTGCTTCAACAAAAGAAATAGATTTCACATATTGTGAACACCTCCATGTCTTTACATCTGCATACAAATGATTGACTGGATAACAAGCCAACAAAACATGCCTTTAAAACAATTGACCCTTCAAGTCAAGCATGTAGAAAAAAACTTTAGGAATATTTTTCAAAGATGAAACACTTCATCATCATCTCCATCTTGGAGACCAAATCAACTTTTCCCAAGTCAATATTGCATGACATGCATGTTTACAACAAATTAATAAACCCTTCAATTTAATCACACATACATGTTCGAATAAAAGGAAATCATCAACATCCCTGTGTTCATGCATATCATGCTTATGCATACATTTCATCCTTCAACTTTCACTTAAGCACATTGTACTTTCGAAGCTGAAATGAATATATTGTTGCAGCAATAAAGTGAGTCTCCTACTCAACTTTTCCATTCACCTTCTTGGTAAAAACCTGCAACTTGCATTCCATTAACAAAGAAATGCATTCTATTGATTTGATGCATGACATGCAACCTTCATTGGATAAGAACTCTAACCATCAGCTTGTCTGCACATCAGCATCAACATGTGAATCATCCTGAAACACATCAATCATGGGATCTTTCTTCCCACCCCTGCCATTCTTTCTTTCCACCTTCTTCAAGTTTCATGGGAGCATTGTTGGATTCAGAGTCCAACATTTTGCAGCAATATGTCCTTGCTTATGGTAGTAAGTGAAACTCATGTGCATCTTCTTGACAACATGATTTGCCTTGTCCAGTGGACCTTTGGCTTCTTGCTTCTTTTCCTTCAAAAGTTTCTTGTATGTGGCCATTCTCTTCCAACATCTAGAAACATTATGGTTATCCAAACCACAAAAGGAACATGCAATTCTTTTCCCGTACTTATATGGAAATATATCATGCTTAACATAATCAAAAGGAATATGGTTAAAACCAGATTTATACCTTTCTCTTTCACCTTTATTTCCTTCATGAGGAGGTGAATTGAATGAAGAAGTAGCTCCCTTTGGAACATCATCAATCTCTTCAAGGCTTTCAGAGTTTCCACAACTCTCTGGTTCAAGCGTATGCTTATGAACACCTTCTTCCTGCAAATGATGTTTCAAGCTATTGCATTCCCATGAATACAATCTTTACACTCTTGAGGTAGAAGACCTGAAATGAAACTCCTTCTTGAAGCTGTTTCAATTGTCTTCATGGCAGCTTTGGAACTTTCTCCATAAGATTTTCCATAGCCAATACCCAAATACTTAGGCCTTTCCTCAACCATTATTGGTTCAACAATACCCTGTGCATATTTGCCCAATCCTTTTCCTTCATAGCCCATTTTGGACATTAACTTGGACCCTATGCCTCTAGTATGTTTTTCAAAAGAACCAACATAAATATTCTTAGAGGAATTTGAAGACAAACTTGAATTGTTTACCTCTTATTCAAGTTGATACTTGACTAAGGCTTCTTTGGCAACAAGGAGTTGTGTCTCCAACTCATGCATCCTTTTCAGGTTCATATTTTCAATATGAAGTTGCCTCTCCATTTCTTGCAATTTGTCAAAAAGCAATTGCTTCTCTTCCTTCATGGAATTCAACTGCTCTCTAAGTATGATGCTCTTCCTTTCATCCTCATACATTTCTCTCACCATATCCATCATGATGAACAAGTCTTGCTTCATGTCTTCATCAAAGAATCTTGTGAAGAAAGAAGAATTTGAGGACTCACTTGTAGAAATTATCATTATCAAAATGAACAAAAGAACTTCAAACAAGATTAACAAAGAGCTTATTCAAACAACCTTTTGCAACAAACCTCTTGTGCTTCAAGGATTGCCCTGAGGTCCTTTGGGATAAGAAGAATGCCTTAAGCCCTTCTTCCTTCTTGTCCTCTCCTGGACTTAGCTATCAATAGCCTTCCCTTCTACAAACTCAAACAACAGTCAGTTTACAAACAATCAAACAACTAAATTCTTTCTATTGTTTGAACAACTTTCAAGTCAAACAAGCATATAGATTGCTATGTCAATCAAGCATCCTGATCTGATATCACCTGCATCATGATATAACCTACTCTGGTATAACTTAACTCTAATATTGTTGAAAAGTGTGCAACAAGAAATGCTAAATTTAGGAAGTGCTAAAAATAGAACTGCTAAAAATAGCGCTTCTAAAAATAGCAGTTTGGCCAATGAGCATTTTGGCGGCCTTGGGTGAGAGGTGAAACTACTAAAAATAGAATCTTCTAAAAATAGCATTTTTGGGTCCCTTCCTATTTATAGCAGTCCCTGGTCTATTTATAGGAATTAAAAACGAATTTGGTCTTACCAGCAGTTTAAAATATTAATTAATTAATCTCCACGAGTTAATTAGTTATGGAAAATTAAACTTGAAGTCTTTGTGAGAACATGCAATTAGTTGTCCCACTGATTGACGAATTTATCCTTGATTCTCTCCACTGATTGAGGAATTAAGTATGAGTTCTATAATGAGAGAATCAGTTGACTTAGTTTAACTTAGTCAAGTTCAATTAGATTAATTTAACAAGTTGTTAAATTAATGAGATATAGTTTGTTGATGCTTGCATGCATGTGACAACTATTATTTTCAGATAATTGTGTATTCACTCATGGATAACTGATGCATGTCAGTTTTGTCAGAGACCCAGTTGAGATCAGAGAAGGGACAATGTACTATCATTTGGATGAATATTTTTCCTATAAAGGAAGCTCATCCATGATGAGGATTTATCTCCTTCAGGTTTGTGCAGTTATTTCAGAGGTCAATGTTGTGTGTGAGGTGAGAATCACACAGGTTGCAGCTAGAGGACCCAGGAAAAACTGTGCATAGAAATAGGAGGCTTGGAGGGTAGAGGAGAAGGTTTGTGAGAAGCCTTTGACTGTCTATGAGCAGCAGAGGGATTGTACTGAGAGCTGAATAGCTTCCGAGCTAAGGCTTTGTTACTATGTTTCCACTTGTATGATAATACAGAGATGGGGTTTTAGGCAGGTGCTTTCCCGGGTAAATTCTTCTGTGTTATGTGTGATTGATTCCTTCTTATCAGTTATATGTGTTCTTATTGATGTTTCTCATGGTTGATTAAGCTTCCGCTAAATTGTTTGTAGAAGTAGATCAAGTGTTTTGCTTTAGTACATTGCATTACTAGGTGATCTACAGGTGGGAAATTTCTACATGGTACCGGAGCTAGTTGATTTGTAGAAAAAGTTCTACATGGTATCAAAGCTAGCTGATTTGTAGAAAAATTCTACAAAATTCTACATGGTATCAGAGCACAGGTGATCAAGGAAGAACAATATACAAGAAGAGGAGATTTCAAAGTTTTGAGTTTTGGGTCGAGAGTTTGTAGAGCAGATCTGAAAATTTCTGTAAAAAAATTCAAAAACAAATAGCAGATTTGGATTCCTTGCGGAAAAATACCCAAAATAAAAAAAAATAAAAAAATCGGCTGAATCGGAGTTCGCATGAGGGAGATATCAATGATCTAAAATCAGCTCTTTTTCTAGAAAATTTCGTGACGGCGGGAAAGTGGAAATAGATTGGTGTGCTAGCCAAGATCCTATATGCACTTGAGGTACAAGATGCATGCAAAGCCTTGAGGAGTAAGGCAAAGGTTAGATACTTGGTGGTTGAGAGGGAGAGTAAATTACCTCTCAACATGCAGTGCCAGAAGAAGTCTCTAATGATTGTGGAGGAGCCACGATTGGTGTAGCAGCTTCAGGAGGTTGTGGAGCAGCCACAACAGGGGAAGTTGAGTGGAGATCAAGTAGAGACATCTACTCATGCAGAGACCTCCAGTAGGGGGAAACTTCGAGCCAGGTGGGTAGAGGGATCACATGCAGCCATACCTCTAGGTAGGAGGTGGGGCGATATAGAGTGATCGTCCCAAGGAGGAGGGGCAGGATCCTTGAGGTACCCAACCTCTTTGATTCAACTTTGCTATGGGAGCCGCGATGAGGAGTAGCATAACTGATTGATTGGGTAGAGACAGATGCAGATGGAGTGGCAGAGAGAGCTACAGTGCAAGGAATCCAAGGAAAATGCAGAGCATGCAGGTTGCAGCAATGCGAGAGGCACAAGTGTGTTGCACAGTGTAGGGTAGCACAGAGAAGGGTGCAACGGTGCGAGATGCATGGAGATGTTGCAGTAGTGCAGAGGTCAGAGAGGGAGCACTTGTCAGCAGTAGGTAGAGCTTCAGCATCAGAGTATGTTTCTAGCCCAACAAAGAGGTCAGTTGGGAGTTTTTTTGTTCCAAGTGTTGTTGGAGCAACCGCACTTGGTAGATGTGTTGCATGCAGAACATTCCAGAGTTACAGGATTGAGTTCGAGAGGAAGCCTTTCTTGTTGAGAGGGAGTGTTGAAAAGTGTGCAACAAGAAATGCTAAATTTAGGAAGTGCTAAAAATAGAACTGCTAAAAATAGCACTTCTAAAAATAACAGTTTGGCCAATGAGCATTTTGGCCACCTTGGGTGAGAGGTGAAACTGCTAAAAATAGCATTTCTGGGTCCCTTCCTATTTATAGCAGTCCCTGGTCTATCTATAGGAAGTAAAAACGAATTTGGTCTTACCAGCGGTTTAAAATATTAATTAATTAATCTCCATGAGTTAATTAGTTATGGAAAATTAAACTTGATGTCTTTGTGAGAACATGCAATTAGTTGTCCCACTGATTGAGGAATTTATCCTTGATTCTCTCCACTGATTGAGGAATTAAGTATGAGTTCTATAATGAGAGAATCAGTTGACTTAGTTTAACTTAGTCAATTTCAGTTAGATTAATTTAACAAGTTGTTAAATTAATGAGATATAGTTTGTTGATGCTTGCATGCATGTGACAACTATTATTTTTAGATAATTGTGTATTCACTCATGGATAACTGATGCATGTCAGTTTTGTCAGAGACCCAGTTGAGATCAGAGAAGGGACAATGTACTATCATTTGGATGAATATTTTTCCTATAAAGGAAGCTCATCCATGATGAGGATTTATCTCCTTCAGGTTTGTGCAATTATTTCAGAGGTCAATGTTGTGTGTGAGGTGAGAATCACACAGGTTGCAGTTGGAGGACCCAGGAAAAACTGTGCATAGAAATAGGAGGCTTGGAGGGTAGAGGAGAAGGTTTGTGAGAAGCCTTTGATTGTCTATGAGTAGCAGAGGGATTGTACTGAGAGCTGGATAGCTTCTGAGCTAAGGCTTTGTGTAATCCGGACTATATTTCCACTTGTATGATAATACAGAGATGGGGTTTTAGGCAGGTGCTTTCCCTGGGTAAATTCTTCTGTGTTATGTGTGATTGATTCCTTCTTATCAGTTATATGTGTTCTTATTGATGTTGCTCATGGTTGATTAAGCTTCCGCTAAATTGTTTGTAGAAGTAGATCAAGTGTTTTGCTTTAGTACATTGCATTACCAGGTGATCTACAGGTGGGAAATTTCTACATGGTATCAGAGCTAGCTGATTTGTAGAAAAATTCTACAAAATTCTACAGATATCACCTTCTTTGAAGGTGGGGTTAATTAACCTGATGCTCTGATATAACCAGCTCTGATACCACCTGATTTGAAATGGGGCCTAAAGGCTTCTTGTCGTGCTTACAAGAACCTCTCCCACTCCAAAGCTTATATATTTCCAGATCTATGCTTATGATTGATAATTTGCAGAATTAAAATAACTTGAAATAGGTGTATGCTTGTGTTTGCCTTTAACTGTTAAGTGTTTTAAGTTGATTTGCTTAAACTGATATAAAAACATATAACAACAAATAATGCAGATAATAACCAACACACATAACAACAATATAATTAGGAGTTCACCCAAACCTCTTGGGCTACGTCTCCTTGAGCTCTAATCAACTCAACTAGGCTCTTTGGGATTATGGTAATGCTTCTTTTACAAGTTCCACACTTAACTCCATTGGTTTACAACTGCACCTATGGGTTTAGAATACCATCTTATCCCGCTGGTTGTCCATACTCTGCAGACAGATCTAGGCTTCTCTGGACTAGATTCCTTCAATCAGTGCTCCAGGCTATCTTGAGCTCCTAGCTTGCACCAACTCCCTCAAAATTATTTTACTGTCTCTGGAATTCCTTCTTCTGTCTTCAGCACACTTCAAACATCAGCAATAGCTTGATCATTTGATCTCTTTGCTATTCTGCAACTTCATTACAGCCCATGGCTCTTAGAAGTTTGTTTTGAGCTCTCTGGCTCTGTGGCTCTGGCTCTCCAGCTAACTGGATCTAGCTCTCAGCTCTCTGGCTCATCTGGCTCTGTCTGTCTAGCTCTGCCTCCAACCTCTAGTGGCTCTGCCTCTGCTCGACCCTCTGGCTTTGAAGCTCTCAGGCTTTCTGGCTCTCGGTGCTCAAGTTCTTGAGCTCTCTGTCCCTTCCTCATCCTGAGGCATCATCCCTGGTAAATTTTCCCCCAACATCTGGTGGCTCTATGACTCTATCATCTCTGCAGCTATGGGATGTTACAGCGTGAGCTTTCTGGAGAGAGAACTTCCCTGAAGGGAGCCTGTTGTGAGCTCCTCGAAGGGAGACTAGCTTCTTCGCTTGGCTCTCTGGCCTTTTAGGAATCCTCCGACTCTGCAGCTTCCATGTCCGTTCCTCTCTGTGCAATCATTCCTCTACGGCTCTGCAGCTTCTTTTGCTCCCTGTCTCTTCGACTGGCCCTCTGGCTTACTGGCTCTGTGGCTCTGCGTCTGGCCCTCTGGCTTTTGGCTCTGTGTGTTACATAACGCATTCTTGTTCCACAACACCCTCTGATAGCATGGCGCAAAATGCTTTAAGAATAGGAGCAGTTTTCAATTGAAAAGGAACCAACGACCTTTCTTTTGCCTTCCTCTGGCCAAAAAAGGAAAAAATAGCCAAATAACGGAAATACACAGGAAAACGCACGCAAAACACATCATGGGCGTTACAGCCGGAACTCAAATAATATGCAATCACATTTATAAACCTCTCGGGTCCATCCTATCATCATAAATCACAATCTCATAGGAAGAATGCTTAAAAGCCAAGAAACGGCCAAAAACATCAATACACGAGAATACACTGAAAATCCGAAAATCCGGATTTCAAAATTTATGCAATCACATTCATAATCTCATCGGGTCCATTCCTTTGATCGCATATCGCAATCACATGTCACGTATGTCAACGACCCTTTGTATTGTGCGATCCGATCGCCGATCACTTCAACGTATCGTTATCGCTTTATCGACATATCGCAATCGCTGTGTTCATTGCACGCCGTCACTTGACCCTCCGAAATGCGATTAGCGATTAATTCCCGACCGTTGATCTGCTTCTTGATCCAACGGTCGATATTCCATCGCAATCGCTTTATTGCAATCGCAAATCGGCTCACCCGGGTTTCGATATCATATGTAAGTCTTTCCCCGATGCGATATGTCGGAGATCGCCAATCGGGAAGTCCTTTTGACTTTGCTTAATTCCTCCCTTTGAACTCTTCCAATGCAATTTTCTTCAATGAGCCTTTAAGTCCATTTTTATAAGAATTTGCCTCCTTTTCTAAGGATAATGGGCAATCTTCTTTTTGCAATAACTCCTTCGTCCAGAGTCCATTCTGGTCCATTCAAATTGCAGTAGATTCAGATTGAAAAGATCTACGCAATGAGACTATTCCCAAGAGCATCCTTTGACTTTCATTTTCCTCTGTGAGGAAGATTTTTAGACTTATAATTCTATACTAGATCCATTTTGGATCAGTGGATGATCCCATTATCTACATCATCCTGGCAGATACACCCCGACAAATTTGAGATAGCACTCAAACAAAACTGAGTAGGATGATGTGAGCATATGATGCCATCCTTGCGGAGGCAACCCGACAGAAGTAACCTGATGGTTTGCAAAGGGTGCACAAAGTTAAAGTGTCTGAATGCAAAGGAGTTGAGTGGGTTAATGTGGCCAGAAAACGACACAGTTTTTAGCTCAGACTTAAGCAGGAGGCCCCACATTTACAGTGAACCCGAAAGAGCCTAGAATGGCGCAAAGGCTTGCCCAGAAAGAGATAACAAAGTAGCATGAAAAGGGAGCACCCACCCATATAAATATTGGGTAGTACAAAGAAAATGGTCGGGACGCTTTAATTTTTTTTATAAAGGAAATTGTTGAAAAACAAGGCAGCGGGACCTTTCTCTCTCTTCTCTCATAGAGGACACATGGAAGTATTCATTGGCCTAGACAACAGAGGATGAGAATGTTAGCACACCCAATGGGAGTGTGACACATGGAAGAAAAATTTAGTGGCTTTCCCAGAAAGAGATAAAAAAGTAGCATGAAAAGGGAGTGCCCACCCATAGAAATATTGGGTAGTACAAAGAAAATGGTCGGGACCCTTTAAATTTTTTTATAAAGGAAATTGTTGAAAAACAAGGCAGCGGGACCTTTCTCTCTCTTCTCTCATAGAGGACACATGGAAGTATTTCATTGGCCTGGACAACAGAGGATGAGGATGTTAGCACACCCAATGGGAGTGTGACAGATGGAAGAAAAATTTAGTGTTTTTGGGCACCCGAAGGGACCATTTTTGATTGACACATTGACCAATCAAAGATCAACACTTGGAACAAGTGATGTCAGCATAATGTCTTCCTGGTGGTCACAACTTGGAATAATCGTAAGGCGCGACTAAAAAATGCTCTGGGAGGAAAGCACCGAGACACATCGACTGTGACTGACAGGAGAAAAGCAACAACCAATAGAGAGGGTGCCAATACAAACAAGAGTTCTTGGATAAAGGGTCTCTCGGCTTAGCATCGACACGAAGGTACATAAAGAAAAAGACCAAGGGTGCAGAGGTTTACATAGAAATTAAGCCCACAAACGTCTTAAAGAAGTTAAGCACCTCGAAGGCTAACTGACGGGTCACAATGGACAATCCAATGGCGGAAAACAATTAAAGGTGCCAAGAAAAAGGAGCTAAGGGAAAGTTCGACGGAATTGGCAGCATTTGTATTGAAATTTAAAAAGGACCGAGTAGTTAATTTGTCAACGATGGTTTATTATATTAAAAGGCCTTTAGCACTATAATAAAATGGAATGAGCATATGCATGGACGTGATAAGTCGACAACTAATATTTAGAAGAGCCTTTGGGCCTGCAGATGGTACAAGTCGACAATGTAAGTAATAATTTAGTGGCACTCTTATCAGTTAAGCCAAAGTTAACTACTGCTAAAATTAGAAAAGCTCCACTAAAACCTTTTAAAAGGCCAAAATGCCAAAAATAAGCAAAATTACTCAGTTTAACTTGCAGAAAATGATGTTCAAGGTCTGATAACTTGGTAAGTAGGTCTACAAAAATGAAATAAACAAGACAAAGGAAAAAAATAAGGATTCATGAAACAATACAAGAAAAGCAAGGAAGCCAAAAATATCAAGCCAAAATTCTTTATAAGTAGGCTTGAGCAAGCAGATTGAATAAGCGTTTTTTTGGAGAATTGTGTGTGAGGTGAAGTTGTTGGTGTTCTTAGTAATCGGAGATTGCTGAAGGTATTGGTGGTTAAGACGAAATTGTTTTCTTTTTAAGGGAGAGTTGGCATTCATGGTTCTAGTATGAAAATGGATGAAAGATGAGTCAGTGGGTGTAAAGCAAGTTGAAGCTTGTAGATCAGGGGTTGGTTCTCATTCTAGTGGGTGCTGGTAAATATTTGGAGTTATAGATCGTTTCAGTTGTAGCTGATAAATCAGGGAGTTGAAGCTCCCTGCTGGTTGTAGCCAGAGAATTGTAACAACAAGTTGAAGGTTGCCTTGTGAAAGAATTAAAAAAATATTTGCAGAATTTGTTTGTTCCTTGTGTTACAAAAATTATTTTATGTCATGCTCATGTGAATGAGTTGTTTATGGTGTCCTAATGTGTTTCTGAAAGAAAATTTTAATTTGGTAAAATTCCTACAATAATGATTCACCCCCCCTCTAAGTATTGTCTTGGTTTCCAACAATTGGAATCAGAGCTAGTTACTTCATATCACTTTATCAACTGGAATAAATATCAAAGACCATGAAAAACCAGGAAGGAGGATTTACCAATAGAGAAACTATGTTCAATGGAAAAAACCATGTGTTTTGGAAAGTGAGGATGAAGACCTACATTCAATCACTTGTTGCTGATGTGTGGGATGTTGTGGAAGAAGAATATCAAAATCCTCTAGCAGTAATTACCAAATATCAGAAGATGGAGTTCACATGTAATGCTAAAGCAATGAATGCATTGCTTGTTGGCCTACCTGAAAAAGAGCTTGCCAAGGTAATGGACTGCATATTTTCCAAAGCTATTTGGGACAAGATGAGCGATTGTTATGAAGGAGACAATAAGGTAAAGAAAGATAACCTCCATGGGTATAGGATGCAATATGTGTCTTTAAGTATGCATGATAATGAAGATATTGCAAAGTATTTCTTAAGAATTGATGAAGTTGTGAACACCATAAGAGGGCTTGATGAGAAGCTAGATGAAGTTAAAGCAGTTCAAAAACTGTTAAGATATTTTCCTGAGAGGTTTAACCCCAAGTTGGCATCCATTGAAGAAATGACCAATCTGAACTCTCACTCTAGATCAATTACTTGGTATACTCACTGCCTATGAGATGAGGATTTGTAGTGGCAAGACTGCAGCCACAGAATCATCATTTAAAGAAAAACATAAGTGAAAAAAAGAGCATGATGACTCATGATGTGAAGCATATGAAGAATAATCCAACTTTGTGAGGAAGCTCAAGCGAGGATATGGAAAGTATAAAATTATGCTACCCTTTAAGTGTTTCAATTGTGGAAATGTTGCTCACTATGCATCAAAGTGTCCTGAAAAGAAGACGAAATATTATGCTCATAAAGAAAGATTCAATAAATTTCAAAAGGACAAAAAGAAGGCTAAGAAGAGGGGGCTTTATGTTCAAGAAGAGAGCTCCTCGAAAAGTGTACCTAGCCAATGATCTGAAATTATTAACTTGAAGGTTTCATAAAAAAATTGCAAGCAAGTTTATGTCTTGTGGGAAATGGATCAATTTGCAAAAGCACATAAGCTTAGTGTTGTTAGTTAAGTTTGCAAAAATAAAACAGAGAAGAATAGACCATGAACAACATCACGCAAACAACAATTTGATGATGGAGTTCACCCCTCTTGGGTTACGTCTCCGTGTCCAGCTTCCAATGTTGGGCCCTTAAATTATATGTTCAAATTTGAATTACATCATTTTACATAGCTCAAATTGCAAAAATGAGACTGCCATTATGTCCAAAATGCTCAAAAAACCCTAACTAGGCTCTTCTTGAGCTCAAAAAGGTTAAATTTGAGCAAGATATGCTTCCTAGAACAAAATTTTGCTATATGTTCTGTAATTCTACAAAATTGGCTAATCATTTTATGCATTATGCCTTTCGTTTGGCCACCGAGCAACAAATTTTCCGGGGGGCGATGAGATTCTTGCTGAAAAAGGGCGCAAAATGTCACCTACTTAATTATTCTAATAACCCTTTAAGCTCCAAAATATTAATTTCAGGGTCACGTGGAGCCATATTTCCAGGGGCTAGTCCTAACATCCTGCCCCCGCCAACTCTTCCCTCTCTGTCGCTGCCATCATCCATATTATTATCATGGGATCGGGGGACGACATGGGCTAGGTGCCACCCAATCCGCTCCCTCCATCGTGTTGAAAATGGCAACAAGAAATGCTAAAAATAGAAATGCTATAAATAACATATCAAGTACTAGTGTTGGATATAGCAACAAGGAATGAAAAAATGGAAATGCTAAAAATAACATTGCTATTAATAGTATTTCAGGATAGATTCCAATTTTAGTTAGTCCCTGAACTAAAATTGAGAAGTAAAATTCGAATTTGATCTTAGCAGTTGTTTGTAAAATAATTAATTAATTCATCTTGAGTTAATTAGTTGTAGGAAATCAAACATGAAGTCTATGTGAAGACATGCAATAGTTTCTCCATTGATTGAGGAAGTTATCCCTAGATTAAAGGAGATCGGGATGAGTTGTACTTTGAGTTGTAATTAGTTAGCTCAATTATCTGAGTGAAGTCCAGTTAGATTAGTTCCAACAGTTTGCGGAATTAATTGTGAGTTCAATTAGTTAATGCATGCATGCATGTAACTGCTTCACTTGAGATAACTGAATATTTTCTCATAAATAACTCATGCATGTCAGTTCAGTCAGAGACCTAGTTGAGATCAGAGGAAGGGACAGTGTATTATCAGTTGGAGGAATTTTCCTATATAGGAAACTCATCCATGCAGAAGGAATTATCTCCTTCAGGACTGTGTAGTTACTATTGAGTTTAATGTGTTGTGCGAGAGGTGAATTCACACAGGTGGCATCATTGGACCCCAAGAAAAACTGTACAAGGAAATAGGAGGCTTGGAGGGCTAAGGGAAGGCATATCTTGTGTCTACTCAGTTTGTGAGCGGTATTGTTTGATTGCAGAGAGAGCAGGATAGCTTGAGAGCTGATTCTTTTTGTAACTTGAACATATTTTCCACTTGTATGATAATACAGAGATTGGGGTTTTAGGCTGAGGCTTTCCCCAGGTTATTCTTCTGTGTTCATGTGTGATTGATTTCTCATTCTTAGTTTATATGTGTTCTCATTGATCTTGCTCATATTCGATTAAGCTTCCGCAAAGTTTGTTGTAGAAGTAGATCTTGTATTTTGCTTTAGTATATTGCATAATCTGTTGATATACAGTGGGAATTTCTACATGGTATCAGAGCAAAGGTGATCAAAGTGAAGAACAGTATACAAGAAGGGAGAAGTTCGAAGTTTCAAGTTCCTAAATATAGAAATCGAGTTCTTATCACATCTCAATTTCACCAATGGCGTTCAATGGTTTAAGAGTAGAGTATGCCCTTGATGGCAGCTCAAATTATATAGCTTGGAAGGATCGCATCGAAGAATTATTAGAGGATAACGGTCTAAAGAACTTCATTGATCAAGAAGTCCCCAAGCCGACTGATGCTACAGAATTGGTGGAATGGAAGAAATGTGTGGCTAGAGCAAGGAGAATCCTCCTGGAGGGAGTTCGAGACCACATTGTCTCGAGCCTCCATGGGAAGGAGACACCATTTTCGATGTGGAAAACATTGAAAGATCTATATCAGAATAGCAGCGATCAGAGGAAACTGGTGTTGAAAGACAAGCTTCGGAAAATCAAGTGTGAAAAGGGCGACACGATCTCTACATATTTGAACAAGCTCACCACCTGCAGGGATGAGCTTGGAAGTGTAGGGATCACGACTGCTGATGATGACATGGTGGGTCTTGCACTCCTCGGTCTTCCTAAGAGCTGGCATAGCTACCAAGAATCGGTTAATGGAAGAGAGAAAACTGTCAGATTGGGAATGACTTTGGTCAGATCTGATGCAGGAGGAGATAAGAAGAAGTACCAAAGATGGTTTTTCATCCAAGTAGGATGAAGAAAATTGCACCTTAGCAAGTAAGGCAAAGAAAGGGAAGGAGAAGGATTCTCATCCCAAATCGAGTTCTTCCTATGGTGGGAAGAAGTTTGACAAATCGAAAGTGCGATGCTTTCATTGTCATGAGGTGGGCCTTTTTCTACAAATTGTGCACTGAAGAAATTGGGATCGAAGGAAGGATATGAAGGTGAGGCATTGGCCTCACAGTTCGAGTTGGATTTCACCCTCTTCGCATGCATGGTTTCATCCATGGTGGGATGTGATTGGTTTCTTGATAGTGGAGCTTCATTCCACATGACGGGTGATAAGAGTTTGTTTAGTACCTTGGAGGAGAAAGATCTCTAGATACTCATAGTGATGGGCAATGATGAAAATTATAGTGTCTCAGGAGTAGGCACAGTTTTTTTTTAGAGGGAGCATGGAGCTCGCATTACCTTGACAGATGTGAAATATGTGCTAGGACTGAAGAAAAACTTGGTATCGATCGCAATGATGGAAGACAAAGGCTATGATGTAGTCTTTAGTAAGGGAAAGGTTTTCCTTAGACACGTCACCACGAGACAAGTGAAGCAGATTGGTTCATGAGTCAAGAACCTATATGCTCTTGAGGTTCAAGATGCATGTAAAGCCTTGAGGAGCAAGGCAACTGATGGAGACTTGGTGGTTGAGAGGGAGAGTACATTACCTCTCAACATGCAGCATCAGAAGAAGTCTCAGACAATTTGGTGAAGCAGCTTCAGGAGGTTTTGGAGTATCCACAACTGGAGAAGCTGAGAGGAGATCGAGTGGAGGCATCCAATCATGTAGAGACCTCCAATAGGGGGAAATTTCGAGCCAAGTGGGCAGAGGGATCACATGCATCCATACCTTCAGGTCGGAGGTGGGGCGATGTGGAGTGACAGTCCCAAGAAGGCTGGAATAGGGGCAGAATCATTGAGGTACCCAACCTATTTGATTAGACCTTGCTACGGGAGCCCCGACGAGGAGTAGCAGGATTGGCTGAGTGGGTAGAGGCAGATGTGGATGGAGTGACAGAGAGAGCTACAATGCAAGAATCCCAAGAAAGTGCAGAGCTAGTAGGCTGCAACAATGCGAGAGGCATAGGAGTGTTGCACCAGTGCAGGATGGCATAGAGAGGTGTGCAACTGTGCGATATGCATGGAGTGTTGCAGCAGCTCAAAGTTCATAGAGGGAGCACCTGTCAGTGGTAGAGGAAGCTTCAACATCAGAGGAAGTTTCTAGCCCAACAGGGAGGTCAGTTGGGAGATTTTTTGTTTCTAGAGTTGCTAGAGAAACAACACTTGGGAGAAGTGTTGCATGCAGAACATTCCAAAGGTTTAGGATTGGGTTCGAGTTGAATGCCTTTCTTGTTGAGAGGGAGTGTTGAAAATGGCAACAAGAAATGCTAAACTATAAATGCTATAAATAGCATCTCAGGTACTAGTGTTGGATATAGCAACAAGGAATGAAAAAATGGAAATGCTAAAAATAATATTTCTATAAATAGTATTTCGGGATAGATTCCAATTTTAGTTAGTCCTTGAACTAAAATTGAGAAGTAAAATTCAAATTTGATCTTAGCGGCTGTTTGTAAAAGAATTAATTAATTCATCTTGAGTTAATCAGCTGTAGGAAATCAAACATGAAGTCTATGTGAATACATGCAACAATTTCTCCATTGATTGAGGAAGTTATCCCTAGATTAAAGGAGATCGGGATGAGTTGTACTTTGAGTTGTAATTAGTTAGTTCAGTTATCTGAGTTAAGTCCAGTTAGATTAGTTCCAAAAGTTTGTGGAATTAATTGTGAGTCCAGTTAGTTAATGCATGCATGTAACTGCTGCACTTCAGATAACTGAATAGTCTCTCATAAATAACTCATGCATGTCAGTTTAGTCAAAGACCCAGTTGAGATCAGAGGAAGGGACAATGTACTATCAGTTGGAGGAATTTTCCTATATAGGAAACTCATCCATGTAGAAGGAATTATCTCCTTTAGGACTGTGCAGTTACTATTGAGTTTAATGTGTTGTGTGAGAGGTGAATTCACACAGGCAGCATCATTGGACCCGGAAATAGGAGGCTTGGAGGGCTGAAGGAAGGCATATCTTGTGTCTACTCAGTTTGTGAGTGGTATTGTTTGATTGCAGAGAGAGCAGGATAGCTTGAGAGCTGATTCTTTTTGTAACTTGAACATATTTTCCACTTGTATGATAATACAAAGATTGGGGTTTAGGCTGAGGCTTTCCCCGGGTTTTTCTTTTGTGTTCATGTGTGATTGATTTCTCATTCTCAGTTATATGTGTTCTCATTTATCTTGCTCATATTCGATTAAGCTTCTGTAAAGTTTGTTGTAGATGTAGATCTTGTATTTTGCTTTAGTATATTGCATAATCTGTTGATCTACAGTGGGAAATTCTACACATCGGGTGTTGTGATTGTATGAAATGAAAGAACCGGGGGCTGGGGCCAAGTGCCTCACCCCCCTTCGGCCACCATTCCAATGGTTACACCATAAATAAAAGCTTGCATCCCATGGTTAATAAGACCAACTTGTGGCTCAACAGTAGAGCGAACGATTCATATTATGGAGGTTATGGGGTCGAACCCCACAGAGGCTCATTCGACTCTTAAACAATTTTTTGCACATCAAGGACCACATGTCACCTCGTCATAGGCCCACATCAATTCCAAACAACCAATGAAAATGCCCCAACCACCCAATATGGTACCACCACATGGTTCACGTGATTGGATCGTATTTCTCATTGTGCTTGCCCTTTCATCTATTGATGTTAGCGTATGGCTTGCTTAGTCAGCAACCCAGTCAACCCTGCAAGTTGAATTTTTTAGTTATTGGGCAAGAACTTCAGAACATCATAACTTTCTCATATGACGTCGGATTGAGGCGATTCAAGTGATGTTAGAATCAGGACAAGGAACACTATGATTTGGCACTATTTTCGAGAAATTTTGAGCATATTTTTTTATCCCTTGGATCATTCCTCCCTACTGGAAGCTTTTGGACCATCAAAAGTCTGTTTTTAGTCAGCAAGTAAGTGAGGGTAGAACTCACTCACTTTTATGATCTTAATCCACTTGGATTTACTTGGATTAGTTCCTTTGAGCCCCACATGAAGATACTCCATATTGCCTCTGCGTGAAGTCCTTATCCTCCTGTCAAGAATAGTATCTTGCTGCAATTCTTCTAAGTATTCAGGAGAAAAATATTCTATGGATGGAATTTGAACATTCTCTCCTTGATATTCAATCATAGGAGGCTCATATAATCTCAAGTTTTCCACATTCACAACAACATAAATTTGCATGTATGGTGGAAAATCTAATCAAAAAGCATTATTACCAATATTTTCTAAGATTTTGAAAGAACCATATCTAATTGGCTTGAGATTTTTACCTTCGCCTTGAAGTATTTCCTTGCTGATATATATAGCCAAACTTGATCTCACCCCTAAAACTTGTGGTCAACACGATGCTTATCATGTCTCGCCTTGTACTTGGATTGAATATTCTCCAACTATTCCTGTACCATCTAATGCACCAACTAAATTTGTTCAATGAAGCGCTTGGCTTTGTTTATATCATTGTGTCCATCTACTGCAAAATATTTCCTAAAGATAAAATCTAAGGGACATTTTGGTAAATATCCCAAACATGCTTCGAATGGAGATGTCCGAGTCGAAGAATGCTTGGCTCTATTGTAGGCATGATGGATGTAATGTAAGTGTTCATCAAGGATAATTTTAGGGGCGAATGTTCGCCCTTTGGCGAAATTAAGGGGTTTTAAATTTTTAGTGGGCGAATATTTTGTATCATAGTACATTTTTACAAATCACCTCAAATAGCCCACCTTATTTTAAGGGAGAGGGTAAAAAAGGAATATTTTGTATCATAGTACATTTTTACAAATCACCTCAAATAGCCCACCTTATTTTAAGGGAGAGGGTAAAAAAGGTAAATTTAGCCCTTGAAATTAGGACTTACAACCTTCCATTCGCCCATTTTCAAGAATAGGTTTTGTTTAAGTGAATCCATTCGCCCATTTTCAAGAATAGGTTTTATTTAAGTGAATCCTATGGGCCAAATACCATATTTATAAAAGAGGTATGGTAAATTAATAAAAATATAAATAAATGAGAGGTATGGTAAATAAATAAAACATTTTTTATATTTACTCCATAAGTCACCTTATATACATGTAAGGGTGTAAACAAATAAAAATATAAGTAAAGTGGAGGTATGATAAATAAATAAAACATCTTTTTATACTTACTCAAAAGGTATGGTAAATAAATAAAAATATAAATAAACTAGAAGTATCGTAAATAAATAAAACCTCTTTTTATATTTAGTCCATAACCCTCGTTCTATTTATGAAGGCTCAAGAAAGAGGTTTTATTTAAGTGAATCCTATAGGCCAAATACCATATTTGTAAAAGAGGCATGGTAAATTAATAAAAATATAAATAAACGAGAGGTATGGTAAACAAATAAAACATTTTTTTATATTTACTCCATAAGTCACCTTATATTTACGAACACTCAAAAAATGGGTTATATTTAGGTGAAACCTATGGCCAAAATACTATGGGACAAATACCATGGACTAGATTGTTATTAATACCATGCAAAAAACCATTATTAACCCTAATATTAGAATTAATAAAAATAAAAATGGCACATGGTATTGACCCATGGTATTCACCAAAATGGCACATGGTATTGACCCATGGTATTCACCTGGAGTGTAGCCTATTTAAATGGGGGAATTAAACCAGCATGTAGCCTATGCTAAGATTCACTAGGACTTTACAAAGTTTTATTATTTAGTGAAAGACTCGCCAAGATCTTACAAGATTTTATAATTGAGTAAAATATTCTAATAAAAATAAAAATGGCACATGGTATTGACCCATGGTATTCACCAAAATGGCACATGGTATTGACCCATGTATTCACCTGGAATGTAGCCTATTTAAATGGGGGAATTAAACCAGCATGTAGCCTATGCTAAGATTCACTAGGACTTTACAAAGTTTTATTATTTAGTGAAAGACTCGCCAAGATCTTACAAGATTTTATAATTGAGTAAAATATGATTTTATAATTGAGTAAAATATTCGCCATGCCTGGTGAGAGATTCGCCAAAAAATTATATATACATATTATATTATTGATAAAATCGCCTTCCATTTTTCCTATATACCATGGAGATTCGCCCATTTATTATATTTATAAATTTAGGGGGGCTTCTTAAAATTTTCCCTGGTGTTCATCGCAAAGCTTAGGATGTTTGTTTCAGTATCCATGAAGGAGATGTAATATTTTTCTATTTACCACTTTTGTCTAGTCATCAGTTTGTGGATGAAATGTTGTGCTCTTCTTCAACTTGGTGTCCATGAGTTCCCATAAAATTGACCAAAATTTCCCAAAAAATCGAGAATCTCGATCAGAAATAATAGAAGTCGGCAACCCAAAGTGTACCCATACATTTTGGAATAATATCTTTGCAGTATGTTCAATTGTAACATGTTTCTTACATGGCATCAACGTACACATTTTACTAAAATTATCCACAACAACATAAAGATAATCATGACCTTTATTTTAAATTGGTAGTCCTCCTACAAAATCCATAGAAATACTTTCCCAAGGACAAGAAGGAATAGGAAGTGGAGTGTACAAACCCAAATTCCTATTGCTAGGCTTGCTAGTAGCACACATGGAACATCCTTTTACATATCTTGAAATACTTTCATTCTTGCGGGCCAATAAAAATGCCTTTGAATTTGTGCTACTGTTTTGCATACACCAAAGTGACTAGCAATAATAAAAGTGTGGGCTTCCCCTATGACATTGACTCTTTCACCATGTGGAACACATAACTTTCCAATATGATACAATAACTTGTTATGAACATGATAATCCAACTCTTCAACATGATTTCCTTGAATTAAAGTTGCATAAACATCTTTAAAATCGTCATATTGAGCATATTGTGCAATATATATTTCATGCATGATTGAGTTATGCTTAAGAATGACATATCCATTAACAATAGGCCTTGACAACATATCAATAACTTTGTTGTATATACCTTTCTTTTACTTGATTACCAAATGGAACTGTTGTAGAAATCCCATCCACCTGAAATATCTAGCATATTGTAGCTTGGTTTGCAATTGTAAATATTGCAAAGATTGATGGTCAGTATGAATAATTGTTTCTTTACCCATCAAATAATGCTCCCATTTCTTCACGCTTTGTACCAAAGCATACAGCTCTTTATTATAAGTTGGATACTTAATTAATGCATTGGTAAAGGTTTCATAATGATAACAAATAGGCTTACGATGTTGCATAAAAAATGCTCCCATGGAATAATCACTTGCATCGGTTTGAATCTCAAATGGCTACTTAAGATATGGAAGTGCAAGAACTAGTGTTCTACTGATTTTCTCTTTCAATGTATCAAAGACTTTCTGTTTCTTTCCTCCCCACTTAAAGACTTGTTTCAAACTTGTCAAAGCGTGTAGTGGAGCTGCAATAGATGACAAGTTAGCAATAAACTTTCTCCAATATTGGGTTGCTCCTAAAAATCTCCCGACTTCTGTTACATTATTGGGTTTAGGACAATTTACAATGACTTCAAATTTTGAGGAATCAATCTTTAATTCATCCCCTTCTACAGTATGACCCAAATATGCCAAATAGATTTTCCCAAATTCACACTTAGACATCTTCAAATACAATTTCTCTTTCTTTAAGACATCTATAACTCGTTTCACATACTGGACATGCTCATCACGAGTCTTACTGAAAATCAGAATATCACCTAAGTAGACTATGACAAAATCATCAAGGAATGGTCTCAACACATCATTCATAACTCTCAATGAATGTCGTAGGCACATTGCAAGGCCCAAATGACATAACTAACCATTCAAACAAACCTTGTTTTGTCTTGAAAGTAGTCTTCCAAATATCACCTTCAACAATCCTGATCTGATGATAACCACTTCTCAAATCTAACTTAGTTAAATAGAAAACATCTTTTAATTGGTCTAGCAAATTATCAATACAAGGAAGAGGATAACGATTCTTTATTGTGATTTTGTTCAAAGCTCTAATATCCACACACATGCACCATGTACCATCCTTATTTGGAACCAAGACAATAGGAGACCCACAAGGAGATGTACTTGGTATAATGACCCCTTTGTCAAGCAGCTCTTGAATTTTATTTTTGATCTATGCATTCTCCAAAACATACATTCTGTACATGCCAACGTTTGGAAGATGTGCATCTTGCTGCAATTGAATCTCATGTTGGATTCCTCTTTTAGGAGGAAACCCTTCAAGTTTTTGAAACATATTATCATATGAGTTAGCAAGTTCAACCAAATCATGCTTGAGTTTTGCATCACATCCTTGGAAATCTTTAGATTCAACAATATCTTTGGGTTTGATCATCAACAGTAAAATAATATTACTAGCATTTACAAGCCTTTTCATTTGACCAACACTTACAAGAGACAAGTTCATCTTCTTGCGATGTGCTCTAACAATATACTCAATTCCATCTTTAAAAAGATGATATTTGTTCTCATGACGATAGAATATGGCTTTTTGGTCATACAATTATGGACTCCCTAAAACAATTCCACATATGTCAAGTGGTACAACATCAAGCTCTACCTCATCAATAAATTTTGCAGTGATGGCGAATTTAAGTTTACATTTTCTTGTCACTTGCAATTTGGCATTTTCACATACCCAACCCAAAGGGTAAGGTTTAGGATGAGGTGTAGTTTCTAAGTTTAGTTTCTTGACAATAGCTTTAAAAATAAGGTTAACTTGGGATCCGCTATCAAAAAAGGCATAAAATTTTGCCTACTTAATTCCACCAATAACCCTTTAAGCACCAAAATAGTAATGTTAGAGTCACGTGGATCCATATGGCCAGGGGCCAGCACTAACTGCCCACTCCTGTCGACTCTACCCCCTCTATCACTGCCATTATTCATATGATCGTCATGGGACCAAGGGTCGTCGTGGAAAATTCCACCCAATCTGCTCCCTCCATCGTGTGTTGTGGTCGTATGAAACGAAATAACCAGGGTTTAGGGCCAAGTGCCCTGGCCCCCTTCCACCAGCATTCCAGTGGTTACACCTTAAATAAAAGCCTGCAACCCATGGTTAATAAGACCGACTTGTGGCTCAACGTAAGAGAAAATGATTCATAGTATGGAAGTTATGGGGTCGAACCTCGCGGAGGCTCATTCAACACTTAATTTGTTTTTGCATGAACATCAAGGGCCATGTGGCACCCTCCCATTGGGCCACTTGGCACCTCATCATTGGCCCACATCAATTCCAAACAACCAATGATAATGCGCCAACCACCTAATATGGTATTGCCACATGGCTTCATGTGATTGGACCAACTGCTCATTGTGCTTACCCAGTCAGTGGTTTATAACATCGTACGACTTTCCTATTCAAAAACCCAATCAACCCTGTAAGTTGACTTTTTTAGTCGTTGGGCAAAAATGTCATAACAATATAACTTTCTCATACGACGTCAAATTGAGGCGATTCAAGCGATGTTGGAATTAGTACAACGAGCACTACAATTTGGTGCTAGTTTCAAGCAACTTTGAGCACTTTTTAATTTTGAGCATATTTTTGATCCTCTGGATCAGCCAATCCTCGGATGAGGACAAAGATGATGATAGCCCTAAATAATTTATGATGATGGCCATGGAAAATATGCAAGTCAAGGCTATTAATTATGACGATGAAGGTGGAGAAGTAGATCTTAAAGGATAAATTATAAGTGAACTTGAGGAAATAGAGAGGTTGAGGATTATGTTAATCAACAGTTGAATGAAAAAGTTCAAGCATGTGAAAGGATATAAGGAGAAATCGTGCTGCTAAAGAAGGAGTTGGAGAAGGTCAAAACACAACTAAATTTTAATCAGAAACCCGGTAAAGGGACTGATGAGAGTCTCCTAAGATTGAACTGATCTAGGTTTTGAAGCTCAGTCCAGTGCATCAGTAGATTTAAAAGGCAAAATTAAATTACCTTTGTTCCAGTAGCGAATGAAGGGAATACGCAACAACAAAAGGGAGATATGCAACCCAAAAATCAAACTAATAAATTTCAGTAGTGTTGAAGCCCCGAAAATCGGGTCTACAACAAGGGGGATACCCACCCGGTCCGGACCTTGGTTAGCAGCTCCTTTTCCGTTTGGTATAGTGGGTCCGACTAGGGATATGGGACCAGTTTCCCAATTTATGTGTGTGTGTGTGAAGAATTGATATTTCCTTTCTAAAAGTTCCTAAGTGAGATGCTCTAATTCTAACTCTAATCTAATAACATGCAAATTGTATTCTAATAAGCAGAAATATCTAAGTCTACACTAACCCGGGGTGTAATCCTTCTGTTATGCGATCTAAAATGATTTCAGATAACAATTGGTAATAAAGATCATTCAACTGTTATGAGAAAATAATTCAATATAGATAAACCACTTCGTATAAAAAGTTAGACGAAACAGTTGTGAAAGGCATATCGCATAATAAGCTATTCATACATTAAGCATAAATAAATAGCTATCACCGTACAAAAGTGCCAAATGATAACTCAAGCATTCACGCATCAATATATAAATAACTGAACATGAATATCACTTTTAACACAAAGGCAGAAATAGTTAAGAGATAAAAGTACCATTTATAACTAGTCCTACTCATGAGCTTCAAGCGATAATGATTTATCTCTTCTTAATCCAACATCCACTAAGAGTACAGAAGTGCAACATCAGTAGCATATATTAAATACAGATATCAATAAATCATGTTCCATTCATTCATCAAAACCTCCTCAGAGGGTACAAAAGTGCATGTTCTAGGGATAAGTTTTTGATAAATTTCAGGACCCTTCTCTAAATGCATGAGAAGGGTTTAAATACTACTAACTAAATCTAAAAATAACTTATTACAAAAAATGTAGGATACGGTTTAAATGACCGTCCTCATTTCAGGCAAAAATAGAGAAAAATTAAAACTAAAACTGAAAATAAAATTAAAACTACTAACTAATTATTTATGTATCTGCTCCTTGAAATTGCACGCGTTCAGCATTTGTTTGAGAAGAGTCAGCTGGCCGACTTCCGATTTTAGCTGTGCTGTGAAAACAGAATCGGTAAGAGCTGGTGCCATCTTCTCGCAGAATTGGTGATACACTTGAGAGTCATGCACTAGCTGTGTGGTTTTACCAAGTATGCCCAGTAATAATCCCAATTCAACTTGGTTAACCTTTGGATTGATTCTGCCTTTTCTTGAGCCTTCTGTCTCCAACCTGTCTGCAGTTGCTGTGCATATATACATACCATTTTGAAGATATTTCTGACAAATACCACTAGCTTTAGGATTCAAGTTTTACTTTTTTACCTCTATCGTTGCTTTCTTACAAATTTCTGGGCTTACAGGTGACTGAGCAATTAGAAGCTTTCCTTTTCAAGAAGTTTTGCTCAGCAATGCGCGATTAGCGCTAGGCACTAATCTCGCATCGGAAACTACCTCCGTTTCTTGATCCGGGCTTCCTTGGTGCGTTTTTCGCCTTTTGCACGTTTTCTTTTAGCGGATATAAAGCTCAAATCTTGTAAAAATAATGATTTTGTAAGCTCTTGACCCTGAGTTTTAAACTGTCTATTTCTTGATATCAGCGTTGTCCAGTATTCATTTAACCATGTCCGTGTATGGAAGAATTTTGGGCCTCGCCGCTATCCTATGTAAGAATGAACAAGCTAGCTCTGTAATGGATGCCTCAGAAGAACTATGTGAGACTGCAGTAGCTGTAACCTCCATCACCTTGGGATTCTCTTCTTCAAGTAGATTATACATGCCTTCCCAAGTAGAAATCCCAACATCTCTATTACAGGCAATTTCTTTCTCTTCAGAGCTCGAGGCTTTGCCTTTCTTTCCCATAATATCCTGCGTACTGTTTTGTATCGTTCTCTGTTCTCCGTTCCTGCAATTTACAAATGAGGTGAAAATAATGATAAGGAAAGGTGACGAGAAAGTCTTAAATGTCGAAAACATATAAAATATACCACCGTATGTGAAATGGCTCTTCGATAAGCACGAAACCATATTCCATTAATGACTGGAAACGAACTCATTAATTAGCATTAAAGCGCATAACTAGGTCTTGGTTTATGGAAAATACTTTTTTGAACAACGAGCCCGAAAGATCTGCGATGAAACGATTTTGCTATTTGCTTCACAATTTCGCAGATCGCAACATCGCAGAATCGCAACATCGCAGAATTGCAACATTGCAGAATCGCAACATCGCAGAATTGCAAGATCGCAAGATCGCTCTATCGCTTTATCGCTTGTCGTTCTATCGCAAAATCGCAATATCGCATTATCGCAATATCGCAATATCGCAGGAGCGTGGCATATGACAATTTTTGTTAATCTGTTTTCTATGAAATGCGATTTGCGATATGCGCCATCGCATATCGACGGTTTGAGGTTTTTCAGCGTAAGCGGTCTTTGATGCATGCGATGCGATAAATGTTTTCTTAATGTGTAGTTTCGCATCGTGATCTCACAATATTAGACTCTTGTTTGTAAGGAGGTATCTCGTTATCCTTTTTGCGATGCGATTTTTCTTAAGGAAAGATTCTACTTTATCATAAAACTTAGGCTTTTTTAGATTTTTCAAGGGTATTTTCCTAAGTTTACGATGGTAAGTTTTATTTAAAAAGGAAATTCAAGTACTAATTGATTTTTAAATTTTTTGACTAAGGGTCCCCACTTATTTAGTATTAGGAATAACACTAAATAAGAAGGGGGGTTGTTGCTGGCCACAACAAGTAGTAACAAAAGCAAAATGTTGGCGAAGAAAATCAAATTGCTTAAAATTCATTCCATCATAGAAGGCAACCTTCTAGGAATAATAATAGCTTCCTAGAGTATTGTTTCACATGCACAAACTATGCCATAGAGTAGAAAATTGCAGAGTCAATCTTTCCTACATGTAACTTAGATCTAGAAGAAGATTTCAGCAGAGGAAAAGCAGACCTAGGTATAATAATTATTTTGCTCCTTGAACTATCTAGTGCAATGTTTTAAATGTCAACATTTTGGGCATATAGAAGTCAATTGAAAACTTAAGGAGAAGAAGATAGAACCAATTATTGGGAAAATTGAACATAATTCCAAAGTCTACGAAGAAAAGGAGAAATCAGAAAAATGTGTTATTTCTTTGTATGCAAAAGGAGTGGTCAGTCTATCGAATGGAAAAGGTAAAGCCAAGAATGTTCTATATGTTGACGGGCTGAAGCATAACCTACTTGGTGTGTCACAAATGTGTGATCATGGCTATGATGTGAGTTTTAAAGCTAAAAAATGTTAAATCAACTCCACAAGCACAGGTGAAATAGCCGTTGAAGTTGTGAGAATAGATAATAATGTCTATGTGCTGAAAGAGAAGACATAGAGGTGTTGTTTATCAAAGATTGATGAGATTTGGTTGTGGCATAGGAGACTTGGACATTTGAAATTTGATCATATATTCAAACTGAGCAAGAAAAACTATGTTAAGGAAAACCAGAGAATACTATTTGCAAATCCTACCAATTGGGAAAACAAACTCGTGTTCCATTCAAGGCAAAGGACAACTCATCATCAAAGTCATTGAAACTAGTGCACATGGATCTGTGTGGACCATCCAGAACGCAGTCACCCATAGGTAAATTACATTTTATGCTAATAATTGATGATTTCAGCAAGATGATGTGGGTTTCCTTAGAGATAAATCTGAAGCTTTCGAGAAATTTAAAGAGTTCAAAGCCATGGCTAAGAATGAAACTGATTGAAAAATCAAAAGCATAAGGTACAATAATGGAGGTGAGTTCAGTTCAAAAGAATTTGATGAATTTTACAAGAAGAATGGAATGAAAGGGCAGTTTACAATAGCAGAGACTCCCCCGCAAAATGGTGTAGTAGAAAGAGAAAACAAGTTGGTTCAACAATTAGCTAGATCCATGATGAATGAAAGGAATGTCCAACAAATGTTTTGGGCAAAAGTTATTTATACAGTAGTGGTTATCCTCAACAAACCTCATTTCAGGCCAAACAATAACAAAACTCCATATGAGCTTTGGCATGGAAAACCTACAACAGTTAAGCACTTCAGAGTTTTTGGTAGCAAATGTTATATCAAGCGAAATGATGAGAAGCTTGGAAAGTTTGATGCAAGAGAAGATGAAGGAATTTTTATGGGATATTCATACAATAAAAAAGGATACAGATGCTATAACAAGAACTCCAAGAGGATCGTTGATTATATTGATGTCATGGTGGATGAATACATTGAATAGAAACAACCAGTGAAAAACAATGTTGATGAACTAGTCAGCATTTGTGAGGAGTATGTTGAGCCACGTGCAAAAGAAGACAATGAAGAGTCCTCCAGTCCTCAAGCCAAAGATCCCTCAAGGTATGTACAAAAAAACCACCTAGCTGATGAGATTGTTGGGTAATTAAATTTTGGTGTTCAGACAAGATTAAAGTTGCTTAATCCACCTGCACAAGCACATGTTGCCTTGTTGTCCATGGAGGAACCAAAGGATGTTGTGCAAGCCAATGAATATCAACATTCGTTAAAATCAATCCATGAATAATTGGACCAAATAGAGAAAAACACAGACTTGGGAACTTGTTCCAAGACTTGCTAACAAGAGTGTCATTGGCACAAATTGGGTTTTTAGGAATAAATTGAATGTTCGTGGAGAAGTGGTAAGAAACAAAGCTAAGTTTGTATGCAAAGACTATTCTCAAATAGAAGGACTAAACATCGATGAAACTTTTTCTCTTGTTTCTACATTAAAAGCAATAAGAATGTTTTCGGGATTTTCTTTCTTTAAGAAATTCAAAAACCTATCAAATGGATGTCAAATATTCCTTTCTCAATGGAGAACTACAGGAGGAAGTGTACATAGAGCATCCAAAAGGTTTTTAGTTGACAAAGAAACTAGATTATCTTTGCAGACTCAAGAAGGCCTTTTATGGTCTCAAGCAAGCCCCTAAAGCGTGGTATTCCAAGCTAGAAAACTACATGCTAAAATGTGGATTCAAAATAGGTGTAGCCAACGATAACTTATATGTCAAAGCAAAGGATGGAAAAATTATCGTGGTGGTCATATATGTTGATGAAATTATCTTTGCTAGTGATTCAGATTTGTTGACTAGTGAATTTTAAATTGATATGAAGGCTGAGTTCGAGATGTCCATGCTTGGAGAGCTATCTTACTTTCTTGGGTTGTAGATTGCACAAACCCCCAAAGCAATTTTTATCACTGAAAGTAAATATATCAAAGAAGTGTTGAAGAAATTTGGCATGGAAGAAAGCTATTTAGTAAGCACACTATAACAGCCCTGGTGAAAATTCCATGTAAAAATATATAAATACCATGGATGATAGGACACGTATTCCAAGTTGAATGGTTGGAAAGACATCCTAGGGGGTGTTCATTTGGTTATTTATGGCTAAGGAAATTGACAAAGGCAATAGCTGAGGCATTAAAGAGGCAAAAAATTATTTTGGCACATTTATTTATGAAAATAATGGAAATTAGGAGAAAGGGAAGGTGAAAGGTCACATTTTTCATGTGAGGAGGAAATTGAAGGAAAATAATGGAAACTGAAGAAAATAGAGGCCTCATTAATAAAAAGGCTTATGAGGATCAGTGGGAAAGACTTGGTCAGTTCAATTTTGGAGCTCTCTCATTATTCTATCTCTCTCTCTCTCATACTCTTGGATACTTAGAGTTTTCTTGGAGCACTCTTGGAGGGTGTGGCATACTTGGATCCTTAGAGCAAGAAGGAAAAGGAAGAGCAAGAAAGCGTAAGAAGGCATCGACATCAGCAGCTACATCAGATTTTCTTGCAGGTACCGAGTTGCATGTATGATTTCTTCACTAGTTTTGGCATGCATGGCACATGCATGTGGTTTCTTGGTTATAATCTGTCATTGGTATGGAGGATGGCCAGGAATGACAGTGGATTGCCTAGCCTTGCCATTTCCTGGATAACCATGGTGATTGTGGATTTACTTTCATTGCTTTGTTTTGGTTGGTTCTCATTTTTCCATAGCTTGGGTTGAGTTACTAGTCCTGGAAGCCCTGGTTGAACAAACGCTCTAAAAGCCCTGTAACAGCTTGGGTTGAGTTACTAGTCCTGGAAGCCCTGGTTGGACAAACACTCTAGAAGCCCTTGGCGGGTTGAGTTACTAGTCTTGGAAGCCCTAGTTGGACAAATGCTCTGGAAGCCCTGTATAAGTTGTGGGTTGAGTTAATAGTTCTGGAAGCCTTGGTTGGAAAAATGCTCTGGAAGCCTTGGAAGGCTTGGATGGAGACCAATCTGAGGATGGTTTTTGGTGATGTCCGACTGTGAGATGGAATCACTGTTTGATGGGTTGATGTGGGTGGCCTATGGAAGCCCTGGATGAGTTTTGATTGATGTGTTCTATGAGGTCCCACATTCATGCTTGGAATATGGCACGGGGGTGATTCACTGAAGAGAGACTTGGCTCAGCCAATCTATGGTCGAGTGGAATGTGGTAGTCCCATCTCTGGTTTGTTCATTACATTTATTAATGAAAAAAATTTCATTCCCTTGATTTTCATGTGCAAATGTACTGATGTATATATGGATTTTGATGGCTAATATGTTTATTGTATTTCTGTTCCTATTATGTTTTTTTTTTATATGCACATTTACCCCGGAGGTTCTTACATATTGGTATCAGAGCATGGTTCAAACACTTAGACTGGATGGGCTCTATCATAGGTGAAATGAAGAACAAAGGTTAAATTTTAGACCTTTCTATCATATTTGTTATAAATTTTCTTCTGTGGCATATTAGAAGTTGAAACTTTGTCCATATTGAAGGTAAATCCCACTAATAATGTGGTAAAAATTTCAGATATTAGTTCACAATAATTTAGGAATTATGATCTAAGAAAGATGACTTTCCTGAATGCACCTTTAAACATGTCATGTTGGAATTTCTGCATTAACTCATCTTCTGTAGGCTTTTAGAAACTGAAAAAACTTCCACATTGAGGGGACATACCACTAATTATGTGGTAGAAAGTTCAGATATTGTGTCGCAATAATATTAGGAGATATGAGTAGAGGGAATCGAGCCTTCTAAATGCCCCTAAAATCAGACCTCAAACAAGTCACACTGAAATTTTTGTTATAACTTTTCTTCTGGGCACTCTTAGGAGCTGAATTGTTTTCCACAATGAGGGGAAATGCATATGATATTGTGATAAAAATTTTAGACATTTATTCACTATATTTTAGGATATATTACCAGTGGAAGTCGAGCTTTCTGGATACTCCTAGAATTGTGCACCAAATAGGATTGTGTTGGTACTTTTGTTAGAACTTTTCATCTATGAAATCCCATAAGTTGAAACTTGAACCATAGTGAGGGATAATTCCACTGATCATATGGTTTAGTTTCCATAACTTGTACTACTACATTTTAGGATATATGCATTTAATCATTTGCTCTATTAGTTTGCATGCAAAGTGTTTGATGAAATGCTTAAATGGTTCAATGATCAATTGCATACAAACTGTTTGATAAAATGCACTAATGAGTATGTTGTTTGAGGTTGGGGATAGTATTAATGTGTAATAGTATTTCTGTAGTTGATATATGCTTACTTTTATGCAAATATTTTTCTATATTAGTTTGCATGTAAACTGTTTGAATAAATGCTTACATGCAAATGTAATAGTATAGTAGTTGTTTGAAGAAAATGTAAAAGTACTGTAATTGTTTGAAGAAAATGTTATTTTTTTGGATGGGATAGTATTGTAGTGTGATAATATGGATGTAGCTGATCTATGCCTATTTGCATGCAAATAATTTGAAGAGTTGCATGTAAGGAATTTGAAAGGTTGCATGAAAAGAATTTGAAATTTGCATGTAAGGAAATGGAAAAGTGGCATGTTTTTAGTTATTGTGTTACAAGTGGAATAAATGAAATGTTTTGACTTAATATCATACAAAATGTATGAGAAATGAAAATCAATTTATTTTCAAGCATGGTTAAATTTGGTAGATCTTTTGAGATCACATTTCCATAATTGGACATTGGAGATCAAGCCATTATAGTAACTTCCTCCTTCTACCTTAGTGTGGACCATGGATAGTAAGGGGGTATGCTTATAGGTTGTTAGTATTGGTGAATACTGATTTCAATTTAATAGACACGATGTCTTGATTTTTGGAACATGTGATTGACTGTATATGAATTATATGTCGCTTACATGTTGATTTCATGATACCTACTTACATCCTTGTATGTTAGGTTACATTTTTGAATATTTTGATTACATGTATCAGTCTTGTAGGTTGATTACAAGAATTGATTGCTTATGTTCGACTACATGCATCTATGCGTATTGGTAGTTGGTTTGGCATTGCTTATGCATACTGTTGGTTTCATGTGGTAATGTTTACAATGGATTAATGGTTGTTGTCATGCATAAGGTCATGGTTTTTGTGGTTGATATGATCATGCATTGATGATTGGACTCTAGCTAGAATGATGTGTGTATGGTTTGGTATGCATTTGTTATGTGTCTATATACAATTGTTATGCATGTATGGTCTTGGTTATAGTATGCATGAATAGTAGGTCAAACATGCCTTTTTAAGTCATGGTATGCAAGTTAGGTCATCATAGTACTATTGGATGTTAGGATGCTAATGTGTTGGCTAAGATAGAGCAAGATATACAAATCATCATAATGAGGTTGCAGCATTGGACTTTCGGGTAAGAGCAGATCGTCATACAGGTAGTGTATGTTTGGCGTGCAGGTATGTAAGTTAAGGATTATTATATGCATTAGGGTTATATACATTAGGTTTATGAACATGTATTTGATGTTATGGTTACATTCATGATAGATGTTAGATGATTAGTGTGGTTATATGCACATGCGTTAGATAGTCAAGAATGATAATAACTTGTAGTTGTATGCATTTCTATTGTTGTTTTATATTAGATAACCTGATGATTATGCTATATGTTGTTGATGAGTATGTTATAGGTTAACTTGTTAATTGTTATATGACAGTTAGCTTGATGATTCAGTTTTATGTTGTTGATGAGCATGATATATAACTTATTGTTGTTATATGCTATTAACTTGATGATTAGGGTTATTTCATTGAGATATTGATGTTATAATTTGGATTGGTCATATGTGTGATGGTTATGTTCATTGCCTTGAAGATATTGATGTTATATGTATTGTGTTAACTTGGTTTGACCTATGCGGATGGTTATGGTTGTGATATTCAAGTTTGGACCGACATATTTGTGAGATGGTGTCATACTAATCTAGATTGACTTTGCATACGTGTGAATGATAATTGTGTATGAGTTTACAATGTGAACATGTTAGTTAGATATTGTTATGGATATCATGATCTTATGAGTGCTTGAGATGATGTGTTGTAAAGTTGTATCATGCTAACCTAGCTTTATTGTGTAGACAAGATAGCCTCCCTTGATATACATTAAGGCATGAGTTTTCTTATGTCGTATATTTGGTGCTTGGTTGTTTGATTATGACGTCTATTTGGTGTTTGAGTGTTTGGTGCCTAGTTGATTTATTTAACATGGTATGTTTGCAAGTGGTTGAATGATTGATGAATTGCTTAATATGAGTATGTGTTCCAATGATCTTGTTTTAAGATGATTGTACTAACATGTATGTGTTGAGACAGTTGATATGTACTTGAATGTAGTTGATAGTTGTAGCATTATATCTAATGACTATGGATTATGACATGATTGTTTGTAAAAGTTGAATTCAAATTGATAAATATGATTGTCTTGATATTTGGAACATGTGGTTGACATGTGTGAGCATGATGCAGGGAGTTGCATGGCAAGAGAGATTGCCATGAATCGTGAAGAAGGCTCAGGTTGAGCTTTCCCTTGGATGCACTAGGAACCATGGGGATTGAGTCATGGTGTCAGTGTTGTGCTTTTGGTATTTTGAGCTTGATTTGCAGTTTTGTTTATGTCTAGAGTATGGCCATACCACTTTGTTTGTGGAGTCGTGTTGTTATTGGTTTTCATGATTTTCTTATTGTTGTTATTTTCGTTCTTTCCTTTTATGTTTTGAGTCTGGGGAATTGGTTGGGAAAGAGGAAAGTTGATGGAAATTGGGAGAGATGTGTGGAACCCAACCGATGATATAAGACCCAGATGAAGCTTCGTGCATGAGTAAGCGCAGCGGAAGGTAAGACTATGATAGTTGCTTGGACTGGTTGGGTCTATTGTGGTAAATGGATAGTAGCAGTGCAGACATAAGAAAGGTAACTAGAAAAGGTAAAGTAAATGGATCTGAGGTGTTAAATGCCTTGGCTATGTTGGGAATTATTATTCTCAATATCATGCATGTTGTGCATGAATAAAGGAAGTTCTCTTAACCTTGACCTTGATATATGGTAATTATTTTATGATCATGATTATGTTGAAGTTTATATATGTATACATGTATGTATGTATGTCGTTGTCTGACATGGTCATGATTGTTTTATGCTAACGTTTATATAGGTATGTATGTATCCATGTATCTATGTTACTATCTAACAGGGTTATCAGGGATCATTCTTGTGGAGGAATGATTGCTTATGCAGGAGAATAACCTGAAGAGGTTCCTGGTCTTACGAGGAATCAATTGGGAAGAATAGTCACGACAAATATACGAGGTCAGTATCATGTGGATATGATTTGGTATTGTATACTTGTATTATGCCTATGTTTATGTTATGACAGGTAATGTTGAAGGATACATCAGCAAAGTGAAAGTAGTGTGGTTTGCGACATGCTAGGGTAAGCATGGATAAGACACGGGAAGAAAGGTTTCTTGGTAAGGATAGTGTGGTTTGGATGTGTGGTACTATTGTTGTGCATACATTGTATATGTTGTACATGTTGCATCTATGATGTGTGCACTTGTGGTGTTCTGTATACATAACATGTGTACATGTTATTTATGCAATGTTATATATAGGATGGTACAAATAGGGTTGTGCGAATATTGCATATGGGGTGTTACAGACACATTATACTGTCTTCATGATGTATATGCGGTGTGTGTACATATGGTGCTCTGTGCATGTTGGATATGCAGTGTTGCGTATGGATGATGCTATGTACATGTTGGATATGCAGTTCTATGTACATGTGGTGTTGCGTGCATGTTGTACATATGGTGTTGTGTGCATGATTGTACAAGTGGTGTTGTGAGCATGTGGTGTCGTGTACATGATGTACATAAGGTGTTATGAGCATGCGGTGTTGTGTACATGTCGTGAATGTGATGCTATGTACATATGGTGTTGTGTACACATCGTGCGTGTGGTACTATGTACATGTGGTATTGTGTACACATTGTACAATGGTGTAGTGTACATATGGCATTGTGTACACGTTGTGCAGGAGGCGCTGTGTACATGTGATTTTGCGCACATGTTCTGCAGGTGGTACTGTGTACATGTTGTACTTACGGTAATGGTGCACATGTGGTATTGTGTGCATGTCATACATGTTGTGTTGAGGGCATGTGGTATTATGTATGTGCATCATGTAGTCATGGTATTGTGGCATGTGTACTTGTTGTGTGGTACTCTGTGTAGGTACATGCATTGGGTGGTATTTCACATCGGGTATAGATGGATGCATTGTATTGTATACACTGGGTGTAGGTGTATGTGTTGTATGTCAAGTGTAGATGCATGTATTGCATGGTGTGGTATGTCGTGTGGTTGTATGTGTGTGATGCACACTATGTGTCTATGCACATGGTTGAGGAGAAGGCACTAGGTGTTTGTTGGGTGTTGAAACCGAGCCGGAGTACGTATGGAATAAAGACGAAGGTAGAAGCTAAGGTTGATGAAGGAAAAGTATCAGTATTGTATTTTGTTTTATTATGCATGTGATTTATGGTTCTAGTATATGATGATTATATTTGATCTATAATTTTGGTTGATTTATGATTTTGATCTATGATGGTTGTGTTTGAGCTAACCTGATGTGATATCTTTATATATGTTGATTTGGTCAAATATGCTATTTTGACTTGTTATGACAGGAAGCAAATAGGATTGCAAATGTACCTTATTGACAAGCTACCAATGAGGTATGATGTGAATTTATTTCAGTTTGTTTTAAATCTAATGGAAGTTATGTGCTTGGTACAGGAATGCATGAACATGCCTAGTTTGGGTGGTTGAAATTGATTACAAGAATTAGCAGCAACAATGAAAGAAATCGGAACATGCAACAGTACGATGGTAAAGCACTTCAGCAGCAGGGCCATTGTGGGGCACTGGTACCCAATAATGTCCATTGATTGTAGAAATTTGAATAATATAACACTTATTCGCAGAGATTATCCTGATTATACACTATTTGCGGAATGCATGCATAATACATAACCTCCTCTACGTTGATCATCAATTTGCGGAATAAAAAACAATCGCATGCGCACATTAACACAGTATGTAATGGGGAAAGCATACAGCTGAAAACCCCGAACTATGATAGAGAACATGTAACAATACATAGTACAATACTCCTCACAAGTACTCAGTACTATCTCCACCTGCTACACACAAACTAGCTCAGATCTGAATCAAGTCACAGGTTCAAATCTCCTCCACTGTTTGCCTGCCTCTACTGCGCAATCCAAGATGAGAATAGGAATGATCCAAGCTCGTTTTCCTTGGCTTGTACTACGCAATCCTCATTGGCAATCTCAATCATTGATTGTGCAAATCTCATGCACAGCTATAGTCACAACTGATAGTAGTCTCCACCTCTAACACCTGTCTCCACTGAACTGTCCATGCACTGAGTTAACTAATGTATTCTTTAGTTGATTTATGAGTTAATAATTAGTGAATTAATTAATAATTAATTCACATCACTCATCACTAGTGTATTTGGCAGTTAGACTAAATACAACTAGTTCAACTAAGTCAAACTGAACACAACTCCATCAACTCCTCAATCAACTCCACCAAACTCAATCACTTGAGTTCTAACTGAAGTCCATCATGCAATAGCTCAACTAACCCATAAGAAAAGTGTATTTCCTTCTGGCAGTTGCATGTACCACATCTGTAGCTCGAACTGAAGTGCTCCAAGAGGATAAGATAATGTTTATAGTCCAAATATTATTAAGAGCTAATAATATTTGACTGTTCTATTTTTAGACTGGCAGTCTAAAAATAGACTCCGCCCATATGTCTAAAAATAGAAGTCCATCTATTTTTACCAACATGACCAATCATCCACAAATAGCATCCTGCAACTCATAGACCATGATCCATATGTCTAAAAATAGACATAGTCTAAAAAAAGACTTTGCGCCAAAAATAGCCTGCGGGCCCACTTAATGAAGGCGACTTCTTTTCACTAAGCTCCATCATCTTGTTGCATTTTCAACACTCCCTCTCAACAATATATGGATTATCTGCAACCCCTATCCTGCCTCGGTGGTATTCGAATTATCTCCTGGTGAGCGCCTTCGTCAAGATATCAGCATCCTGATCCTCTGTGGGAATGTATGAAAGTAACATGATTCTCCGATGCACACAATCTCTGATATGATGGTACCTGATGTCGATGTGCTTGGATCTATCTTGAAATACTAGATTAGCTGAGAGTTTAATGCAACTCTGGTTATCACAATAAATCACAGTAGGCTCCAAGTGTGACCCGAACAACCCGACCAGGATCTTCCTCATCCATATAGCCTTGCATGCAGCCAAGCTTGCTGCCATATACTCAGCCTCTCCTGAACTGAGTGCCATGGATCTCTGCTTCCTGATGTACCAAGAAACTGTTGTCGACCTGATACTGAAGATCCCTCCAGATGTGCTCTTTCTGTCCGTTGGGCTCCCTGCCCAATCTGCATCCGTGAAGCCACATAGCTTCACCTCATCCTCTTGTCTGTACCACAATCCATAACCCGATGTGCCTCTGAGATAACGCAATACATGCTTGCCTTCCTTCCAGAAGAGCTTGGTTGGCTTAACCATAGCTTGTGAAAGCTGGTTAATAGCATAGTATATATCGGGTCGTGTATTGACCAGATACATAAGCGACCCCACCAACTGTCGATAAATAGTGGCATCCACTACCTTCGCTGAAGTAGCATCCTCCTTCCTCCAACCTCCAAGAAGAGGAGTATCAACAGGCTTGCAGCCATGCATGTTGAACTTCTCCAGTATCTCCCGAGCATGCTTAACCTGAGAAACAAATAGTCCATCACTGCACTGCCAAATTTCCAATCCCAGGAAATAATGAAGGAGGCCCAAGTCCTTCATCTCAAACTCTCTAGCAAGATCCTCCTTGCATGAAAGTATCAACAACTCATCTCCCGTCAAAATCAAATCATCTACATAAAGTACAATTATTAGCAACTTACCCTCCACCATAATCTGGTATAGGTCAGGATCCGCCTCAACTCTTGGAGAATCCAAGTTCGGTGACATAATTGTCTATCCATGTGTACCAAGCACGAGGTGCTTGTTTCAACCCATACAGTGCTCTCTTGAGCCTGCACACATGCGCCTCGCTGTTGAAGATCTCGAAACATTTGGGCTGCTCTATGTACACCTCCTCCTCAATGACTCTGTTGAGGAACACAGTCTTCACATCCATCTGATGAATGTGCCACCCCATCTGCGCTGAGAGAGCAAGAATCGTCCGTATGGAAGAATACCTTGCGAGAGGTGCAAAGGTCTCCTCATAATCGATCCCCTCTATCTGTGAGAAGCCTCGGGCAACAAATCTTGCCTTGTACTTCTCCACACTCCCGTCAGCTGCCTGCTTCACTTTGTAGATCCATCTTGAACCCACCACTGATTTCCCTTCCGGTCTTGGGACAATCTCCCATGCACTGTTTCTGACAATCGAATCATACTCTTCCACCATGGCATCTACCCATGCGGGATCCTCCACAGTTTCCTCGAAAGAGGATGGCTCAGTCACGACACATTTGCTCACAAGAGCCATGTATCCAGTGTACCGATCAGGTGACTATCTCTGTCTGCGCTGAGCTGTAGGTGGTCCTACAACCTTCTCTGCATCTTGAGCCAGTCGCTCAGCTTCTGTAGTGCGCTTTCACCCTCTGATGGTTGGCACTGCATGAGTGGTCTCTTCCACTCCATGAACTTCATCTTGTGGCTGATCCACATCTTGAAGCTCATCCTTAGGAACTAATAGCTCCTCATCTGCATGCAAGTGTGGCTCCCTCTCAAGCGAACACTTCATGGCTTTCTCCTCCTGAAATTTGATATCCCGTCGCACAACAGTCTTGCGACTGTCTGGCAAATACACACGATAGTTATGAGGCGTATCAGTGTACCCCACAAATATCCCAGCCTCTACGGTAGGCTCAAGCTTCTTCCTGGCATCCTTCGTCACATGCATGTAAACAGGAGAACCAAAAATCCTCAAATGGGAAATATCAGGCCTCTTACCAGAATAAGCCTCCTCGGGTGTACTCATGCCAAGTATCTTGTGAGGACAACGGTTCTGCACATATACTGCAGTATTGCATGCCTCCGCCCACAAGTGAAGAGGTAGGCCCTGATCATGCAACATCGCCCATGCAGCACCCACAATCGTTCTGTTCTTCCGCTCAGCAACCCCGTTTTGCTGTGGGTTATGGGGAGCTATGAGCTCTCTTCGAATCCCTTCTGCGCTATAGAAGTCCTTGAACTCGCCAGAGATGAATTCACCACCATTGTCGCTCCTAAGAGCCTTCACCTTCTTCCTCAATTCCTTCTCGACCAGTGCTTTGAACTCACAGAACTTTGAGTATGTCTCGCTCTTCTTCTGCATGAAGAAGATCCAACACTTTCGAGAGAAATCATCAACAAAGATCACATAGTACTTGTGCTTTGCTGTCAAAGCTACTGAGAAAGGTCCACACACGTCTGTGTGAATTCTCTCAAGGATCGTCGTGGCGCGACTATCCTTCTCGTGAAAGGTGGCTTTCACAAATTTTCCCAAAGTACACCCCTTGCACTGATTTGACTGCGCAAGAGTGCCTTTAGGAAGCCCAGTAGAAATCTGTTGCAGTATCTTCAAGGCTCCATGGTGAAGGTGGCCCAATCTCCTGTGCCACAGCTCGCCATCATCCCGACTCACCAATCCTTCTGCCTTGCATGCCATTGCTGTGCAGCCATCTACATGCAATTGATAAAGGTTCCTGACTCGAACCCCTATCTTCCGGGTTTCTCCAGTTGTCTTGCTGCGCAGGAAGGTCTTTCCCTCGCTGAAAACAACATCATATCCCTTGTCTTCTAACATCGCCACAAAGATAAGATTCTTCTTCAATCCTGGAACATGCATCACTTCCTTCAATACGAAGGGTTTACCAGACTCCCTCTCAAAGGAAATGGTACCGATACCGGTCGCACTGTATCTACCATCATCGCCCATCTCGATGTGCACTCCAAGATCTTTCTCATCCAGATCAGAAAACAAATCTCGATCTCCTGTCATGTGAAAAGACGCACCACTGTCTAAGAACCATACCGATCCCATCACACTTGATACCAAGCATGCGATCAGTGAAAAATCTAGCTCAAACTGCGAGGCTAAGGCCTCTCTCGCTGCAGATCCAGCAACTTGCTTATTTTTCTTCTTCTGCGGACAATTTGTGGCATAATGTCTGTGCTGGTGACAGTGAAAGCACTTCACCTTGGACATGTCCTGCTTCTTGCCTTTCGCACCAGAATGAGAAGCTTTCTTGTTCTTCCCCTTCTTTGCTTTGGCAGCCAAAGCGCAATTTTCTTCATCAAATGCCTTTGATGAAGATCCGTCCCTGGTATTTCGCCTGATCTCCTCTTGCACAAGATCTGACCAAAGTCTCTCCCATCCTGGCAATTTCTCCCGACCATTAACAAAGTCCTAATAGGAATGCCAACTCTTCGGAAGACCAAGGAGAGCCAAGCTCACCAAGTCCTCATCATCGACAGTCACCCCCACACTTCCCAGCTCATCTCGGCATTGGGTGAACTTCGTGAGATACTTGGGCATACTGTCTCCATTCTCACACTTAATGTTTCTAAGTTTATCCTTGAGCGCCAACTTCCTCTGGTCGCTCTTGCTTTGGAATAAATTTGTCAACGCTTTCCACATCAAGTATGGAGAAGCCTTTCCATGCAGGCTGGATACAATGTGATCCTTCACGCCCTCCAATAGAATCCTTCAACACTTTGCTGTCTTCTTTTGCCAAGCCTCAATGTGAGCAGCATCAGTAGGCTTTGGGACCTCAGCCTCTATGAACTCCTTCAACCCATTGTCATCTAACACCGCCTCCATCCTGTCTTTCCATGCAATATAATTCGAGCTGCCTTCAAGGGCATACTCCAATCACAATCCGTTGAAAGACATTTCAACTTTGACACCAAGAAAACACCGCTGTAAATTCGAATTCCACTAGCTCAAAACTCAACCGCTTCTGATCTAAAATCCGTGAGAACAAATTATTTCTCGTACAGAGATTGACTGTATGAGATTTTACCGGATATCTCACCTTCCAAAAGAAGGATGAATCCAGAGGCTACCTGGCCCGATTACAAACTTTGCCTGAAGAAATAAAATGTAATCACTTTCTGAATAATAGATCTAATGATCAACTTCCCTCTGATACCATGTAGAAATTTGAATAATATAACACTTATTCATAGAGATTATCTTGATTATACACTATTTGCGGAATGCATGCATAATACATAACCTCCTCTACGTTGATCATCAATTTGCGGAATAAAAAACAATTGCATGCGCACATTAACACAGTATGTAATGGGGAAAGCATACAGCTGAAAACCCCAAACTATCTGTATATTATAATGATAGAGAACATGTAACAATACATAGTACAATACTCCTCACAAGTACTCAATACTATCTCCACCTGCTACACACAAACTAGCTCAGATCTGAATCAAGTCACAGGTTCAAATCTCCTCCATTGTTTGCCTGCCTCTACTGCGCAATCCAAGATGGGAATAGGAATGATCCAAGCTCGTTTTCCTTGGCTTGTACTGAACAATCCTCATTGGCAATCTCAATCATTGATTGTGCAAATCTCATGCACAGCTATGTCACAACTAATAGTAGTCTCCACCTCTAACACCTGTTTCCACTGAGTTAATTGATGTATTCTTTAGTTGATTTATGAGTTAATAATTAGTGAATTAATTAATAATTAATTCACATCACTCATCACTAGTGTATTTGGTAGTTAGACTAAATACAACTAGTTCAACTAAGTCACACTGAACACAACTCCATCAACTCCTTAATCAACTCCACCAAACTCAATCACTTGAGTTCTAACTGAAGTCCATCATGCAATAGCTCAACTAACCCATAAGAAAAGCGTATTTCCTTCTGGCAGTTGCATGTGCCACATCCGTAGCTCGAACTGAAGTGCTCCAAGAGGATAAGATAATGTTTATAGTCCAAATATTATTAAGAGCTAATAATATTCGACTGTTCTATTTTTAGACTGGCAGTCTAAAAATAGACTCCGCCCATATGTCTAAAAATAGAAGTCCATCTATTTTTACCAACATGACCAATCATCCACAAATAGCATCCTGCAACTCATAGACCATGATCCATATGTCTAAAAATAGACATAGTCTAAAAATAGACTTTGCGCCAAAAATAGTCTGCGGACCCACTTAGTGAAGGCGACTTCTTTTCACTAAGCTCCATCATCTTGTTGCATTTTCAACATTGATTTCCATGAGCATGTTATGAATGGTATGGTAGTTTTGAGGCAGGTATATGCCTTGGTCTTTGAATCTTCTGATGTGAGGAAGCCTTGCCAAGGGATGGACTGCCCAGGATGGGGGTGCCAATGGAACTTGGAAGGTGAGTGACTGCACGGAAGGGGTGACCAAATTCCCCAGGGACTGTGTAGCATAGAAGGGAAGGTCACAAATGGATTTTTTTTGGTCATTAGCATTGCTAGATGGAACCAAATGCACATTGGGAGTGCACCCTGGAACAATGAGTTGGTAATTGTTCGCTGAGAGGACAAGTGGCAAGGGATTATAGCACTAAACATTGGATGCAGATTTGAATTTGTAGTGGATTCACTTCTTGGGAAGGAGGTGAATCCTGGTATTACTTTGAGGGTGGAGGTGTGAGCCTCTGGATTCCCTTATTGATTAATACGAGCATTGTATCCTTTATTTTCTAGTTAAGAAAATGTGTATATGTGTATATCATTGGAAATACCGTAATGAGTTGTGTTATAAAGATCCAGTATGCGATATGTTGTCATGTTGTCATGTTGTCACGATGTTTTGATTTTGAGTAGGTCTTTCATTGTAAATACTGCAACAAGCTATGTTATAAATCTCCATGCGTAGTATGTTTTGTTTTCAGCAGTCATGTTGGTTATAGGTGTCATTGAACCCCGAGGACGGTGTTGCCCTAAGGGGGAGGGTTCTATAACAACCCTGGTGAAAATTCCATGTAAAAATATATAAATACCATGGATGATGGGACACGTATTCCAAGCTGAATGGTGGGAAAGACATCCTAGTGGGTGTTCATTTGGTTGTTTATGGCTAAGGAAATTGGCAAAGGCAATGGCTAAGGCATTAAAGAGGCAAAAAGGTATTTTAGCACATTTATTTATGAAAATAATGGAAATTAGGAGAAAAGGAAGGTGAAAGGTCACATTTTGCACGTGAGGAGGAAATTGAAGGAAAATAATGGAAAATGAAGAAAATAGAGGCCTCATTAATAAAAAGGCTTATGAGGATCAGTGGGCAAGACTTGGTCAGTTCAATTTTGGAGCTCTCTCATTATTCTCTCTCTCTCTCATACTCTTGGATACTTAGATTTTTCTTGGAGCACTCTTGGAGGGTGTGGCATACTTGGATTCTTGGAGCAAGAAGGCAAAGGAAGAGTAGGAAAGCGCAAGAAGGCATCGACATCAATAGCTACATCATATTTTCTTGCAGGTACCGAGTTGCATGTATGATTTCTTCACTAGTTTTGGCATGCATGGCACATGCATGTGGTTTCTTGGTTATGATCTATCATTGGCATGGAGGATGGCCGAAATTGACAGTGGATTTCCTAGCCTTGCCATTTCCTAGATAGCCATGGTGATTGTGGGTTTACTTTCATTGCTTTGTTTTGGTTGGTTCTCATTTTTCCATAGCTTGGGTTGAGTTACTAGTCCTGGAAGCCCTGGTTGAACAAACGCTCTGGAAGCCCTGTAACATCTTGGGTTGAGTTACTAGTCCTAGAAGCCCTGGTTGGACAAATGCTCTGGAAGCCCTTGGCGGGTTGAGTTACTAGTCCTGGAAGCCTTGGTTGGACAAACGCTCTGGAAGCCCTGTATAAGCTGTGGGTTGAGTTACTAGTTCTAGAAGCCTTGGTTGGACAAATGCTCTAGAAGCCCTGGAAGGCTTGGATGGAGACCAATCTGATGATGTTTTTTGGTGATGTCCGACCATGAGGTGGAATCACTGTTTGATGGGTTGAGGTGGGTGGCCTATGGAAGCCCTGGATGAGTTTTGATTGATGTGTTCTATGAGATCCCACATTCATGCTTGGAATATGGCACGGGGGTGATTGGCTGAAGAGAGACTTGGCTCAACCAATCTATGGTCGGGTGGAACGTGGTAGTCCCATCTCCGGTTGGTTCATTGCATTTATTAATGAAAAAAATTCATTCCCTTGATTTTCATGTGCAAATGTACTGATGTATATATGGATTTTGATGGCTGATATGTTTATTGTATTTATGTTCCTATTATGTTTTTTTTTATATGCACATTTACCCCGGAGGTTGTTACACACACCAATGGTGACAGGTTCCAAACTTAGCAAGATGGATGAATATCTAGCAATGGACCAGACTTTATATAGATCCATCATTGTCAACCTCTTATTGACAGATTCAAGACCAGACATCATGCAAGTTGTTGGTATAGTTGGAATATTTCAAGCAAGCCCAAGACAAAGCCATATACTAGTAGTTAAGAGGATTCTTAGATATCTCAAAGAAACAATAGATCATTGAATTTGGTAATCCAAAGGTAAGGTTTTTTCATTAACTATTTATACTGATGTTGATTGGGTAGGTGATGTAGATGATCAGAAGAGAACAAGTGGTGGTGTTTTCTTTATTGGAGAATGCATAGTTTCATGGTTGAGCAAGAAGAAAGCTTCCATTTCCTTATCTACAATTGGCGCATAGTGCACTGCAACAAATTCTTGTTGCACTCAACTATTGTGGATGAAGTAGACCTTGCAAAATGTACAAGTGTTATATGATAAACCTATTCCCATTATTTGTGACAACATAAGTGCAATAAGCATGTGAAGGAATCCAGTTTTTCACTCCAAGACAAAGCATATTCTAATTAAGTATCATTTACTAAGAGAGAAAGTTGCTAATCATATTGTGAAGCTAGAGTATGTCACTACAAAAGAGAAAGTTGCTGATATTTTCACCAAGCCACTTCCTAGAGAATAATTTGAGTATTTGAGGCAAAGATTGGGAGTTGTTCCTCTTGCCTCCCTACACTAGCTCTTCCTTCAAGAGGAAGAAAGAGATATGATGTATCTCAAGCATATCAAAATAAAGTTGCTAGGTCCACAAGATCAACATGACAGAGAAAGATTGTTGACAGGGGGAGTATGATGGCAAGGGGCACATGTTGGTGTCTTTGCCATTGATGACGAATGGGGAGAGATATATGGTGATCAAACAAGAGACAGAAAATAGAGGTAGTTGGTGAAGGATAATTGTTAGTGATCAAACAACAACAAGAAAGAACAACACCACCACCACATTAGTAGAAGAAACAAAGCATACGAGAAGTGCATCTCAAGGAACAACACTTAAAGAAGACAATTAAAGTTGATATGTTCTGAAAATTAAAGGATGTTTTGTTTGATTTTGGTGTTACCATCAATGCCAAAGGGGGAGAATGTTGGAAATATGTTGTCATTGATGTCAACACATGTCAAAAGAAGGGAAATAAGGATTTGGGAGATCAAGTTCCAAGCACAAGAAGAAGAGTCAAGGAGCAGCATGGATGAGAATGGAGCAGAGGCTTTGGAGCCAATTCTGGAGTAATAGATCATCTCAAATGTAGATGAAACCCACCTGGATGGAAAGAGATCTAGAAAATATTTCTAGTGGTATGAGGAAGTCTGAAAATGGCCTCCTGATTCGAGAGATAGAACCAACCAAAGTTATATGACCCCAAGTCAAATATTACAAAGTTAAAGTTAGTTGGAGAAGTTTTGGTGCATAGTTAAGTTTGGCGGAGCAGCTAAGCACAACGAAAAGGATAGTAGAGCGGTCAAACAAAGGACCAAGAAAATGTGGCAATCTAAGCAAGGAAACGAGAAATATTTCTATTGGTTTGTGGAGGAGCCCACTATCCACACCATCCTGGAAGAGCCTACCCGATAGATTTGAGATAATGCTAAGAAAATGAGTGGGATGACACCAACATATTACACCACCTCGAAGGAGGCAGCCCAACACAGGTACCCTAGAGGTTTGTAAAGGGCGCACAAAGTTAAAGTTCCAGAATGCAAAGGAGTTGAGCAGGCGGATGTGGCCTGACAACAACACAGTTATCGAATCAGACTTAAGCAGGACGACCCCACATTGATAGCGAAGCCCGTAAGATTCTAGACCGATGCAAAGGATTGCCCGAAAAGAGATAACAAAGAAACGTGCAAAGGGAGTGCCTACTCGACGAAAGGATTTAGTTGTACAAAGAAAATGGTCTAGACCCTTTAAATTATTTTATAAAGGAAATTGTTGAAAAACAAGGTCGCATGACCTTTCTCTCTCTTCTATGATAGAGGACATATGACAATATTTCTTTGGCCCAGGCGACAAGGGATGATGATGTCAGCACACCCAATGGGAGCATGACACGTGGTAGGAAGATTTGGTTATTTTGGTCACCCAAAGGGACCATTTCTTAATGACACATGGACCAATCAGAGGTCGACACATGGCATTGGTGTTGTCATCTCGGTGGTCACAACATGAAAGAATAAAAAGGCACAGCTGAGAAATGCATCAGGACACGTCGACTGCGACTGTCAAAAGAAGAGTAGCAACCAATAGATAGGGCACCAGGCAGACCCTACCAATATCTAAGCCCGCAAGCAATGCCCAGAAGTTTGAAAAGGGAACACAAATGAAAGTGTTTGGATAAAGGGGCTTAGTGCCAACACGAAGGCACATAAATCAAAAGACCAAGGGCATTGAGGTTTACACAAGAATTAAACTCACAAACGCCTTAAAGAAATTAAGCACCTCAAAAGGCTAAGCCATAGGTCACAACACACTATCTGATGGTGGGAAACAGGTAAAGGTGCTAAGAAAAAGGAGCTAAGTGCAAGTTCGTCAGAATTGGTAGCAATTTTTATTGAAATTTAAAAAGGAACACAGATTTTATTTGGAAACGGTGGTTTATTATATTAAAAGGCCTTTGAGCCTATAATAAAATGCAATGAGCATGTGCATGGACATTGGACACGATAAGTCGACAACTAATATTTAACAAATCCTTTGGGCCCACGGATGGAATGAGATGGCAACATAAGTAAAAATTTAGTGGTATTATTTGTAGTTGACACAAAGTTAACTGCTGCTAAAATTAGAAAAGCTCCACTAAAATCTGTTAAAAGGCTAGAATGTCAAAAATAAGCAAAATTACTCAGTTTAACTTGCAGAAAAAGGTGTTCAAGGTCAGATAACTTGGTAAGTAGGTCTAGAAGAATGAAATAAATAGGACAAAGGAAAAAAATAAGGATTCATGCAAAAATACAAGAAACGCAAGGAAGCCAAAAATATCAAGCCAAAATTCTTTATAAGCTTGCTTGAGCAAGAAGATTAAATAAGAGTTTTTGTGGAGAATTGTGTGTGAGGTGAAGTTGTTGGTGTTCTCAGTAATCAAAGATTGCTGAAGGTATTGGTGATTAAGAGGAAAGTGTTTCATTTTGAAGGCAAAGTATGAATTCATGGTTCTAGTATGAAAATGGATGAAAGATGAATCAATGAGTATCAAGCAAGTTGTAGCTTGCAGATCAAGGGTTGGTGCTCCTTCCAGTGGGTGCTGGTAAATATTTGGATTTATAGCTCTTTCCTTTGTAGCTAATAAATTAGGGAGTTGAATCCTTATATTGGTTGTTGCCAAAAAATTGTAACAAAAAGCTGAATCTTGCCTTGTGAAAGAATTAAAGAACAATTTGCACAATTTGTTTGTTCCTAGTGTTCCAACAAGTATTTTATGTCATGCTTATGTGAATGAATTTTTTATGGTGTCCTAATGTGATTACATCAGTGAAAGAAAATTTTAATTTGGTAGAATTTAGTACACTAATGATTCAACCCCCCCCCCAGTATTGTCATAGTTTCCAACATTGTGACCAATGACTTGTCAGTTCACCACTTGCTTCCTGTCGATGCTCCCTTCTAAACTTATGTTTTGAGGTTTCGAAGTTGATTTGATGAGGGGCTTGTATGTCTAGAAAATTCCTAGTATCTTGGGGCGGGGTGCTTCCTGGTTATGGTATGGAGGAAAGGGGTGGGGGGGGCGGGGGCACAACCAATCACTTGCTACCACTTAGCCAGTCAGTAAACCATGATGGTTTCCAATGTGGGGGGTACTCCGCACTAAAGTTCTAACTAACTTGGGCCCCCTCTTATCGTTGATCTTCCCACTTAGCCTAATCTAATGGCACAACTTTTTCTTTTATCACCCATTTTGACTTGTCCACTTCAAACCTTGTTTTCTCTTAAGTCTATGGAAGTTAGACAAAGTGTCATATACCATTGGAAAGGTCTCATAAAGTTTTATCTAGTTGAACATGTATCATGTTATTTTGAATAAAGCTATAGGAGGAAAAATTATTGCAAAGATTAACTACCCAAATTGACTTCATCCATGACATCCAACAATGAGAATGAATACTCAAATAAATAATGACATAAATTACATCATGAACACTCAACATTCTCCCCCTAAACTTGATATCAATGACAACACATATTCAACAAGCTATCAACACACTCAACAACTACTAAATGAATACAATGATATATTCCATACTACTCAAGGAATAAAATGATATATTCAAAGATCACTTTATAGTTCTTGTCCATTACAATGTCCAACATCCACTTGATATAATCCTCAACACAATCAATTTACCCAATATACCTATATATCACAAATCCTTGATAGAAATGAAGAAATCCAATGAAATATTTAGGATCTCTTATGGAAGGTACATGACATATTAAGCATCTCTCCTCATGGGAGTTCCATGATGCTTGCACCAAACAAAGATGGTTCTTGGTGCCTACACATAGATTATCATTCTATGAATAATAATACAATCAAGAACATGTAAATTGATGATTTTTTATAGACATTGAAAGGAACAAAATAATTCACTAGAATCAACTTGAAATTTGGGCATGGACAATATGCATGAGTGGTCAATGAAACCCATTAACTTTAAAAAAGCAACAATAACTTCCATGTTCCTTATGAACAATGTTTTATGATCACTCAAAGGTAAATGTGTTGTACTTTATCTTGATGATGCTATTGCATATAGTGTTGTCATTGATGGAAACACGATGTCATTGATGTCAAAGGGGATGTACGAGAAAGCAACAATACCACTCATGATGTCCAAGAAAGCAACAAAACTCTCTATGAAGAAATATGACAATAAGATATCTTACAGGATTCTCATCAAGAGAAGTTAAAGGTACTTGAAGTTATATGAGTTTTTTATGAGGTTCTAATGCTCAAAATACCCTACAAATAATATATTTGTGTAAGTCTTGTCGATACCTTTCCAACGATGTATCCTTCTTTGAAAAACTCCTCACGGATGAAAACTTATGGCTGTTTGAAGGATCAACATTAATTATGGGCTCAAACTATAGGATGACAAAACCCAAACTATTCATGTGTTAAATAGTGCACATCTTTTGAGCACATCCATCGTCCATTGACCTAGTGAATGATTGATTACCATAGAACATGCACAACATTTAAATTCATTAAGTACCATGCATCTTTTCAAGATCTGTCACATCTAGTTGATGGATGAAGAAATTAGAAGGCAAATGACCTAGAAACTTACATGATAGTTAACCTGATAGCGTGTTGTCCCTTGGATCGACACATGATGAGCCCAAATTGGCTTAAACATGGTTGGCTATACACTTAGGTGACACGTCGCTCTCTAACGTCAACATGCTAACATGGCCTCACCTGAAGCTATCATGTGCCATTGACAAATGGAAAGTTTCAGTTGGTAGAAAGGTTGGAAATGGGTGACACATGGCACCCCTCATGGGTTTCCATGTGGTATGATGATGTCATCATGTGAATGTCCAGGTTCCTCTATGGACAAGGTTATAGGGCTTGGTCACATGGGACCAAGGTGATGAGTTTAAAAACGTGAATAAACAAAGAATGCTCACATGGTGGGACCAACCCCTATCATATGGTGGAACCTAAGTCAAATAGCACTGCATTAAGCCCTGGATGTATGGAATGGTTATATGGCATGGTATAGGAAGGGAGTAGCCAAAGTTTAATGAATAAATGTGGCATTAGAGCTCAAAGTTTAATGATGTCGGATGGGAAGGGTGTAGCCACTCCATGACAAAAATCAAAGTTTAAAGGGAAGGAATGTAGGGTGTAGCCCATCGATAGCATGTCCCAAAGTTTAATGGATGTTGGCCATGGATGAAGCCATAAACTTGTGGGTTGGCTCTCCATTGTCTTAGGTCCAAAAAACACTATATATATGCACTCGAATGACTCATTCAACACAACATGTGATTGATATATACATTGGTAGATCAAGTCTCGGTGGATTTTTTTTTTTTTTTTTTTTAAGTTCTTTATGGTTTCAATGAATGGTGAAGGCTTGGCACTCTATTTTGAACATGATTCAAACTCATGACTTCGACTTCAGTTATGGTTGTGGTGAACTGCATATTGCAGTGGTTTTCTATTTTCAGATTGACAAACTAATATCAACTGGCACAAGACATACACCGTGTAACAGGGTTGGCACGAGGGCCATACCCTTGCCCTAGACTTAGAGCTATAATGAAGTTGAAGGCTTGGTATATCAAGCCTCATACATAGCTCAATTGGTAGCATGCCCATATTAGATTGGCATAGACCTTGGTTTGAGTCCCAATGGTACTCAGGTCAACCATTATGTTCATCTTATACAACAAATAATAGATCAATAGTGGAATTTCTGTCACATCTGCATCATAATTTGGACAATTTATAGAAGTGCACCCATAATGTGAAAATTTCTAGAATGGTTAATTTAATATAAAGTTGTATTTGGTTTTTATGGGTTTTTGGGCATAATATTTTTCCAAAATGAATTGCATAAAAAGTTGGGTGATCAAGGCTTAGATATGAATCTAACCATAGGTATGTGATTCCCTTTTAACCCTTATTTGATGGCCAAAATGCATGTTGAATGTTTTGAGAGGTTATGAATAGGTTGTAGTAGTTTTGGATACATTGTGAAAACAAGTTCCGAGGAGGGGAGTGAGTGATCAAACTGATGAATTGGTTGGAGCAAAGAATGAGGAAATAATATGACAACCAATAATAGTGATTGAGATGACTTTTTGTGACACTGATTACAGTATATTGGTTAAAATTTATATAGTGATAATGATCGCAATGTTTTCAATTTCATTGATTGCAAGTTATGGCAGTGGTTGTGACTGCAGGGTTTTGTTTTATTTATGATTCAATGAATATAGATGATGGTAGTGGATCTAGTTTGAAAATGAGATGATATAGAGTTCCACAAGGAGTTGAAGAAGGATGTTTGAGCCTATACTAGGTTGGATTCCGCTCATTATCGAGGTTGGTGCCTCAATCAAGTTGCAACCTAAAATGCACAACTACTTGCATTGTTTTGAGGTTGTTGCCTCAATTAGGTTGTAGTCTACTACAAACTACAATTTTCACTTCTTGGGGGTAGTTGCCTCCAGCAAATCATAGCTTGCAAATCTATGTAAAAGAATTGAAGATAAAAGATAAGAATATTTGTGGTTTTCTCCCATATGGGTTTCCACTTAAAAATATTGTGTCACTTTGTGATGTGATGGTTTCTTGATGTGTTACTATGATGGTAGCTTGATGATGCATTGTTCTACTTGATGATATGGTTATGATTCATTACTATGTGATTGGTTGATTATGAAAAATTGTAAAATGGTATTCTCACACGGATTCACCCCCTCCTCTTCGTGTGACCTTTGGGCCAAAAGTTAGTACCAGAGAAGGTTACCTTTAGAACAATTAACTATTGGAAGGTTGAATTTAAAGGAAGATGGCCACAACCAGAGCAGTGGGTAAGCCCCTTATGTTTTATGGGACCAATTATGCACTTTAGAAAATAAGGATTGGGACTTATCTCATTTCCTTGGGAGTAAAGGTTTGGGAAATAGTGGAGACAAAATATAAATTCCCTAATGTTATTCCAATAGATGTAGCAAAGAAGGAAATATACACATATAATGCACAAGCTAAGCATGCTATTTTAAGTGGCTTGGCACAATCAAAATTTGTCAAAGTAATGCATTGTGAGTCAACTCACGAGGTATGGATTAAGCTCAAAAATTATTATGAAGGGGATACAAAGTCAAAGAAGTTAGGTTGCAAGTCCTTAGGGGCCAATTTTAAAGTTTGAAGATGGAAGAATATGAAGACATTTCTTCATATTTTCTTTGAGTAGACAATATAATCAACTCCATTGCAGGTCTCGATGAAAAAGTCCTAGATAGTAATGTTGCTCAAAAGGTATTGAGATCACTTCCATCAAGATTCAATCCCAAAGTATCAACCCTTGAGGAACTATCTAAAGTAGACAAGGTGTCCGTGGATAAACTTCATGGAACTCTCTCTATGTATGAGTTAAGAATTAAGGAAGAAAAATCAGGAGCGAAGGAAGTATCTTTCAAGACAACAAAAGAAGAGAAAAAGAAATCAAATCAAGCACAATCTAACTTTGATGAAGAAGAAGCCAAGATTGTTCAAAATTTGAAGAGAGGAACCGATAAGTTCAAAGGAAATATTCCTTTCAAATGCTTTGAATTTGGAAGGATGGGTCATTATGCATCTAAATGTTCAAACCTAAGCATCAAAAGAAGAAGCAAGTGAATAAGAAAAATATTTTTTACTCAAAGGAACAAAGCGACAATGAAAGCAATGAAAGTTTGATCGATGAAGAAATAAGTGAAATATTATTCATTGTTGAGACTGAAGAACCTGAAGCAGAAGCTGATTATGAGGGAGAACTTAAAAGTGCATTGGAAGAAATAAGGATTCTCAAAAAGAAAGAAAATCAATTGATGTAACAAATTCAAGACAAAAGCCTAAATGAAGACACCATTCTTTCTCTCAAAGTTGAACCAGAAGAGGCAAAAAAAATAAAAGAGTTTTTGTCTGAACAACTAAATGAGAAGGAAGAAATATGTGAAAGAATGGAAGAGGAAGTTATATTTTTGAGACAAGAATTAGAGTAGCTCAATTCGAACACAAAGGGAATGAATCCTTAGATCATAGTCTCAAGATGCATAGGTCTCTGGTTATTAAGACAGAGCTTTGTTATCAAGGAAATTGTGAGGCACCTAAGAACAATGGCCCTCCAATCTCATCTGATGAAGATCACTGCAAGACACTTGATTATGCATTCATAACATCCACTAACAATTCTCTTAAATATCCAAGGCAAATGGTGCACCATACCAAGCATATTCATTTCAATGACAGTCAAGACAACTCCAAGAAGGCACACAATATAAGGAACCAGAATGAGAGAAAGGACCCACAAGTAGAAATAGTGCAAGCATTGAAAATCAACAATTAATATTTTTCCTCATAGAGCATCTACAAGAAAAAATGAAGCAGGTAATGAAGATTAGCAAATGAATATGGCTCCTCACAATGCATCCACAAGTAGAAATTAAGCAGGTATTGATCAACAAGAGAGCACGTCTCCTCCAAAAGGTAACTTGAGAAGATCGAGATCTCCCTTATATCTAAGTATGAAAACAAGGTTTTTGGTTATTTTTTTCATGCACAAAGTTTGGGCACAAAGCGCAAGATTGCAGAACCTATGATGTGGTTAGGTACCTAGATGGAGACATGTGGATCAGATCAAGAGAATTCCCCAACCATTTCTGTTGTTATTGAAACCCAATGTTGAATTTCATATATATCTCAATGAAGGTCGTATATCATGAGATTGCATATTGAATTCAAGAGGGTACAATAGAGAGGGACTTCTTATCAATGTTAGAAGATGGAGAAGAGGTCAAGGGGCATTTCAATCAAGTTTGACTCCTCAAATATAATCCCTTGGTGAAGGGGTTCTTCAAGACCATACTTTGTTGAATCAAAACTTGAAGAAGCAACTCCATGTATGAGGGAAATTTGCAAAGTATGACATTTATTTACATGATTTCATGATGCTATCTCATATGTAAAGAGAGGAACAAGAACCAAGAAATGATGAAAAGTACTTATCAATGAAGGTGCATTATCTCAAGGGGAGAGTTTAATAGTACAACTGTGGAAGCATGATCTCAGGGGGATACTTTAATAATACAATAGTGGAAGCATGGTTTGATGGGTGAGCCTTTATCAACATAGTAGCAGTAAGGAAACATGGTTCAATCAGGTCCACAGGATAATCCAAAAACAAGCTATGGACATATATTTATGCAAAATCATCAGTATTTTTGTTTTAATAGGTATATGCGGCCCTTTTTCCATTCATGTCAAAGGGGGAGAGATTCCAGACATTAATTTAGAAATTAAAATTGATCAAGGAAGGCATTTGGACAAAGAAAGACTGGAGACTTTGAAGACAGTTGCGCAGTGGGAGTTTTTTGATTTGTTGACATCAATGACCATCAATGTCTGATGGTGTTACAATCAATGACAAAGGCGGAGATTGTTTCACATAGTGTTTTCATTTATGAAAACAAGATGTCATTGATGTCAAAGGGGATGTATGAGGCAACAACAATACCACTTATGATGTCCAAGAAAGTAGTAGGATTCTCTATGAAGAAATACGACAATAAGATCTCTTACATGATTCTCATTAAGAGAAGTTGAATGTAATTGAATTTATTTGAGTTTTTCATGAGGTTTTGTTGCACAAAATACCCTACAAACAAAATGGTTGTGTACATCTCGTCGATACATTTCAAATGGTATATCCGACTTTGAAAAAATCCTCCCAGATGAAAAGTTATGGTTGTTTGAAGGATCAACATTAATTATGGGCTCAAACTATAAGACAAAACTCAAATTATTCATGTGCTAAATAATGTGTATCTTCTAAGCGCGTCCCTTGTCCATTGACCCAGTGAATGAATGATTTCCATCGAACATACATGACAGTTAATTTTGTTAAGTATCATGCATATTTTCAATATTTGATGCATCTTAATCGATGGATGAAGAAATTGGAAGGTGGATGACCTGGGAACTTGCATGATCGTTAACCTGACAACATGTCCTCCCTTGATCAACACATGTGAGCCTGGATTGATCGAAACATGGTTGGATGTACATGTAGGTGACACATCACTTACTGACATCAACATGCTAATATGGCCTCACATGAAGCTGCCACATGGAATTGACAAATGTCAAGTTTTGGTTGGAAGAAAGGTTGGAAATAGGTGACAGGTGGAACCCCTCATGGGCTTCAATGTGGAATGATGATGTCATGCTTATGTCATCATATGAATGGCTAGGTTCCCTTAAGGACCTGGTCACAAGGCCTGGTCACATGGGACCAAGGTGCTAAGCTTAAAGAGGTGAATAAAGAAAGCGTAGTCACATGGTGGGACCAACCTTGGTCATATGGAAAAATCTAAGTCAAATGACATTGCATTAAGCCCCAGATGTATGGAATGGTTATATGGCATGGTGTAGGAAGGGCATAGCCCAAAGTGAAATGAACGAATGTGGCATGGGAGCTTGAATTTTAATGGTTTCAGATAGGAAGGGCGTAGCCCCTTTGTGGCCCCTCCATGATACAAATCAAAGTTTAATGGGCAGGAATTTAGGGTGTATCCCCTCCATTGCATGTCTCAAAGTTTAATGGATGTCATCCCCGGCTGAAGACACGAACCCATGGGTTGAATTTCAACCATCTCAGGTCCATGAAACACTATATATATGCACCCAAATGACTCGTTCAACACAACATGTGATCGATAAATACATTGGCAAATCAAGTCTTAGTGGAATAACTTTCTTCTGAAGTTTAACAAACGACGAAGGCTTGAAAATCTATCTTTGAACATGATTTGAACTCGTGACTTCGACCTCGACTATGGCAGTGGTGAAGTGCTGACTGCAGTGGTTTTCTATTGTCAGGTTGGCAGACTGATATGAACTGGCACACGACTGACACCATGTAATGGGGTTAGCATGAGGGTCATACCCTCGTTGTGGAATCAGAGCATAGTTATAATGAAGTTGAAGGCTTGTGCTATCAAGCCTCATACATATCTCCGTTAGTATCACGCCCATGTTTGATTGGCCTAGACCCTGGTTCAAGTCTTGATGGTAGTCAGGCAAGATATTTTTTTTATGTCATTGGGTTCATTTTGTAGAACAAATAGAAAATTGACGGTGGCCTTTCTATTGCACCGACGTTGAAATCAGGACAATTTGTAGGTGTTCCCAGAATGTGACATTTTATAGAATGGTTAATTTAATATAAAGTTGTATTTGTTTTTTATGGGTTTCTGGGCACAATATTTGTCCAAAAAGAATTTCAAAAGGATTCATGAAATCATGGTTAAGATATGAACCTAACCAAAGGCGTGTGATGCCATTTTGACACTTATTTGATGGCCAATATCTTTGTTGAATGCTTTGAGAGTCCATGAGCATGTTGTAGTATTTTTGGATACATTGTGAAAACATGTTCTGAGAAGGGGAGTGAGTGACCAAATTGATGAATTGGTTGGAGCAGAGTATGATGCAACAATATGACAACTAGCAACAATGATTAATATGACTTTTGTGGCAATGATTATAGTATAGTGGTTGTAGGTTACATAGCGACAATGATTGCAGTGGCATTGATTGTATGTTGTGGCAGTGGTTGTGATTTTAGACTTTGGTTTTATTTATGATTCAATGAATATAGATGATGACAGTGGATCCAATTTGAAAATGAGATGAAATAAAGGTCCAAAACGAGTTGAAGAAGGAGGTTCGAGCCTAGAGAAAGTTGGAGCCCACTCATTATCGAGGTTGGTGCCTCAATCAGGTTGGAGCCTAGAGTAGGTAGGAGCCTGCTCATTATCAAGGTTTGTGCCTCAATCAGGTTGTAGCCTATGGTAAGCAGTTGCTTGCATTCTTTCGAGGTTAGTGCCTCAATCAAGTTGTAGTCTATGGTGAGAAACCTCTTGCATTCTTTTGAGGTTAGTGACTCAATAAGGTTGTAGCCTACTGCAAGTGGCAACTTGCATTTCTTGGGGGTAGTTGCCTCCAACATGTCATACCTTGCAAATCTATGTAAAAGAATTAAAAATAAAGAAGAAGAAGGTTTATGGTTTTCTCTCGCATGGGTTTCCACATAAAAATCTTGTGTCTCTTTGTGATCTAATGGATTCTTGATGTGTTACTATTATAATATCTTGATGTTGCATTGTTCTACTTGATGATATGGTTATTATTCATTACTATGTGATTGGTTGATTATGAAAAATTATAAAATGGTAAAATTGATCTCACATTGATTCACTGCCCCCCCCCCTTAGTGTGACCTTTGGGCCAACAAATGTGTTTATTTATAGGATATTAGAATTGTCAACACCTTCTTTACATTGTCTTCAACCTTATATCCTATTTGACCATCATTTTTATAAAGACCTTGATTTATGTAAAGTCACCATGCAACAATTCTAGCACTTTAGCTTCATCGCTAACGGGATAGGAGTGCACGTGGATCTTAATAAGTGTAATTAGAGATTGACTTTCCCTAACCAACTTTACATAGTTACAACATTTTTGGGTTGGATAATTTCTATAAAAGATTCATCTTTGGCTTTCCAAATGTCATTCACCTCCCCACTCTTTCTTGCACAAAAACTCCAAGAATATATTATGTTTAAACATAATTGACAACATACTAGCAACAACAGGAAATTCTCTTTGTTAGACTTGTACATAGATCATTTACATAAATCCTTTGAAATCCATATTGATGCTTCAAAGTATGCACTCAAAGTTTTTACCTTGCAACATGAACACTTAGTCACATATCACTTTGAATCCTTTGAATGAGATATCCAAAATTATTCAACCTACTGTGAGATGTATGCAATCATCTAAGTGGTCAAATAATGATGCCATTGCATAATATTATGCAATGAAACAATTATACTTCTAATTATAATCGTTTGCAACTTTTGTAGACATAAATCACATTATTGAGTGCATTCTAATTAAATTATATGGCCTACCTACAACAGTTTCATCTAAAAATCAAGCATAAGTCTAGGAGTTCAATGCTATAGAATGTTTCTTGAATTTACCAAAACTTAGTACTATATTGAATATTTTGGAAACTTATGGTCATCAAAGACCATATTAGAAGCATTGATATAAAGTGAATCAAACATTTTCACAAATTCATGTAGATCAAGAACTTTTAATTGTACAAAAACTTGTTATTTTCCTTAAAAACATGTGTTCTAATCATAAACAAGTTCATGACAAATTTCTCTAGGAGGTACATTACTCTAAGTCAACAATTAACCTTTACATCCACAAAACTTCCATGATTTTGTATAAACATTTCTATCAACTTCACTTCTACATTGACAGAGAAATACATAAAAAATGTTGTCCCTTGTGCCATTGTATATTGACAAATAAGAAACAAGGGTTGTATACACTTTCACATATTTCATCTTGCCCATGTGAACCTATCTTTGTGGATTTTTTTTACTAACCTTCTAACCACATTTCATAACTATGAAGTACCCTTTATCATGACTAATCAACTATCAATTATGGCAATTGCTCATGGGGGCTTCACTCAATGAACCTCTGACATAGCATGTGCGTTTATGGCATACTAAACAATACTCTTAATTTGACTACATATTGGAAAATACCTCTAAAAATCATTTTATTTAGCCCTCTAACAACACGAACCCATACACCTTCCCAATTTAAAAAACTTCTACTTTCACTGGATATTGTAGGTACTCATTTATTTATTAACATTTTTTATACCCCTTTATATTTTTCATTAATTTTGAGCTCCATTTTTTATACACAACATATAAAAACCCTTTACCCCTATTATATGTTCAATATATTATGTTATTTTTTACTCAATATATAACCCCAATATAAATACACGTAGTATAGTATTTCTCTCCTAATAAAATCCCATATTATTACTATACCTTATAAAAATGAAACATGTCTTTAATCACTCTGTATCAAGTCAATTTTTATTTATAGAAATCCATTATCATCCACAACTATGCTAAATTCATCTCCACTTTTCAAAAATCCTTTTAAACCGATTAACATAAAGATGGATATGTCTATAGTCATTTTTTTTTATATTTTATAAATAACCATATGAGTATTTTGAATAAGACCGTTATTTAAAATTTACAACCATTAAAATGTCCTATATGAAATGAGCATTTAACTTGAACATTCAACAATATATTTAAAGTCGAGTTTGAATTCAACCTTATAGTTCCCATAAACACGCAACATATATGACACCTATGTACATAAATTTAAACATATCTAAATATGACACCTCAATTTATATTATATAATATAATTATAAAATGTTCCATGATAAACATATCGTAACACTTTCCATTTATATATATTTTTAATAATTTTATTTTTAAAACATTGATATTTTCAAACTCTACCCAAAAATATTTGTTAAATTTAAATAAGGCTATGATATACTTAATTTTGCCACTCGTATTAGTACTTGACATAATTTTATTAAAAAATATTTATCACCCAAGTGAAATTAACATTAATTATTTTGACAAATAAATTTGGATATATTCATTTATTAATTGACCTTTTTTTTGGTATAATAATGATTTTTGTTTTATTAATTAGATAAAATCTAATTATATTAATATATTTAAATGATCAATTTCATATGTTATATGATGAATTATATGTCCAATTTATATTTATACCATATTGTGATTATATATCAGTTACATCAGTGTATATGTTGTATGGAATTAATATATTTATTTTAAGGATTATAAAGTTTCAAGAGTTAATTCAGTTTGTCGAGTTTTTATTGTTAAAGTACTTTTGTTATTAAGAAGTTAAGTGTTTAGGTTAGATTTTGTAGTCATTGGACTAGACTTTGTAGAAACTTTGCAGTCACCTGGTCAGACTCTGTAGTCATTGATCTCCAAAAACTATGAACCAGAATATATATATATATATATATATAATTTTACATCTATATCGATGGTCATCACATCTCATTAAAAGTAGAGATGTATAATTTATAACCCTTTTCACCTATTATAAAAAAATAAAACTATATTTTAAATTATTTGTTTTATCATTTCATAATAAAATAACAATTTTAATTAAATTGGGCTTTTATATTCAACAAAAAGGTTATCAGCCAATTCAATTATAAAACATACAATAAACTTATGCATATTTTTATATAATAAAAGAGCAGTTAATTATTGTCGAATCTCATTTATAGTCAATATTATCTCCTTTTAGAACCACACTTACCATTCATTTATTTATTTTATTAACAGTAAGCATCAAAATGACAATGAAAAATATAAGAATTTTTTGGCTAGTCTTGTGTAAGGAGAAGAATGATCGCAATGAAGACTTGCAGAGTCTAATTAAGATATTGATGACCACAACTATCCATTTTGTTAACACTTGAGATCAACTTGTAGACCTTATTCTTCTAATAGTGGCTTATTAGATTGTCCTAAAATCTACACCACAAGGAATTGATAATTTAATACAAAGGAAATTTCATTTCGAAAGGATGAAGGTCTAAGAATAAAAGATTTATCACGTGAGGGTTGGGGTTTGCAGCGTTCACATAACATTGTCATGGATTACAAATTTGTCTTCAATGCCCACCATTGTCTACTCCAATGCATGTTTAACTGTTTTTACTATATATCTTAGGTTAATTATTAATTAAAATTTTATAACGATTTAATTCCAAGGGAGACCCAACAGATTATGCTTGTCTCATAAAATAGATACATATTTGATTCTTAGACTTGAATCATTTTAATTAAACTAGCACTCATAGAAACAAGTGAAAAATGATTAATGATACTAACCATTCATGCTTGGTTTGAGTAATATTGACTTAGATTAAGTTATTGATTGTTTTACGATTATAATAATTCATAATTTAATTCTTAATATTCATCTTTAATATAACTTTTTTAAAGTCGAAAAACTTCATTTTAATTAACCTTAACCCCTAAAATCTCTTTATACACCACCACTTCTTTCTAGATGTTTACTGCTAAATTATTATAATTTATTTAATAGCTACCCTAGTCAATTGATAGGGAATACTATCTCAACGTTGATATGTCCAGGTATAATCCATGAGTACAACATCAATTATCTCATGTTCTATTAACGGGAATACAGCCTATCATTACAACCGCACTTAAATTATATAATACCAAACTCATGAATGGTGACACATCTACTACTCCAGATTTCTCTGAAGTACCCATCCCTATTTAGTTCAGCATATAGCTTAGATATTGTAATTACAAAGGTTATTCGGACCTACATATCACTATTAATCCGTTAAATTTAAGGGAGTAAATTAATTCTTAGCAAAAGTACCACATAAATTACCATAGCTTGATAACAATCACTAATGCCTTTTCTCCAAGCGGAATGCCAACAAGGATCTCACTTCTCATACGAAGATTTTGCTTTGGGCTAATCGTTGTTGAGAGGATTCCCTCATGTCAAGACAATTCGAGGAGCCAATGAATATTGTGCTTAAGATGTAGCTTAGGTTAATGAGTTGTAATCATTTGCAAAGAGGAAAACATGCTCCATAGGATAGTTTACTAGCACAAACTCCAGGAATATGTATTATGAGTTTTTTCTTTGTCACGGTAATTTTCTTTGTATAGTTCTAATTTTATAAAATGTTTTATGTTAATTTAGTCAGATTAATTTTATAAAAATATTTCATGTTGATTTAATCATGTTAATTTTTTTAATGTATCATTCTAATTTTATATCATATGTTTTATGTTAATTTGGTCATATTAATTTTATAAAATTATTTCATGTTGATTTAATCATGTTAATTTTTTTTATGTATCATTCTAATTTTATATCATTCCAATTTTATAAAATATTTTATGTTGATCTAGTCACATTAATTTTTTCTATATCGTTCCAATTTTATAAAATATTTCATGTTAATATTCTCTGTATTGTTCCAATTCTCAAAAAACCGTATTTTAAATTATTCTAAATTATCTTTACAAGATTACCCCCAATTTTTGATACAATTACTTACAATAATTGTAATTATTATTTACAATAATTTAATGAGTTGTTAACATTTGATACAGTTTACAAGATGATACCAATACCTTGAATAGAAGAGGAATTCCAATATTGATCTTCTCACAAAGTTCGTACTCATCTTCTCGACTATTGGGATTGCAATTGGGACAAGATCATCCTTGCTTGTAAAATTATCCTTTTAGTTACATTAAATTAAAATTAGAATCATCATGCCACATACTGTCAACAAAGAAACATGATTAAGAATTAAGGCCTTTCCAAGCTTTTCCCCTTGCTAATTTTTGCTTAAATTATCAATTTAGTATCCTCGATTCTCCCAAATGACGAAATCAATTTATTGGATTATATATATATATATATAATGAATGTTGTAAGTTTAATGAGAACTAACCCCTATATATATTTATTAGAATAGTGGTAAAAGAATGTTAAAATCATAATTAATTCATTGCTAAAAAACCGGGAAATATTACAATATTTTTTAATAAATTAATTGAAAACTCCAACCATTTGTACTATCAAAATGCATTTTTGTATAATCTGGAAGTTTATAATAATTAATTTGTAATAATATTGTTTCAAGTAGATACCTTGAATGTATATTCATATAATTAATAAGTCATATTTTATATCATTGTGATTTTTACAATTTAATATTCTAATAATTTTTACTATACAAATAACCATTAATATAATACAAAATATTTTTGGGTACTTTCCTTCATCAATGACCTCTAAGCTACAATGGGGTTATAAGAGGAATGAATATTGTAGTAGTGTGGAGCATAACTTCACAAGCCCAAGAGGATTCCACTCTAGACAATCTCCACATATCAAACTCACAACAAGCTCAACATAGTTACTCGAAAGATATTTATGCATTAGGACAAACGTCCAACATTAGGTTGCATAAAAAAAGTAAGTCTCTCTTAGTTTGGTCTTCTTTTGTAGGAGTTTCATTTTCTCATGTAAAATTATAAATTGTATTAACCCCAAAATTCTTATTATTATGTGTTAAGTTTTTATTAAGGTTCTTATAATTTTTTCTTTCTTATTTTCTTTATAAAGATTCTTTCTTATTTTATTTATAAAGATTATCTCTAACTCAAACATGTTTCCTAAATTTTCTCTTAGTTGTCCCTTGATTCCTTTTCACTTTCCCCTATTTTGGTGTTCAAGTGTTCTTTTAACTTGAGTTAACTAGTAGATATCAAATTATGTCTCTAACATCCTTTTTTTCAATTTATGGCACATAAAGTGTTCTCATGAATATTACTTTTCCTATTTTTTATTATATTATATTTGTTTTATACACACCCCCTTTAAGTATTAGTATTTAATCTAAGATTTTATTGCCATTTTTTGAATTAAATTATTTTTCCATATATCTTATAATAGCTACAGTACTTAAATAACTTATTTTACTTCATTTTAGTTTTCTTAATTTTGATATTAATCTATTACAAAAATCCCTTTCTCCCAAGTTATCTAGAATTTTAACAATTTTACTAATAAAAATTATATTCATTGTTTCACATTAGACTTTAAATAGTTAATTAATCGCCTTGAGTTTCCATTACCTTTTTATTTTTTCAATACCAAGGGTTCCAAGTTGTTTGTGCCCTTTAGGAATTACCTCATATAATTCCAAGGGTGCCACAACACTTACCCTTCAAGTATCTAGGACTAACTTAGGTAAACATTAGTACGTCAGTAGATATAACTATTAACTCTAAGGCCGCCCTTGTTGTGAGACTAATGGTGACTAAGGATTAAGGTGTTTACCTTGATGTGCACCTCTCAATTAAAGTCGTGAGTGACCAAGTCTACAGTCCAACCCCAATGGCATCATGGCACTTCAAGGTAAAAGTTCTCTGTACTTTCCAACCTAAGCTACTATTAGAATGCTAGTTGGTAGAATCAAGAACATTGTTCCACCTCTCCAAGGAAGATCTAATTTTCTCCATACACCCCCTTTACCCATAGGTGAGTCATTCAACAAGCATGTGACTTATGCATGCATCCATTATACATGTCATCAATATTTTGTAACAATACCATCATCATTGATAATTAAAACTCAATACCAAACAATACTCGGTAATCAAACCATAATCACAGCCTAATCATGTGCTTATGCACCATCATTGTCCCCTGCCACACTTAGACATTAATTAGTAGCACCTGATCATAATAGTTAATCATCATAAAATTATGCATGACGATTTTTTTTACATCAACACCATCAACATCTAAAATCAAAACCATCAACATAACCCATCTTGATAATCAGAAATATGCATAACAAGAGTTATCATCACATGAAACAATAATTGAATCATCGATATCTGATGTCCTAAAAAAATAAGGTGTAAGTCACAATATCGATCTCATAAGTCAAAATAGAACAAAAGATATATGTCACAAAATCAAGATAAACTAAGGCACTACACAATTGTATCGCTTAAAACTTTTGATTTGCAAATAAAATACAACTTCAACTTATATATATATATATATATATATATATATATATATATATATATATATATATATATATATAATTAACTACATTAGCCTTGGCCACTACAATATGGCCCACACATCATCGTTACCTAATGTAGTGAAAAATATCCTAATATACCTTTAGATGCATCCAATGTTAATTATTATTTTTTATGGCTTATTGTCCTCTAGTTATTGAATAAAGCATTCCACAAACTGAGATTTAAATCAATGTGGACTTACAGTATAACACTTTGTTTCCCTTTAATGATGTCATTAACACAGAAACACAACACACTTGCCACAAGCTTATGGAACCCTTCATGATGGTCAAAGCAAGCCTATTCACTACATAAGTCGAGCATTTCACACTTGATCATTTGTACAATAAATTTCCTCATTTATTAAACATTGTTATAACAATAAATTTCCTTATTCATTAAACATGGTTATAAAGTTTTCTTCTGAAATAAAAAATTAAAGAATTTTGATGTGATAGATATTTTCACTTCCATATTAACAATTATAAGAACAATTACTTTGTAAAAAAGATAAAGATTTAGATATCAATACATTGTTAGTTCATATTAAGCCATGCTCACCCTTCACTATGCTAAAATTCTAACTCTTTTGAATTTCATTAAAGCTTTGCCATGCCACGATGTCATGTGGCTAACGCATGTTCCTCATCTCAATCTAATACTTGATTTCTAATGTTCCAATAATCTAGCATTTTCAATTTATCAACTTGGTTCCAAATCAACAAATTATTTAACCTAACACATCTACCCAATTTCAAATAATTAAATGTACACTTTAACTAATTAATAAAGAAAATACCCAATTTCAAATAATTAAATGTACACTTTAACTAATTAATAAAGAAAATAAGTTATAGAAGTCAATATAAGTTCTGCACTAATGTTCAACGTATACCTATTACGCACATGCCCAAACTTACATAAATCTATGGATTAAGAAAATGACCATTCTTTTTAATTATGCATGAAGCTAGCCATTAAAAACTATCACCAATAATTCACTTGGTCCACCTATCTAAATGTAAAATATTCTGCCACTCATTTGTAAGTTCTTGGCATATTGATTTTATATTCATTACATAGATCAAATTCCACATTCATCTTTATACCCAACTAAGTTACGAAGTTTCTTTTCTAAAATTTATCAAGTTTGATAAATCTTCATAACAATCATACTAAAGTGTATATTTAAAACGATATTGGTATTTTTAGTTTTATTTTTTAATGATTTTTTAATAATTTATTATTAAATAATAAAAAAATTATATATTTTTAATAATGGAGTAAAATTGCTTAAAAAGGTAAGATTTATTGGTTGAAAAAGAGGAGTTTTTCACTATTGTGAAAAGTTGAATTTTTATGAAGATTTCTGAACCAAGGGGAATCTTGAGATAGTAATCGAACATGTGGTTGCATTTAGAGAGACTATATTAAATGGTTTCGTGATTCATGCAGATATAGGTGGATCAAAGCTTACCTCATGTCCTCATTTAAAAAAACGAATTTCAGATGAGTGATCAAGGAAAAAACTGAAGAAAAACCCTAGCTATCTCCTTGATGGTTTTAGGTTCTAGGGAGGCATAAAAGAAGCCACATCTGCAAAAAAAGAGAAAAAGTAGAACAACAATATTGCACCTACAAAAAAGATTGAAGATGATGATGCTTCCTTCTCTTCTTCTTTTTGGAAGTGTTCTAGAAAAGCTCAAATCCCTCCCCTCCTTTGACAAGAGGTAGGAAAGACCTCACAGAAAAAAACTCCAACTCCTAGAAATCTCTAAGCTTCTATTTTTTTACTAAGAATGTCTTTTGCTCATCATTCTCTATTTATGTTTTAGTTTGTATAAATGGTTTGGATATGTATTATTGTATTCACAATACAATTTTTTTGTATATATAATATTATTTTTCAATTTAAAAATAATAATTAACCATACTTTTTTTTATTTAAAACAATATTTATATTTTTAATTTAATTTTTAATAAATTATTATTAAATAATAATATAATTATATATCTTCATTCATTAATCACTTAAATTTCCAGCATCAACACATTCTATATGCTATTTGTGCCCTTTGTGAAAAGCTATTTGCACAATAACTATGATTTTCAAAACATTGTAAAATATTTCTGTAAAATGAATATTTTGACTAAAAATAAAAATAATATAAAAATAAAATTAATAATGTGAAAACTTTTTTGATCAATCCAAATAAAATTAACATAATAAAAAATAATGTTAAAATAAAAATATTTTTATGATATTCACACATGATATGACTCATGGTATGAGAATCCATAATATTCATATGGAATATAGCCTATTTAAAAGGGGAATTAAACCAACCTAGATCCATTTTAACATGTTAGGAGATTTTATCTAAGCTAGTATTATCTCAAATAGTAAAGATGTCTTTAAAAACAATGTAAAACTTCTCTCATGGCCTTGAATGGTAATTTGTGTATATGAAGTAATCTATTTTGTTTAAATGTATTTTAAATAATAAAGTTCATTATAAAAAGATTTGTTGTTATTTTGTTAAATGTATTTTTAAAATGAATATTTTATTTTTAAAATAATTTATAATTAAAAATTTATTTGAATAATTTTATTTTTTAAGTTAGACTTGAATTTTTTTAATAAAACCGTGCTAAGAAGTATTTTATAATTTAACATGGAAAACTATATTTATAATTTAACATGGAACGTTGTTGCAATGTTAATTTCAAAAATAAATTTAAAAAATATATATTATTTAAAGTAAATTATAATTATAATTATAATTATAATTATATATATATATATATATATATATATATATATATATATATATATATAATTTCAAAAATATTTAACATTTAGATTACTCTTTTTATATTTTACTATAAAATAAATAAACAATTTCAAAAGATATTTAACATTTATTTTGAATACTATTTAACTCACACTAATAACATTAATACCCATGCCTATATTAATTGATAAGTATTAATACCCATTGATAAACATTAATAACATTAATACCCATACTTACCACAAGTAAACTGTCATTTTTCAATATATTCAAAATTGTTGACCAACTTTGCTTCAATATCTCTATACAAATAATTAATATAACAATGATCTATAAATTAAATTTTAAAATAATAATTTAAATTTAAAATATATTATTTTATTTATTTATTAACATTAACATTAACATGAACATTAATGAATTGAATTGTTTTGTTTTATAACAATGATCTATAAATTAAATTTTAAAATAACAATTTAAATTTAAAATATATTATTTTATTTATTTATTTTAATTAACATTAACATGAACATTCATGAATTGAATTGTTTTGTTTTATAACATGAAAATGATGTTAAGTGAAAATCAAATGTAAAATCCCACTTAAATTTAATAGAATTAATTTAAACTTAAACGTATACACACTTTATCTGATTGTTCAATATCCTTCCCATTATGCCATGAGAGGGGTTGATAAAATGATTATGTCTCACATATTGATATCAAAGGGACTCCATGATTGATAAGAAACCATATATCATAGAGTGATCAAGATGTCAATAGAAGAGAGATAAATCATTGCAAATATTAAGAAACTCTGCAATAGTGTTGAGAGGTAAATCATTGCAAATAGTAAGAAAGTGTTAAATAGTGTTTTGAGTTTACAGTTAGAAAGTGCAAAGCATGTGACCCCTGTGTCCTTCTGTATGCAAAAGACAATGATGAAGATCAATAGAAATCATGTTGATGGAAAAGGGTGTGACAGAGTTGAATGCTTCTAAGGTCAAAGGTGCACCATGTGATATCTCAAATGATGGCTGCCCATATTTGACCATGCCCCTCTTTCTTGAACCATAAAAGTGCTTACACCCCCACATTCCACAACCTAGGCATGCTTACACCCCACAGTCCACAACCTAGACATGCAATCTCTACATAAATTTGAATGTGATTGGCTTTACTTCCATTATGGGCATGCTTCCACTTGTAAGCACTTAATGGATTGGAAAATATGTCGGTAACTCTTTTGACTTTGAATCCCATTTATTCAAAATTCACATCTTTTTGACATGACATATTAGGACACCTCTGCACCAAAGGTACTCTATAAATTATTTTTTGAAAAGTGAAGTGTCTTTTTGAAAAGTCTCCACCTCTCGATGTGTATAACTTAACTTCATGTGAAACTATTATTACCCTTTTTCATCTTTTTAGCCTATCTCAATCAACATTTACTCTACTCAACTTTATCCTATATGCATTTTATTTTTACTATTAAAATAATAATTTAAAATAAGAAAAATGATAAACGTTCATTTTTATGATGGTTTAAGGGTAATTTGGAAAGGCTGTTATGGTAATAATGGAGATTCAAATATTAATGGATATGTTTTCTTGGGATTCGTTATAACTATTAATTATATTGTATAATGTTAATATAAGTGAGGGAAGCCATTAATGTACATGTAAATATTAATTATATTGTGTAATGTTAATATAAGTGAGAGAAGCCATTAATGTACATGTAAATATTTATTTACAGATATACATATAATTTGTATATTTATTTTTTATTTATTAATAAATTTTATTTATGTGTTTAATATTAAATTAATTAAATATGGGAATTTGTTTAAAATTATTTTGTTATAATTATTAATAAATTTGAAAGACATAGTTTAACTTATAGACAAAATGATTTTTTCCAGAGTATTTTTCTGGGGTAATTTTACTAAAATCTAAGAGACATTTTTAGAAACTCGATTTTTAGTTGTTTAATCTATAGAGCTCGAGTACCTCAAGGGGTTTTTAGGGTGTTGAATTCATTTATGCATTCAAAATTTTATTTTAAACAACAAAAGGGTTATTTCGTCTATAAGTTAGACTATGCCAATTTGAAATGGAGTTGGAAAAAAAATTAGATAAGGATTTTTATAGGATGGATGGTTTTCGAGGTAAAAGTCTTGATCCTATTTCACATTTGTGGAGAAATGGTTTTAGGTGAAACTCAAGTACAAGCACAAGAAACTGCAAATAGAAGCCTAAGCCAAAGTGTAATGAAAAGGATATGTGTTTTTGATTTGTCTGGTAAATTGAAACATTTGATAAAATCAAAATGCTCTAGATTCAGTTTCATAAGGGAATTTTCTTTGGGCTATAGAACATATTTAGTTGGTAACCAAAATTTTAGAGTCCTTTTGTTTAGGTTTAGAAATAATAGTGATGAGGAATTCCACCAACAATAGTTGTCTATTTGTAGATTTGATTGATTTGGTAAAAAGACTAAATACTTGTCCTTTTTTGACAATGGGGTTGTCAAGGAAGTAGGAGTAGACAAAAAATTATGTACAAAGCTCAAGAAAGACATTGTGCTTGCTCAATATAATCCTTTTATGTTTACTCTAGTGACTAAGACACTGAACATGGATATTTTTTGACAACACATGGCACAAGATGCTTATCTTTTTAAAGCATTTGCTTAAATGCATTAGGGATTTTGTTCTAGGGTTTTCACACTCGTAGCCTATGCTTTTGTTTTAATGCCACAAGGTAATGGAAGAAGACTTAATGATTTCACACAATCCATTAGAGGGCTAACAAATATGGTCCGATCTAGAGGATAACCCTCATGATCTTGAAGCCCCTCCATTTGACCTATGACAAAGGGACCAAACCTTTGGATGAAGACACGGTTGCAATTATGGGTGAATTGGAAAGAGCTCATGCAAATAACTAGTTATGTGACTTGTCACCCCTATGCAATAAGATACCATCTATAGTCACATCGACCCTAACTAACATTCAAGCACAACATGGATCATATTCAAGTATGTACACATTCGAAGATCTTCTAGACTAGGGGGATATTTCTCTACATATGAAACCATTATAGCATTTAACATTGACACAAGGGCATTCATCCCACACATTCACTCCAACTAAATTGGTACCATTGGGTTTGTTGCTTGGTTCGCTCAACATTATGTTTTGTAAAAGGAACAATGATGAAGGAGATACTCTAGATCAAGGTTTCATTGGGAAGATGCTAATTAGTGACCTTATGAGCAACATATCCTTTTCTAATCCCAAGGATTTAGGACATAAAGGATTGGGAGTGGGAGGACCAAGAAACCCTAAAAAATGAAGGAAATGTATTAAACATAAACTACAATTTTTTATCTTGGTGATAATATCATGTCCTACATGAAAAAATGGAGCTAGAAGACTCTACATTAGTTGATCATTTTCTTAGCAAAACAATGGGAAGGGACTCCCTAAAAAATTAGTGGATACAAAATTTTGGGGTCTTGTTTACATGTACACCATGAAGCATAGTTATTGTGAAGAGTTGATTTGTTTCGACATTAAGAACCATAGAGAACAAGGAAGAGATTCTCCAAAATCTTAAATTTTCATTTAAAAATGTTCTATGTTGCAACTATTACTTCAACAATTTCCAATAGCATTCAATTACAATTTCACTTCTTCAATTAACCAATGGAAATAGAGAAATAATAGATATAAAAATTATATAAATACACAATGAAAGACAACCAAGAGACAAGAGACACTATATTTGGTCAATGAGTAGGGAAAATCCCCACAAGGGGGCAATCCCTTTGTAATTCTGATTTTATTAGATTGTCATAAAATGTTCAACAAAGAGTACAATGAGGCAATACAAAATTATCCAGCAAAATCACCCAAACAATATCCAAAAATATGATCCCAACACCAATACTAATTAGAGTTATCTTTCCCAATCCATGGTTAATTGCGGTCACTTGTAAAAATGAAACTGTAAATCCCATCCACATGAAGAGAGGATCATGCATGTGGCTGAAGCTTTCCATCCGCATGGATATGCATGGATGCATGTGGTTGTAGCCAAAAAATTATTGTGTCAACCATGTGGCTGGAACCCAATAACCCTAATCACATGTGTAAGCTTCGAACCCTGCAATTTCAAACTTGCACGGACCGATATTTGTGAGTTACCTTAGACTTGTGCGAACCAAAACCAAAGAAGAGAGAAGAAGAAGATGGCTGATAATGATTTCCAAATGAGGGTCAATTGAATTGTATTTATAGGCTTCCAAGGATGTCCAAATTCATTTTAGGGCCAACCTATCCATTTGTGCACATGTGGGATTCACTTCAAAAATACACTTTCCCTTGTCCAAATCAAGTGCTTCAAAGGCAAATTTTGGTCCTCTTGAAATGAGGAATCTAATCCACTGGTTGGAATTTGTCAATGAGCTGTCAAATTAACACTCCCTCTCAGCTAGGGATAAATGTCAACCGCATCATGTGATCATCATAAGTATCTTGAGATCATGTCATGTGCATCCTTACTCGTCTCATGCTGAACATTCTCGAATCTAAAGAAGAAGAATTGTTGCAGGGGAGATCTAGCTACCACCCTTACTCATCACCATCGAGGAGAATCAACTACCACTCGAAAACATCATCATAAATGGGGAGCCATAGATAGCACCCAGAACTAAAGACAATGGGTGAGATCAAACCTACCCTAAACTGTAGGGATCACACTCTATCCCAAATTCCTTGACAATAGTTGAGATCAACTTACCAGAGGTAAGGATCATACTCTACCCTATTGTCCATGATGGTAGAACATGTGCATCCACCAACTTGGGTGAGACCCACCTACTACAAGGGGTATGGATCACACTCTATCCCAAGTCCCTCACTCATTGGCAAGATGGGGAGGTTATCTAACAGAGTGGGCAGGATGCTAACTGGGGCATACTCTGACTAGGGAATATCTTAAGTCTCTACACCCTATCAATCGGAGGTACCTCATCCCCAGGATCTCATAAGCTCCATTCATCACCTTGGGAGCTCAACCATGGGGGAAGATCATTGCTCAATGTTCTTGATCGGCTTAGACCCTTATCTGAAAGGGTCATCTCAACCAATCCAAGCTACTCTTTGAAGATAAACAACTTCCCTTTCAACAAAGCCTTGGTGATAATAACGACTATCTACTCATCTGTTGGAATGTAAAGGAATCTCACAACTCCTCTTTGCACCATGTCTCAGATGTAATGATATTTGATTTCAATGTTCTTTGACTTTTAGTGGAACACAATATTCTCTGACAAACGAATCCCACTCTTGTTGTCATAATAAATAATTTCCATGTCCAGGACTTGCCCAAATATATCTCCAAATATCTTCCTCGACCAAACTCCTTCAAAACTTTTCGAGATGGATCCAATATACTCGGCCTTATCTATGCTAAGGGCTACCAACTTCTGCTTCCTTCTCATCCATTATATCATGGTGGATCCCAGACTAAAACAACATTCATAAGTACTCTTCCTATCGACAACACTAGCAACCCGATTTACATATGTATATCCATGTAGGCTAACATCTCCAACAACATATCTCAGTCTAAATTTTACAACCCCATGTAGATATCTCAATACATGCTTGGCAGCAATATAATGTATGTGGTGAGGCTCAATCATAAACTGGCTCAAAGTGTTGACTGCGAAACATAAGTTAGGGCAAGTGTTCACGAGTAAAATTAGAGAACCAACTAGTTGTCTATACTCAGAAGGTTTTTCTAGGTCCAGTTCAGTAGCCTCTCTGCATAACTTCTTAAAATTTATCTCCATAGGTGTAGGCAATGACTTGCATTCTACCATGCCAAATCTCTCTAACAATTTCACAACATATTTTCCTTGTGAAAGGAAAATCTCTTCTATTCTTTGCCATACCTCTAATCCCAAGAAATAATGCATCAAGCCAATATCTTTCATATCGAATTCAGTAGCCAACTCTCTCTTACATTCAAGAATGAGAGCATCTGCACCTGTCAAGAATAAGTCATCAACATATAATACCAAAATCAATGGCATACTTTGGACCAATTTAAAGTAGAGGTTGGGGTCGACACTGCTTCTTGTCAGTCCAAGATTCAATATGTAACCATGTATGCGGGCATACCATGCTCTTGGGGATTGCTTCAAGCCATACAATGCCTTCTTCAACCTACAAACATTTGTCTTTCAGTCCTCTACTTCAAATCCATATGACTATTCAACATACACTTCTTCTTGTAACATGCCATGAAGGAATTTTGTCTCGATATCCATCTAATGAAGGGTCCATCCTTGACTTGCAGCAAGAGAAACTATCGTACAAATGGCAGTGTATCGACCTATAGGAGAAAATATATCCTCGTAATCTTCTCCCTCTTTCTGGGAGAATCCATGAGCTACGAACTTGAAACTTGCCTTATATTTCTCAACACTTCCATAGACTCCATGTTTGATCTTGAATATCCATTTTGAAGTTATGATAGATTCCCCCTTCGGTCTCGGCACAACATCCCATACATCATTCTTCTTAATTTATTTGTACTCTTCGACCATAACATCCTTCTAGAATTTTTGTTTCAGGGATTCTTCAAATGTGTGAGGCTCAACTTGAATAAAATTGATCATGACTACAACATATCACTGATACTTGCATGGCTTCTTTCTTTCTCTAAATTACCTTCTAGCGGGAACAAGTCTCTCGGCATCCTGTAATGTGTCGCATAGCCAAAGTGGCATCTTCCTAGCAGGGGGGTTACATTGAGGAGGATCCAAGGGGTCCATAGGCTCCATGGGATCATAAACAATGTCTCTCTCAGATTTAGGAATGGAAGGACCTTCTAAAATATCCATATTATCATTCTTCTTCTTAAGAGGAGGAGGAAGAGAAAGTTCCCTTGCTTTCCAAAGGGAAACATCTTCATCGAAAATTTAATCCCTACTAATTTAAACCTTCCTTTGACCAGGAATATATATTCTAAATGCTTTATAATCTTCACAATATCCAACAAACGTACCCTTTTTTCCTGTGGCTTCCAGCTTTTGTTCCTTTAGTCTGTCGGCACATGGAAATATATGGGGCATCCAAACATATGAAGATGACCAACATTAAGCTTAAAACCTATGAATACTTCTTCAGGAGTTTTATTATCCAATGATTGATGAGGTACCCTATTTTGAACATATATTATTGTATTTTTTGCTTCTCCCCAAAGTAACTTCGACAACTTTTGATCATGGAGCATAACTCGTGTAGCTTCTACAACAAGACTATTTTTTTCTTTCAGCCACTTCATTTTGTTCAGGATTATAGGGCACACTTGTCTCTTTCTTTATGCCTTCCTTTTTGCAAAAAACTATGAATTCATTTGAAATGTACTCGCCATCGTTGTTAGACTTGGAAATCCTAATTTTCTTCCCTGTTTGATTTTTGACCAAAGCCTTGAAATTTTTGAGCAAATCGAAGGCCTTATCCTTATGCTTCAAGTAACATATCCATGTCTTCCTTGAGAAATCGTCAATGAAGGTAATGTAGTAGAGATGGCCACCAAGAGAATGTATGGGCATCAAACCACATATGTCGAAATGAATGAGTTGGAGGATGTCATTTGTCTTTTTCTTGCTAGAGGGGAATGGTTCACTTGTCTTCTTTCCATTGGCGCATCCTGGACATACTCCATCATGTTGAGCCTGAATATCAAGAATCTCTAAGACCAACTTCTTCCATTTCGGAAGAGCTTCATAGTGTAGATGAGCCAATCTATGGGGCCATAGCTTGATTTTATTATTAGTGTGATGGACCAATTCTAGAAGAGGTCTTCCAGTGACCCTATAGAGTCCTTCAAATATAGATCCAAATGTGAATGCATCTCTCATAGGGGATCCCACCGTCCAAGTAAATAATTTTCCCTTGATGAAGGAAACCCTCATCCCTTTGTCTTCCAAAGTAGATATAGATACCAAATTCTTCTTCAACCCCGGCACATACATCAAATCATGAAGCAAAACATATTCCCCAGAGTCCAAATAAAATTTAACATCCCCAAAACCTTTAACATGATGAGTGGAGTTATCTCCAAGAATAATTCTAAAACTTGACTCCCTCTCCACCAAATTAGAGATAACTTCTTTATACACAGCTTAGAAATGATGAGAGGCCCCACTATCAACCAACCAAATGTTCCATGTATCTGGAGGAAAGGAACTAGAAAGTGCAAAATAATAATGTATTCAGATTGATTAGTAGCATTACTTTCATGCCTAGAATTTCTTGACTTCTTTTGTGGATGATATTATTCTTCACGATCATCGAGAAAGTATCTTCTTATTCTATCATTACTTCTTCTATCATACGACCTATTTCTATTATTGTTGTAGGAACTTGAAGTGTTTCTTCTTGGATAATCTCTCTTCTCAAGGAAATCTCGAGCAGAGTGACATTTTTTATGACAATTGTAGAATTCAACATCTCTATCTCATCTTCTTGAGTCCTTGGAATCTTGGTTGGATTGAGGAGGTCTTCTTGTATAAGATGGATTTCCCTTTCCTTTATTCTTTTTTTTCTTCTTCCCTTGAGTAATAGAGGGAGTGGGATTTCATTCATTTGGCCTTTGAATTCTTCCCCTAGATATCATCATTCTTTCCTCTTGATTGCATAGAGAAAGTAGCTCATGAAAAGTAGGGATCCTTTCTTTATTGTTGATAGAAGTAATGAACATGTCCTGTGATGAAGGAATACCACTAAGGGAAGTCATCATTAATTCCCTGTTAGGTACAATTTCTTGAGCAGTCCATATTTGATCCCTAATTTAAGTGATTCTCATGAAGGATGATTGTATAGTCTCTCCTCAGCGCATCTTAGACTCCTTGAGTTGATTTTTCAAATACATAATGTGGTTAAAATTGTTCACTTCATACATGCCCACAATCTTATGGTACATTTCTTTGGATGTCTTCAAAGATTAAATATAAACAAGTAGATGATATCTTAAAGAATCAATACTAATCTTCTTAGATTTAATCTCAAATTTCTTGTACTTGGACTTGGAAAATTTGGATGCATTTTTTTGTGGCGGTGAAATATTTCCTTCGACATATTCCATGACATCATACTAATCTAAGGTGAAATTGATCTTGGTCTTCCAAGGTGCAAAGCTAAACGCATCAACTAAGTTTTCATTATCCTTGAAGTATGGGGTAGACATTTTTTACCAAACCAAAATTTAGCTTCTAGAGGATGGATGATCTTGCTGTATGTCTCTTGGGCTTATCTTCAGCTTATCTTTGATACCATGTTAATTTTTCATTAAGAATTGTTCTATGTTGCAACTATTACTTCAAAAATTTCCAATAACATCCAAAGTAACCAATGACAATAGAGCAATAGTAGATAAAACAATTATACAAATTCACAATGAAAGACAACCAATAGATAAGAGACACAATACTTGGTCAATGACCCGGAAATAACCCCATAAGGGGGGAACCCTTTGCAATTCTTCTTTTATTAGATTGTAATAAAATGTTCAGCATAGAGTACATTGAACCAATACAAAATTATCCACCAAAATCACCAAAACAATATCTACAAATATGATCCCAGCAACAATAATGATCAAATTTAGTTTTCCCAATCTTTGGTCAACTGTAGTCACTTGTAAAAATGAAACACTAAATCCTTGCCGCACGGAGGGAGGGTCATGTGTGCGGCTGAAGCTTTCTAGTCACCCGGATAGGCCTGGATGTGTGTGGTTGTAGCTGGAAACTTCTTGTGTTAGCCCTATGGTTGGAACCCAAAAACCCTAATTACACGTGCGAGCTTCAGTACCTTCAATTTTGGACCTATAGGAACCAATATCTGCGAGCCACCTTCATACTTGTGTGAACCAAACCAAAGAAGAGAGAAGAACAAGATGCTTGATGATGATGTCCAAATGAGGATCACTTGAATTGTATCTATAGGTTTCCAAGGATGTCCAATTTCATTTTAGGGTTGACCTATCCATTTGTGCACATGTGGGATTCACTTCAAAAATACACTTTCCCTTATCCAATTCAAGTGCTTCAAATGTCAATTTTGGTCCTCTCAAAACGAGGAATCTAGTCCAATGGTTGGAATTTGTCACTGAGCTTTCAAATTAACACAAAATAAATGGGATTAGGTTTTACAAGCATTATATCTTAAGAAATGACATTTGAACATTGATTCTTATTTGATATAGCTTGATTTCACTCTAATTTAGGTAAGGATGTTAGGACTCCCGTTGATTTTATGGTTTGAGGAAGTATTTATAGAAATGAAAAATTCCCTATATCTCTTCTACGAGGAAAATGCGTCATTGTGTGACTTTGGTTATATGGGGATGGCAAAGATTCTGGTGGCACTTCACTTGTCTAAAAGGTTGGATAATCCCATCATAATTCAAAAGGGTCGTACAAATTTCTACCAAAACCTCAACTATTAAGGGATCCCTTTTAAACTATGGCCAGTATCACAAATATAGACATTTGGAGACAGATTTCTCTCTCTAGCTCGGAAGGGTAACTTGGGTTTATAAATATTCCTAAGGCACAATAGACTCGTCCTAGTCTCCTTTAAAGAAGGATGCCTCTAATAATTCTAAAAAATATTCGTCTAATGGAATTTTAGCATCAAATACAACAATAAAAGAGATACGTGCCTAGTACTGGTAGAATCCCTTAGGTCATGTTCAAAGGTCCAAACATTTGAATGTCTTGAGTAAGTGAAATTTGCTCTTAAATTCTTTGGGCGTAGGACTAGAGAAAAACTCCTTGGATTACATGGTGATTTCTTACCTTGCCTTTGAAGTATATTTATCCCCTAACACCCTTCTCATTTACTTAGATGAATTGGGGGCATGGCTCTCCTACATCAAGCCCAAGCCTTTGGATTTCCCTATCTCCTCACTTATGTTGAACTTAGGCTCAAAATATCTTAGTCACTCCCAACATTTCAGGTTTCCAAATACAACCTCAAGCCTAAGATTAGGGGTTTAGGTATTTTAAGAGGAAATGGAGGAGGATTGAGACACCTATAAGAGAAATTCTCTAAAGCGATTCAGAGAGGTAGAAAATCATTCCTTTATCTAGCTCAAAAGCAAACAAATTTTGAAGTTAAAAGTGGATGATAATAATTATTTATTGGGCCCCTTAGAGAAAATGCCTCTAGGAATGTTCCTAAATGATATTCCTAACTTTGAATTGTAGAGGATTGGTGAATTCCTTAAAGAAATTGACTATGAAAAGTTTATTTGAGATTCAGAGTCCATTTATCCTCTTCTTAAAATAATTGATGGTAGATGGGGAAAAAGTTGATTGATATTTATCTATGCTCTTAAGGGGGTGAGATTTAAAATTTATTTATTCTATAGGAAGATGTCAGGGAAATGTATTGGGGTGGAAATAATTATTCTCTTATTATAATTCTTGCGATTTTTCACAAGGCTAATTACCTCCCTCCTTTCTGTAGATCTTGGGAAAGAAATTACTTGCTTATTTGTGGCCCTTCATTTGCAAGGAAGAAATACATGGAAAATATCTTCAATGGTTCTCAAATCCCTAAACATTTGGTGGTGGTTGGATGGGATTTAAACTTCTCCCTTTGTGCATCAAAGATTTGGGGGCCAAAGACCTAGGTGGATAGTCTATTTGGTTTTGTTGTAAGTAATTTGGAAAGGATAGCTTTTTCTGGTATATAAGTACCAAATTTCACCCCAAGTTAGACCAATAGAATAATAGATAAAGTAAGAATAGTAAAGAGGTTGGACTACTTTCTAGTTTTAAAAGAGGTTGGACTACTTTCTAGTTTCAAAAAATTTACTCGAAGAGAAACTCAAAACCTTGCAATGGGTTTCCTTAGGAGGAGAATTTAATCAAAATCCATTGATCCTAGACGTGGTCCCTACTTAAGGGAATATTCCCAACCCCTTGAAGTTGAATCTTGAAAAGCTGAAGAAAGAGGACTTTTGCCAAAAAAAAAATTATTTTTGGAAACCTTTTGATGACTCTCTTAATGAATCAACACCTATCCAATTCCTCCAAAACTTAAAAACAATTAAGTTGGTGGAAATATTATGGTCCAAGGAGAAAAAAGAAAAGGAATACAAAACTTTAAAGAAGGTTGAGTATATTTTAACCTCCAACAAAACCAAGGATGGATTTGTTTTTTCACAGAAGATCAAAAATATTAGTTAAGTAAACTTAAAAACAAAAGAAGAAAAATACTTATGGATAGATATAAATATTGGAACTTGATAAGCAAGGTAATTATGCTATAGGCATGAGATGACAACTATAGTAAAAACATAAGTTGTACTTTTTTTGGAATATTGCAAAAGATGATGGATAATGGGCAATGAACTTCCCTAAAACCGCAACTTGAGGGGTAAATTTTTTTCAATCCTTATTCAATCTAGTTATATAGTTTCTTCCATAGAATTTTTGAACCAGAGGGTGATCAAACACTTGTGGTAGAGGTGGGGAAAGAAGAGCTCCTCATAAACCTCCATAACTTCCAGAAGGAAAAAAGACTTGGGCTAGATGGCCTCCCTATTGAATTATTCCTCATTTATTATGAGTTTACTAAAGGGACTATTAGAAAGTTCTTGATTAAGCCGAGTGAAGAAGAATACACATGTATTTTGTCTCTTAACCCCTCTATGGTTACAAACGACAGGTTGGTTACAAATCTCTTACTTTGGAAGGAAATGGGAACCCATTGATCTGGTGGTGAAAGCCAATTTGGAAGTGTTAATGTCTTACTAAATCTAAAATATTTATGTGGATCATTCTCCACGGTAGGGCCTTGATGTTGGACATCTTATAGAAACAAAACATTAAAGGACTTGGTAGATGTTGTCTCTATGAAGCTAATATAATGTCTAATTTCCATTTCATTATTTCCTATCCATACTTAAAATAGGTTTGGATAAAGATAGAATTATTAATTGGTATTCATAATACTTGGGAAGGGGACAATATTTAAGAATATTTTAGACTATGATGTCAAAATAAGGACATAAAGAGGTACAAAACCCTTTCTCACAGTCATTTTTGGAGAATTTTTCTGACAAAAAATGATAAACTTTTGGATTTTATGGACACCGTTCCTCAATTCATAAACAAATACATCTCCCAGGCCTTCTTTGATGGAACCTCACAAGGTACTCCTACTAGAGTCAGGGAAAGGGAAATTATATCTTTCCTAAATCCATGTTGTCTCCTTAAAAGTTGGACTTGTTCCTGTGACAAAAAATTGTTATGAACTTATTCCTTTCAAACAAGTTCTT